>CM069908.1:72060111-73283192 GCA_036172215.1 Camellia granthamiana | reverse complement strand
GTACCCCCGGGTGGACGAGCCACCGTCGGAGACTCTTCTTTCTGTTGCAGGTCAGACAGGTGCCATCTATTCTGCCGATGTTCTCCAGTTGAGTACTAAGTTGGCAGTGTGGTCAGAAATTGACACACACAACAAGTTAAGCAACCTTGCTTGGGTGGAATTGCATTGGTTTGTCACTTGTAGTTGTGGGTTGCTACAACTCTCATGTCATGGGTATGTCTCTAGCAATGATTGAATTAGGATGTGAAGGGGCTGAATATAAAGCGGGTCGGATCCAAGTCTTTGGTCGACCCAATCCATTAAGCCCAAATCCAAGTGGGTTAGACGAATACATAGGCCAGCCAACCGAGCCCATCTCTATGATAAATAGTCCACCTAGGTCCTTAAGCACTTGGGCCCAATTTACAGTGGAAAGGCCAGTCCAGTTGCGATGTTGGGCTGGGCTGAGTTGTAGAGCTTAGTCTATGGACCGAACTAATCGACCGAATCCATCTTCAGAACCAAAGTGGACCTAGCCCATATGAAGATGTTTAAACGAGCCAGACCGTCTTTATAAGAAGTCTTACAAAAAGTCGAGTTGAGGCACAACAACACCGAGCTGAAGTATCCTCTCAGGAAAACATGGAAGCTATGAACACATGCACATGAAGGCTGTCAGCTGGTCCTTTCCTCCTAGAATCACAGAAATGGTTAGCATATGGAATGTGATCTGTTATAAGCATGATTACAAAGAGCACATGCCTCCATGGTCAACTACCTTGAGGTCCCCCACCTTGAGCAATGCTAAAGAAGCTTTGAAGCACCAAAGTTCCATGAAACCATCTTGGGCAAAAAGTAAGGTGTTCTATTTAAACTTCACTCACTTCACATTGAAGGTAACTAAGTTGAGCTAAACTATATTCACTTATGCACAACCTAATTCGTTCTACACTTACCTCTCTCTGCACCTAGAGAGAGTCTTTCATCTTCTCCTATCACTTACGCCCACACCAAGGGGTTATCCGACCATCCCTGGTCGGGCAGCTTTAATGGTGCTCTTTGTTGTAGGGTCTCAATTCCTAGATAGTTCAATCGGGTGCGGGGCTCCGGTCCACAATCATCTAATGTGGTATTCGATACGCACATGATGAATCTTTGGAGGTTGAGTGCAGCTAAAGAAAATTGTTGATTATTTAAATTCAACTTTTTTACTAGCTAATCACAATGAACGAATAACATTCTAGATTGATTTGAAAATTTCTATTGATGTGCTTTCTACCAAATGTTGTCAAAAGCATAAATCTTATATTTAATTGTTGGAGGGGTTCATAGCATCTAGATTGCAGAATTGGATAAAAGATCATAAAATCCTATTTTAAATAATAATAATAATAATAATAAAACATATCTTAACCTTAGTGACAATGCAACTCTTAGCTTGTGTTCCATTATCCACTTTGGAAGCTTTCACATTTGATTGATGAATTAGGTTGGATGAGATAATGAGTATGGTAGGATTAAATGATGAGAGTAGTAATGTCGTGGTATTAAGTAAGAGATATAAGATAAAATGTGTTTATTTGTGTAGTAGTGTGGTGGTATTAATTAATTGTGATTAAACTTATGAAATTCGACAGTTACCCCTCTTCCATTATTGTAGTCATATAGGATAAGGGGTAAAATAGTCTTTTACCTATCTCACGGGAGTGCATCTCAATTCCATGTGTTTCTAAGTTTTCCTAACCAAATTGACATAAGTGGAGCCCACCTCACTCATATTCTAATCCCTCTCCCCAAACCTCCCATCAAACATGAAGAAATTTGGCTTATTTTGGAAACAAGGTTAAAAGTCAACTTTTTGGCTGTTTTGAGTCATATTATATGTCTACTTTTTTTACACTTTTTTTTTTTCAAAAAAAAAAAAAAATAATAATAAAAAAAAAAAAGTCAAAAAACCAACTTTTGCGTGGACAAAATTTGGTTCAACAAATGAATTGGTACACATTGTAACATATAAAGGTTATAAGAAATAAAAATTTTATTGTTAAAAATATCATGAGACAAGGTCATCATTAAAAGATTGTGTTGACAAGTCAAAAATTGATTTTTAGTGACAAATGTCGTTATTAAATGTACTTTTAGAGACAAAATAATTTTATGCAAAAAGAATTTACTTTTTGAGACGCAAATTTTGGTCACCAAAATGATAGTTAATCGTTACTAAATGCTCAATTTTGTTATTAAAAATACAACAATAATACTTTTGATAATTAAAATATTTCATCTTTAAAAAGTGATTTCTTCCCTAATTTTTTTTTATCTCTAAAATCTTAATTTATTGCTGTGTACATTGTTATTATTATTATTATTTATTTATTTATGATTTAAATAAATATTTGATTAGGATATTTGATTGTTTAGATTTAATTTCCTACTTTGATTAGGATTATTGGCCTGTAACTATTAAGTTTTGCTTTGTATTATTTGGATTTATTTATAATAATATTGTATAATAATACTGCAAGAATTAGGGTTTATCCACTTTATGCATGCTTTTTTTCAATAAAGATTATAGAGTTTTATTTTGGAAAGTTTTGTTTTTATTTTTAATGTAATATTACATAATTTTCATTAAGAGAATATGGATGCAGTGTCAATAGTTGTGTAATTTGTTAAATGCATCTCAAAAGAAGAGCATAACTGTCTCTTTGTCAACATTTGCATTAGGGGTATGAGAAATTGATGGAACAGAGCTGATCAATCGAAATACACCGAAATTTTAATTTAACATATGGTCTATTTCGATTTTGAAAATTGTTATACTGATTTAAATTGAATCGATCGAATATTATATTTAAATATTTTTATATTTTAATTTTTTGAACATAATATGATAAGTGACTAATACAATATATTTTCTAATGAAAATTAGGGAGAAAAATATTTATAGAGCAATTTTCTTACATTTTCTTCATTTATTTTAATGTGAAATATTACAAGCTTTATAAAACCATTTAAAACATCATACAAATTCCTCTTCTACATCAAACTGTTAAAACGATTTAAAATTTCATACAAATTCCTCTTCTACATCAAACTAATAAAACGGATAAACTGAACCGTAACACACGGCCTGTAGTGGTTCTTCAACTATCAAAACTGAAAGGATCGGTTAGGTGCTAAATTCACCCTCAACATCGACCAAATCGAACTATTTACACCCCTAATTTGCATGAATGATTTAAATGCTTGTATATGCTACGTCAAATAGAGAATACGAATTAACTTGCAAAGAAATAAAACAAAATCACAACTAAAATAAAAACAATAAAAGCACATTAATCTTTTAAAAAATGAAGAAAATAAAACATAAAGTTCATTTTTTTTACTTACAAATATCAAATTAGCTGAGCCTAAATGTTTAAAATTTTTAATTTCGCACAACTTGCTCTCAATGAATTCGTAATCACTTAAAAAAAAAAAAAACAAAAACAAAAACAAAACTTGAAGTATCAACTTCCTTATAAATTTTAATATCTTTCATTTATATAATTCACTCTAATTCAGTTTCTTCCTTCTGCTATTCAGAATGTCTTTCCCAAATTATTAACTTATTGAGGCCAGTGTTGGTGGCGGACTTCGTCCCCCTTTTGAATCTCACAATTGTTATGGTGAGCCCTGTCGCTGCTGCTACAGATCATCAATCGGATGGGTCGGGTTTACCCGACTCGCAATTACTGTGTACATGTCCCATTTATTAATAGGTTTTTCGGAATTTGACTAGTCAATGGGTTGATTTGGGCCGGGTTTATTTAAAAATTGTAAAATTACATCCCATCCTGTAAGCCCAAATCTTTCGGGCCAAAATCAAATAGAACCGGATTACACATTTTTTATTACACTTATATTATTAAGTTCTATACATTTATTTTTTCTTTTGTAATAATTCACATGATCAAATCAATTAATAATATACTATTAAAACAATCAAATTAAAGTATAAATTTATCAAATTAACAAATTATGACAATGTTATATATAAAAAGTTGAGAGTTAGGAAAATATCATTGGTCACTATCAAATTCAATTTTAACAAATTGTGTTTTGTGTCTTTTTTTAAAGTACAATTTACAAGGATAAAATGGGTTGTGAAATATATATATTTTTAAAATAAAACAATATTGATTTTAATGGATTAAAATTGAATTTAACAGTGTTATTTTTTGTGTGGATAATATTAACTTTTTTTGGACAGGATAGTTTAAGTCAGGCTAATGGGATGGTCGGGCTAGATTTACCCATGTGGACTTGTATGGGCCGACTTCATGGGCGGGCTTGGGTGTCAAAGCTTTGTCCAAAACCCTAAATCATCTTGTATGGGTGGGACGGGCTAGGCAATCTAGCGAGCTGGGACGGGCCATGGGATGGGTTGAACGGGTTGAGTAATATCGAATTTTTTATCCGCAATCCATTTGACAACTCCTAGCTGTTGCGGTGATGATGCTAGCAATGGTCACGACTACGTGACTGACAATGGTATGTTGTAGCTAATCAAGTTGATGTTGTTTCTAGTCACGACACTTTTAAACAACATAAATAGCTTCAAATAGGCATATAATATAAAGAGATAAAGAAAATAATATTTGGAGAATGAGTAAGAAAATGAGGGTAGAAGTCACAACTTCCATGTTTGGTCAAATGAGTGAAAAAAAAAATATAAAACAAAAAGAAAGGGTTATGCTTGGTTTGACCGCTAGAAACTCGCATAAGTGAGTAGAAAACACAATGGCGAAAGGAGAATGAATAGGCTATAATATATATGTGATAGACGGAGAGAAAAATAGGGATAAATCCTGCGATTTATTCAAAATAAAAATTGGGGTACTTACCAATTAGTCCTATTCACTAGACTTATTTACCTACAGGTCCTAACTAATAAATTTAACACTATAAAAATAAGAGAGTGATGAATTTATCACTAAAAATTTATTCATAAAAACAAAGAGACTGATAAATTTATCACTATAAATTTATTCATAAAAAAAAAGACTGATAAATTTATCTTTATCACTTAATAAATTTATCAAATAGGACTTAATGGGTATTAAGTCTCCAAAGTAGGACCTATTGGGTAATAAGTCTCCAAAATAAGACCTATTGGTAATTTACCCATAAAAATTTAGGTACAGATGCTTTGGATGGATTTAGATTTTAATATGTGTGATAGGGGGAGAAAGAAAAATTAAGTGTAAATCCTATGATTTATTCCAAATAAATATTTAGATCTAGGTGTTTTTGATAGATTTAGATTATCTTATATTTATTTAAAATAAAGATTTAGATACATATAGACAAAAAAATTATATCCTTATTTAAATTTTATTATTTTTTAATTTTTAATACTTGTTTTGTAATTTATGCAAAACAAGTATTTAGATACATATGCTTTTGATAGATATAAAAATCATATTCTTGTCTAAATTTCATTAACTATTTCTATTATTTTTATTTTTTATTTGACTTTCTATTATAATAAAAAAAAATTAGAAATTAGGAAAATAAAGTAAGGGAGACTTCATGTGCTGCTACGTAAGAGAGAGAACATCAATTTTAACTCGGATATTAGTATTGAGATTTTGGAGAGTTTAGAAAGCCCACTACATTTTCTTACATATATATATATATATTATAGATAGATAGATAGATAGATAAGCTCACTTTCAAATAAAAATGCCTGGTCCAAGTCGGGTCTATAGACTTTGTGAAAAGACCATTTTGTCATTGCTTGTCAAAAATTGTGACGGTCCGGGTTAAGACCCGACCTTTCTTGTTCATTTGTTTTGGGTTAACACCTGTTGTGGGTTGTTTTCTTGGTGTTGGGTCTCTTTTATTGTCGGGAACCTTAGCGTAAGACCCTAAAACCTATGAGCAGTCTGCCAGTTTGGATGGTCGCGGCCGGGATGATCCTGGTCGCACTTGCGATGTGTTTTGTTGAGGCTCGCGCCTGCAATGGGCTACAACTAGGCTGCAACCAAAATGCATCTTCCGGTCTGTGTATGGGAAGGAAAGTGCATGGCCTGTGAGGGGCCGCGAGGTAGGGTGCAATATGTAGGTCGCACCCTTGAGAGGGTTAGTCATGCCCGCGATCTCGAATTCGCGGCCGCGCAGAACCTATTCTATAAATACCCATGAAAAGCATAAAATACCTTTTTGAGCTCATCTTCATCTCTCTCTCTCTCTCTCTCTCTCTCTCTCTCTCTTGTTTTGCCATTTATGAGTTCCTTAACCGTAAAACTTTGGTTTTTATCTACTTCTACCCATTTCTCACCCCTAGTACTTAAGACTTTAAGGTAGAGAGTGTTGAGGGCTTTGTTTTGATCTGGAAAGTTTGTATTTTCATCGTCGTCGGATTTTGAGCTTTTGGGGCTTTCTCCTCTTCTGGCTTGAGGTAGGGATTTTTTTAATGACGTGTATGTTATTTAGCTTTATTATATGCTATCTTTGTTAGTTATGAGTTTTGAAAAGCTAGTTTTTTGGGTTATAAATGTATTAATTGCAGTAATTGTAGTGTAGGGAGGTTTTGGACCAAAAAAAAAAAAAAAAAAAAAAAAAATATTAGAAAGGAATCCCTAAAAGTTTATCAAAACCTAGGGCATTAGATGTTTTATTGGAAAAAGGAATGAATTGTAAATATCGTGAGATTTTGATAAAAGGAGGTTTGATTGCAAAATGTTTTGAACTATTGGAAATTATCGAATATTGGTTACTCTTTTTGAAATAATATTTTTGTTGGAAAACTATATGAACGGTTTTGGAAACCAAATATTTTCTGTTGATATTCACAAGACTCGTAAGGAGTGTAAATGTCATTTTCGGGAATCATGGAGATTTTGTGTAAATCATTGGGATTTCGACTTTGATATCATTTTAAATATTATTATTATTGTTGTTGTTGCTATCTTTCAATAATTGCATTAGAGATAACTATTTTGACTATCGGTGAAGGATAACATTGCCGTGTGTTAGAAACTACATGTGGATTAGGAAAATGAATTGCTTACAAATCATACACTGCATTGTACATATCATGGATTTGTAAACCGGAGATTTATGTTTTGAAACCTTTTGTTTGGCAACACATGTATTGTGTCTTTGGAAAGGGTAAATGAAATGGTGAAATTGTAAGGGGGTGTGGTAATTAAGTTGGCTTGTGTATTCATGGTGTAAGATCAGAAACCCGTGCAGTAGGTGCTGATTCCATAATCCCGGTAAAATGGCATAGTTAGCTTGTATAGCTTACTATTTTTGAACTCTAGCCCTAGAGATTTACCGATTGTATTTACCACCGTGTTGTTTTTTTTTAAAGGAAGTGTTGGAAATATGATTTTTTGAAACTCTTGCATAGCATTATTTCAAACGAGAAAATGCATGTTTTATCATGGCATTGCATATGCATTCACCTTATGGCATTGTTAAGTGTTATACATGTCTTTGAGATGATCTCTATTCGGCTTTATGCCCACTTTACATGGAAACCATTTTTAGGTGGATTGGTGTGCCTCTGCCAAGATAAGGGTTTGGGAGGATCATGGAGTTTGAGGGTCAGCTGGTTGTTGTTTTGTTTTATGTTAAGCTAATGCCTTCTTTGTATTGAGTTTCAACTCTTTGAATATAACTGGACTAAGTGTTGGAAATTTGTAGCCTGCAAGGCATTTGCTTGCAAAGATTCAAGTATTATTCTTTTGATCATGTGTTAAGGTTAATATCGTTGTATCAATGTATATGTCGTGCATGTTATAGATTCTTGGATAGATTCAAGGGACTTTGATGTTATAATATCATATGCTTATATAGAATAGTGGTTGTCGCATGTCTTATGAATTATTATTATGGATTTAAATGTCTATTTATTTTGGGGCATTACAACTTGGTATCAGAGCGTACTGGATTTGAATACTTTAGGTACGTGGGAAGTGGTTCTTATCACATTGGGTTTGTCTGGCTTGATAGAGATGTTATATGCTTGGTATGCTAAATGATAACATGTTTATATGACTAAGTGGGTGTGGAATTGGATCCTTAAGATATTCTTTGTATCTATTAAACACTTGGAGGTCTTATTAGAAGGGGTTTTGTGGAACAAATTCTATCTTACAAGTATAATTCATATGTGATTATGTGACTAAGTGCTTATATGGAGTAATTTTTTGTGGTATCAGTGTTGTGAAGCATATGAGATTTTGTTGGGAGCACTACTTGATGTGTGCTAAACTTGTTGTGTTTGTTCTTGATTAGGATGTCTAGGCGAGGAAGTAACGATCTTCCTCTTTTCACACGGGAAGAATTAAGGAAACAATTTGTGGAATTGTGCCAAGGTATTACACCTTTGGCATAATTTGAGGTGTGGTTTTCTAACCTAACAAGGTTCGCTTCTGAGTTGGTGGAAACTAAGGAGCTTTGTTGTTCAGAGTTTGAGAGGAGGTTATGCGATGATATCCAAGGAAGGATTGATGGGTCCTAGCATAGAAGTTATAGTGTGCTTGTTGGAGTTGTGGCTTATGTGGAGGCCGAGGTCTTGGTTATGGACCAGAGTGGGGAGGAGGCCATTTCGGCAACTCCTACAGTTCGGGGTCATGGTAGACCTATTAAGAATCAGAGAAAGGGGGCAAAGTTACTAACTCAACCAATAATTGCACCACTAGAAACATCTTGTCAACTGGGGCTTGGGGCGGCCGAGTGCTCCCAGGGGGTGTAGTCACCAGAACCTTTACCTGCTTGGACTTCGAACCAGTCACACAATAGAGGACCGCCTACTTGTTCCAGGTGTGGCCTGACGGACCATATTAGACATCGTTGCATCTAGTGTGGAACTCCTTATCCGTCTGGGCAGGGGCAATACCATTACTAGAACGAAATAGGCCAGACTTCAAGGGCCTCTGGAGGGTTGAATTTTCAGTCTAAGAGTGAATGGGTTTGTTTCAGGTATAGCCAGCTAGGACACATCAGTTGTCTTTGTCCTTGGCGTGGAAGTTCTTAGGGTGCTTTGGGATTTGAGAATAGTTAGTTTTAGTAGTCTAGAGGGGGATGGAGGCTGTAGCAGTGACCGGTGGTCTAGTTTTGTTTTGGTTATTCTGTTTTTGTAACCAGGGTGTAGTCATTTTGTAAACATTGTGTTGTTTTGGTAACTGGTGTTGTAGGAAGCTGAAACATCATAACTACTTGTTTATGTATATATATGTTTGTTTCCATGAAATGGGGCATGTAATGACTTTTAATTTTTTTCTTTAATGTGATAAGTTGTTGTGGAATTAGGAAAAGAAAATTTGTAATATTAATGTGTATGTACTAGTGTGTTTTAGCTTGGAAATTTGTGGGCTGGTGAGCCTTATTTTGAATTGGAGTTGTTTGTTGTGTTTAGTAATTTGCATTTGGTTGTAATTGATCTTAGAATGATTAGACGGTGGAGTTGGTTGTGGGGTATAGGTACTTTGCGGGTTGTTATGACTAGTGGGAATATTGTGAGGGTGGAGTTATATTGGTTAGTATGCATTGTTTGATTAGTATTACCTATTAGGATTTTATGTTAGTGGTGTAAGTTTTGGTTCATTGTCGCAAAGGCTCCTTAAGGGAGTGCAAGGGTTGTATCTTGGAGGGATGTGAGTAGTGTTGTGGTTCTTGTCGTGTGCATTTGGATTGGTGGGGGTGGTGAGTCTATCATGGACCTTACAGTGTTCGGTATGGAATGTGGAGTGTGTTTTGTACTTAGTTGCGAATGTATGACGTGTTGTTTATGCGAGTGGGAGTTGTGGGTTTTGGTCTCGAGAAGTTCATTTCGGATTCAAGGGTGAGTGAGAAGGTGTGGAACTCCATGTAAGGTGAATGGTGTTGAGGAATTGTTGTGTTCGTTGTTGAGAGGGAAAAGTTCTTAAACGAGTGATGCATTTGAGTTAGTAGGTAAGTGTTGAGTGAAGTGATGTGGTTATGATGCCAAAAGGTGGGTTAGATGAACCGGTGTCCTTAATGAACCTTTAGGGATTTCCTATTGGAATATTAGGAGTTAACGATGTTAGTATTTGAGAAGTTTAGGAGTAGTTGGTGTGTCGGTGACTTGAGCGTTTACGACGAGATTTGTTCCTGATCCATCAAGAGTAATTAGTGTTGTTTTCTGTAAGTTACCATTAACCATAAGTGAACATTTTGTTTTAGGGTTGGCGGTATACGAGAGTGTATTGATTTGGGCCTATTGCATGTGTGGTATGTTTCATGTATTGGAAATAAGATTTATTTTGCGGCTTTTGTCCTTGGAATAGGAGTATTTGGTATTTGTGCGGTGAGGGTTGTGAACCCAGGATGTTGATTCCTTGTCTGATTAGAAGTGGGCGGTATGCTAGTTTGAGGTAGAGTAGTTTGTTTTGTAGGTATGCTTTGAGTTGGATGGCAATATGATGGTAGGAAAATTTGGAAAAGATTTTAGAGTGATTTTAGGACACGAGTATGTGTTAAAATAACCTTTTGTTCTAAGTTGACTGGGTCTTTCGTAAGTTCTAGATTTGTTGCGGTTATCTTCATTGGCTATGTTGAGATATCCTTTATTTATAGAGAAGCATGTGAATGGTTTGATATTATTTGAGTTGTTTGAACTCAAAATGTGTAATTAAGTCTGGGAGGTGTGAGTTTTGACTCACGAAGTGAAGTTTCTAGAATGGGTGGTATTCAAGGAAATGTGTGAATGGAGGCAGTGGATGATTAGAATTTCAGGAAGTGTTATTAACCGGGAAGGCTTATGTTATGGCCAAAGTTGTGGGTAAGAATTCTGTACGTGGTGTAGCGAACATTGTCTTTTGGGAATCGGGTTATACCTTCCTTATATTGTAGAGATTGGGTGAGTTAGTTTTTGGTACTTCTTAGTCGTTGTATTTATCTTATGATCATTCATAATGTTTTTAGGTTTTGAGGTAGAATGGTTATTGGTCTATTATTATTTTTTTCCTGGGATAAGGGTGGTTGTGGTAGCTTGTTTTATAAAAGAGGGTGTAGTAATGGGTGATTGGCGGAGGTTACAATCGTGGTGATGGAACGTGATTTCTGAGTATAGGAGTACAATTGTTTTTTGATGTTGTTTAACTTCTTGTTGCCGTATTTACCGTGTCCCATTTATATTTCGTAACATGGTTGTAAATTTTTGTTTTAAAAAAAAAAGTTGGATTGTCGGTTGGGAGGTTCACCAGTGGAGGTATTTTGGAAAAAAAGGATTTTGAACAAAAATCTTTTATTGTTTTGAAATTTGGTTATTTCAAAATGAATGTTTGAGTATTGTATTTGCACCTAAAGTAAAAGCATTTTTGAATTGTGTGTGTGTGGGATTTTTTGGGGTTTAGCCCTTAAGTTATCTGGTGAGTAATAAAGTGTAGGGTCGTGATGTAACAGCGGTCTCGATGTCTTGGCATAAATTTTTTTTATTTTTTTAAAGAAAAAGATAGATTTTTTTTTAATTATTATTTTCTTTTATTCCGAGGTTTTCAGTGTATCTAATTGTAATAATTTTTGCCTAAGTAATAAATGTGGTAACTTGGAACTTACAGTGGGTGTTTGGTGAGATTTTATTCCCTTTTGCATTGTAACATTGCTTGAGGAGTACCCGTGCGCATTAAACAGTTCGGACCTTCGATTTATTTGATCTAGTCTCATGAGTGCAATATGAAACATAGATGAGAGTCCAAATTTGGCAACTTGTATAGAAAATCTATTTTATTACAAAATTTTGCCAGAAATGGATTACATTATTAGATCTTAGAGTCACCACCGAATATTTTGAAAAAAATTAGGAAATCCGTGACTCGTGCCAAGGCCACTGTTCGTCGTAACCAAGGATGCTTGGCTCAAAACCTTAGGTATGAGAGGGGAAGGTTATTAATTGAGCACCCCTGCTCATCCGATCAAAGATCAACCTCTACTAACAATGATATAAATTATATTAACTTTATATGTCCATATTCCAATTATTTAATAAATCCTAAAAATTACTATGTGAAGCATACAAGTATAGATTATCTCATTCATTTTTGAATAACTTGATTTTATGTATTTTGAAAGAGTTTTAAAGATGTATAACTCGAAGAAATTGAGTTTACAGACATGAAAATCAATATCATTCCAAATTAAGCGACACAACCACCATCCACCGGTATTCATATAGTTATATCAAGTAAGCAAGTAGTCACATGGTAGGATACTTAAACATGGTAGGATACTTAAACATAGTAAGAAAAAAAACACACAAGCGGGATGCTAAAGCATAAAAATATAGATATTTATCGACGTCCCGTAAATAGATACCAAACAAAGTTAGTGAATGTGAACAATCTTATATACAGAATCCTATGCAATTCACACATGAGATGCAACTAAAGATTCAGCTTCCAATATATGATATGTGAATCATCTCAAGAACATAAGGTAGCGCACATAATCACATATGAATTGATTAAATCCACAAATGCAAACGTAGCCGAATCAAGATGCATGAAACATGGATGGAAAGCATGGATATAATTAAAAACAAAATATGATGCATATTCACAAAGAAAAATAAGTAAAAGAATGGGATAAACAGAAGCAGGGATGAGAAATTATTACAACACTATGAATAAATAATTACAAACCAAATGAGAGAGTGAGGAGGAAAATATTACAACAAAATAAAAAAACCGCACAAAACTCTCAAATGAAAAGAAAATAAAAGCTTTATGTGCCTTGAAGACCACTAGAAATTGGTATGCTCAACACCGGATGACTACTCTGTTTTTTTCCAAAAGAAGTTAGCCGGCCAACCAACTAGGCCTAGCAAAACGTGTCATGTTGTAACACCGAGAAAAGAACAAACAAAGAATATGTAGGTGGCTCAACCAACCACTTCCGGTTAGATTATAACAAGACTAATATGAAACTAAAGTAATAATACGAATACAGGATAGAAAGTGCAAGAAAATGGAAGAATTGAGAATTCACCTTTCAAAGAAAGATTGAACTTGTTACGCTCTAAGTTTTAATTACTCGGAAAAATTACCAAAAGCCTTTAATTTAGGTCCATTTTTTTTAAAACAAATATCTATTACTCTTGAGTAATAGAAACGTAATAATGCATGTTCCCTCTCTCAATGAATACAACAATAACAATAGTACATGCCAAACTTTCGCTACGGAGTTACAAATAAATAATTACAAGCATTAATGTGCAAAATTCATTTCCTTCACATCTACTTTGAGATTACACATAAAAGACATGAACTTCTTAACTCTTTAACCAATAAATCCGAATTCTCTTCCTGTAAAAAATATGAAACAACAAGGGATGAGCACAATTCTCCAGTAGGAATCTCGTAGTTCTACAATAATAACTAACACACAGATAGAAATGATCATACATGTAGGGTGATACCATATAGTAATGTGACGTTTTGTAATTTCAAAATATTATACATAGAGCATCTTTTTCTTAAAATTTCATTTGAACACTTAAGAAAACTCCCTGCCATAAATGTTGTTTCTAATCATTAGGAAGCCATAAATTCTCTTTGAAAATAAGTACACTTAAGAAAGAATATCATTTTAAATTTATTAACCGAATTCCATATTATTCTCCATTTCATTTTCAATTTAATATTCCTCATTTCATTTCCGTTTTTTCCGTATACTATTTCCAATTACTATAACTACATAACACCAAAATCCACATTTCCTTTATATTAAAAAAGACGATCCTCATACATTTAACTCCCCCCTATCTAACAATTACATCACATTAACGTTTACATTATCATGTAGAGTTCAAACATAACATAAGAATAACAAACCTTTTTTAATTCAATTTCTCAATTATTTACAAAACAAAACTTATAATCTTCCCTTATAGGCACAAGCAATCCAGTGAGTCCATCATCACTAACCTCTAATCCAATTACTATTTCATTTTCCATTCTTTCAAATAATGTCATATCAAATACCAGATCCGTTAACAAGTCATCTCCATGAGTTACACGCTTTACTGGTCATAAGCTGGAAGGAATGCGAAACCTTACGCTTTACCGATCACAAGTTGGAAAGAACGTGGAACTTCACGCTTTACCGGTCACAAGCCGGAAGGAACGTGGAACCTCACGCTTTACTGGTCACAAGCCGGAAGGAACGTGGAACCTCAACATATCCCAACATACCATACGCTTTACCGGGCACTACTCCGGAAGGACGATAGAACCTATTTTAAGCGCCACGCTTTGTTGGCTCAAAACAGGGTAGGAAACGGACACCGAAACAACATTACATTCCATAAATTTTCTCGAGTCATCCATCATTGTGACTAGTGGGCAATGTCGACACATCATCCATTATTCCCGCAACACATTAGTTCAAAACACATCCATTATGTGTTAAAGTTCTATTTACATAACAAGTACACATTATATTACACCACTTTCTCTATTAGCCATCAAATCATTCATTGTTTTTGTTACAAAAATATAACAATACATCCATAGAGGCATAAAGATTCATATTTCTATTCATCCAAAAAAAAAAGATTCATATTTAAAGTGTTCACAATTCTTGGGGTCTGTAGACGTCCCCCGAACGCATCTCGGGGAAGGAGTGCGAGTCCCCCCCGTTCTGGTTCGATATTGGGTCACTACAGTTCGAAGGACTCAAATGTCACGGTTCTAAATCTCGAACCAAAGAGTCCAAATCTGGCAAATCGGTTTGAAAACAGATTTTTTGAAAGAAGTGCCAAACATGGACTGCTTTGCCAGATACAGAGTCGCCACCTAAATATTTTTTAATGGGGAAATTTAGGAAACCCTGACTCGGTGCCAAAGGCCACGTGTCCGTCATCACCAAAGTTGCCTCGGCTCGGGAACTTGGGTACGATTGGGGAAGGTCACTTCGTGAGCACCCCCGCTCGCCCGGTCAAAGACCGGCCTCTACTAACCATGATATCTTATTTTGAAAACATTGTACGTTCTTATTCCGGTTATTAGCCTAGGTTACTATGTGATGCGCACAGCATACAAGTATAGACTGAGTCGCCTGAATTGGAACAAAACATTTCATGTTTGTTTTTGAAAGATGGTTTGCTACCCGCAGGTAGGCTTAAGATGTAGATTTTGCCACCCTCGGGTGGGCTTAGAAAACATGGTATTGCCACTATCTAGTGGGCTTAAAACAAACATTTGATGAATTGTCCCAATCCAAGTAACCTAACCTTCACCCACAGGCATTCAGGCAGTTATATCACATAAGCAAATAGCCTCATGGCAAGCATGCTATCATGGCAACACTCACACGCATGCAAGGATGCTAAAGCATAAAACTTACCGAGTACTCCAAGCCAAAACAGAAACTACATTAGAAATCATGCATGATCCTAAGTATGCAGAAATGCTTAATGCAACACATGCAAAAATGCAATTATAGCAGGCTCGGCTATTCTAAACATGGCATATGGAATGCTACAACTAACACGTATTCAATTTGGAATTGAAATACAAATGCAGTTTGTATGATGCGCCGAGCCCGGTGCATGCAAAACAGATGAATGATGCAAACATGCTGTCATACTGTATGCTAATTGAAATATGTCCTATATCTAACCATCATAAGCAGATAAATAAAATGGAAGAAAGACGTGGGGTTGGAAGACATACATCACACACACCCACACTTATTACAGTTATGCCCTCGCGCAGAGGGTCCAAATAAATATACAGTCCCGAATGAAAGAATAATACAGTCCAAAATATTACAGTCCCAAATAATATACAAATTCCTAATTAATTAACAAATTAAATAAGAAAAATGTAAAACTGGCATGCAAGCCAGGGGGTGCCTTGATTCTGATGAATGATGTACGTTGGAGCTGCCTTGCGCGGAAATCCACTGGGATGCCCCAATTAGCCTCTGTTTTGCAATGTTTCTCGAAAAGCGCGCCAAGCTTCGGAAGACCACTGGTTCTGGATATGCTGCAACAGAGAGCAGGAAAGGGGCATAGCAA
This sequence comes from Camellia granthamiana, assembly GCA_036172215.1. NCBI lineage: Eukaryota > Viridiplantae > Streptophyta > Magnoliopsida > Ericales > Theaceae > Camellia > Camellia granthamiana. Next base: position 73,267,171 of record CM069908.1, on the reverse strand, counting down.
TGTATTTCACAAATATATGCATGCCTCGACCCTCGTGCCACCAATCACGCATCTCGATGCATGATGGCCGAGGAGCCGAATTGCACAACTCAATATAGGATGAATGCATATGAATGCTACAACAAAACCTAACTCCATCATGGGTAATCCGGAGTGTCGGTGACTGGGGAATTGAGGCCCGTTCCGTCACTCGGAGTACGAAACGCACCTCGTTTCCCGTGCCCAAGCTAACTCCTATCCCGAACACGATGCAATATGCATGATATGCATAAAATACAGCTAATATACAATCCTAACATACACAATGTCATGAAAATGAGATGTCTCGGAATGCGTGCACACGGGCACGCAAACCGAGGAAATGATCCTAAGGCATAAAATGGCATACGCAATGCAATTGGACTTATACCAACATGAGAGAGCCTCAGCCACTCTCACATAAGAAGCCGTGAGATAAAAAAGAGAAGTCTCGAAATGCGTGCACACGGGCATGCAAAACGAGGAAATGGCATACGGAATGCAATGATGCTAAAATGACATACATAATGCAAAATGGACTTACACTAACATGAGTGGACCTCAGCCACACTCACATAAGAGGCCGATGGATGAAAATGAAGTGCCTCGAAATGCGTGCACACGGGCACGCAAACCGAGGTAATGGCATACACGATGCAATGAGACTAAAATGGCATACAGGATGCAAAATGGACTTATACTAACATGAGTGAGCCTCAGCCACACTCACATAAGAGGCCGTGAGATGAAAAAGAGAAGTCTCGAAATGCGTGCATACGAGCACGCAAAACGAGGAAATGGCATACGGAATGCAATGATGCTAAAATGACATACAGAATGCAAAATGGACTTATACTAATATGAGTGGACCTCAGCCACACTCACATAAGAGGCCGATGGATGAAAATGAAGTGCCTCGAAATGCGTGCACACGGGCATGAAATGGCATGGAAATGATATGCAAACATGCAAATGAATTTCAGCACTCACAAATGATGCAAAATAGTCCCGAAAGGTGGGGAAATGACACCAAATGCACGGAATGGTCCCGAAATGCGATATTAAGCACCCGAAATGGCCTACAGCTATACTAAACATGCATGATTGGTACATGACATGCAAAACAGTAGCAAGGCAGCCCCAAAATAGCATTTTTTACAGTACAAAACACGGCGAAATAGTAAGCATAGATAGGACAACAATGGCATGCAAAAATGGGGGCCAAGAGAGGGGTATTGAAACAAGTGATGTATGCGATGCTCAAACTGAAAAATTTCCTTCTACAACACTGATGAGAGACCAAAAACATGCACATTTAAAGTTTATGACAACCCTCAAATCAGTATGAAAACTTGCTAAAAATGTCATGCAAGAATGAAGCCAACAAAGGCTAGAACATGAGGTATGCCTTACATTCATCAAACAGCCTTGGACCCTTAACAAAACATGACAAGAAGGCCAAAATATGGATATTTTCAGTACTGCTCATGGCCGAAAACAGAAGCTAGATAGGCCTAAAAAAGCATGCAAAAATGGGGGCCAAAGAGGGGTATAATGACAAGTATAACATGGAGGCCCCAAACAAGGTTGATCCCTTCTACAATGTTGTAGAGGGACACAAAATAAGCCTACTCACAGTTCATGACATGCTCCGAAACAGACTACATGTAGGCCAAACAAATCATGCAAATTTACGGTAAATAGGAGAAATTATGAAGCAAGTGCAAGATAAAGGACCCAAACAGGGTTGAGCCCTTCTTCAATGTTGAAGAGGGGCTCAAAATAGGCCCTCTTACAGTTTACATTATGCTCGGAAACAGATCACACATAGGCCAAATATTCAATGCAAAATAATGGCATATAAGAGGATATTGAAACAAGTGCAAGATGGAGGGCTCAAACAGGGTTGAGCCCTTGAACAAACATGAATAATAGCTCAAAATTGACCTAGTTTCAGTTAAGGTCGGAGCTCAAAACAATAAGCAAATAGGCTTAAGAAATGAGGCAAAAATGGGCTACAAAAGAGGGAAAGTGAGACTTACCCTTGTAGATAAGTCTTGGCTGCCTTTTGCTTGAAGAATGGGAGCCTCTTAGCTGCTAGAAAGCTCTCCTAGCTGCTGGAATGGAGTTGTGATAGTAGAGCTTGAAGATGATGAAGAAATGGCACCAAAACTTGAAGGAAATGAAGTTGTATGTATGTATATGCTCCAACCAATGCTTGTAATCTCTTCTCTTGAGTTGGGAGGACACCAATGTAGACAAGAGAGGGAGAGAGGAATCCTTGGCCAAATGGAGGGAAATGAGCTCTTATTTCCCTCCAAAAGGTTCCCCCGGATCAGATATTTTTGGGGGAAAATCAAAGCACAGCTGGAATGCACACATCCCAAGGAAGCAGGCCGGCTAGGCACTTTTGCTGCAGGTGGCCGGCCGGCCACCGCCCATGGCCGGCCGGCTAGGGGCAAAATGGTCATTTGAGAATTTCTGGCAGGCCACCAAAGATTGGTGTCCTCCCATATGTGTACAACAAGACCCTATGGTTGGAAATTGGCAACTCTGAAACAGGAGAAACAACAAGCCACTTTTCAAAGAGGTTCAAAAATGGACCAAAGAATTACTGGCCGGCCATGTGTTTTTAGGGTCCTCCTATGTGTGTACAACACAAATATGTGGTTTTGGCTCGAAGAAAATGACCCTAGGGTGTTCAACATTAGCCTGGAAGTGAGAAAAATGGGCGCCGGGGGGGGGGGGGCGAAGGAGCATAACTGGTTGCTGAGACAATTGCTGGCCTCCCACCCTCCAGTGATCTTCCTGGTGATAAAACAGAGGTACCTGCCAAAAATGAACAAAAACCGATGCAAAACGAATGCTCGGGGGCCAAAACACGCAGTTCGGGGTCCCGAAAACCGGCCGTTAAGCACCGAAAGTGGTGTTTGGCCACGAAGTGGGTATCTAAGACCCCAGTGTCCCTTGAAAGGGAGTAAATAAGATGTATGCCAAAAACCGGAGGAATCGGAGATGGTTAGACAGTCTCGAACCGAGGCACACGGCCTGACGGCTCCGAAAACCGGGAACCGGGCTCCGAAATGGGCAAAATGGCCTACGGGCACGAAATGTAGCCCACGGCCACTGAGAGATAGTCTACGGGACCTCTCCCTCCCCTCAGGAAAGAAAACAGAGAAAACCAAGTCTGGTTCGCAAACCGAGGCAAGGCACAGAAGAGGGTTCAGAAGTCCGGAGGCAGGGCGCACGGCCGCGACTCTGAGACTTCTGAACGAGCACAATATGCAACATCACCGAGCGCTCAATCGGTGACGTCTGAGTCTTAAGGTCGGTCAAAAATGGGGTGTCTACAGGGTCAAATTATTTCTTTACTTTTCCATATTATTTTCAAGTCTTCAAATTAAATTTTCACAACATATTGATTATCAATTACCACGCGAGGCCATAAATTAAATTTCCAACATTAATTTCTTTGATACAATTCCTTCATGTAACACCATCATATTTCACAGTCTCCCCTTTATCATTACTCACACGCATCTTAACCCAACCTAGACTTAACACAATTTAACATAAAATTCTTAAATATTCACTTCATCATTTTATCACAAATCTCTTATCATCCATACCATTAATAATTCATTTACTCAAATTTGGTTTCATATTATAACACAGTTTAAAAGATCAACAATAAGAGTTCAATCACAACTTTTATATAAATTTCCAAACACTTCCAAAATTCAATTAAACTTATAGATATGCAATTTAACACCTCAATTTCATGATTCTACTTTCACTTTAAGCAAAATCATCAACCATCTTCATGAGCCAAACTAGAGTTTTTAAGAGAAATTAAAGCCTTTCCCAAAAACACCTTTTATTCTAACTCTTCTATTAATTATACACCCAAAATTCATATCCCAAAATCATAACCCAACAGTTTTAATCCTAAACCCCCAAGTTTCATGATTTATCACAATATGCTTAAAAATATAAATTTTGTATTTATCTAAAGAAAATACCACAAATCTATCTATAATTGAGAGTATTGAAGGAGAACTAGAAACCCCTACCTCTTGAAGCGAAGAGAAGACAATCCAAAAATCATCGGCGACGAAACCACGAACTATTTGGACCAAAAGGAAGCCCTTGACGAGATCTACAATATTTTTCAAAGGACCAAGGTGAAAAGGTCACTCTAGGTGAGTAGATCTAAAGATCTTAAGTGACAAAGTTTGAGTTTAGAGAGAGAGACGATAACACACAATGTAGAGAGAAAAGAGGAGGAAAAGTGAAATGAATAAGTGTTTGGAGCCTATTTATAATAGCAAGGTAACAATAGAACAATAGCCCCAAAGTCAAATGGAAAGAATAAGTCAAAAACCCCCAAAAAGTAGGGCCGAAACCAACCCAAAAATCCGAAAACTACACACAGGGGTCGACCCTTCAGACAGAGGTGTTGACCCTTACGAAGAAATGCTGAGACACCAATGTGTGTAGCGGACAAGGTGTCAACACCTCCCAGACTGGTGTTGATACTAAATTTCAGCAAGCAAACCCTAGATTCTGCAATAGACAAGGGTCGACCCTTCCCAGACCAGTGTCGACCCTTGAGGCCAACAACAGAAGGCAAGTGTCGACACCACTAAGATTGGTGTTGACCCCAGAACAATATTTCTAAGTTCCCAAACAACTTTTCAACGTAAACAAGTGTGAATGAACAATTCCAACAAGTTTAAATTGATTTGTACTCCTCCAAAACCAAGATACAACAACTCCAAAGACTCCTAAGAAATAAAATAAAAGAATTAAATATACCCTCCAATAGATTAAAGGATACAAGTGTTACAGAACTTCTTGATTTCCAAACTTTATCTTGATCATCCTCAAGGTTGTGAATTATGATCTCAATCCTCAATTCAAGAGTTTGGAATTTGAGATTGAAGGAGGGTTGTGGACAAGTGTGTTGATCACTCTTTAATCTTCTTTAACTTGGCAAAAATTACTATCTCTTTGATCAAAACTTTTGGAATTGGTTCTTGAGTGGTTTTTGCAAGGGAAGATGAGATATATAGAGGCTAGACAACTTCACTGTTTTGGCAAGATAACTCTTTTGTTTTCAAAACTTTCTTTTCTTTCTCAAACTCTAATTCAAACTCAACATTCTCTCTACACTTCTTCTCTCAAATTCATCTCCTAAAACTTAAGACTCGAGCTCTCCTTATACAGGCAATACAAGTGGAGCAATGGTGGAAGCCGAAGTGGAGAGCTAATAGAGCATTTAGGAAAGAGATAATATAGCTAATGAAGCACAAATAAAGTTAATGGAAGACAAAAATGGAGCACTACCTAAAATGGATCAAGAACTAGGCAATGGAGGCTGAATATACATTCATTCAATGCATAAATGGGTCAGAAAATGGGGTTATGAAGTGCCCCACCTGAACCAACAAAATTGTTGTCTGTAGACAGTCGATCGATCAAGGTAAAAAATGTTCGTTTTGCTCTGGTTCAATCTAGCTTTGCTTCGGTGCCCGATGGGTCTTAAACACTTCGCCAAAATAGGTTTAGGGTTAGGAACAAAGCTAAAATTCTATCTTTTTTACTGAGGATTTCGTTAGAAACACATTCTTATTTTCATCATCGGGAAATTAAAGAAAGTGCCCAAGTCTTAGGGCCGGTCAAAATAGGATGTCTACAGTTGTCCCTCTTTGATAGAGCTCGAAGTCATTTAATGACGTGAGTGATTGTCAAAGCCCAAAGACAACCCTTTTGACAAGGTCGTATGACTTGGGCAAACAAACAAGATGAAAATACTGTTGGTTGAATCTGAAGGTTGTCTACGTATCCCTTTGCAAGGAATCAAATCGGCGTAGTTCAGGAGTAAAATGCATATTTGCTAATGTAATTGAAAGTTGGGCTTACATGCTTTGCAAAGTCGTTTTTACTTTCTTTTGAAAATTCATGATTTTGCAATGCCATGTAACAGGTAATATACGAGGCAAGTCTCGTACAAATAGTATGAAGCATAACAAGGGGTACAATCCAAGCACACTCAGATGAGAGGAGAAAAGAGGGTTTTAATCAACAAGTGAAACACAAATAACACCTCATTGCGAAATACGAGATTGATTTCAACCGTGAAAAAGAGTAAAGGGTCTTAACCAACAAGCAATACCTAGACCGTACCTCAATACAAAATAGAGGATTGGTTTCAACCGGGTAAAAAAGAAAAGGGTCTTAACCAACAAGCAAGACCTAGACCGTACCTCAATACGAAATAGGGGATGGGTTTCAGCAGGGTAAAGGAAAAAAAGGGTCTTAACTAACAAGTGAAACCTAGATCGTACCTCAATATGAAATAGGAGATAGGTTTCAACCGGGTAAAAGAGAAAATTTATAACTGAATGTTTAGACAATTATAAGCAAGTGATGTGAATAGATTGTAGCCAAGTGATGTAATAGTGTGATAGTTGTAACCATGCATGATTGATGTAATTGTTAGTGCAAGTGTGATGGTGAATGCAAAAATAAGAAGAGGCAATGTGAGACATGCGATATGCAATAATAAATGCATTACAAAAGAATACACAAAATGATTTTTTCTCTTTTGTTTTCATTTTTTTTTTTTTTGATTTGATACATACCATATATACATATACGGATACGAACGATATACAAAATACATATTATATACATATACATATACATACAAAATATATAGATACATAGACATATATGGATACAAATGATATACAAAATACGTATTACATACATATACATTATATATAGACAAACTATATACATGTACGAATGCATATACGAATACATACAGTCATACAGATACACATATACATATTATATACATACGGTATATGTATATACATATATACACAGACACATACATATAAGTTTGCATAGCTCTATGGACAATGTATTTTGATATTTACTTCGGCTAGTCCCTAAGAACTTGATTTCTGTTGAAGAGGCCTTCAGTAATCTACAAATTACTTTGGGTTGTGACAGAGTGGTATTGGAGCACGTGTTATACTGTACACATGAGTCCATATGAGCTTTTGGATGTCCTGGAAAAGAATTAGGGACATTACATCAGCTTGTGTAAGTGTGTGTAATTATATGACATATCTGAAACAATATAAAATGAAATGAAACTAAACACTGTGGAAACTGTAAAAGAACTACTTGCCTATGTTTATTATTGCTTTGTTTACCTATAGCAAATGGAGACAATAAGAAGTGATGATGTAACCAAATCTTCTGATGTTCGAATGGACCAAATGAAAGGAATGTTAGAAGACTTAGTTGAGTCCATGAGACAATAACAGAGACAACAATCATTACCTCTTCTACCTTTTCCAGTACAAGTTGAACCGGTGAATAACGACATCATTAGCTTGACTTAAAAGTTTAACAAAATGAAACCTCCGACCTTTCTGGGTGGTATTGAGCCACTAAAGGCTGAGACTTCAATGCTTGAAATTGAAAAATTGTTTGAAGTTTTTCCATGTTCCAAAGTCCAGAGAGTTTTGTTGGCTACTTACACTCTGAAAGACGAAGGTCGACGTTGGTGGATGTTGATACGAGACAGTAATGGGGCTATGACCTAGAATCAGTTCAAAGAGATTTTTCTGAAAAATACTTCCCTAAATGTTTTCAAGATCGTAAAGTTTCAGAATTTGAACAGTTAAAACAAGGCAATATGTCAGTGGCTGAGTATGAGGCCAAGTTCACAGAATTAGCCCGATTTGCCTTGCATATGGTAGACACGGACTACAAAGAAGCCAGAAATTTTGAAAGAGGCCTTAACTTAGATGTGTTTGATTGGGTTGATGTCTTAAAACTGACTAAGTATGTGGATGTACTGAATCAAGCCTTTATGTCAGAAGCCAATTTAGCAGCCATGAAACAAACCAAAGCTCCAACAAATGAATGGAGAGGTAAAAGATCTAGGTTTAATTTCAGAAAGGGCGGTCATTCTCAAAGAAGCAAAATACGGGATGTTTCAATAGTTCAAGTCAGGTAGTAGTACAGCACCTACTTGCTCAGAATATGGAAGAAAACACAAAGACGCCTACTACTGATCAACAGGTGCTTGCTTCTGGTGTGGCAAGACTGGCCATATGATAAAAGATTGTCTGCTCATGTCCCAAAATCCCAACCATCCTGTGACAAGTTCAACCGAATCTGCTTCGGTACCAAGAACAAATGTAAGAACTAATGCTGGAAAAGAAAATTTGAGGTAAGGTAAAGTTTTTGCACTTGTGCCTAGGGACTTTCAGTACACTGAATCTGTGGTGTCAGGTATAGTCCCTTTATGTGCCCAAAATGCAAATGTGTTGATAGATTTTGGATCTACTCACTCGTTTGTGTCGCATGTTTTTTTCATAGAAATTGACTTGACCTCTAGAACAAATGAACTACTTGTTATTGGTATCTATACCCTCAGGAGGTTCTATGATTTGTGCACACATATATCCTGCATGTGATGTTATGATTGGGGAAGTACTTTTATATGTTGATTTGTTGCCATTGGATATAGATCATTTTGATTGCATATTGGGTACGGACTGGTTGACAAAATATCATGCTACCATTGATTGTGTTGCTAAATCTGTTGTGTTTTGACCACCGAGGTTGCCTGAGTTTGTGTTCTATGGAAATAGTGTAGTTCCTCTCCCGTATTTGATTTCTTCCTTGAAAGCAAACAAACTACTTGGGAAGGGATGCAAGGGATTTTTGTGTTGTGTTTTGACTGTAATCCCTGATAGTGCTTGTGTGGAAAATATTCCTATAGTCAGTAAATTCTCTGATGTCTTTCCTAATGAACTACCTGGAGATTTGATTGATAGAGAAATCGAATTCACTATTGAAGTAGTACTTGGAACACAACCAATTTAAAAAACCCCATATAGAATGTCAACAATTGAATTGAAAGAATTAAAAATTCAACTGTAGGAACCGTTAGACAAGAAATTCATCTGCCCCGAGCACTTCATCTTGGGGTGCTCCAGTTTTGTTTATCAAAAAGAAAGATGGGACTTTGAGACTCTATATAGATTATTGTGAATTGAATAAAGTGACTGTGAAAAACAAATACCCATTGCCCTGAATAGATGATTTGTTTGACCAATTTCAGGGAGCTCAAGTGTTTTCCAAGGTAGATCTTAGATTCGGGTACCATCAGTTAAAAGTTAAAGCAGAAGATGTAGAGAAAATCACATTTCGAACTAGATATGGGTATTATGAGTTTCTGGAAATGCCATTTGGGGTAACTAATGCATCTGTTGCATTTATGGACCTAATGAATAGAATCTTTTAACCATATCTTGATGAATTTGTTATTGTGTTTATTGATGATATTCTGATTTACTCCAAAAGCAAGGATGAACATGAAAATCACTTGAGAACTATGTTACAAACATTGAGAGAGAAGAAACTATATACAAAACTATCCAAATGTGAATTCTAGCTTGATAGTGTGAGTTGTCTGGGGCATGTGATCAACAAGGATGGCATATCCGTTGACCCACAGAAAATTGAAGCTATTGTGAACTGGCCAAGACCAACCACAGTGACAAAAGTTCGAAGTTTTTTGGAACTTGCTGGTTATTATAGGAGATTTATGAGAGGATTCTCCAAACTTGCTTTCCCACTCACTCAATTGACACATAAATGTGTACCATTTGACTAGAATGATCAGAGATAATAAGCCTTTGAAGAATTGAAAACCAGATTAGTGACTGCATCGATTTTGACTTTGCCTACCAGTACATATAAATTTCAAATATATAGTGATGATTTGTACAAAAGTTTAGGGTGTGTGAAAATGCAAAACGGAAGGGTAATTGCTTATGCTTCTTAACAACTTCGACCACATGAGAAAAATTATCCGACCCATGACCTTGAACTTGCAGCTGTAGTGTTTGCTCTGAAAATTTGGCGCACCTATATGGAGTAACTGGTGAAGTGTACACTGATCATAAAAGCCTGAAATGCTTTTGCACTAATAAACGATTATGACAAAGGAGATGGCTAGAACTAATAAAAGATTATGACTTGCAAATTTTGTACCATCCAGGAAAGGCAAATACTATAGCATATGCTTTTAGCAAAAAATCCATTGGGAATTTGGAATGTTTTCTCACCGGACAAAAAGAGTTATTGTGTGACTTAGAAAGAAATCAGATTGAATTTGTTTTGTGTGAACAGGGTGGAGTCTTAGCCGCTATTTTTGCACAGTCAGCTATCATTGAAGAAGTTAAAGAAAAACAGTTGGAAAAGGAGTTTCTGGAAAAGATTATTGATGATATTGACTTCAAGTCGAGGCCGTAATATGATATTGAAAATGATGTATTGAAATTCTAGGGTAGACTTTCTGTATTAGAATAGATGCCTACAATTCAAAATTTGCTATGTATTTGGGGAATACAAAATGTACCATGATTTGAACCAAAACTTCTGGTGGCCTGGAATGAAGAACTTTATTACCAACTTTGTAGCTAAATGTTTGCATTGCCAACAAGTGAAAGCTAAACATCAACGAGCCGCTAGATTACATCAGTCGCTTTCCAATACTGGAATGGAAATGGGAGCATATTACGATGGACGTCACTGTCAGTCTACCTCACCTTTCAAAATGTATGGACTCTATCCGGGTTATTGTTGATCGTTTGACTAAATCTGCTCACTTTTTACCTGTTAAAAAGTTTTATAATGTAAACAAATTGGCTAACATCTATGTGAATGAAATTGTGAGATTACATGGGGTGCCAGTATCGATAGTTTCTGATAGGGATTCAAAATTCACTTCTAGATTCTAGCAAAGTTTGCAACAAGCCTTGGGAACTGAATTGAGACTTAGTAGTGCATATCACCCTTAAACACATGGTTAATCAGAAAAGACTATACAGACCTTGGAGGATATGCTGAGAATGTGTGTTGGATTTCCAAGTGTAGGAGCCAGAAAAATATCCTAGCTATAGGGGTAAAATACCCTAAATAAATATCATCCATTCCCTTTAAAAGGAGGGAACCCCAGACACAAGAGGTATGTGTTCTCTCTTTACACTACACACCAACACTCTTCATTTCTATACCTTCATTCTTTAATACCATCAGAGTGTCTCCGGCCGGCAACCTCGATTGGGTGGCGCCGATTATGCTCATCTGTGCAGATCTACAGGGACAAAGTTCATCTCTTCGTTGGATCTCTACAATCCATGTGAGAGGATTTTCCTGGTCTCACAATTGGCGCCGTCTGTGGGAATGATTGAATGTGATCAACAAAGAACACAACAAACATACTACTGTAAGTAAACATGTACTGGTTGAATTGAGGTTAGTGCACTTTCCACAAAATCAAAATCAATCCCAAGTAATACGGCCCACAACTGAGTCACTTAATTTCATTCTGATTCAACTTGGTTCTGTACATATAGTATCTATGATACCAGTTGTGGTGGGTTGTTGTTGGAATCTTAATTTTTGCCTGCTACAACCAACAAAAACAAACAAAGTATTCTTGAGCAATAAAGCCGTTTAGGTGTATGAATGATGCACCACAAAGTAGTGTTTATCAATAAACCATTTTATAGCCTTTTTTTTTTCCCTTTAAATAGCTGTTTTATGCCCTACGATCCTTTACAAAGGTGTTTAAGCAAAGCCATTTTATGGTCGAGTATGTATGCATATTCTTGATCAATTTTTTCCCTAATTACAGTTTTTTATACATTTAGATACATTTTTAATTAATCAATCATTTACAAAGCAGTGCTCCTAAATCTACTTGAGCATTTTCACTTTTCCCTCTAAAACTGGGTTTCACATTTTTGTTTGTGGGAGCTTCTTTTCGGCATTATACGAACGGTTTCTCTGCTGAACCCACTTCTAGAATTGTTTATTTATTTATTTCTTCACAAGGAGTTTATTTAGAATTGATTCTTGCGATATGCATGTGACTGAATTAAGGAATTACGTTTTGTGGCTCCCCAACTAAGAAACAAATGGCTTATGTCTTTCCTTAATAATTTAATATGTTGTTTCGGCAACCATACCCGCTGTTGGCATTATTCGACACATTATTGGCAACCAAAATTTGAGCCAAAGTAACCATTATTCAGCATAGTATTGGCACATTGGGCACATTATTGCAACTTATTTCGCAACTTTTATTCGGCATATTGTCAACAAGGAGTTTCAGCAACTTATTGGCTTATTCGGCAATTTTTATTTGCATATCAACCGCATATTAACTCCACATGTTATCAACTTGGCTTCGACAACTTATTCGGTTTATTCGGCAACTTGCTTGGCATATTAGCAACTCTGTAAATCATTACCGTTACAATTCAGCATATCATTTTGCATATTATCAACTCGGCTTCGACAACTTATTTGGCTTATTCGGCAACTTACTCAGCATATTAGTAACTCTGCAAATCACTACCGTTGCAATTTGGCATATCATTCTGTATATTATCAACTCGGCTTCAGTAACATTATTCAACTTTGGCAACTTATTCGACAAAAATATTCAGCAAAACATTATACCGCAACATTGCTTATCAACTCTGTGATTTGGCATATCATTCAACATATTATCAAGAGCATATTAATATTAACTCTGCATTTTATCTAGCATTAGCTTGTTTGGCACTAACTTCTTGGCAACAATAGTTGGCACTAATATCTCAGCTACGGCAACAATATTCCTCAGCACTAATCTTGGCATCGGCATAGAACGAGCATCTCGGCTTACCGAAATCCACATCTAACAATACCATAGGATTCGCGTTAACTCAAGGAGTCCAAAGCCACTAACCAGAGGAGCAAAAAATTAACCGATGCTTGCCGATAGTTGTGCAACAGCCCATAGTTTCAACAAACTGCAATTTTCAACATTCTCGAAACCCAGTTTTGACCATACCAGTGTGAAGTACTCATTGAGATGAGTCCAACGCAATAAACCACGTCGAAATCGGAGCTAAAACAAAACTGTACGAGCCCGTTGAAGTTTGCCTTAAAATTCTCCTATTTCGCTGAAGACGATGAACTAGAGTTGGCAAATAACAGAAATTATTCAGTGCATTGCAGCTAGGATACATCCCGTTGTTTTGACATAAAGATATTAGCTGAACAATAATTTAGTTCAAATATACGATTTGCACAAGATAAACACAAGGCTCTACTGTGGCATAGTCGTTGAGCATTATTTATTCGTTGTTGGGGCACGCGTTCAAATCTCATAGGCAACAATTTCACTTATATTTTTTGCCATTCCACCAAGGCCGAGTCGATAAACTCAACATATGGCATCACATTACGAGATATTATCCAGCACTTCGTAGCGCACAATTTTCAATAGATCTGAGCCCTCCAATTGTTTTGGCTACAACTATGCTATCAGAAGTCTGATTACAACGATCCAATAGTCGTTTCCAACTATATGGCACCTTCTAAACACATCCGCAATCATTGACACAGATTATTATCCTTGCAATGTCTGCAATTGATCGCTGCCTAACACCAACAAAAGCCTCCATATTTTGGAGCTCTCCGTACTAGGCACAGTCCATATTTTGATGCAATTTTCGCACTCGGCAATACACTACACCCTCGCCCGGGGGGTTATAATACCGTAGCCTACACCCTTACTTAGGGGTTATAATACTGTGGCCGAGCTATAGAGGTAAAATATCCAAAGTTTTTGTCACGACCCCAACCCGCCCCTAGTAGGATGGTGCCGTGATGGCCAGTAATTCCGTGAATCACCGAAGGCCAACCGATCAAAACAATACAATCAGAGTATAATGTATGGGGCTCACAAATGCGGAAGCAAATAAATCAAATGCGAGTGGTCCATGAGAGCTGTGCTTAGATCGAATGACAAGACATATACAATATGGTTCACATCCAAATCCATATATAACAAAAATAGAGTTTACATCTTGATCAAAAGGCTTCTCAGCCGACATATACAAAATACAGGAAATGCAAGCCAAGAAGCATGATTTTCAAGATTTGCCGACGTAAATACAAAAAGGCCGACGTAAAGGAGTCGTCGCCGACATGAATGCAAGTCTAAGCCGACGTGGCAAGAATCCAAAAACAAGCTTTGCAAAATGCATCTAGGCGTCACCGCCGTCCTGCTCATCACCTACATATATATAGAGAGGGTGAGTTTGGAACTCAGTGAATGGTATTAAAAATAAAGGTTTTGCATGAATATAGCCGAAATCCTTCAAAGCAAAACAAACATTCCAAACCATACGAATATTAGCCGAGGTCCTTCCAAACCAGACACATCAAAACTTTACCGAAGCAAGGGATGAACCGTATTCATCTAACAGGTCTTACAAAACTCAAGGGATGCTTACCAACATCGGCGAAACACAAATCAAGATTTACCAAGTCGAGGGATGAACCGTATTCATCAATCAAGTCTTACAATATCGAGGGATGCTTATTAACATCGGCAACAAGGGACTGTACGATCCGTAATCGATTTGTCAAGGGTACTGCGAAAGTTTAAAGTCCTCCAGCACAAGAGACTTGTGTTACTTAGGCCCGTAGCCCTTTTTAACACGATAGCTTTTCAAGTAAGGACCATATCCTTTTTAACATGCGAAACTTGTGTCACTTAGGCCCGTAGCCCTTTTTGACAAGGTGGTGCTGCGAAAGTTTAGAGTCCTCCAGCCAAGGGACTTTCATACTTGGTACTGCAAAAGTTTATAGTCCTCCAGTACAAGGGACTTTTACACTTAGTGCTGCGAAAGTTTATAGTCCTCCAGCCAAGGGACTTTCATTCTTGGTACTGCAAAAGTTTATAGTCCTCCAGTACAAGGGACTTTTACTGATAACATCAAAACAAGGCTTATACTTGATACATCGGAACGGGCTAATCATTCATGCTCATCAAATACTTTTATCAAAACAAGGCAAGACAAAGTTTATCCAAAACAGTATAACATAGCTTTATTAAAAGCACCACTCACCTCGGTCTTCGGGTGTAGGCTCAAAGCAAAGATCAAAGTCCTACAATCACATGACAAATCACATTCTCAAAACAAGCTTTATATGCGCACAATGATCTCGGCACGCTCACCGAATCCAAGTCAATAACAAAGCAAAACATGCTGGGAGTCAAAACGTTATTTCCTGCCTCGGGAAAACACACTGGGTATCGTCCAGGTCTTGCCGAGGTCCCACACCTCCTTGCCGAGGTGTGGTCCTGATGGCCACATACAAAACGAAATCGGGAACAATCTGGGTTTCCCTTTGAAGAATGCAAGGACCGACATCATCAAGAGCATCAAAAACATGCATGCCAAAATCATAACTTGCTTATTCAAAACTAAGATTTCGTGTCAAGAGTTCAAAAACATGGACCTGGGTACCCTCACAAGAATCGTGTGAAACAAACACAAAACGTGGTTCTTGCCAAACACATTCGGATCAAACAAGATCTTCTTCAAGAACACAAGAATATTATTTTTCTCTTTAAGAACCAACTCCAAATCCATGCATGGCGTGCAAAACAAACCCAATCATGCAATGCAGCTCGGTAAACAATAAGAACAAACAGAGGAGAGCAAGAATCAAACCTCAAAACTCGAATCCAACGGTTCGATCCTTGAAGATCAAGCTCAGAACTCTACTCTCTCTCTAAAACTCTTCCTTCTTCCTTGAGAGCTTCTCTCTCTAAAAACAAAGATTTGAGACAAAATGATTTGGTTCAAGGTCTGCCGGCTGTCTTAACACACAGCTCAGACACGTGGCACTACCGGGTTGGTTCAGCTCAAAAGTGACTGATTGATAAGACAAGTCTCTGACAACGCGTACTCAACAAGCTAGGTGGCAAGACACATCGGCAAGCAAGGACATCGGCTAGAGTCAAAACTTCGGCAACGGGGTAACAAAGACATCGGCTAAGGAGGACGGCACTTGACTAAGCTGTGCCACACCTTGGCCTGGGTGTGCCACATCTCGGTCTAGGCCAAACCTGCCCAAGGACAAGGATCACTAGTACAAAACATCTCGGCCTTGGCTCTAGACACTTCGGCCCAAAGGGTGACATCTCGGCAAACATGCCGGGGTGAAGATGAAGGTCAACCAAGTGGTTCCAAAATAATTCCAAGCACAAGGGTGCAAGGCGAACTAGACTAAACCAACCCCGGCTACACACCAAGCAAGGTACAAGATCAGGCAAGTAACACATAACAAAGCACGACTAAGCAAGATAACAAGATTTACAACATGACGAGACAAAACCATACAAAGATGTATGCAAGCATGGCTAAGCTAAATGAGGGTTGTTACAGTTTTCTTTCTCAAGTACCCTAACATCTATTTGCACAATGTAGTATGGCAACAAAAACTCTCATTTCTTCTATCGTAAATACATACATTCACACATACATGCATTTGTACACACATTCATACGTGCATTTGTTCATTCATTTTGTTCCCGTATATATGTATCCACAATGCTTTTTCTAGGGGATTTAATATTTATTCAAGCAACATCGCTCATCAATGTGGTCCGGAAGTAAGACCTATATCAGCTACGCATTATCCATCAAAGATCTAGCATTTGTTTATGCCACGAACTCAGGACAAAAAACTTCCACTTCTTGTGTCAAAGAAAGTGAAAGTTTTGGGGCAATTGTGGGAGCCAGAAAAATATCCTAGCTATAGGGGTAAAATATCCTAAATAAATATCATCCATCCCCTTTAAAGGGTGGGAACCCAGACACAAGAGGTATGTGTTCTCTCTCTACACTACACACCAACACTCTTCATTTCTATACCTTCATTCTTTAATCTAGTGACTAACTTCACCATCGGAGTGTCTTCGGCCAGCAACCCCGATTGGGTGGCGCCGATCATGCTCATCTATGTAGATCTACAGGGACAAAGTTCATCTCTTCGTTGGATCTCTACAATCCATGTGAGAGGATTTTCCTCGTCTCACACATGAGTTATTTGGTTGTTAGTACTTGAGTTACTAAGAGTTGATTAAAAAAAATATGAATTTTCTTTCTTCAGATTCTTACTAATTTATTTGATTTTTTTTGTTATTTGCTTTCTTTTATAGTTACATTTCTCTACAAGTTTACCTAAGCGCGAAAGCATGATATATAATACAAACAAACAAAACAAATTGAAACTAATAGTTTTGGACTACTAATTTTCTGGTTTGAGCAGGATTTTCTTTGCGTGGAACAAGGAATAATATTGGACTTTTAGATTTTTTGAACATATTTGTGAATTGATATATTCACTTTATAGTTTAGAGTTTTGTTACAGATTTATTCCGCATATTAGTTTGGAATTCGATTTTATTTCGATTAATTAAACTTGGAAAAATAAAAATCAAACTGTTGAAATTCGTGTTTTGAACATTTCAAGAGATTTGTCTCGTTGAGATCCTTTTGACGATAAAAAGAATGTCTCAAACAGAGTCTGAATGAATCCACATAACTATCGAAAATTTTGGTGCATACACACAATTCATCATCTTTCTGAAGGCTTGAAACAACATTGTGTTTGTCTTTTTGATGATGATATCAATATGACATAGAGATAGTGTTAGTCAAGAGGTTGTTAAAACCTGAAGAACGGGCCTTGCAGATGTATATCTGGGAATTAAGATTTCTAGAACATCTGACGGTCAATCTCATCGTTTGATCAGAGTCTTAAGAAGTATAGGTTAGATATAGATGTGTCAAGGACTTTAGTAGACTTAAGTCTTTGTTTGACCAAGAATAATGAAATATTCTCGGATCATAAGAACTCCAAGTATATGAAGCATTTTTTAAGGTCAGGTATAGCCTACTCAATAAGTAGGCTAAGTAAATACACAAGTAATCTCAATGCCTATCTTTAGAAGGCGGTTATATGGATATTAAGGTACTTACGATATAGCCGAGATTATGGATTTCATAATACTTGATATCTAGTTATACTAGAAGGGTACAAAGGTGTCTACTGGATATTTGATGTAAAGACTAGAAATCCATTAGTGGATATGTTTTGTCTATTGGAGCTGCAACCATGTCTTAGAGATCTTCCAAGCAAATGTGTATCATGAGATCAATGATGAAATCGAGTTCAGTGCTTTAAATAAAGCAACTAGAAAAAGCTAAATGGATCCACCATTTCATTGAAGATATTGTATGAAGGTCGAAACTTGTGCGAGCAATGTGTATGCTTTGCAATGGCTGATTAGCTATAATGAAATGTCTAGACGTGTTCGTCGAAGACGTAATTCCGTATGAAAACTAACCTCACGTGTTGTCACTATAGACTATGTACAGTTTACGGACAATATTATGGATCCGTTAAGCAAAGGGTTAAATCGAGAGTTAGTAAGAAGTTCTTAAGGGGAATGTGGTTGAGGTCTTTTGCGATAATGTTACCGGAACAAAAAACCCAACCTAATTGACTGGAGATCCTAAGATCTAAGTTTAAAAGGACAACCTAATTTCGTGTAATAGATGAGTCATTGTGGAGGTAAATCCTCTTGCCCATTCTTATATGCAGTGATACCTTATGGGGTGGAAGGTTAAGCTAATGCTTTTAATGACCTATATGCATTTAATAGTCAAGGATGGTATAGCGAGATACCTGAAGAATGTCACCTATATGAGTGCAAAGTGGGGCCACTTCTATAATAATTGTCAATGCCAAATTCATGAAATCACTCATTGAACTAGGTGAGTGTTCAAAGCCAAACAAAACATAATAGTGACAACTAAACTATGGTAGGAGAATTCCTATGTGAGGTTTATTGTCTCGATTTACACAAACAATAGAACAGTTTAAGACATCATGTTCACTAGTTAGCCAGTAAATCCGATAGGCTTTCACTAGGAGAAGTTCAAAGCCAAAAGCTACATTTTCCGATGTAAGGATTTTTCGTGGTACTCTTTCATTGAGTCTTTGTTGTTTCTTGTTGTTTCTTTATTCGGCCAATTTTATTCTTGTGGAGGATTGTTGGAAAATAATGATTTTTTGACAACTTTAATGCGAAATTAAAGTGGGACTCAACCGTCGATTGAGGTGAATCCGAGTGGGTTTGTATTATCTAAAGTGAGAAGATTACAATACGAAAAGAATGAGCTGAAACCATTAAGTTATGAATGAGAATTATCTCATAAAGTGGGCATCAATAACAGTTAGGCTTGGACTTGGACCTAATCTTGGTCGGGATTAGGCCTAGGCTTGTGCATGTGCATGTGCATGCGTTGGGTTTGGATTTGGATTTGGATTTGGATTTGGACTTAGTCTTAAGATTGGATTGGGCTATGCTTTGATGGGCTTAGGTGCATGTGTTTGTGATTGGGCTTGGATCGAGTTGTGGCCTAACACCCGTATCCGTTTTGCAACCCATCTAGTTTGAATTATCAAATTGGTGCATTATATACACATTATGATTTATACAATGCATTTGGTGATTTTCAACCTTTGTAACTTTAGCCCTAATAGCTAGAGTTGATGACATTTGATGGCTTTGGTTGATGGCTTTGGTTAATGGCAATTAATGTCATAACCTTCATGGCTAGGAAGTCCCCTACAAGTATAAAATGGGCATTTCCCCTCTGTTTTTGGTAAGAGTTTTTTAAATATGGAAAATGGAGATGGTGTTTTGAAATAAAAAAATCGAGATGATTTTACATCAAAATAATTCTAGATTTTTTCGGTCTTCTTTTTGCTAGTCCTTTCATTTGGTTCTTATTAGAGAGAGAGTACTACCATTGTTCAAGTTTGCTGGAGCTGCTTTAGTGAGTGCTACTATAGCAGATGTTCAACTATTTTATCTTGAAAGATAGACGCCGATAGACCTCCAACACTATTGGTACGGTGGCAAATTTGTTTTAAGAAAACTGTGTGAAACACAGGACTCAGTTTGCGTCCCTTGTCATTTGTTCTTTATTTTTTGAAGATTAATTTTATTTCGACAAGTTCTAATATTTATTTATCCATATTACTAATTTGTTCTAGTGATTTTGATTTATTTGAATCCATTACATAATCAATTCATATTGTCATAATTTATTTTGTATTTCATTCTTCAATAATAATAATAAAATAAAATAAAAAGTTGCTTTGTCATTGCTATTTTATTTTATTTTATTTATTTTTCTATTATTATTATGAAAAAAATACCAGCAATCTTAATTTTTTTTTTAATTTTTTATAAATAGTTTTTGATAAAACAGTTTAGTTTTTATTATAGTTTATTCTAGTAACACTTGGAGTTAAAATTAATTTAATTGCCTAAAGTTATTGAATTATTTTGAGTTGTTTATCTCTAGTAATTTAGTCATGCAATTTATTTTGTGTTAATTGGTTATTATTGCATGAGTTATTTGGTTATTAGTGCATGAGTTACTAAGAGTTGATAAAATAAAATAAGAATTTTATTTCTTAAGGTTCTTATTAATTTATTTGATTTATTTGTTATTTGTTTTCTCTTGTAGCTACCTTTCTCTATAGGTTTCTCTAAGCGCGAAAGGAGGATATATAATACAAATAAACAAAACAAGTTGAAACTAATAGTTTTTGGACTACTAATAGTTGTCGGACCTAGGTCTAGTTTTTCTTTTGAATTTTAGTTAGATTTTGTGACTTTCGATTTGATTGATGAAATGAATTTAGACTTCTCTTAGCTTTCTGTGCTTCAAGTTAATGGTTTGGATTTGGAAAATAAAAATGATTTTGTCACTGATTTTGAAAATGAAAATGACTTTGAAAATGATTTCGAAATTTCAAAAGATTTGGAAGATTTAATTGAATAAGTAGAAGAGAAACGTGCTCAACCTAAAATGGAATAAATTTTGTCAATAAATTTGGGTAGTAAGAAAAATTCTACGAAAGTTCAAATTGGTTCTGGTGTGTCTTCTGAGGAAAACTCATAATTGATTAACCTTTTAAAAGAATACAAAGATATTTTTCCTTAGTCCTATGAAGACATGCCTGGAATTGATCTGGATATTGTCCAACATCACATTCCTTTATACTCTGATGCCAAACGTATCAAATAGAAATTAAGAACGGTTTGATGCAGCTGGCTTTTCAAAATCATAGAGGAAATCACTGAACAAATTAATGTTGGCTTTTTAATGGTTAGTGAATATTTACAATGGGTAGCTAATGTAGTACTTGTCCTTAAGAAAGATGGTAGAATTAGAGTTTGTGTTGACTTTAGGCGACAAGGCCTTTGGTATATGTACGCCTTTAGGACATTTTCTCGTGAATTCAAATGTTAATATCCAAATGTAATGATTCACATGCTTTATATTCATGTCATATAGTGATAAAGAATATGTGATGCTTGTGACTTGTAATCTCATGAATTGAATGAATGCATTGACTGGGAGCTTTCTATTTTGAAACTTGTTTATTTCTTCTCTTGATCCTAATCAGTTTTTCTTTAATTCTTAACTACCAATTATATTCTCTATAATCAATCTCAAAACTACTATTCCATGTGAGTTTAGATTCTTTAAAATATTAGGGCATTACACCTCCATACCAAAGCCATGAAAATATAATTAATATTATGTACATATGACTCTAAATATGAAACTAATTGGTCAATGGATGACTTTATATTTTCTTAGTCCTCGTCTGCGAAAAGGTTATTTTAGCCATTTTTTGACATTTTGATTAAAATATAATGTAAAATAAACTAGTATATTTATGATGACTTTTTTATGGGAAAAAAATATACAAAAAGTATAGAGAAAAAAGAATCTTTGACTTTTTTGAATAGTTTATTGCATTTTTAATTTTTTTTAGTAACATTTTGACTTTTAAGCTAAAATGAAGAATTGCCAAACGAGTTTTAATTATAATTAAAACAAATCATCATCATTATTTGGTAGATTTAGTTGTTAGAGCATCTCCAAGGCTAAGAGGCAAAATGCCTAGCAAAAGTACACATAAAAGTATCATAATTATTTTGCCTAACTAGTTTAGCTAGTGTACACTCCAACCATACTCTTTATTTTAGCTAATCAATCAAATTAACTTTTATGACATGCTACATATATATATATATATTATAAATATAGATAAATGAATAAATAATCTTTTATGACATGCTGTATATATTGATATGGCATTTGCAAATGTATTTTTTAAAAATATATATTAAATTATTTTTTTAAAAAATATTTTCAAACGATCATATTTTCAAATAGTAATATTTTCTCCATTTGGAGATGTTTTGGCACAATCCAATGGTTCAAAGCCATTTTGGCACAATCCTAACCAAGATTAGGACATCTTCCAGGATGATCACTCTAAACTACTGAGGTCATCCTATACTGATTTTGGTTTGGACCCGACCCGTTGTATGTTCTGGATTCGGGTTTCATTGTCTTAAATAGTCATTCATGTCTTGTTTCTCCTTATATCTCTTTGAGTTTGGCTTTTGGGTAGTGTTGGTCGTGTTTGGAACAAGTTGGTAGCTTGTTTTTCAAACTGTCGTTGCCCAAACTTTTGGACCAATGCCCTGAGCGTCATTTCTTGCCCTTGAGCAGCCTTTGCAAAAGTACTGGGAAGTGGTATTCTTTGCTCGAGCGCAAAGCTTTTTACGCTTGAGCAGTCTTGGCTTGAGCGGCCTTTCTTGTGCTCGATCGTTGGTCTTCTGTCTGTAAAACTACTGGGAGTTTGTATTTCACGCTTGAGTGACAACATCTTGCGCTCAAGCGGTGACACCTTTTTCCTTGTGTCTTGACGCTCAAACATCGCTTCCTACGCTCGAGCAGTGATTATTTTTGTGTCTGGACACTCGAGCATCACTTCTTGCGCTCGAGCAGTCTGTGCGTACATCAGATCGCAGAACCACCCTTTTGGGTCACTTTTTCATTTCATTCTAGCTCTAAACATTCCAAAAACCCTAGATCTACACTCTCCCTCCCTCTAAAACTTACCTTGTCTCTACAAATACACTAAGATCTAGTGATTTATGCACCCTACTCCCTTTGTTAAAATGGAAGAACAATTTATAGGCTCTCTTTTCATCTGAACAAAAGTGGATTTCGGCTTCTTTGAGGTTTCTCCATTCTCTCCTTGGTTTTCTAGCTTTGAGGTAGGAATTCTCCATATCCTAGTATGAGTTTTGCCTTTGCTATTTGCTATTTCAAAAGATTATAGTGGTTTGGGGGTTTTTAACAAAAACCTAGGGTTTGAATCAAAATGTGAAATAAGGGTTTTCAAATGGGTTCTTGAAAAAGGTTGTGATTATGAATTTGAGATTGTTATATGTTGAAATGAGATATTTCTTGCATTGAAATGGATTTTCAAAGAGAAAAGGGCTTTGCCCTAAAATGTAAATGTTATTGAAATGGATTTTCAAAGAGAAAAGGGTTTTGCCCTAAAATGTAAATGTTGAGATTGTAAACAGAAAATGGAATTGATATGGAAAATTGTGAAATTGAAATGATGATAATGATGAGGGTGGAGTTAGATATGTATTATTACTCCCATTTAAGGTTTTGAAAAAGTGTATCTTTAATGAAAATTTATGTATCTATTAGAGATATTTGTTTTGGGCTATCGGTAGAGGATATCTATGATTATTGTAGAAATTGCATGAGGATTAAGTGAACTCTCATCCATATGCATTGAACATTGTTGCTTAATTAATAGATTGAAAATGTATATGATTGAGAGAAAAATGGTTGAACGTGGGAAAGAGGTGTGTATCACCAAACCAAGTTAGTTGGTGTGTCCAAGGTGAAAGTCCCAAAAAATGTGGGTATATATGGGTGTCGATTCCCATGGACGGAATATCCTTAAAATGGCAATAGTACTGCATGTGTAGGCTACGTTTACATGGGTGCCGTTTGACAGTTTTTCATGGACGAAATATGTCACACCCCAATTTTTAACTACTCGAAAACATTACCAAAAGCCTTTAATTTAGTTCATTTTTTTTAAAACAAATATCTATTACCATTGAGTAATAGAAACATAATAATACATATTCTCTCTCTCAATGAATACAACAATAACAATGACACATGTCAAGCTTCCGCTACAGAGCTACAAATAAATAATTACAAATATCAATATACAATATTTATTTCCTTCACATCTACAACGAAATCACACAAAAGAGACTCATGGACTTCTTAACTATTCAACTATTGGATCCGAATTCTCTTTTTGGAAAAAAATAAAAATAAATAAAACAACGAAGGATGAACACAATTGCCCAGTAGGAATTTCATAGTTCTATAACAATAACTAACGCACAAATAGGAATGATCATGCATATAGGGTGATACCATATAGTAATGTGACATTTTGTAAGCTCAAAATATTATTTGTAGAGTATCTTTTTCTCAAAATTTCTTTGAACATTTAAGGAAAACTTTCAGTTATAAAAATTATCCCTCATTATCAGAAAAACCATAAATCCTTTTCCAAAACAAATATGTTTAAGTAATAACATCATTTTAAATTTGTTAACCAATTCCAAAATATTCTTCATTTAATTTCCATTTCAATATTCCCCTTTTTATTTCCATGTTTCCTTCTTACTAATTCCCATTATTATAACTCTATAACGTAGAAATCCAAATCTCCTTTATTTTCAATAACAATTCTCCTACGCTTAACTCCTATTTGTCTAACAACTATATCACATCCATATTTGCACTATCAATTATAATTCAACATAACACAAGAATAATAAACCCACTTAATTCAATTTCTCAATTAATTACGAAACAAAACTCTTAATTTCTCCTTATAATTACATACAACCGGTGAGTTCATTATCACCAATCCCTTATCTAATTACTATTTCCTTATCGATACTTTTCAAATAATTTCTATATGCATTCCCCTTCCATACCAAATTACACATCAAATTGTAATTTCATAAGTTCATCCCAAGTCACAGATATCATCACCGATTCAACGCATTTCACAACACATTCCACCTTTTGCCAACTTGATACGGCTAGATAGTGGGCACTAACTCATAACACCTTCCACCTTTTGCCGACTTGATAGGGCGGGATAGCGGGCACCCGACTCTTAACACCATCCACCTTTTGCTGACTTGATACGGCCTGATAGTGGGCACTAACTCATAACACCTTACACCTTTTGCCGACTTGATATGGTAGGATAGTGGACACCCCACTCTTAACACTATCCACCTTTTGCCGACTATTATACGGCGGGAAGTGAACTCACAAAAACCATTTTCTCAAAACCCATATTTTTTCAAAAACCATGTTTTTCTACATTTACTGACTGTCATACAGCAGAACGTGGACACCCAAAAACATTTTCAAATTTAAAACTATCCCTCACATTTGCCGACTATTAATACAGCAGGATGTGGGCACCCAAGAAAACCCTATGTTTTCCACTTTTGCAGGTTATTAATATGGCAGGACCAGTGAACACCCAAAAACATTTTTCCTACATTTGTCTAGCAGTAAGCCTAGACAGGGCAATTAGGCACCTTAAATTTAAAACCACCCCTACATTTACCGGCTCTTATACGGACGGATGTGGTCACTGAAAGACATTTTTGACTCCTCGCGCAGGTACCAACTATAACATAACCTAACCCAACTCAACACAACTTAACCGAATTTAATCACAACCCAATTCAATACAATTTGGCATAATTCAATACAAACTCTTAAACATCCACATCATCATTTCATCACAAAGCTCATATCATTCATCCAATTAGTAATTTCTTTCCCCCCAGGTTTGGTTTCATATTATAACATAATTTAAAATATCAACATTAAGAGTTCAATCGCAACTTTTACATAAATTTTCAAACTCTTTAAAATTTCAATTAAACTTGTATATGTGTAATTTAATACCTCAATTTCATGATACCACTTTAAATTTCAAGAAAACCATCATCTATCTTCATGAACCAAACTAGGATTTTTAAGAGAAATTAAAGCTTTTCACAAAACACTTTTTATTCTAACTCTTCTATTGCTTATACACCCAAATTCTTAACCCAAAATCATAACCCAACAAGTAAACCCCAACTCTTCAAATCCTAGACCCCCAATCTCATGATTTTTCACAATATGCTTAAAAATGTAAATTTTGTATTTGTATAAGGAAAATACCACAAATCTATCTATAAATGAGAGTATTGAAGGAGAACTAGAACCCCTACCTCAAGGGTCAAGAAAAAAAGTAAAGCTTCAAGAAGAAGCCTTTGCAAATCCAAATTTCAATCGGTAGTAAAGTAAGATCTTCAAGCCTTCTTCACTTTTTGGTAAGAGATCTTGGCCAAATCTTTGGGAAATGGAAGGTATTTGGGTCAAAAATCTAGGGTTTTTCGGACTTAGGATGAGGGGAAAGAAGAGAGAAAAGAAAAGTGGAGAGAATGATCCAGAAAGGCACTTTTTAAGCTGTTGAATTCGCACAGCCCACTCGAGCGCCACCTTCGGCGCTCGGGAGCACTTGTTTCCAACATAGATACTAAAACTTCAAATGGGTATAACTGTCTTATCCGGACTCCATTTCAGGTTGTTCTTGTGTCCAAATCGAAGCCTCGAAAACAAACTTTCCGATGGTTCTAGCCTCATACACAAATTCAAAGTGTGGAAAAAGAAAAGGGCAAAAAAGAGGGATGGCTGTTCGTAAGAAAATTACCCGAGTCAAAGTTTTTGGTCCAATCTTACTCAACCATAATGTTACTACTTTGATCAATGTCCCAAAATAAAACAGGGAGGCTCCAAACACAATAATAAAAATATCAAGAGCAATTCCATTAGTCCAAAAAATTCAGACTCAACCAAGCAGACCGCTCAAGCGTCTAATCTTGCGCTTAAGTGAATAGACTAACAAAGCCGACCGCTTGAGCGACCACTCCTGCGCTCAAGCAGAAATTCACAACTCTCAGAATCTTGGACAGACTACAAAAGTATTGGGAGCTTCACAAGACTGCTTGAGCATCAACTCTTGCGCTCGAGCGAAGGGAAAAATTCTGGGATGTTACAATCTACCCACCTTAAGAAATTTCATCCCCGAAATCTAGAGAAACCGAGACAGATGGAGCACAACTCTTAACGTAACACTCTTGGGATGTATTCCTAAATTTAAAATAAGAGGTGAAACGAAAGCTACTCAGACCCAATGGCAATCACTACTAACCAAAAGCTAGGCTCCGCTCGAGATAGATTCTCAAATTTCGGTTCAATACCTCAATGCCCCAAAGACACTTGAACAAGAAGAATCACAAGGGAAAGATCACAAGTTCCTTTCGATCAATACATACATCGGAATCCAACGGGCAAGGAGCAACATCAACCACTTATAATCCCCAAGGTCCATAATAATTCCCCAACCAATAACAACACGGACACTGACTATCGAATGGCCAAAACTCAATTTCATAGGAAAAGGAAACCACTATTACACCAAACACCAGGTCAACGCAAGTAAAAACAAACGACGTATCCCATTGTACGGTCCAATACCATAATTGTCAATTGCATGTCAATTAGTAGCATTATCAATTCTTTATTCAACATAGCATTTAAAAGTAGAATAGTGAAAATCATTCATGAATATATTTAGATTAAGTTTTTAACATTTAGTTTAACCGTGCCTTCCCAAGCCACACATAAGAAAATGAAAATTTCATTTTCCATATCAATCTCAACATTCTCCTAGTGAATTCCAACCATCACCTAATACTTTCCTTCACCCACCTGGTGACATCACAACACCTTTACCATACACATTTGTAATAACAACAAATAGAAACAATCCAGTACATCCAAGGAGTAATAAAGCACATACAACTTCCCAAAAATTGGGAGTTCTTACTCATTACAAACGTCAGCACAAATAAGTTCATACCAAATGTTAAAAACTTACACATCAAATTACACACCGTTATACATTCCCCTTCCATACCAAATTACACATCAAATTGTAATTTCATAAGTTCATCACAAGTCATACATATCATCACTGATTTAACGCATTTCACAACACATTCCACCTTTGGCGGACTTGATACGGCGGGATAGTGAGCACCTAACTCATAACACCTTCCACCTTTTGCCGACTTGATACAATGGGATAATGGGCACCCGACTTTTAACACCCTCCACCTTTTGCCGGCTATTATACAGTGGGAAGTGAACTTGCAAAAACCATTTTCTCAAAAACCATATTTTTCCAAAAACCTTGCTTTTCTACATTTACTGACTATCATATGGCAGGACGTGGACACCCAAAAACATTTTCAACTTTAAAACCATCCCCCATATTTGCCGACTATTAATACCGTAGGACGTGGGCAACCAAGAAAACCAAATGTTTTTTCACTTTTGTTGGCCATTAATATGGCAAGACCAGTGGATACCTAAAAACATTTTTCTCACATTTGTCCAACGATAAGCCAAGATAGAGCAATTTAGTACCTTGAATGTAAAACCACCCCCACATTTACCGGCTCTTATACGGATAAATGTGGGCACTGAAAAACATTTTTGACTCCCTACACAGGTACCAACTACAACACAACCCAACACAACTCAACACAACTCAAACTAATTCAATCACAACCCAATTCAACACCATTCAATATAATTCGGCATAATTCAATACAAACTCTTAAACTGCCACATCATCATTTCATCACAAAGCTCATCTCATCCATACCATTAGTAATTTCTTTCCCCCAGGTTTGGTTTCATATTATAACATAATTTAAAATATCAACATTAAGAGTTTAATCGCAACTTTTACATAAATTTTCAAACTCTTTAAAATTTCAATTAAACTTGTATATGTGTAATTTAACACCTCATTTTCATGATACCACTTCGAATTTCAGCAAAACTATCATCTATCTTCATGAACTAAACTAGGGTTTTTAAGAGAAATTAAAGCTTTTCACAAAACACTTTTTTATTCCAGCTCCTCTATTACTTATACACCCAAATTCATAACCCAAATTCATAACCCAACAAGTAAACCCCAACTCTTCAAGTCCTAAACCCCCAATCTCATGATTTTTCCCAATATTCTTAAAAATGTAAATTTTGTAATTGTATGAGGAAAATACCACAAATCTATCTATAAATGGGAGTGTTGAAGGAGAACTAAAAACCCCTACCTCAAGGATCAAACAAGAAAGCAAAGCTTCAAGAAGAATTCTTCGCAAATCCCAATTTCAATTGGTAGAAAAGTAAGATCTTTAAGCCTTCATCACTTTTTAGAAAAGTAAAAAATCTAGGGTTTTTTGGACTTAGGATGAGGGGAAGGAAGGGAAAAAAGAAAAGGGGAGAGAATGATCTAGAAAGGCACTTTTCAAGTTGTTAAATTCGCGCAGTCCGCTCAAGCGCCACTTTAGGTAGTCGAGCGCACTTGCTTCTAGCACAGATACTAGAACTTCAAATGGGGATAACCTTCTCATCCGAACTCCGTTTTAGGTCGTTCTTGTGTCCAATTCGAAGCCTCGGAAACAAGCTTTCCAATTGTTCTAGCCTCACACACAAATTCAAAGTGTGGAAAAAGAAAAAGGCAAAAAATAGTGATGGCTGTTTGTAAGAAAATTACCTGAGTCAAAGTTTTTGGTCCAATCTTACTCAACCATAACGTTACTACTTTGATCAATGTCCTAAAATAAAACAAGAAGGCTCCAAACACAATAATAAAAATATCAAGAGTAATCCCACTAGTCCAAAAAATTCAGACTCAACCAAGTAGACTGCTCGAGCGTCCAATCTTGCGCTCCAGCAAACAGACTAACAAAGCTGATCGCTCGAGCGACCACTTCTGCACTCGAGCGGAAATTCACAACTCTCAGAATCTTAGACAGACTGCAAAAGTACTAGAACTTCACAAGACCACTCGAGCGTCAACTCTTGTGTTTGAGCGGAGGGAAAAATTCTGGAATGTAACAAAATATCCGTGAAAAGTTGTACGGATTTGAGATTTCCCCCTATTTTTTATTGTGAAGGACATGATTTTGAGAATTGTGACACAAACTTGGCATGACATAGTTTTCGAAAAGAAATGTAAAACGTTTGGTATGGGCATTGCATATGCATTCGCCTTGTGGCTTTGTTAAGATTTATACATTGTGGTGTAGTAGTTCTACTAGGCTTTGGCTCACTTTATGTGGGAAAAACCATTTTTAGGTGCTGGGGACATGCCTCTACCAAGGACTTAGCTTGAGAGGTCTGTGGAGCTGAAGGTTCATTGTTATTATTGAAAAATCTAGAAATTCCCTAGATATTGATTTATGATTATGTATCAATTTTAAACAGTTAATAACAATCTCATTCAAACAATCAAAGATAAATTGACACAAAGATTTTACGTGGAAAAACCATAATAGGAGCGCCTCTAATTGTGATAAAAAAAAAACCATGGGCAAAGCCACAAAACAATCCACTAAGAAGATATAAAGGAATTACACAAGTGTACTCTTAATTACCTAGCGAATCCACGTCCGAATCAAACTGACCCTTATGTGCCTCTTGTAGCCCCGTCTTCACCTCGAAATTGTCTTGCCCAACGTTGAATCCATAATGCCGATGTCGAATCACAATAATGAGCCACTCCGGAATCCACCAAAGAACAACACTCTCTTTTGTATTGAATAAACAAACAATCCTTTGATGTATACTTCTTAAACCATGAGTTGAATACTCAATTAAACATCAAAGAAACTAAGCAAAATAGCCCCAGATATAAACCTAATATCCAAGAAGAAGATCTGGAAGCCATAACCCTAAAATCTAACTAAAACACATATTTATTTCAATTTGTTCCGCAATCTTTGCTCGAGCGCAAGAATGGACACTCGAGCGAACCTCGCTCAAGCGCAAGAAAGTTTGCTTGAGCATAAAATCCCAACTTCTAGTACTTTCGTAGACAATTCAAATTTTTGGAACCAAACATTCTCCGCTCGAGTGCACAAACGGCCGCTCGAGCGGACAAGCAACTTTGAATGCATTTTTGCATTTTGCTTCGGGAGTGCTGCATGAAAAAAATATCAGCGAAGTGGCAAACATGAAAGAAATATCTTCTGAAGCTTCTCTGCAAGGCACAATTCGGGTTGGATTCGCATCTGAATACTTATAACCTAACTGAAATAAAAGAGCGAATAAATTACAACTGAAAGCATTTTTGTCAAATGGGATTGCCAAGAATAAAAACCTAACAGTTATTTTGTATTTATTTTTGTACAAGCCTAGGGTTTTGTCTGTATTGAGCTTAAGACTCAGTTTTGATGTATCCAAGCATTGACTTGGAAAGATGTAAGCCATTAGGGCATATGGGTATCTGTTTAGCTTTCATTTCTTTTCACTATCTTGTAACATATGTTATACATTCATGATGTACTATTTATGAATGTATATCGCATGTGTCACCTTTTGTATATCAAATTCTGATTAATGGAAGCTTGTCATTTCATTTACATTGTTATTTATGTAGAGAAGTGGTTCGGAAATACTCTTTGGATCCTGTAGGACGCTCGTGATCTTCAGCTAGCCACCTGAAAAGGAATGAACACTCCGGTCAGGGATGCCGGTATTAGCACTCCGACGGATAAATTAGCGTATACTCTCTTGGTTGCTTGTAAGTTAAGTTTTTAAGTTTTTTCTCACCTGCCTCTTTTTGGCTGCTGTTCTTCTATTTATATATGCCCCTGGTCCTCAGGGTATGGCCCACTCTTAATCCATCGTGTGATTGTTCATTCGGCCTTCCATTTGTTGTATTCCTACTTCTATTCGGCCCTCCGCTCAACTGGCTTTATGGCCGATTAGGATGCTCGGCACCTACAACGTAAAAGACGGGCGAATATAATATATATCCTGA
This sequence comes from Camellia granthamiana, assembly GCA_036172215.1. Lineage (NCBI taxonomy): Eukaryota > Viridiplantae > Streptophyta > Magnoliopsida > Ericales > Theaceae > Camellia > Camellia granthamiana. The sequence continues at coordinate 73,235,275 of CM069908.1, read as the reverse complement.
TTTTGTAAATATGTACTCAGCCTATCTGAGTCCTCTATTAAACACCCCACTAACACCAGTTAGTCGGCGTGTTTGGTTTTGAATTTGGAAAGTCAAAAATTCGGCGGTTAACCTCATTCCAATGTGTGTCAGAACGCACACGTTTTTTTTTTGTCATCATTACAAGTTCCCGCCCCCTCGTACGATTCCTCTATTTAATGTGATTTAAAACTTTGTCTCTTCGAATGTATGTTTTAAATACTCGAAGTTTCTGGTTCGCCTTCTAGTACAACTCCTTCACTTCGCGGCCTCTGCAACTTCCTTATGTTTCTCATTATCCCTTCTACTTCTCGTAAGTTTTCTTCTCCTTCACTTCCAATATCATTTCCTTGTTTACTTTTAGTTTTTGCATAACCCTTAGGCTTGTTAGGATGGCAAAAAATTTGAAAGATCTCCTTTCTGCGGATCGAGTTTCCGGCTTCCGGCGCCACTATTCCATCCCTGACAACGTCCATCTATTGCTCGTGGCAGACAGCACCACCAATATAGAGAGGACCGATGAGAATACAATCATTTTTCCTCTCCTATCGATTGCTAAGGGTGGAGTCTGTTTTCCCCTCCACCCATTTTTAAGGGCCGTCCTTCGACACTGGGGTCTAATTCCTTCCCAGCCTAACGTGAACTTTTTCCGCATCATAATAGGGATTATAGAGTTGAACTGTTGTCTTAGGATTAATCTAGATATACCTGCAATTCGGCATTGTTATGCCTTAGCCAAGTCTACTGGCCGGCTAGGACGCTATTTTCTCAGGGCCAAAGATACCGATCATCACCTAGTGACTATGTTTGCCAGCTTTGGCAAGCGTGTTGATGACGTGATGGTTGTTGTCCAAGGCAATTGGAAATTCGGCGAGGGTGAAGATCGCCTAGATCCTGTGCCAAGGCAAAAAGGCGAACTAGGTGGCCGTATAGCTCACTCTAGTTTCTTTTATTACCTTATATGTATTCGGCTTTCCTTCCATGTATTTACCGTTTTGTTTATGCATGTAACGATTTGAAGAAAGTATTGGTTTCAGCCGACGACGCTGTACTTGTGGAAATTAAAATCACTCTACAGTTCGTTGGTCGTCCAAACCTTCAGAAGTAAGGGAGGGCAGCCCACATTCTCTTGCGATATGCGCTGTCTTACGCAACATTTTCGGTGGCAGACCATATCCCAATTCCGAGAGGTGAGGATCAGCTTACAGCCTTTATCTTCCCCAGCTTCAAAAACATAAAGGAGGTTGGTTTACAAACCTCCGATTTAGAACACAAGGGAGAACAAGCAGCCAATCCAGTCACCGAGGACCTGAACCAGTTGGAAGTCGAGGTAGACGAAGCTCTTAACTCAGCCTTTGAGGAAGCCGGACTCAATTCGTCCGACCCTCCGTCCACCTCAGGCCAAGGGGATGTCTCATTCGAAGACATTTTTACAAACTTAGGGGACTTACCCGGCTCTTAGCCTGATAACGTTGCCGGCGAGTCGCTCAGCCAATTGGCCAAATGAAAAAACACCGAAAGGATAGCTGCCCGAAAAAGGGCTGAAGCCGAGCGAAACCAACCTCCGCCCCCTCCACCTGTCGTTAGGGAAGAAACTCTTCTACCTGTTCCTGTTGAAGAGGTGGTCTAGAATGAAGTGGCCGAAACGAAACCTGTTGTTGATGAATAGGAGGGTCAAGTGACGGAGCATAAGGGTGAAAAGTGCCTGGCCGATCACGAAGCCGTTTATTTGGAAGATCTAGTGGACAAACGGCCACGCTTAGAAGAATCGAACTTGGTTGTGCTATTCATAGTACAACCAAGGATAAAAAACATGCCGGTTGGCTCCGATGCATCGGCTATAAGAGACCCGGCTGTCGCTTTGAGCCTGGCTTCCTCCATTACTCTGCCGGCTGACAGAGCAACTTTTAGTGCAGAGGCCGATCTTCTGGCCATCGCGTTGGCCGCTCAATCGGCGATATTGGTACGTGATCCTTTATAGTTTTGCAAGGCTAACCAAAAGAGTGTTTCTATATTAGCCTACTAATCCTTTGTTTTGTAGGCGGCGGGAAGGATAACCGAGATTGGACGTCGTCAACATGACGCTATCGAATAGATCGGCTTTCTTACGGCCGAATTGGAAATCGAGAAGGGAAAGACAACTGAGGCCTCTCTTCGAGCCGAGTCGGAGGCCGCGAAAGCGGCGGCAGAGAGAGCGAGGGCCGATGTCGAAGCAAATAAGGCCAAGACTGTTGACGAACTGAAAGTGGCCGCCGAGGAAAGGGTGAAAGTGAATGAAGAAGCACTCAGATTGGCCAACGAGATGATTGCTAAGCTGGAGGCCGACCTGGAAGAGTCGAAGTGGGCAAAGGCAAACGCCGAGTCTGCACTTTCCGAGTTGTTTAAGGCTGGCAAGGATGCGGCCCTAGCGGACTATGTAGAAGAAGTGCCGAAATTCGAAAATAGGGGGTTCAAACACGGCTGGCTCAAACCCTTGGCTGTTGCTAACGTGGTATCGGAACAACCGATTCCGTACGAGCAGGTAGACGTTGAGCCATTGAAGTCTGACCCCGAAGACTGAGTTGAATATTTTCCATTTTGTTTTTGGAATTAAGCGTATGTAGGTTTTACTAAATTTATTAGGTTTTTGATTATTCATTGTTGTGAGAAGCTGATGTAGGGTAGTTTTCATTTTTAAAATGAATTCTATTTGTGCTCAATTTATGAATGAAAATTATTTTTGCTATTTGTGCTCAGTTTATGAATGGAAATTATTTTTGCCTTTTGTGCTCAATGAATGTGCCTGTTAGCAGCTAAGTGATGTAAAATCATGAAATGAATAGAACAAGCTACCGAATTAAACATAACTATAAAGTGCTGCAACTTAGCCGAATATATTAGTGAATATGCCCTTGTCCCAACAAGTTAATGAACCAGACAACCTACGAACAGCAGCTCAGGGATTTGCTGGGGCACAGTGGAAATTCGGCTAAGCTCTGATAGTTCTGCCCTTGCCCCAGCAAGTTGATGAACCAGTCGGCCTAAAGCCGACAGTTTAGGAAGTTGTTGGGGTACAATGGAAATTCGGCTGAGCTCTGATAGTTAAGCCGAATAGATTGATGAATCTGCCCTTGCCCCAGCAAGTTGATGAACCAATCGGCCTAAAAATGGCAGTTCAGGGATTTGCTAGGGCATAATGGAAATTTGGCTGAGCTCTGATAGTTAAGCCAAATAGTCTGCCCTTGCCCTAGCAAGTTGATGAACCAGTCGGCCTAAAAATAGCAAAAACGGCAGTTCAGGAATTTGCTGGGCACAGTGGAAATTCGGCTGAGCTCTGATAGTTAAGCCGAATAGATTGATGAATCTGTCCTTGCCCCAGCAAGTTGATGAACCAGTCAGCCTAAAAAGGGCAGTTCAGGGAATTGCTGGGGCACAATGGAAATTCGGCTGAGCTCTGATAGTTAACCCGAATAGATTGATGAATCTGCCCTTGCTCCAGCAAGTTGCTGAACCAGTCGGCCTAAAAACGGTCGTTCAGGGATTTGTTGGGGCACAATGGAAATTCGGCTGAGCTTTGATAGTTACGCCGAATAGCTTGATGAATTTGCTCTTGCCCCAGCCAAAGCATGAGCTGGAAGACCGGATACTTTTAGTTCATGGCGTAAGGTTTTTGAAGTTTAGCATTAATGAGATCGCCTTGGGGGTGCTGCACCCGTAAGGAATAAATGGGGTGAGTGTTTCGTGCGCATAGGTCCCATTAGTGTGCTCAGACGCAATAACCTAACCCAGTCTGTTGAGGAAGGTTAGACAAGTGCGAATGTCAAATAGACTATTCTTCAACAACAGAGGAGAGGGGAGGACATTGGGTGAACTGGACGCAGAGATGAATCAAAGTGGTGAGCCTATGCGCACGAGCAGTAGGGTGTTGAGGGAGCGGGAGAGACGCTCGTCACCTTATCGTCGAAGTAGGTCACCCAGAAGGGAAAAGTAGCAACGGGGCAAATCCCCTCAACCGCGCTCTAGAGGAGAATCCGGTGCGACACCGCACCCGTTGAGTTTTGCGATTTTTGTGGGGAACAAACCGATGACGGAAGTGGATTCAATCGTTCACGACCGAAATATGGCAGTCGAGTTCGCTCGACAGATTTTTCCACCAGAAGTCCAGCAGTCGATGGTTAGTCGACAAGATTTCGAAGTGTTTCAGGAAGGCATCCATGGGGCAGTGAAGGGGCTGTACACCGCCTATGAAATCAGCATGCATCTACATGCCGCACGGCGGGATATAGAGCAGAGAGACGAACGCATTCGAAGCTTAAAAGCTTGCACGGAGAAGGCTGATCGCGAGCTAAGAGAGGTCAAGACTGCCGAGGCACAATCGGCCGGAAAATCTAACCCAATCGTAGAGGAAAGAGTGACCCAACGGCTAATAAGTCATGCGCTCGCCGATCGAGATATGGCTAGCATGTTTGCAATTGAGACTGCTAAGTCCAGGGCTTATGAAAAAGGCTTCCATGACGGCCGAAAGGTTGGGATAGACAAGACCAAGGAAAAACTCATCGAGGAGGTCTGCCGATGTGAGAATCGTGGATTCAAGCATGGGGTGGATCAAGGCACTTTAGGCCTCGGATGCTGTCCGGGTAGCAAGCATTGATTCGGCGTCGCCGCTATATCAAGGTCGTCATTTTCCCTTTGCGGCCTTCAAAGTCGAGAAGAGTGATGATGAGGGAGATGCCGATTTAAACTAGATATTGTATACGCTCCAACACAGATTGAGAGCAAATTATGTATTTATTAGTTAATTTAATAAAACACCTTATTTTAAATGTTTGCATGTTTCAATTTATGTTTATACATTCTGAGCCAGTCGATTAATTTAATGAAACATTTCATTTGAAATGCTTGCATGTTCTAACTTTCGCCAACTATGTGTGTGCTTTTTAATCATAATATTCACGAAAAGCACGCCGAATCCATGACTTTTATCTAGGCTAATCGTGAGACCCACAAAGATCACTCCGAATCTGGAGACTTATTCGGCTCAAAAGTCGCACTATGGGGGCTCTGAACTCGGAGGCTTTTTACCTTGGCCAGTCGTGGTATCCACGATGGGCTCTCCGAATTCGGAGTCTTATTCGGCCCCAAACGTGACCTGTACGGAAGGGGCTCCGAATTCGTAGGCTTTGTTATCTTGGCCAATCGTGATATTCATGAAGAGCACTCCGAATCTGGAGGCTTTATTCGGCCCAAACATGACCTGCACAGATGGGGCTCCGAATTCAGAGGCTTTTTTTTTTTATCTTGGCCAATCGTGATATCCACGAAGGGCGCTCTGAATTTGGAGTATTTATTCGGCCCAGATGTGACCTGCACGGATGGGGTTCCGAATTCATAGGCTTTGTTATCTTGGCCAATCGTGATATCCACGAAGGGCGCTCCGAATCTAGAGACTTTATTCGGCCCAAACGTGACCTGCATGGATGGGGCTCCGAATTCGGAGGTTTTTTTTTATCTTGGTCGATCGTGATATCCACGAAGGGTGCTCTGAATCCGGAATCTTTATTCGGCCCAGACGTGATATGCATGGATAGGGCTCCGAATTCGGAGGCTTTTTTATCTTGGCCAATCGTGATATCCACGAAGGGTGCTCCGAATCCGGAGGCTTTATTCGAAAGACTTTTGAACTGAATTTCATAATGAGAAAATAGGAGACTTTGCATTGCTAAAGTGAAATCTGTACATGGTGAATCATTCAAAACGAGTATCATGCCCGACAGGTCGAGTTTAATGATAGAATTTACGCAAATGCGTGGAATTCCAAGGGCGTGGCAGACTCCTCCCACACATGTCTTTGAGCCGATATGCCTCTGTTCCCGTGATTGAGTCGATCTGATAGGGGCTGTCCCAGTTAGGACCCAATTTGCCATCAGTCGGATTCCTGGTAGTTGTAAGCACTTTTTTCAGGACCAATTCGCCTGGTACATAGCGGCGTAGCTGAACACGTTGATTATACGACTTAGCGAGCTGCTGCTGGTACCATGCCATGGATGTAAGGGCACGGTCTCTTCGTTCTTCAATCAGGGTCAAATCCAAGGCCAGCATCATGTCATTTCGGCCCATATCAAAAACTTTTGATTTCAAGGTTGGGAGGCCGATCTCTAAGGGAATGATCGCCTGCGTTCCAAAGCCCAAAGCGAATGGCATTTCCCTAGAGGAGCGCCTCGGAGTAGTGCGATGAGCCCACAACACACTTGGTAATTCTTCGACCCATTTGCCTTTAGCTTTCTCCAGCCTCTTCTTGATGCCGTCCAAAATGGCTTTGTTGGAGGCTTCAGCTTGGCCATTACTCTGTGGATAAGCTGGGGTGGAGAAATAGGGCCGAATACCATACTTGCTGCATAGTTCTCGGTAGACACCACAATTAAACTGGGTGCCGTTGTTTGAAATAAGTGCTCTTGGAATGCCGAATCGTGTTATGATATTTCTCCATACAAAATGCTTCACATCAAAATCTCGAATGTGCGTTAGTGCCTCCGTTTCTACCCATTTTGTGAAATAATCAGTTGTAACAATCAAAAATCGCTTGTTGCTCGGGGGGCGCGAGGCAATGGTCTGACGATGTCAAGTCCCTATTGGGCAAACGGCCAAGGACTGGTTATAAAGCTTAACTCTTCGGCAGGCAGATAGGTTAAAGGAGAAAACTTCTGGCACTGTTCACATTTCTTCATGTAACATTCGGCATCAGCTCTCATTGTCGGCCGATAATACCCCTGTGTCACAGCTTGATAAGCCAAAGAACGCCCGCTAGAATGGCACCACAGCTACCTTCATGTATTTCAGTCAGGAGTTCCTCGACTTTATCCCGATGAACGCATTCTTGGTACGGACCAGAAAGGGATTTTTTGTAAAGCTTTCCTTGCAGATCCAAGTAGTATCGCAGGGCTTTGTTTCGCAGCTTGTGTGCTTCTTTCCTATTCGTCGGGAGCTGTTCGGAAGATAGGAATAAAGCGATAGGGTCCATCCAACCTGGACCTGATTCGATGACACTGATCTGGGCCGACTCCGAAGGGCCAATGCTCAGCTTCGGAATGAATCCTACTTCAATTGTCCATTTAATCTCTGAGTTGATGACGGAGGCTAGGCAAGCCAGGGCGTCCGCATGTGTGTTCTGATCTCGGGTTATTTGGTTCAATTCATGATGGTCAAATTTTGCCAGCAGGGAACTCGCCGTTTTCATGTAAGCTGCCATACGGTCGTTTTTGGCCACATATTCGCCCTTTGACTGATTGATGACTAGCTTTGAATCGCAAAAAATAAGTAGACGCCGAGCACCCAAGAGATGTGCATTCCGTAAGCCGGTTAGAAGTGCTTCATATTTGGCCTCATTGTTTGATGCTTCAAAGCCGAGTTTTACTGCCTGCTCGATTATTGCCCCGTCATGAGCCATGATCACAACGCCGGCCCCGCTGCTACGTTGGTTGGATGACCTGTCACAGTATAGTTGCCAAATGTCCCCAACGTATATTCTCCAATTTGGCTTAGGTTGAATTTGATCAAACTTAAAGTCGGCAAGACACCCGGTGAATTCGGCAACAAAATCGGTGAGCACTTGCCCCTTGATTGAGGTTCTAGGTAAGAACTGGATATCATACTGACCGAGTTCCAAAGCTCATTTTGAAATGTGCCCTGATGCTTTTGCACTACGGAGTATTGACCGGAGGGGGTAGTCCGTTAGTACCCAATGGTATGCCCCTGAAAGTAATGTATCAGTTTTCTTGCTGCCATGATGAGGGCCAGGACGAGTTTTTCCAACGGAAGGTAGCGTGTTTCGGCGTCAACCATTGCTTTGCTTACATAATAAACTGGCCGCTGCTCCCAAAGTTCTCTTTTTAACAGTATGGCGCTGACAGCCCGGTTAGAAACTGCCAGATATAAAATGAGCGGATCACCCGCTGAATGTGTTGTCAAGAGTGGAACTGATCGGAGGTAGGTCTTCAAATCACTTAAAGCGGCTTCGCACTCAGAGGTCCATTCAAAAGCTTTACCCTGCCGTAGGGTATGAAAGAATTGTCGACAGCGATCAGTGGAACGACTAATGAACCTGTTGAGTGCGGCGGCCATCCCTATCAACTTTTGAACCTCCTTGACCAATCGAGGAGAGCCAAGTTCCGGGATTTTTGTGATTTGCCTCGGGTTGGCTTCGATTCCGTGGTGGTTGACAATGTAGCTAAGGAACTTCCCGGATCTGATCCAAATGCACACTTGGATGCATTCAGTTTCATTTTGTACTTGTGTAAAATGCCGAATGTCTCTTCCAGATCGGCTAGATGAGTCTGCTCTTCTTTAGACTTAACCACCATATCATCAATGTACACTTTCATAGTTCGGCCGAGTTGCTCCTTGAACATGGCGGTGACTAGCCTTTGGTAGGTTGTCCCCGCATTCTTCAGCCCAAAAGGCATAACCTTATAGCAATAGGTCCCTCTTGGGGTGAGGAATGTAGTTTTGTCTTGGTCCTCCGGATGCATGGCAATTTGATGGTAGCCTCTGTAGGCATCGAGGAAGCTCATATGTTGATGACGCGCCGTGGCATCTACGAGTTGGTCTATTCTGGGGAGGGAAAAACAATCCTTGGGACAAGCTGTATTTAAGTTCGTGAAATCCACACAAACACGCCAAGTCCCATTTTTCTTCTTTACAACCACAGTATTCGACAGCCATGTAGGATAGGTAACTTCCCGGATTGCCTCGGCATCAAGCAACCGGTCAATTTCTTCAACAACAGCAGCAGTGTGTTCTACTGCCGATCACCGGCTTTTCTGAATAATTGGCTTACATTTGGGCTCAACATATAAACGGTGCTGAGAAACAAATGGATCCACCCCCAGCATCTCATACGGTGACCATGCAAATACATCAAGGTTGCCGAGTAAGAAGGTAATTAGCTGCTGCCTATCGACGTTATTCAGGGAGGCTCCAACCATGAAGAACCTGTCAGGATTCCCGTCAATTTCGACTCGATCCAGGGCTTCCGTGGCCTTTTCACTTAGGAGCCGCCCAACATCGTCGAGGCTCTCTCTATCTGGCACCTCAATAGAATTCACTTCCAGCTCTCTTGGCGTCTTTGCGGCAAGGAGATAACATGCTTGTGCCGATTTCTGGAAACCACAGATTTATTCAATGCCGTGTTCTGTCGGGAAGCGGAGCAGTTGATGATAGGTGCTCGGCACGGCCTGCATGGTATGCAGCCAAGTTCGCCCCATGATGAGATTATATGGTGAAGGAAGCTTGACAACGAAGAATTCCACATCCACTGATCGGGAGCCCGCACGACTTGGTAGTGTGATTTTGCCCAACGGGTATTCCAGATTAGCGTTGAAGTCGAATAACGGATAATGAGCCGGGGACAGGTCTGACTTAGTGAAGCCGAGTTTGATGAAGGTCTTGTAGTACATAACTTCTGAAGTACTCCCTTGGTCAATGAGAACGCGTTCAACGGTGAATCGGTCTACGCATAGTTCGATGACCAAGGGATCAATGTGCGAGAGCGTTACACCGACCAAATCAGAATCATCGAAAGCAATAATTGGAGCTTCATGGGGCCGTTTCGCTGGTGTGATTTGCTTCTGGGGGTCAGGATGCGACTGAATTGTAAGTATCACGGATGCCGTTGGCAAGCTGTAAATCATATTTACGCCGAGTGGGGGTGAATCTTGTCGTAGAGCAACTGTTGTGGTTGAATTATTCTTTCGGACATGTTGCTTAAGCTGACCTTCTTGTACCAACTCCTCAAGATGATCTTTCAAGGCATAACAACTGTCGGTATCGTGTCCGTAGTCTTTGTGATATTCACACTGTCTATCCCGTCTTCTCGTGTCGGGAGGTCCAACCATCTTGGGTGGCCATTTAAAGAATAGAAGATGTTGAATTTTAGACATAATCGTGCTGATTGGCTCCGACAACTTCGTATATTTCTTGTCCGCGTGCCTGATGCGCCTGCTATCCACTTGAAGTTGTTTACTAGCCCGTTGTGGACATTGGTCATTTGATCAGCGTGAATCTCGTCTTCTGTCTCATTTTGCCCGATTTCGCGGTTCAGGGCTTCACGAGGGTACAGAATTTAACAGCTGAACGATCTCAGATGGGGCCGTCTTGTTGGCCTTGTGCCCGGCTTTAACCCGTAGGGCGTCATCTTCCACTTTGCAATATTCCTCGACTTTCTTCATTAGCGACCAGACCGTTTTGGGGGGCCTTCTGGTCAAGGAGCTAAGGAGGGCACTATCAGGGTGCAACCCCATTTTGAAGGCGGTAATGGCCATGGAGTCATTACAAACATCATCCATGAGATTAAAGCATTCCCAATAGTGCGCTGAATAAGCATGTAGGGTTTTCCCTGGTTGAATTTGCATTGGCCAGAGGGAGTCGGCCTGTTTTGGCTGGACCTCATTGGTGATGAACCTTGCCCTGAAGGATTTTTAGAGTTGATGGAAGCTCTTGATCGATGCTAGTTCCAACTTATAATACCATCTGACGGCCAATGGTCCCAAGCTGCTGGAAATATTCAGCACATGAGGGCTTCATCGTCTGCGTGTAGTGTCATGGCTTGCTTGTAGTGAAGAATGTGATCGGTGGGGTCTGATTTTCCATCGTCTAGGGTGAACGACGGAGCTTTAAACTTTTTGGGTAGTACTGCCTTTGCGATCCGTCGCACAAAGGGATCATGTTGGTCCTCTTCGTCTGAACCATTTCGTCGTCACTTATTCCGTGCACGCAGACTCTCTTTGGAGGAACTGGATATTTCAACCCGTCCATTCTTTTTGGGTGCTGGGGATAATGAGTCAGAATCACTGTCACTATCTTGTCTTCAAACTCAAGGTCGTCGACCATCCTCTCTCAGAGGTCGTCCCGGATCTTGGCGTGCGGCTTGTTGGGATTTTGCCACTTCCAAGGCCAAATCCTGATGAAGGCACTCGTTCTCAGTGATTATGTTTTCCAACCTTTGTTCGTTTTGCTTCGCCTGATCCATAATTGCTTGCATTGTCTCATGTACGGATGTCGAGGGTGAGGTCTGGGCAGCGGAGTCGAAGTTCAAGGCTCTTCATGCGTTAATGTTTCTGGTCCGAGCAGGTTGCTTGGAGTGGTATCAATTGGTGGTGTAAGGTCGTCAGCGACTACCAGAGGATCTTTCATCACGCTCGCCATAGATGTGCTGGAGTATTCCCATAGACAGCGCCAATTGTGGAGAAGTGGTTTGGAAATACTCTTTGGATCCTATAGGACGCTCGTGATCCTCAGCTAGCCACCTAAAAAGGAATGAACACTCCGGTCGAGAATGCCACTATTAGCACTCCGACGGATAAATCAGTGTATACTCTCTTGGTTGCTTGTAAGTTAAGTTTTTAAGTTTTTTCTCACCTGCCTCTTTTTTACTGTTGTTCTTCTATTTATATATGCCCCTAGTCCTCAGGGTATGGCCCACTCTTAATCCGTCGTGTGATTGTTCATTCGGCCTTCCATTTGCTGTATTCCTACTTCTATTCGGCCCTCCGCTCAACTGGGTTTGTGGCCGATTAGGATGCTCGGCACCTAGAACGTAAGAGACGGGCAAATATAATATATATCCTAATTTTGTAAATATGTACTCGGCCTATCTGAGTCCTTTATTATTCGGCTCCCACAATATATTAGTTGTTATGAGATGGGTATATTGTGTTTATTTTGGAGCGTTACAACTTGGTATCAAAGCATACTAGGTTTGAATACTTTGGATATGTAGGAAGTGGTTCTTACCACAATAGGTTTATCTCGCTTGATAGAGGTGTTTGTATGCTTTGTAATGTTATGTGATAACATGCTTATGTGATTATATGGTTTTGGGGTTTAATTCATAAGATGTTGATTGGGTCTACGGGTTTCTAGAAGGCCTACTAAAAGAACACTCGATCACTGTTGTTTCTAATTGGAGCTTTGGCAATGCCTCAGGACAATCATTATCTAGGAAAGAAAATCATATGTGTTTATGTGACTACGTGCTTATAGGAGTGAATTACTGTTGTCCATTGCTTTAGAACGCGAGTGAGTTACCTTCGGTATATTTGTAAATGTGCTAATCTCTTTTGTTACCTATACTAGGATGTCAGGACGTAGTCATAGTAGTGGTAGCGTGTAGGCCTAGAAGGCATGAGATACCTTTACCAAATGAGATTCCAGTACAAGAGGAATGGGTTAGTTAGGCCAATGTAGCCGAACCAGTAGGACAACAAGCTATGGGCGCTTTGGCCCATGAAATGACCGGAGCTTTGCGGGAATTTATGGACATTCTCAGGGTTGAGAATCAAGTCCAAGCCCAAGTAGCTAAGGCAGGGCTGTCAATCTTGAAGAGAGAGTTCTTCTGATCTAATCCAAACGAGTTTTGGGTGATCCTAAGGAGCCACTGAAGGCCGATGAGTGGTTAGAGCAGATAATGAAGTCATTTGAGATGCTTGGCATCAAGGACGATGAACTGAGAGTGACCTTGGCATCCTTCCGGCTGAACAGAGATATGGGTCAATGGTGGAAGTATGTGTACGGGCGCATTGGAGTGACTTTGGAGGCTTTTGTCAATACCTTCCAAGATAAGTTCTTACCTTCCACTGTTAAAGAGAAGTTGAGGGACCAATTTTCTCAGCTCAAGCAATTGAACACACTGGTGGCCAAGTTGCAGGTCACTTTTACTACTCTGTTGAGGTTTGCACCGGAACTCGTGGTGACTAAGGAGTGTCGTTGTATAGAGTTAGAGAAGAGATTAAGGACCATGCTTATGTTCAAAGTGGTCAGGTCAATGATTAGATTTATGGACACCTTGTGGAGGTGGCGGCTCATCTTGAGACCGTGATGCAAACGGAGGAGGAGCGGATGAAGGGCTCTAAGAGGAGTCAGGATGTTTAGTGGGACAGTAAGAGGCAGAGGGGTTCTACCCCACAGCAGTCCTAGGGAGCACAGTCGAGGTCCACTTTTTCAGTACCAAGTTCGTGTTCTGGTAGAGGTGGTCAGGGAGATTTCACTTACTTTAAGTGTGGTCAGTTGAGCCACAAGTCTCCAGCTTGCCCGTAGAGGGGAGGATGGCAATGGTTTGCATCGTCTTCGGCTCATTCCCAGAGCCAGAGTAAGAGAGAGGGCAACTACTTATCTATTATCAATGTGGGCAATCAGGGCATATGAAGAGCTTTTGTCCACAGTTGAGTGGCACACCTGGTGCATCTAGTTCGAGGCAAACATAGAGCCACCAGCCTGCACAATCAGCACAGGCCTCAAGGGCCAATCAGGGAGCCTCTTCAACTCAGTCAGTACATCAGACTTATGCTCCGAGGGATGAGCAGGTGGAGTAGAGACCTTTAGGGTATTTGTATGCTGTTACCATGCTAGACTTAGTGCCAGCGCCTTCAGTTATGAGAGGTACTTTCTTGTTATGCAATTCTATTACCATTGTGCTAATTGATACAGGTGCATCTTATTCTTTTATTTCGTCTACATTTGCATCGGCATTGGGGTTAGAATTGGCTCAATTAGCATATTCACCCAGTGTAGAGTCACTTATTAGTGGTGTGATTGTTTTGGAATAAGGGTGTTGGGGTTGTGAGATAGAGGTTGCCAGTTGCTGTCTTCTTCTTGCTTTTGTATTGATTGATATGTCAAGCTTTGATGCTATATTGGGTATGGACTGGTTGTCATCGCATCGGGTTGTCATAGATTGTTACTGCCAGAGGGTTACTGTATGTACCTTGAGCGGTGATTGTTTTTATTTCATAGAGGACAGAGCTAATAGAGTTTTATCGCTAGTGTATGATCCGCGTGGTCTGAGTGAGCTTAGTTGCCTTCTTGCAAACTTTCTGGGTAGTGAATATAATGTAGTCCAAGTTGATTTTCCAAGGGTAGTTTGTGAATACTTGGATGTTTTTCCTGAGGATCTCACTAGTTTTCCATTCCACCGTGAGATTGAGCTCTCTATCGAATTAGTGCCTAGCACGACACCAATTTCTATGGAACCTTATAGATTTGCACCCGTTGAGCTGAGCGAGTTGAAGATTCAGCTCCAGGAATTGCTAGATAAGGGTTTTACTCGCCCTAGTACTTCACCTTGGGGAGCACCAGCTCTCTTTGCCAAGAAGAAATGGGGTGCATTACGACTTTGCATTGATTACTAGAAGTTGAACCAGATAACTGTTAAGAACATGTATCTAATGCCACGCATAAATGATTTTTTTGACCAGTTGAAGGGGTCTTGTTGTTTCTCTAAGATAGACTTGAGATCGGGCTATCACCAGTTGGGGGGTAAGAGAGGAAGATATCTAGAAGACGTCATTCCATACGTGGTATGACCATTATAAGTTCCTAGTGATGCCCTTTGGGCTAACCAATGCACCAGCCATGTCTATGGATTTGTTTAACCGAATCTTTCGTGAGTTCTTAGACCGCTTTGTAGTCGTCTTCGTGGACGACATCTTGATTTACTCACCCTCTAAGGAGGAGCACGAGGAACACTTGGGAGTGGTGCTTGAGTTGCTTAGAACCCACAAACCGTATGGTAAGTTCAGGAAGTGTGAATTCTGGTTGAAAGAAGTTAAGTTCTTAGGTCACACAGAATTCGGAAAGGAGTGAATGTAGACTCTTCAAAGATAGAAGCAGTACAAGATTGGAAACAATCTAAGAATGCCTTTGAGATCCGTAGTTTCTTGGGGTTGGCAGGGTATTGTAGACACCCTATTTTTGACCGTCCTCAAGACTTGGACATCACTGATTGAACACTCGGTGATCATCCATGTTTGTGTTCGTCTTGAGTTCCCGGAGGTCTCGATTGCGTGCCTTGCCTCGGGATCTCTCGACTCGACTGTTTTGTGTCTGGTTTTGCACCAAACACTTGGGCTTTGCCTTGAAGGGGCAGGGAATGCCTTTTGAGGCATCCCCACACATCACCGGCCATGGCTTGAGGCCACCGGCCAGTGATTTTGTGCCATCGGCAATATATTTTGCCGGTCAGCACTCTTTGTTGCCGGTCGGCCATTTATTTTGTCAAAATGACAATTTTGAATGGCCGATCACTATTCATCTACTTTTAGTAGATATTTTGTGCCAGCTGTGATAGCTGGCACCCACTCTGTTCCCCTTCATACACGTGTATGGAGGGATTTCCCTCTTGGATGGCTTGTCTTGTAAGCCTTACAAGAGGGAGTTGCTTATAAGAAGAGGCTTCCTCTCTTGGCATTAGGGTTAGAGAAAAAAAATCAGAGAGAGCTCTGGTATTAGGGTTTGAGTAGTGTATCTATCCTATATCTATATCTCTCATTCTCTTGTATTTGTGTGTGTTTAGGTTTACTATTGCACACAAACACATAGTGTTACACCTTCTCTTAGTTTGTGAAGGATCAGAGGTTTGTTCTTGAAGCTTTGGAGCTGTTTTGAGCTCAAGGAAGGGGCTGGTCCACCATTGTTGAAGAGGTTCTTCAAGGGTAACATTCTTACCCCTTTTTACCCCATTCTTGCATTGTATTTTTGCCTATCTTAGAATTGTTTTTGAGCTTAGTGCATAATATAAAAAAGTTCTGTTTTTAGGCCCTATAAATAGCTTGTTTAGGGTGTTTTGTGGTTTGGAGGTGTTTGACCCCTCTTAAGCCTTGAGAGGCCCCATTTTGTGCCGTTTTGAGTGAGCTCCGGGACTTTGGTGTTTGGGCCTCCTCACCACTGAAATTTTGAGGGATTTCAGTGGTAAGGATGGTGCCTTGAAGTCCCAAGAAGGAGAGGGCCACCCCCTCTCCTTGTTGTCCTTAAAAAGGACTATTTTTGCCTCTTTAGGGAGCACTTAGGCTCATGTTGACCATGCCTTGGCTGTTATTTATGCTTATTTTGCCATGAAATAGCATTGTTGTATGTTGGTTTTGGTACACCATGTTAGTTTAACATACATGCCATGTAATGCCTTGTTGTTGCCTTAATATGCCTTAGGTTGTAAACCATTGTTCTAGCATGTTTTAGGCTTGGCTTTGTGAAGATTTTGTGCTTATTGTGTCATGATTGAGGTCTGTCCTTAGTTGCTTGGGTCAACTTTGGCATGCTTAGTATAGCCCCTTTGCATTTTTGGCTTCTTAGCCTTAAGTGTGTGAATGTATAGCATGCATCCTTGCTTCATTTCAGTGGGTTGGGACCATTTTCCATGTCATTTCAGTCCACTTAGCATGCTTGTATGCTTGCATTTCATAGCTCTTTTGATGCTTCAAGAGTTTGTGTTTCATGCTCCTTGAAAGTGCATTTGTGCATGCCTTTGAATTTAGGTCATTTAGATGCCATCTAAGTGATCTTTGGGCCTTGTTTTAATATGCTAAAATTCTGTTTTTAGTCATTTAATTCATGCCATGTGTGGTTGCACTAAGTGTAGTTCAATGCTTCTTTGGTGAGCCTTAGGAATTGGACCATATTTGCATGCATGTGTGTGTGTGTTTTGGACCTCACTTCCATAGCTTTTGGCCACTGTTTTGGACCTAATTTTGGCTGTCCGATTAGTGTAAGTCCCCTCCCTTAGCTTGTGTTGCATGCTTACTTTGTATATTGTTGCATGCTTGGTCCCATTTGTGTGATATTGCATGCCTTGCATATTTGTACATTTGGATCACATCTCACATGCTTGATATTAACATGCTTGCCCTATGTCTTGCATGATCGTTGTCCATGCCTTGCATGATTGATGTATGTTTTGCATTGCTTGCTTGTATGCTCATGTTGCATGTTTAGATTGCATGCTTAGGTTGCATTGCATTGGCATGCATGTCTTGCCTTTTGATCCAGTGATAGAGGTTGGGCCATTTGTTTGTTGGTTTGCATTGCATTTGAAATCAACATGCACAACTTGGTCTCTTGGGCCATCACGCATTGAAAATGCGCGATTGATGGTCCGAGAACCAAGGACCATGTCCCTTTGAGTCATAAACATGATAAGGGGCTTGGTTGGTGCATACATTGCTTGAATTGCATTGCCATGCAAAGCTCTGTCCTCTGCTACTGTCAAATAGGTTCTGCAGGAACTTTTCTGCCGATCGACTGCACATAGTGCCGATCGGCAATCCATCGGTGGCCGATGGATCCATTCTGTGCCGATGGACACCAAATCACAGCCGGTGATGATTCCTTCCAGCCGGTGGCATTCCTCAACATCCAGAGAAGCAATTCTGAGACTTTTGCAGTCTCCAGAGGAGCAGAGCAGGGAAAACAGAGGCAGCTTGCGCATGGCAGTGAGTTTCCGAGCAAGACCGAGCATGCATTGCATTGGACTCTCTTCCCGAGGCAGTTTACTGTTTCTTTTAGCTTAGTTAATTTGTTAATTAATTAGGTGATTTGTAATATTTAATTAGCTAGAATAGTTTAATTATTTATTCGATTTGTATTATTCTTTCGGTCCCTCCGAGCGAGGGCGAATTTGTAATAAGTGTGGGTGCGTGTGCGTGCATGTCATCCAACCCCCACGTCTTTCTTCCCTTTTATTTACCCGCTTATGATGGTAGATTAGGACATATTTAAATTAGCATACCTTATGCTATGCATGCGTGCATTCATACATTTGTCTTGCATGCACCGGGCTCGGCGCATCACGCTAACTGCATTTGTACTTCAAATCTAACTTGAATACGTGCATCAAATGATTGCATTTCACATGTCATTTTAGGGTTAGCCGAGCCTATCCTAAGTACATCCTATATGCGTTGCATTAGCCATTTTTAACATGAACTAGGATCACGCATGTTTTGCTAACTAGTTTACTGTTTTGGCACGGAGTACGATGTAAGTATTTACGCTTTAGCATCTTGCATGAGTGCGAATGTTAACATGACAGCATGCTTATCATGCAGCTAAATGCTTATGTGATATTACTGTTTGATTGCCTGTGGGTGAAGGTTGGATTGTTTGAGTTGGAAAAACTCGTTGAAATCCGTATTTTAGCCTACTTGCGAGTAGCAAAAATTCAAAGTGTTTTTCAAGACAAACGGATATGCAATGCTTATTTCCAAATTAGGCAATCTAGTCTATACTTGTTTGCCTGTGCGCATAACATAGTAATTCTAGGCTAATAACCGGAATAAGAACACATAACATTTTCAAAAACGGATATCATGGTTAGTAGAGGCCGGTCTTCGGATCGGGCGAGAGGGGGTGCTCATAGCTGACCTTCCCCGATCGTACCCAAGTTCCCGAGCTGAGGCAACTTTGGTGATGACGGACACGTGGCCTTTGGCACGAGTCAGGGTTTCCTAAATTTCCCAAAATAAAATATTTAGGTGGCGACTCTGTATCTGGCAAAGCAGTCCATGTTTGGCACTTCTTTTCAAAAATCTGTTTTCTCAAAACGATTTGCCAGATTTGGACTCTTTGGTTCAGATTTAGAACCGACAACAAAATTGAGTCCGAACTGTGGAGTGAGGCCCAAGGGCGCGTCTACAGGTATTACGGTTGATTTGTGAAGGATTTCTCTAGATTAGCCTCGCCATTGACTAGACAGACGAGGAAGGGAATCAAGTTTGTGTGGAGTGAGAGTTGTGAAAAGTAATTCAAGAGCTTAAGGTTAAACTTACCACTACTCTAGTGTTAATTATTCTGGAAAAGGGATTGGGCTATTCTGTGTATTGTGATGCTTTACGGAAAGGTTTAGGTTATGTTTTAATGTAAGAGGGAAAGGTAGTAGCCTATGGCTCACGTCAATTGAAAATACATGAGAGGAACTATCCTACCCATGATTTAGAACTAGCGGCTGTGATCTTTGCCTTGAAGATTTGAAGGCATTACCTTTATGGTGAGAAGTTTGAGGTGTTTTCTAATCATAAGAGTTTAAAATACTGTTTTCACTAAAAGATCTGAATTTGAGGTAGAAGAAGTGGATGAGTTTATGGAGAGACTATAATTTTGAGTTGCACTATTATCCAGGAAAAAGCCAACGTAGTGGCTGATGCCTTGAGTAGAAAATCCAATAGCTGTGTAGCTTGTATTGCCATACGAGAATGAGAGATGTTGGGTGCTATTGGTGAGTTTGACCTACATCTTGG
This sequence comes from Camellia granthamiana, assembly GCA_036172215.1. Lineage (NCBI taxonomy): Eukaryota > Viridiplantae > Streptophyta > Magnoliopsida > Ericales > Theaceae > Camellia > Camellia granthamiana. The sequence goes on along the minus strand of CM069908.1, from coordinate 73,216,220 downwards.
TGAGTCCGTTGAGTCAGCAGTCCTATTTTCAGTAGTTGCACAACCTACACTTGTGAGCCGAGTTATAGAAGCGCAAAGAGGGTGACCTTGAGGTAGAAACCCTTCGAGAGAAGATCTCCACTAGGAAGGTAAAAAAAAAGGCTTGAACATGTACTCTAACTCAAGTGTTAGATACCTTGACCGTCTTTTTGTGCTAGAATCTTGTCAAGAGAAGGTACTCCAGGAGTTTCACCATTTACGCCTTGCGTGTACCTTGGAGGCACAAAGATGTACCATGACCTTAGCTAGCAGTTTTGGTGAAAGGGTATGAAGAAGGATATGGCCGTGTTTGTATCGAGGTGCCTTACTTGTCAACAAGTGAAGGCTGAGCATCAAAGGCCAGCGGGTTAGTTTGCCTATAGCAGAGTGGAAGTGGGAGCATTTTACCATGGATTTTGTTATGGGTCTTCCTGAGGACTCAACAGGGTAATGATGCCATTTGGGCTGTAGTTGACCAATTGATCAAGTCAGCGCACTTTGTCCCTATGCATATGAGTGACTTGGTAGATTATCTAGCCAACCTTTAAGTTAGAGACATAGTGAGGTTGCACGGGGTCCCCGTAACGATTGTTTCGGATAGAGATCCGAGTTTTACAGCTAGGTTGTGGCAGAGCTTATAGAATGCCTTTGGCACGAGGATGACTTTTAGCACCACATATCATTCTCAAACTGATGGGCAATCAGAGTGCACCATTTAGATTCTAGAAGATATGCTTTGGGGTTGTGTTCTTGACTTTAAGGGGTCATGGGAGAGGCACTTGCCCTTAATGGAGTTTGCCTATAACAATAGCTTCCAGACGAGTATTGGCATGGCACCATTTGAGGCCTTGTATGGCCGACCGTGTAGGTCTTCCCTATGTTGGGTCTAGAGTTAGTCCGGAAAATGATGGAGAAAGTTACACTTATCCATAAGAGATAGGTCACGGCTCAAAGTCGTCAGAAAAGCTATACTAACCGTAGGAAGAGACTATTATCCTTTGAGGTAGAAGATCACGTCTTCTTGAAAAGTTCACCTAGACGGGGTTTGAGATTTGGGAAGAGTGGGAAATTATCTCCTAGATTTATCGGGCTTTTTGAGATCCTAGAGCGGATTTGAGAGGTAGCTTATCGCTTGGCCTTGCCACCACAACCTTCCAGGATTCATGACGTGTTCCATATATGCACACTCTGGACGTATGAGCCAGATCCATCACATGTGTTGGATTGGACCGAGTTGGAGGTAGACGAGGATGCCTCGTATGAGGAGAGACCGGCGAAAGTCTTGGATACTCGAGACCAAATCTTGCGAGGCAAGATAATTCCTTTGGTGAAAGTGCTATAGAGACATCATGGGGTTGAAGAAGCAACTTGAGAACGTCAGTTAAAAGTCCGTGGGAAATGTTCGGACCTATTTGTTGGTACTTGAGCATGTATTGAGAGTTTTATTGTACTAATCTAATGTAAACATTGTATATGTTTTGGAAATGTGAATTTTATATTTAGTATTGAATGGATGACTGATGGATAGGTCATGGTGATGAATTTAATTACTATCATTGTTATAATTAGTTTAAACTTGGTTTTAATGTTTGATTCAAATTTCGGGGACGAAATTCTTGAAGGGGGGAAGATTATAGCGATTCTCGTTTGGACCCGACCCATTGTATGTTTTGGATCCGGGTTTTATTGTCTTATGTAGTCATTCATGTTTTGTTTCCCCTTATTCCTCTCTGAGTTTGGCTTTTGGGTTGTGTTGGTCGTGTTTGGAACTGGTTAGTAGCTTGTTTTTCAAACTGTCGTTGCCCAGAATTTTGCTCTTGCGCTCAAGTGTCACTTCTTGTGTTTGAGCGGTCTTTGTGAGCTTTTAGTACTTTTGCAGGTTTGCAAAACTACTGGGAAGTAGTATTCTTTGCTCGAGCACAAAGTTTCTTGCGCTCGAGCGACCCTTTTTACGCTCGAGTGTTGGCCTTCTGTCTGTAAAACTAATGGGAATTTGTATTTCACGCTCAAGCGACAACTTCTTGCTCTTAAGTAGTGACGCCTTTTTCCTTGTGTCTTGATGGTTGAGCGTCACTTCCTGCGCTCGAGCGGTGATTATTTTTGTATCTGGATGCTCAAGCGTCACTTCTTGTGCTCGAGTGGTCTGTGCGTATATCAGATCGCAGAACTACCTTTTTGGGTCATTTTTTCATTTCACTCTCTCTTTCTTTCTCTCTCTCTAAACAATCCAAAAATCCTAGATCTACACACACACACTCTCTCTCTAAAACTTACTTTTCTCTACAAATACACTACGATCTAGTGATTTCTTCACCCTATTCCCTTTGTTAAAAAAGAAGAACACTCCGTGGGCTCTCTTTTCATCCGAACAAAAGTGGATTTCGACTTCTTTGAAGTTTCTCCATTCTTTCCTTGATCTTCTAGCTTTGAGGTAGGAATTCTCCACACTCTAGTATGAGTTTTGCCTTTGCTATTTGCTATTTCAAAAAATTATAGTGGTTTGTGGTTTTTTTTGGCAAAAACCTAGGGTTTAAAATCAAAATGTGAAATAGGGGTTTTCAAATGGGTTCTTAAAAAAGGTTGTGATTATGAAATTGGGTTTGTTATATGTTAAAATGAGATATTTCTTGCATTGAAATGGATTTTCAAAGAGAAATGGTGTTTTGCCCTAAAATGTAAATGTTAATATTGTAAAGAAAAAATGGAATTGATATGAAAAATTGTGAAATTAAAATGATGATAATGATGATGGTGGAGTTGGATATGTATTATCACTCCCATTTGAGATTTTGAAAAAGTATATCTATAATGAAAATTTATTTATTTATTAGAGGATAACTATAATTGTTGTAGAACTTGCATGAGGATTAGGTGAACTAAAACTAATTTCTCATCCATGTGCATTGAACATTGTTGCTTAGTTAATACAATGAAAATGTATATGATTGTGAGAAAAATGGGTGAACGTGAGAAAGATGTATGTATCACCAAATCAAGTGTCTATGTATCCAGGGTGAAAGTCCCAAAAAATGTGCGTATAGATGGGTGCTGGTTCTCGTGGATGAAATATCCGTAAAATAGTAGTGCTTGTATAAGTTACGTTTACATGGGTGTTGATTGATGGTTTTCCGCGGATAAAATATCCGTGAAAGGTTGTACTAGTTTGAGATTTTCCCCTGTTTTTCATTGTAAAGGACATGATTTTGAGAATTGTGATATAAACTTGGTTTCGGAAAGAAATGTAAAACGTTTGGTATGGGCATTGCATATGCATTCACCTCATGACTTTGTTAAGATTTATACATTGTGTTGTACTATTTTTACTGGGCTTTAGCTCACCCTATGTGGGAAAAACAATTTTCAGGTGCAGGTGTTGGTGACTTGCCTTCACTAAGGACTTAACTTGGGAGGACTGTGGAGCTGAAAGCTCATTGTTGTTATTTTGTATTTAATTTTGTACAAGCCTAGGGTTTTGTCTGTATTGAGCTTAAGACTCACTTTTGATATACCCAAGCATTGACTTGAAAAGATGTAAGCCATTAAGCCATATGGGTATCTGTTTAGCTTTCATTTCTTTTCACTATCTTATAACACATGCTATAAATTCAGGATGTACTATTTATGAATATATATCGCATGTGTCACCTTTTGTATATCAAATTCTGATTAATGGAAGCTTATCATTTCATTTACATTGCTATTTATTAGTTGTTATGAAATGAGTATATTGTGTTTATTTCGGGACGTTATACATCCCCTGAATATTCTCTAGGATGATCACTCTAAACTATGGTTTGTTTGGGTGAAAATCGATAGGCAACAAGGATGGAGGTAAGCATGGCAAGGGAATAAAAAAAAAAAGAAAGAGAAATAAAGTCATACCTGATCAATGGGCTGGAGCAAGCACAACAATGATGAAGGGAACGAGCAGGTGAGGGGACCAACTAGATGGAGATCTCTTTTAAGCTAGAAACAACATTTGTTTGTCAATGGAAGCTAGTTAGATATGGAGAATGAAAATCAAAATGGGCAAAATGCCTACCCTAATGCACAGTCGGTTTGAAGAGAAGAAAACAAGGGTTCACTAGATGCCTAACGATGTTGTTTTGCCTCTCCCCTTGGAGATGCTCTTAGATCTCATAAATTTAACACTAACTCATCTAAAAGATTAAGTTGTTAGAGAGAATGATAGTTTTATTATTTATATCACCACCACATTCTCCCACATATGGTTAAACTCTCTTTTCATAAATAGGCCAAACACATGCAATTGTTATATCTATCAAGTCAACGGTGAGGTTTGAACAAATGATATATTATTGCTATGTTAGATGAGTTGGTTAGTTGTCAACCATTTTTCATATCAAAGTAGACATTAGATCTTGGCATCTAATAAATTGTTTACTCCTAACTTGTTTAAAACAGTTAGAAAGATGTATAATTTTATTATTTATATGCTCTACAAGATCCAAAAATGTATCAGTTATCCATAAGCTAGTAACAGTTACGTACTTAAACTCTACAATAAATCAAGCACACATTGAACCAGTGCAAAGATGGAGCAACATTTATTGGTGTATTATGCACACATATATGTTTGTATAATGCAAAGTGGAAGACACATAGTTACCACCTCTTTCACTATAGAACTTTGAGATAATTAAAACTAAACTTTTTTTAGTGGCTTGAATGATTAACCCAATATTACATAATTTTCACCAATTAACAAAGGAAAGGGATCATTTAAAGATGTGATTTTCCCTTTAATGGAATCTTTGTCATATGTTCTTAATACATTGGTTGAGCTTCTAAAGATATATAATAACCATAAATGGGACACTCCATTAATGTTCTTCTTTGGTCCTTCATTGGACAAACAAAATGAGGATGACAAGTTAAGCAACTTTGCTTGGGGAATTGCATTGGTTCGTCACTTGTGGCTGTGGGTTGCTACAACTCTCAAGTCATGGGTATGCCTCAACCAATGATTGAATTAGGATGATTCTTTGGTGGTTGGATGCAGCTAAAAAAAATTGTTGATTTCTTAATTCAATTTTTGTACTAGCTAATCACAATGAACGAATAGCATTCTAGATTGATGTGCAAATTTTATATTGATGTGCTTTCTACCAAATGTGGTCAAAACAAAAAAATATTATATTTAATTGTTGGAGGGGTTCATAACATCTAGATTGTAGAATTGATAAAAGATGATAGATCCGATTTTAAATAGTAATTAAAAAAAAAAAATCCTTTAACTTTGGTGACCCTGCAACTCTTAGGGGGTGTTTGATATGAAAGATTTTGATTAAACTAGTCCCAAAAAAAAAAAATGTTAAAATAGCTAATAACATAAAATGTTACTCTTACACATCAGTCAATCGCTTTTTCTCTTACAATTATTTATTTACGTACAAAAAAAATCTACAAATCATCTCAAATATCTTTTTTTTCATCTCATAAAATAATCAAAAAGTCAAAAAATTAACTAAAATAAACAAGTTCCACTACAACCAAAAAGCACCAATGGAGACTAAAAATTGATTTTCGTCGCTGAAAGTTGCACGAATGGCGACTAAAATAGATTAGTCGCCAAAATTGATGACTTTGCCGACTAAAGGAGTTTAGTCGCCTGATTTTTCAAACGGAGCCTTGGTTAGTTGGTGTTCCATTATCCATTTTGGAAGCTTAAGGTGAAGTTTGTAGGTGTATTGCGTGGACCAAATTTGGTTCAACAAATGAATTGGTACATATTGTAACATATAAAGGTTTTAAGAACTAATATTTTTTTTTTGTCTCCAAAAGTAAATTTTTATTGTGAAAAAATTATAAGCCCTTGTCATCACTAAAGATCGTGTAGACAAGTCAAAAAAATATTTTTAATCACAAACATTGCTAGTAAATGCACTTTTAGGGACAATAATTTCATACAAAAGGGATTTACTCTGTTGAGGGGCAATTTCCAGTCCCCAAAATGATAGTAATTTAAATGCTTAATTTTGTCATTAAAAATACAATAATGATACTTTTGATAACTAAAATATTTTGTTTAAAAAGTGATTTCGTCACTAATTTTTTGTCTCAAAATTATAATTTGTTGCAATGTACATTGTTATTATTATTTATTTAGTTACGATTTAAATAACTATTTGATTGTATTTTCAAATAATGTTTAGATTTAATGTTCCTACTTTGATTAGGATTGTTGGCCTATAACTTGCTTTGTAAGAACCCCAAGTTGTAATGCTCCAAATTCTACAAATTCCGATCAACATTTATTAAATCCATTATCACTCATTTTAGATATCCATTCAATTTATATGCAGAAGCCAACTTAATACTCAACATTCAATAAGTTTTATCGTGGTCAAAACGAACTTCTCCATTCTTGTCATTACTTTGAAGTACGAGAATTACAAAAGATTCACATACATTTATACATTCATAGCAAAACTTGAAGTATTGACTTCCTTATAAATTTTCATATTTTTCATTTGTATCTATCTATATATAATAAAATAAAACAAACAATCGTGTCCTATTTTTTTTTTGATCGGCAAAAAAGAAACTATATTGATGAAAAAGCATACCAAGTATGAAAACGTACATCAATAAAAAGGAGGGTGCAAAAAGCATCACAGTGAAACATTCAGGTCCCAACTAGGTTGGCACCTAGATGTACACCAAATCATCTGCTAGCACAGCTCCGAGCTCGAAGTTGGTGAGAAACCAACATGCAGAGCAAAACAAAAAACAAAAAAGAAACAAGACAAACAACACAGATGATCTGCCCAGTAGTTGAGGCCTTGATCAGTAAGACAGAAGATCTGCCCAGCAACTGGTAGCACAACCATACCAGCAGAACCCCAGTAGATTCTACAGCCATCAGAGCAGCAGATTCAAACACACAAAACACCTTAGCATACTAGCATCCCAATCCCAGAACTTGCAGACCACCAGCCATCCACCAGCAGACCAGCACACACACACAGCCATCCTGATACCCCACAAGCAGAACCACAGCAGCTTGAATGAGATCGCACACAGGAGTTGACTTGCAGCCTAGCAGTAAGCTCACCTTAGCAAAGATCACCATTGCAGCCCACTTGCAGCCAGTACTTAACACAGATCACCATTGCAGTAGCACAACCAGCAGTAGCACAACCAGACCAGCAGTAACTACACCAGGATCAAGCAGCCACAGGCATCACAGCAGAAAGTCAGATCATATTATACAGCAGAACTTCTCTAATATCATCCCATGATACTGATAACAATCACACAGCCTTCCAAATCTGCCAATTTGCACCCCAAAACTGCATCAATTTGTAGACCAAAGCCGTTGCACTCTCCTAGCAACACTTCAACTGCTGGCATAATCAATTCTCCTCAAAAAGCACCATTTGAAGACCATACATCCCCAAAACAGGTCATCAGTTCAGATCATAAGGCATCCAGCATTATTCCACAGATCATAAACAGGACAGAGCCGCCATGAGGATGTCCCAGTCTCTTGCACCAACACCAACAGAGCACCGAAACACAGCAAGTAGCAGGATTAGCACTGCAGCAGCCTAAGCATAGCAATGCAACACTCTCCATCCCTGAACAGCGAGTCACCACCTATTGAGGTCCCCATCAGATAGGCTTCTTCTGATCACTTCATGATTCTCTGCCTCTAGCATGATCTAGTAGATCATTCCCAATACAATAAACCCCCAACGGTACTGACAACTCCAACGGTCCATATCTTGTGCACAAGTAGCCATGGTATTGTTTCCCCTAGGCAAGGGCCATGTATAAACCATGGTATTGTTTCCCCCGAGTAAGGGCTATGTATAAACCACGGTATTGTTTCCCTCGGGTAAGGGCCATATGAACAATCGTGTCCTATTATTCACTCCAGTTTAGTGTCTCCCCTCTGCTATCTAAAATGTCTTTTCCAAATCAATAACTTATTAAGGCCAGTGGTGGTGGCAAACTTGGTCTCCCTTTTGAATCTCACAATTGTCGTGGTGAGCCATGCCGTTGTTGTGGTGATGATGCTGGCAATGGTCATGACTACGTGACTGACAATAGTATGTTGCAAATAATTAAGTTGATGTTATTTCTAGTGACGACATTTTTGAACAACATAAATAACTTCAAATAGGCATATGGTATAAAGAGATGAAGAAAATAATATTCAGAGAATGAGTATGAAAATGAGGGTTAAATTCAAAATAGGATCTAAAAAATAGGAATAAATCTTGTGATTTCAAAATAAAAATTTAGATATAGATGCTTTGGATAGATTTAGATTTTAATGAGAACAAATAAGAATAAATCTCGTGATTTATTTGAAATAAAGATTTAGATATAGATATAGATATTTTTGATAGCTTTAGATTAACAAATCTTATAATTATTTAAATTTCATTAAAAAAAAATAAGAGTAAATCATGTAATTTATTTAAAATAAAGATTTAGGTACATATGCTTTTGATAGATATAGACTAACAAATCATATCCTTATTTAAATTTTATTATTTTAAAATTTTAATTTTTAATATATGTGGTAAAGGGAAAAAGAAAAAGAAAAAGAAAAAAAAAGGAGTAAGTCTTGTGATTTATGCAAAATAAAGATTTAGATACATATGCCTTTGATAGATGTACAAATCATATTCTTATCTAAATTTCATTAATTATTTCAATTATTTTTATTTTTTATTTGACTTTTTATTATATTCAAAAATTAGAAATTAGAAAAATAAGGTAAGGGAGATTTCAAGTGCTGCCATGGAGGAGAGAGAACATCAACTTTAACTCAAATATTAATATTGAGATTTTGGAGAGTTTAGAGAGGCCATTACATTTACTTATACAGATAGATAGATAAATAGATAGATAGATAGATAGATAGATAGATAGATACATACATACATACATAAACTCACTTTGAAATAAAAAACGCTTGGTCCAAATGCAATCTATAGATTTTGTAAAAAAGATCATTTTGTCATTTCTTATCGAAAATCGACAAGCGATTGTACCAATTCTTCATTTTAAATCAGATTTTTAGAAAGATCTTTGTAAATTATACAGATCAGAATTAACCAAATTTGAAAACCCAAAAGTTTTTCACATAAAATGCCATGCAAAAAATAAAATCATTTTCTGATGTTGTAAAAGACCAAGGGAAAATGAAAGGAATTGAACCCCGGAGGATCCAATATGTCTTAACTAGGTCTAGAAAGGTTGGTTAGGTTGTTTGGCTAGGCCTAAGTCCATCCAAGTACATCTGGTTCTAGGTAAAAGTTCACAAATCGGGAGTTTCAAACCATTTCTTATATTAATCATCAAGTGGCGTTTTCAAAGCAGAACCAAGTATTATAGCCAACTAAAATGTGGTGTCTACAAGTGGCAATAAGACTACAGTGGTGGCTTGTTGGGTTGATGTTGAAAATGCTTTAAAAAATATGATGGTGGTTGTTGCAGAGCTGACCGAACACCAACAGAATTTTTTACTACCCGATTTGTTCTGTTTCGAACCATTGTTCGATCAATATTATCTTTAACACAAAGATGTCAGTTCGAGTGATGGGTGACGGGCATAATCAATCCAATCTTACTCATGAACAGCCTTACTCCTGACAATCACAAAAGCAATTGTTACAACTGGCCTTCTTTTGTCAAGAACCTCTTTATTGCGACCCATTGGCATTGCGTCTCCTCAACATGGTTATCCAGTTTCCATTGTCATCACACCCTCATTATCGCCCTCGTCGTCAATCAAACATCATCAACTTCATCAATTTTCACCACTAGCGTGGACTTGGGCTTGTTGGTGGTGGTGGCCAAGTGATGCAGCGTGAAAATATGAAGAGTAGAATATGACGCAACAAGAATACTTCAACCCTTTTAAAATAGAGAAATGTTAGGGATCATGAAAAATTTTTCATGAAAATGATCATGAAAAAATTGTGACCCTTGGATTACCTTGATTAGTGTGTGCAACTTTATTGTAAGTGTAATTCAAAGGTCACAAATCTTTCATGACTATTTTCATGAAAGATTTTTCATGATATCTAACATTGTTGTTTAAAATAATAGGCAAAAGATGAGACCTCTCTCTACCAAAATTGCATATTATTAAGGGTTAATTACACTAAGACCCCTTGATGTAGAGTGTTTGGTTGTAGAATTTCAGGAATTCATGGACAAACAAGACAAATGACAAAAATACTAGTAGACATAAAATGGCACGTGCTCGGAATAACTTGAGATTCGGTCAAGACATAGAAAATGGGGTCATGATCAAGACCCATCGCTTTGTAATGTTGTATGATGGATTTCGGCCAAATTCCATTGTTTAAGACTCTAAACACACGTTTTTTCCTTTTTGGAAAGATTTGTTTTGTTAATTACTTGGTCTTTGAAAATCCGCTTGAAGCTATGTTTTTTTCCAAAATATTTAACATTTATTATAGTTTCCAGATTTGAGCTTAACTCAAATCTTTCTATTTTTGGTAAATTTCATATTGTCTTTTATTTAGGTTTGATTAGTAAGCTTTTCTTTTTCCTAACATATTTCATATTGTAATTAGAGTTAGCCCCTCTACAAACAAGAGCTGTAAGCCTTAAGGCAAATTAGTTTATTATTGAGAATTAAATTATACAAGAGTGAGTATTTCTTTTTCTATCAAATTCGTGGTTGTTCTTTGTGTTGAGCATTCATCTCATTATCTTCCCTACATCACCCCCTTAAATATTATCAAATATCACTTTCCAGTCTTCATCTATAAACCCCTACATGTTGACCCCTTTAGCTATGAAAATTATACAAATGCACTCATTTTTGAAGTAGTATGAAGAGGGTCTATAAAGAGTGGAAGTGTTGCATTTTTATAAATTGAGAGGGTCAAAATGTAATATTCGTTAATGGTTTAGGGGATCTTAGCATAAAAAATCCTATTATCAATCAGAAGTTAAGTAGCCCTAAGGCTTACAGCCTTAATTATAATAAATAATAATTCCAAAAAAATTAGGACTAGGAAAAAAAAAAAAAAAACTAGTAAATAAGAAATTTTCTTGTAAATCATGCAATTATAATTCTTGTAGGATAGAAAAATAAGTAAATGAAATAAAAACCTAAATAAATAGGAAACTAACTATTCTAGACAACTCAATATTAAATCAAATTATTTCTAAACAAATTTGGTAATAGCATCTTCACCTAAACTTTCAAAATTTGGTATGGCAAATTTTTTTTTTTTTTTTCTTGCTTAGGTAGCAAATTAGCATACGTCAATTTGACATGGAACCTCTCCACCCGATGTCAAATCTATTATTTTTTAAATATGAACTCTTTTATTGTACATGAAAGTTCTTTTATTTCAAAAAAAAAAAGGCATGAAGTAGGAACATATCAAAATTGGGATAAAGAGGTGATGCCAAATGCCACATCAGCTTTTGACACACCGGGTAGAGTTTATACTTGATGCCAAAATATGATCATTAAAATACCACATCATATTTGAAGTATACGGTGGAGGTGTTCTAAAAACTCGACCAATGAACAATTATATTGCGAATGGAACACCTATTTTTATTTTTTTTTCCCTACAGAAAGGACAAAGACATAAAATTTTTTTTATAGCATATAATTTGTTGACCAAAATACTCTTTAATTGCTTTCAAACTCTAAAGTTTCATAATTTTTAATGTAGACACCTGTTTTTTTTTTTTTTTTTTTTTTTTTTTTTTTTTTTTTGATATTTACCAATAAATCTCATCCCACAAACAGTTTTACTAATTGGTCCCAAGGTTATTTCTATTGTTCTGATTAGTCTTATTAGCGGGAGAATATCTTCCCAATTGATCCTATTTCCTATGTTTGGTAACATTGAGTGGTCAATTATACCCTTCTTTTTTCCCGTTTTATGATTTTGGTAGGATTACTTCCAAACATTTGGTAATTGAAATATTATAGTAGAAAACATTCATATCATTGCGTTAGGGTTTTTGGGGTTGCCGTTACGTGGTGGGGGGATTTAAGGTGTGTGCTTACGTGATGCACTAACGAAGATTTTGGAATCGGCCGTCCGCATTGTCGGAGTTGTAAGGTATGTTTTTTTTTTTCAGGATTTGCTTTTCGTGTTTGTGGTAGACGCTTGGTGTATTTGTATATGTCAGTTGTATGTCATACCACACATTCCAAATGCATAACATGCCACACGGAGTTCATTCATTTTGTAGTGGCTATGTTACAGTTGTGAATGTGTCCCATTCTTACTCAATGTTTATCTATTTTGCATATGGTACATGGTATAATTCAGTTGTGTGTGATTGCATACTGGGGCTAAACAGTTTTCAATGGTTGTTTCCATTCATGGTCGTGCATGGTGGGTTGTACAATGGTTTGGTATATAAGGATGGGGTGCATACATGATATGGTTTGGACATTCCATGATGGGTCTGGGTTCATTTTTTAAAGTTTCATGTTCATTGCATGTATGAGTTTGTAACACTGTTGTATATTGTAGGGATGGGCACGCATGTTATGTTGTTGTCTTGCTATTGCGATAAGAACGCCGCAATCAAGTTAAAATATCTATCTCGATTCGATGATTTGGTTAACTGTGTGCGCGGAAAGTTTGATGGGCTGACACATGGAAATGTGTCTTTGGTTTTCAAGATGTCAGGATACAATAATTTCACATTACAAAATGATGTTTTATATGGAAAAAATGGTTAGCCTTGCACGATCTTTTCGCTTAGAACACATTGACATTGTCATTCAAAATAATGTCACTCGAGGTGTACACAAATTGATGATATACTCAAAGTCTACGTGCCGGTATGTGTAAATTGCCCATGCTAGTAGATGAGTCAGACATTGATGATGAACAAGAAGATCTATTTTCCAAATTCTGTTCCTATGCCGATAGGGTTTTTTTATCCGCTTCGTGGACTCATAGTATCATGCATGTGGGTCAAAGTTTTGAGGGAAAAGCTGATGAATTTCGCAGGGTCCTTCGAAAGTATGTGGCTGAGTGTGGATTTTGGTTCAAGTGTGTGAAAAATGACTCTGTTCAGATTATAGTAGTGTGCGCGATGAGGGAAGCAAAATGATGCATGTAGTCTATACATGTGTGAGTCCTACATGCTGATGAGTTCTTCTACATCCTTAATTGGAATAGCGAGCACAGTTGTGGTGTTGCTTTTTGAACAACCAAAAACCCATGGGCTAGGTCAAAATTAGTGTCCGATATTATTTCTGAACGAGTACGTGACAAACTGTTAACAAGACCGACTGATGTTGTTTACAACATGAAAAAATATTTTAGGTTAGAGATAAGCTATCAGGTTGCATGGTTGGGCATTAAAAAAACGTGTGGCGATATGTTTGGTGCATATTTCATTTCTTTCGATCAACTACGGTGGTATAGTCATGCAGTTATAGAGAACAATCCGGAAAGCTACATTAACATGGATTACAAAGAACAAAATCACCATTTCGAACGATTTTTCATATCATTCAAAGCATGTATGGATGGTTATAACCATTGTCCCCCTTTACTTTTTTTGGATGGTACATTTCTGAAGGACAAATTCAAAGGCAACTTACTAGTTGCCACTACAAAGGATGGAAATCAAGGTTGTCCTTTCTCCTCACACACAACACATATGTGTTTTTTTTTTTGAGAGAGGGGGGAGGGAAAGGAAGGGAGGGAGGCGTGTGTGTGTTCCGATTGGATTGGGTTACGGTTTAACAATGACATGTTCATATGTGTTTTCCATTCAATAGTGTCTCTGTTTATATATATATATATATTAATTACATCCACTAATAAATCAAAAAAATAGGTCTATTCCCCTTGGCAATAGCCATTGTTGATTCGGAAAATACTTCAACTTGGGCTTGGTTTTTGGAACACCTTGTGAACGTCAACGACAGGACACTCTCGGACCGTCACACCGGCCTGCTCGAATCAATTCCCAAAATATTCCCAACAGCCCATCATGTATTCTGCTTACAACATTTGCAACGGAACTTGTAAGACAAGTTGTAGTACAGTAACAAATTGCAGCGGGCCGGATTGCTCAGTAAGTTTCGGGAATGCGCATACGCACCAATTGTAACTGCATTCAATTGTAGTGTGGAGAGGTTCAAAATGTCCGATCGAAATGTTGCGGTGGCTTTTCTAGAAGATTTATCCCCTGAATATTGGGAAAACACTTATTTTCAGTACACACATTGTTTTCGAACACGATAAAATACATTAACTTCACATGTTGTAGTGTGACAACTTATTCGCTGACATTTCATGCACATATATTTTCATATGGTTTTGTTTTATTAGGGGTGCACATTACGGCGAGAATGTTCTAACGCTGCTGAGTGTAGACGTCCCCGAACGCCCCGGGAGGATGAGTCCCGTTCCGTTAATTTTGGGCTCACTACAGTTCGGACTCAAATTGTCACGGTTCTCAATCTGAAGCAAGGAATCCAAATCCGGCAAATCATTTTTGGAAACAGATTTTTTTTTAAAGAAGTGCCAAACATGGACTGCTTTGCCAGATACAGAGTCGCCACCTAAATATTTTTATTTTGGGAAATTTAGGAAACCCTGACTTGTTGCCTAAGGCCACGTGTCCGTCATCACCAAAGTTGCCTCGGCTCAGGAACTTGGGTACGATTAGGGAAGGTCACTTCGTGAGCACCCCCGCTCGCCCGATCAAAGATCGGCCTCTACTAACCATGATTTCTAATTTGAAAACATTATGCGTTCTTATTCCGGTTATTAGCCTAAATTTACTATGTGATGCGCACAACATACAAGTATAGACTGGATCACCTGAATTGGAACAAAACATTTCATGTTTATTTTTGAAAGTGGTTTGCTACTCGCAAGTAGGCTTAAAATGTGGATTTTGCCACCCTCGGGTGGGCTTAGAAAACATGGTTTTGCCACTATCTAGTGGGCTTAAAACTCACAGTAAATGAATTGTTCCAATCCAAATAACCCAACCTTCACCCACAGGCATTCAGGCAGTTATATCACATAAGCACATAGCCTCATGGTAAGCATGCTATCATGGCAGTCACTCACACGCATGCAAAGATGCTAAAGCATAAAAACTCACCGAGTACTCCAAGCTAAAACAGAAGCTATTTAGAAATCAATGCATGATTCTAACTATACAGAAATGCCTAATGCAACACATGCAGAATGCAACTAAGATAGGCTCGACTATTCTAAAGATGGCATGTGAAATGCTACAACTAGCAAGTATTCAACTCGGAATTGAAATACAATGCAGTTAATATGATGCGCTGAGCCCGGTGCATGCAAGACAGATGAATGAATGCAAACATGCTATCATACTGTATGCTAATTGAAACATGCCCTAATCTAACCATCATAAGTTGGTAAATAAAAGGGAGAAAGACGTGGGGTTGGAAGACATACATCATACGCACGCACACTTATTACAACATTGCCCTCACTCGGAGGGTCCGAATAAATAATACAGTCCCAAATAAATAATACAGTCCGAATAAGTACAAAACCCTAATTAATTAACAAATTAATCTAGGAAACCTGTAAATTAGCATGCAAGCCTATGGACTGCCTCAGCTCTGCTCCGGATGATGGATGATGTATACTTGTGTTGTTTTGCGCGGAAATCCATTGCGATGCCCCGGTTTGCCTCTATTTGCAATTAATCTCGGAATGTTGCACGAAGCTCCAAAAGACTGCCGGTTTCTGATTTGCTGCAACAGAGAGCAAGAGAGGGGCATGGCAATGTATTTTCACATATGTATGCACACCTCGATCCTCGTGCCACCAATCACGTATCTCGATGCATGATGGCCGAGGAGTCAAATTGCATGACTCAATATGAAATGAATGCACGTATAAACACAATAAGACCGAGACTCCATCATGGTTAATCCGGAGTGTCGGCGACGGGGAATTGAGACACGTTCCATCACTCGGAGTACGAAACATCCCTCGTTTCCCGTGCGTGGGCTAAGTCCTATCCCAAGCATAATGCAATATGCATGACATGCATGAATGCAATCCTAACATGCAACCTAGCATACACAATGCTATGAGATGGCATACACAATGCACGATGCAGCGAGACATACACAATGCTCTAACATACGACCTAGCATACGCAATGTTATGAATTGAAATGGCATACACAATGCATAATGGACTTACACCAACATGAGTGGACCTCAGCCACACTCACATTAGTAGCCATGAGATGAAAATGAGACTATCGAAATGCGTGCACACATGCACGCAAACCGAGGACCGAACCTAAGGCATAGTATGCAACTCTAACAAGGCATGGCAAGGCATGAAATATGGCATACAAGCATGTAATTTCCAGCACTAAAACATGATGCTAAATGGCCCCGAAACATGGAAACATGGCATCCGATGCATGAGATGAGCCCCGAAACTCAAAACTAGGCACATGTATTGATTTATAGCTATACAAAGCATGCATTATTTGACCATGAGGCACAAAGACAGAGTCAAGGCAGTCCCAAAACATGAACATTTCTAGTTCAAAGCATGACCAAAAGATGTTAGCATGATGGACTAAAATAGCATGCAACTTTGACTAGCAAACATGGTTTACATGGCATGTATATGAAGAATGTGAGAACTCATCAAACCAGTAAAAATTAGTGAATAAAACATGCCAAAATATGCCCAAATAATCTCTGAAATGCAGCCAACATATGCAAAAATGAGGAGTTCCTTTAAGGGGCCATACAAGGGGTTATTAAGCACATACAAGATGGACACCTAGCATGGAAAAACCAACTCTAAAAATGGAATATGACAGCCCTAAAACTCACAAAATGAGCCCTGAAATCAGTCTCGGAAGCATGCAAAGAAAGGCCTCTTTGAAAGGCCTTGAATGGGATTTCTCTACACATGTAACATAGACATAAAATATGGCCGAGAGGGCCTCAGATAGAGCCGAGGCAGACCTCAAAACCCTCAGAATAAAGCCTGAAAAGTGACTTTGATCCATGCAAAGTAAGGTCCCTTTGGATGGCCAAACATGCTAGTAAAGAGAATGAGGGGTGAGAGGGTCACCCCTCCATGATTTCAAAGCTCAAATCCTCATCAAAGCCACTGAAAATCCATTGGATTTCAGTGGCTAAGAGGCCAAAACAAGACTTATGCAAATGCTCGAATGCATGGCTCAAAGCATGTGGAAATGAAGCATGCAAGGAAGGAGATGGCTCCAAACAGAAAAGTGACCTCAAACAAACTTAAAGAGGAGGTCAAAAAAAGACTTTTTCAAGTTTATATCAAGCCTCAAAAATATTCACAAGTAAGGCTAAAATATGATGCAAAAATGACCCTAAAAGAGGGATAGGGGACAAGAGGTAGAAGATGGCCTCAAAAAGCAAAGAGCCCTTCAACAAAATTGAATAGGGGCTCAAAATAAGACACTTTACAGTTTGGCTCGAAGCCTAGAAATGCTCACAAGTAAGGCTAATGTATCATGCAAAATAAGCCCTAAAAGAGAGATAAAGCACAAAGGGGGAGTAGAAGACCTTAAACAGGGAAAAGTCCCCGATCTAACATGAAGATGAGCTCAAAATAAGACTATTTATAGTTCAGGTCGAAGCCCAAAAATGCAAGCAAAAGGAGCTAAGATATAGAGCAAAAATATGCCAAAAAGAGGGAAATAGTTGCTTACCCTTGTAGAACTGAACTCTAGCAGCTTTTGGTCCAAGTTGATGAGCTTTAAACCTCTGCAAATGAGCCTCAAAGTGTTGGAATGGAGGATGGAGGTGGTAGGCTATGAGTTGGTGTGTAAATGGTGCAAGAACAAAGGGTGTTTGGAGCCTTAAAGTATAGATATAGGGAGTGTATGTATACAATAGCCTCAGCTGGTTTCTAACCCTTGAAAATGAGGCTCAAGGGTTGGTTTTATAGAGGAGAGGAGCCAAGGGAAAGGGAGGGAAAATCAATTCAAATTTCCCCCCAAAAGGACAGACCCTCGGGGAGAGGGTCTGGTGCAAAATAGCTGGCACAGCTGGAATGCACCAGGAGAGAGAAACATGGCCGGCCAGGGGTCAAAAGGGTCAAAAGAATTGCTGGCCGGCCACCCCAAGAAGGTAGCCTCCCAGATGAGGGCAACACTGCTGTATGGTCAAAACGCAGAAAATGTGAACCAGGAGAGAGAAAAACTAGCTTTTTAGAGGGGTTCAAAAGGGTCAGGAATAATTGTTGGCCGGCCTGCCCATATTGGTGGCTTTCCAGGTGTACACAACACAATGGTGTGGTGGAAAGTCAGAAAAAGTGACCCAGGAGTGGGAAGAACCAGCTTTCTAGCGAAGAAAACGGGCGATGAAGAGCGATGAAGAAATAGAACTGGCTTTCAGAACAATTGCTGGCCTCCCACCTTCCTACAACCTTTCTAACAATGAAAATAAGGTCCCTGCCAAAAATGGACCAAGACGGATGCAAAACGAAGGTTCAGGGGCCAAAACACGCAGTTCGTGGCCCCAAAAACAGGCGGTTAGGCACCGAAAGTGGCGTTCGACCACAAAGGTGGTCTCCCGGGCCACAGTGTCTCTCAAAAGAGAGGAAACAAGGTGCGTGCCAAAAATCGGAGCAAACGGAGGTAGTTAAGTGGTCCCGAACCGAGGCACACGACCGACGGCTCCGAAAATCGAGAACTGGGCTCCAAACGGCAAAAATGGCCTACGACCACGAAACGTAGCCTATGGCCACTGAGAGATGGTCTATGAGACCTCTCCCTCCCTTTGGGAAGAGAAAACAGAGAAAACAGGGCCTGGTTCGCAAACTGAGGCAAATCACAAAAGAGCCTCGAAGTCCGGAGGCAAGGCTCGCAGCCGAGACTCTAAAACTTCAGAACGAGCACAATATGCAACATCACCAAGTGCTCAATCAGTGATGTCTGAGTCTTAAGGTCGGTCAAAAAGGGGGTGTCTACACTGAGTCATTCAACTCATGGATCTGCGAGGTACGACACCTCCCAATCACTCAGATGGTCAACAGTATTAGGATGCAAATTATGACCCAAAGGTTGAAATGTAGACATAAGGCAACAACGTGATCTGGAGTTCTTTGCCCAAAAATGAAGGCTCGTTTGGTGAAAGCGTACAACAAAGGCAGGTCCTAGCTTGTAAGCCAATTAAATGAGGATATATATGAGGTCCATTCGCACCCATCAGTATTGGTTGATGTTGCCAGGTGCACATGTTCGTGTTTTCAGTGGTAGATTAAATGTCTACCATGTGCACATACGATGGTTGACATTCGTAACAGCGACCAAGATTTGTATGAATTGGTTGAACCATTTTACCATCCTTCCCATTATCGGTTGTCATACGCTTCAAGCATAAATCCCATACCTACTATTGAGAAACCACCATTCAAATCTAAAGACTTCGTCATATAACCACCGATTGTCAAATGACCATTAGGGAGACCAAAGAAAAAAAGATACTTTCCAGAGGGGAAGAAGTCCAGCAAATCTGTTGCAGACGATGTCAACGCATGGGGAACCACAATAGAAAGACATGCAAAGAACCAATTTAGCATTCAATCCACGCATCAAGCTTTTAAATGTTTTACATTTCAAGTTGTTACCATCGTATAAACGGTTTACCCAAATAAACCAGTGCCCCAAACACCTCACCTAGTACATTATTTATGTTTTACATTTTGGTCTTTTTTTTTTCGATTATTTAAATCCGCAATAATAAACGGGTGAAACACACCACCACTAGACTACTATTTTAAAAGGCTACACTTTCTGCTTAGTTTTAATCATTTATATTTACGTGGAACATCTATGTACTTTGTCACATTTTCACAGAACAAGCTTTTGTGTTTCTGTGACTCAATATTAATACAACTTATCAGTTCATAATTTTCTAGACTCAATACTTTGTAATACTTTGTCATGGATTGCAGTTTTCCTGTATTAGTTGTCGTAGCCCTAGTGTGGTATGAATGAGTTTGAATATCATTACGCATGTTGGTTATGTATGTTGTGGATTTAAGGGTATTGGTAAATGTTGTAGTTTTTATTACTTGTGACGCGTGGAGTTAGGTGGGTGTCGTGTATGTAAACAATGAGGTATGTGTCACTATGTGTTGCACAAACAAACTCAAATCATGCACAACAGCGATGAGGATGGGGAGAGGATGCGTGATGGATAGGGGATCACATTTCCAATTTGGCTCGCACACAAGATATATTCACCTTCAATCCTTGGGACTCTATACGATGCGATATCCCTGACTCTAACGGTTGGGGTCGAGATCCAAATTTTTTATCAAAAATTGGGCTTAGTCTGAAAATTTTCTAAGTGTAAAAATTAGATTTTTCAAAACTTACGATTTTGAAAATAAGCGGTCAAATGGTCACTCGAGTGAAGATTCGAGGCCTCTAGTATTTTCACTATACACTTGCAAAACTTCTAAGATATTATGTTCACCGCTCGAGCGGTGAAATGTTCGCTCGAGCGGTCTGTTCAATATCAACATCTTTAAAAGTCATTTTTGGGTCATTTTTCTTCATTATTATCAGATTCTTTCTCTTTCTCCTCTCTCTATCCAGCCATTGTTGAGTTCCAAGCTCACAAAAGCTTGGATTCTATCTCTTTAGAGTAAAATTCCCACCCATATTCCTTATATAAAAACAAAGAGCACAACAAGGGCTTTCATTGATGTTGAAATTTCAGGGTTTTTCCTCTTCTTGCCAGAGGTAGGGATTTTTTTGCTTCTCTTCAATATTTTCTTATCGATAGATGAGTGGTATGTTGGTATTGAATAAAAACCTCATGTTGAGGGATTTTCTTAAAAGCATATAGTTGAAGTAAGGTTTTCAAATCAAGGGAGTTAACTTTATGATTTATGAGACTTAAGGAAGTTTTGAACAATTGGAACATGATTTGCGCCTTATGGTAAAAAGCCCTAATTTTTGTCAAACCCTAGTTATGGATTTTATTTTTTTTAAATGATGAATTATTTCAACTGGGCTTAAATTCTTGAAATTAAGTTTATGATTGGTTAAGATGAGTATAAATGATGATAATTATTTGTTGTGAGAATGATTATGGTATATGAGGGTTGTGTTGGAGGAATTGATAATAGAAATTAAATTACTATTTTGGGAAGTGTATGATACCAATTGTGTAGTATAATTGAATATAAGGAGTTGGTGTTAATGTTGAGAGCAAAGAATTTCATGGGAAACAAATTGGAATTATTTCTAAAGATGAACTTTTACGCTTATCATGGAATTATGTTGTTGGTTTAATCTATGAGTTGTAATAATGTGTTACATAATGAATTGACGGGTTGTGATGCTGAAATAAGGGTTTGTTTCCTTTCGACTCATGACTAGTAAAGCGTGGCGCTTAATAAAGGTTCTGCATTCCTTCCGGAGTAGCACCTAGAAAAACGAGTGGTCTGTTGAGATATGTGAAGGTTCCGTGTTCCTTCCAGCTTTTGATCAGTAAAGCGTGGCACTTGATAAAAGTTTCTCCTTTCTTCTAGAGTAGCGTCCGGGAAAGCGTGTGGTTTGTTGGTATGGCCTGTGAAGCCGGTTGTTGGCATATGGATGCTCATTGAGAATTTTGTGATAATCCCGTTATATAATTATGAAAACTATTAGATGTAAATTTGAAGTGTGTAATGTGGAATATGTTGTTAATGAGTTGACTCTTATAGACCAATTTTGTTAAATTTGTTATGGTGTGTATGTGTTTGGTGTTTTGTGTATATTGGTAAGGTGACGAATGACGTAATTAATGAGTGTGAAATATGAATTAGAATTAGTACATGATTAGCCAGCTTAAAAACTTTATCTGAGGAAATGAGATTTAAGGAAATTATTCGAATGAATTTTGATGAGATAAAGAGTTAACAAAGGAGGTCTCTATGAAATGTCAAGTGGGATTTTGTGAAAAGAGTATCTATATATGAAATCTATTTTGCATATAAATGGACACATTATTTATATATGTATCATTTGATGGCATTCATGATCATATTTATCTATTAATTATTATTGTTGAGAATCACTGTAGATCTCTACTGGACTTCGTGTTCATCCCATGTTGTTTAACCATTTTTCAGGGATGAGTCGGGTATAACAGTTGGAAGATCAAGAAGTTACTTATTATATTATGAGTCTGTCTTATGAAAATTGTAAATGAAAGATTAAAGGATAGTTGTGTTGAAGTGGTTCTTTCTATGTAATTTTTTTTTTTTTTTTTTTTGAAATCTTTTATGTAAGCCTTTTCAAAATGTACTATGAATATCATTATGAACATTTTTAGTATCATTGTATTTATGCGAGAGTGAACCTCTTTTATTCTATTTAGCTTGTGTTATTTCTGTAACTATTTTGGAAATGGACTTTTATAAGGAAATTTGGTAAATTATCCAAGTAATGAATTTGGGGGTGTGACACTGACAGTGTCAAACTAACACCAACAAACAATTCCTCACACACGTGCAAAATCTGTCCACATAAAGCACATAATGCTCAGTTTTCCTCACTACTTGCTATAACGTGGTCACTGTACCATGACGATGCGACTTATGCAACACGAACAACATATTAACATGTGCCCATAGTACGGTTACAAATGTAACACATGCGAGTTCTACAATCCACTATAATCACACAATCAATAACACAGCATGAACTACATTAACAATCGGCCACCACCCAAAATGCTAACAACAATTACCTAGCAACCCATAAAAGCAGATCAAATGCATGCAACAAATCTATTTACAATCGCAATTATAGCTTTACGTTCGCGCCAGAGGTACTCAACTACAACACAATCAACATATCCACACATATATCATGACCTTCCAAACACACCCAGCCAGTATACTATCCAACCAACACACAACCGATTAATACACAAAATAAAACAACGCACCTTATTTTCCACCATGAATACTACTTCATTCCATTTCAATACTGTCATTAACAAAACACATCAAGCACCCACAAAATCACAAAAAATAAATAAAACAAAGACCGCACGTTTATCATTTACCCATATCACACGTAATACCAATCTGAACTTCTGACCGTGCGATTCACATAACAAAAACAAAGTGCATAAAACCACCTTCCTAAACAAAAGCAATAATATACGATATTGTGTTTAAATGTCCGAAAGCATTGTAATACTAGACAAACAACTCTAATCTTTCAGCCCCCTCATCGGGTCATTCACAAACCCCTTCACCATATTCACTCGTAACATGCAGCCATTGTTACCTTGCAATGTACGACCGATGTCAACAAGATGCACATACTGTCGCATCACAACATAGACAATGACCACATAGTCCAGTTTGCATAGGGAAACAAACAACATATTGTCAAAATCATAACAAAAACCACACCAATGTATTGTGCACATCGTATATTGTTAATATTTGGATACTTACAAGTCAGCCTTCTGTTGCGAACAATTTATAATAGCCTCGAGAGGGTGGTTGAATGTTTCAACAATGCTCATATCGTCCATCTTGTCCATCTCATCCTTGTGAAATGACCGCTTCATGACATACGATACATGC
The DNA here is from genome assembly GCA_036172215.1 of Camellia granthamiana. Lineage (NCBI taxonomy): Eukaryota > Viridiplantae > Streptophyta > Magnoliopsida > Ericales > Theaceae > Camellia > Camellia granthamiana. The sequence continues at coordinate 73,192,581 of CM069908.1, read as the reverse complement.
TCCTTCTGTCACACACAAACCCCGTTCCCACCAGGTATGTCCAACACTTTGTTATTTGCTTTAAAACCAAAGACCTACATATGAATTAAGTGTGCATATTACCAATACAAGTGCTTCAGTATAATGCATATCTGATCTGATAGGTGTGTGTTGCCTTATCAGATTGAAATGCTTTCAACTCCTGTCCTTTGTGTCATATACCACTGGAGTCCAATGCGACAGATAACAAATAGCGAAATGAATGTACTGACAATCTTTCGAGGCAGCAACATTATTCAACACGTAACTCTCCATTGACTTGGTGTTGTTTTTGATCGTGTCCTGCGAGACAAACAGGGTCCGTGACGTAATCCATCCTTATGTAGATTACGAAATCGAAAAACACAAAAATACTCACCATACAAATACTACTGAAGAAGTATGATTTATCCAACAACTTGTCAGCCGTAGCCATATCCGTCTAATTTGTCAACATCTTTGCATACGCATCAATCACTTGACGTCAAACAAAATCAAATTCATTACACCTTCAAACTGGATGAATGGATACAACATGTCACAATTTTGATATACATTCAGCAAAAAAATAAAAGACATTACATTAAAGAAACAGTTGAGAACTTACATTACACTATCCCCCCATACAAGGTCCTTAATATTGATAAATTACACAAAAACACCACTCGCTTTGTCAGCCCACATAATAGCCTTACGCACAAAATGGTTACATATTATAATTGAAATAATGTCAACAAAATAAATAAACGAGTGATGATGTGCATTATTATGTACTCCTCGCCATTCTGTTCATAGGCTTTATTTCTTTACGTTTTCTCTCTCACAGACATCATTTTCCACACCCCAAATCGATTGTTCATATCGAACCCAGACCATTTTTTAGCGAGAACACCAACATTGTCCACATCAATAACGCCATAATTCACAATACATTTCTCAGCGCCCCCAACCTCTTGCATGTTCATGTTCATCTTTCTCCCACGTCCACAAGCCAATGGATAATCATAATCTGTTAATTTCCATTCTTTCCTAACTTTGTCCTTGATGTTGCATACAAATAAACTTTACTTGCCCACTCATTGCCTAACTTTCATCACGTACGATACCACTTTCAGTTCATTATCTGACAAGTTCAAAACACTCGAACCACACTCTTGTGCCAGTCTAGAATCCGACACCGTGTGCATACCTACAATTCCATCACTATCTCCATGTATTTCAGTAGCTTGGATTGGCATGACATCGTGCACTACCGTGTCTTCAACCATTTTGCCACCTAGATTATGACTTCTACCAATACCACCCTCATCAAATTTAGAATAAGCTTGGGTAACGTTGTGAACATGATGGTCAGCCAGTTGATCTTCAAGTATTGTTATTATCTGTCTCAATTCCTTATTTTCATTTTTCAATTTTTGTATCTCGTCATCTTTCACCTTCAACACACACCCCGAACTCATCAACAATGTTCACAACTTATATCTCCATTTTCCTTGTCAGCCTTGAAACCTCTCCCTCCAGCCTTGATATCGCACACTCATCTGTTTTTCTTTGCATCTTAAGGGTAGTAACTGTCTTAAGTACAATCTCTAGGTCTATGTCACACGTCACTCCATGCTCTATCATATGTATCGGGTCATGTGCGGCACTTGATTCCATGCCAACATTTTTCCTAGTGCGGTGCACCACATTTATGCTATCATCCTCGCGATCATTTGTACCACTACGCAACTCCTCTTCACCCACATTCATGTTCCCATATTTTCTACCACCATTAGGTTCTACATCAACACTAACCCCAATGTTGTTTGCGTTGATGCCACCAAAGCCTCATGACCACCTTCTACTCCCTCATCCGTTGATAAAATGTCATGCTCGTACTCTAAGGATCTTAATTGATCGACCCTTACCTGCCACATCATGCACAAAACAAAAAACCACCACATACAACCACACGCTCAACACCATTGACTACAACTTTTGTGAAAAACAATGAACGTGTATTTATGTATCCACATACTAGGAAATTGACCGGTGCTGCAAAATCCAACCCCTGCGACCTAGTTAGCAATGCACCAATGTCCCATTTAAGGAATCTTGGGAACATATTTTCTATTTCGAGCTTCACTATCGTTGAATGTTCACAAAACTAGTATTGCGTAACGACCCACACATCATTACATCCTGCTAAAAATACAAAAACAACTAACAAAACAACAAAATTACTACATTTTTAGATGAGGATGCCACGTACCAGCAATGCAAACACACATCCGGTCACCTTCTTCAGCGTTTAGTGGAAATCTTTGATAGATCCCATTAATGTTTGCAGTATTGAACCAGTACAATCATGTCTGGACAGTATTGAGATCGTCAATGTACAAATGCCTAACTTATTGTCTTCCCGAAATTAGAGAAAAACAGTTTCCCACACATATACAATGTCAACAACTTCGCGGTGTCCTCTTCATCCTACTTGCTACACACACACACCGCTTCTAGAAATAATGGGTATGTTTGGTTTGAGTTTGGGAGATGAGTTTTAGAGATAAAAAGTACGAAAAGTTGTTTTGTTTGGTTTTTTTCAAAAGATGTTTTGGAAAATTATTTTGAGAGAGAGTTTTGGAAAAAGTGATTGATTTGATGTGTATGAGAGAGAGATTTGTTTGGAAAACTTGTAAACCAAACAAGTTTTGGAAAAATTTGTTTGATTTGATTACTTTTGAAAATTTATTTGTAGAGAATTTTTCCCAAAAATTTTTGGAAAACACAAACCAAACAAGGCCAATGTCTTCATGAGTTTTAAGGTTATATGCACGGTGTTATGACTCCTACGTTGTATGAAATTTGATACTAACGTTTGACAAGGGAACAGATCAAGACACCTAGTACCACACTAAATACCGAATAATAGACTTATGTTGCTTCTATAAAACTTCACAGCAGTCTTGCCAATGTTGAACGTGCCACCTTGTTGATCGTACGACCGTATGATTTTCGAAATAAGTTCGACATATTTTTTGAAATCATTGGGATTTAGTTTGTTAATGCGAATCAATCATGATTCAAAATGGAGTTCTCTTCAACTATTCAAAATGATCCCCTTCAATGCAGACGTCGCAGAAGCTTGACGATCCCCCCGATGTTTGAACGGAAGTTCATCCTTATAGGTGCATTGCGTAATGGACCGATAATAGCCTTAACACCTCTTCACCGACTGCATAGTTGATGACTTTGCTTATTTGAACATATGCGACCCTACATCTTCACACTGTAGACACCTCATTTTTGACAGCCCACAAGACTTGGGCGCCTCAGATTACTCACCCAATGATGAATTTATACGCTGTGCAAACGCTCGATTTCCTTAGTAGGAAGCCTTAGTTTTGAGTCTCTGAAGCTTACAAACCTTGCACCACTTTTGGACCAAAATAGTATTTTTCCAAGCTTGACCACTCAGAGGTCTGCAGGCTAACTAGTGGCCAATTGGCCAGAAATGAGTGGTCGATCGTCCCCCTAGTAACCGGCCGGCCAGTTGTTCCTTTAAAACATATATTTTCTTACCAGTTATGTCAGCTGTTCCCACAGGTGCATGCACTGCACCTGCTGTGTCTATACTGATATTTCCGAGATAGTAACATATTTTTCTATATATACTTGATCCCTCTCTAGAATTTAGGTTAGAAAAATTTTGTGAAGCGAAATTCTTGGAAAATATTTCTCTCTTTCTATCTTGCAACCTATATACACCTTACTTAGACTTCCTAAACCAAATTTTTAGGGTTCTTCGATGAGGTTATTGAGCTTGAATTTCAGCTCTTGAGGGTGGGAATTTGTTGGTTTGAAACTCAAAGTGTTACTCATCTTCAAGAGGTATAACCCCTAGCTCTTTTACACCACTTCTTTCCTATCTTTATTTGCTATTTTTGGATTGTTTTTCAATTATTTTTGTGGATGAAACTTGAGCCTTAAAGCTATTAAAAGTAGAGGAGTAACTGTAGACACCCCATTTTTGACCGACCTTAAGACTCAGACGTCACCGATTGAGCGCTCGGTGATGTTGCATATTGTGCTCATTCAGAAGTCTCAGAGTCGCGGCCGTGCGCCCTGCCTCCGGACTCCCGAACTCTCTTCTGTGCCTTGTCTTGGTTTGCGAACCAGACTCGGTTTTCTCTGTTTCTTTTCCTGAGGGGAGGGAGAGGTCCCGTAGACCATCTCTCGGTGGCCGTGGGCTACATTTCGTGGCCTTAGGCCATTTTGCCCATTTCGGAGCCCGGTTCCCAGTTTTCGGAGCCGTCAGGCCGTGTGCCTCGGTTCGGGACTGCCCAACCATCTCCGATTTCTCCGGTTTTTGGCATGCGTCTCATTTACTCCCTTCCGAGGGACACTGGGGTCTCAGATACCCACTTCGTGGCCGAACGCCACTTTCGGTGCTTACAGCCCATTTTCGGGACCCCGAACTGCGTGATTTGGGCCCCGAGCATTAATTTTGCATCGATTTTTGTTCATTTTCGGCGAGTACCTCTGTTTTATCATACCGAGGGACACTGGGGTCTCAGATACCCACTTCGTGGCCGAACGCCACTTTCGGTGCTTACCGCCTATTTTCGGGACCCCGAACTGCGTGATTTGGGCCCCGAGCATTCATTTTGCATTAGTTTTTGTTCAATTTTGGCAGGTACCTCTGTTTTAGCACCAAGAAGATCACTGGAGGGTGGGAGGACAGCAATTGTCTCAGAAAACCAGTTTCACTCCTCCGGCGTCCGTTTTGCTCACTTCCGGGCTAATGTTGAACACCCTAGGGATATTTTCTTCGAGCCGAGACTACATATTTGTGATGAGGGGACATGGGAGGACCCTAAAAGGTGGTGGTCGGCCAGTAATTGTTATTTTCATTTTTGCGCCTCTTTTTCAAGTTGAATGTTGTGCCTCCTGTTTCAGAGTTGACAAATTCCAACCATGGGGTCTTGTTCTACACACCTGGGAGGATACCAAAATATGGTGGCCGGCCATTAATTGTTCACTTCATTTTTGGCCATGGCCGGCCGGCCATGGGGAGTGGCTGGCCGACCAGTGGAGTGGCCGGCCGGCCATCTTCAAGAAAAGCACCTGGCCGGCCTGCTTCCTGCTTTTGACCACTTTACAGTTGTCCAGCTGTTTTTCCAAATATCTTTTGCCTCCGAGGGATATTTTGGGAGGGAAAGCTTGGATGCATTTCCCTCCCTTTTACACCCCTTTCTTGCCCATTTAAGGGGCTGACCTCCTTCTTTGTTAGGGTTAGCAACTTTCTTCTCAAGGGCATATCTCACATTCCCTCCATTTCCCTCTCCAAAAGCTCCAAAAACCTTCAAGTTTCTAGCCCACTTGTTCATCAACCCTAAGCTTCACCATCACCACCTCCATTCCAGCAGCAAAGGAGGATTTTTCAGAGGTTAAGAAGCAACAAATTGAAGCCAAGAAGCAACAAAAGCTTGATCTTCAAGGGTAAGTCACTATTTCCCCCTTTTGAGCACATTTTTGCATCAATTCTTTACCCTACTTGCTCTCTGTTTTGGGCTCCAAACCCTACTGATTTTAGGCTTATTTTGAGCCCCTCTACAACATTTTAGAAGGGCTCAACCTTGTTTGGCACCTCTATGATGCACCTCTTTCAAGATCACTCTTTGTGCCAATATTTTGCATGCTTTGTTTAGATTATGAGTGATTCATTTTAGAGCCTGATATAAACTGTGAGTGGGCCTCTTTTGAGCCCCTCTTCAACATTGAAGAAGGGCTCAACCATGTTTGGTGGTTCTATCATGCACTTGTTTTGTAATTCTTCCAATTTACCGTAAAATTGCATGGTTTCTTCAGCCTATTTGAAGTCTGATTTTGAGCATGCCATTAACTGAGATTGAGCTTATTTTAGGTCCCTCTACAACATTGTAGAAGGGATCAATCTTGTTTGGGGCCTCCATGCATGGCCTCTCTTTGTACCTCTCTTTGGCCCCATTTTGCATGTCTTTTTAAAGCTTATTTGCTTCTGATTTCAGCCTTCATCAGGCCTGAAAAGAGCCTTATTTTTGCCTTCTTGTCATGTTTTGTTAAGGGTCTTATGCTATTTGGTGAATACTTTTGGTACTTCATGTTATACCCTCTTATACCCCCCTTATTTTTGCATGCCTTGCTAGCTCATCATGCTTCTGTTTCTGAGCCTTCATCAGGCTTTGAAAGAGTCTTAAAATAACTCATTCTTCATGTTTTGTTAAGGGTCTTAGGCTGTTTGGTGCACCCTTTTGATACCTCATGTTATAGCCTTTGTTGGCTCATATTTTGCATGCTATTTTGAGCATATCTACATACTGAATTGGGGAATGTCATCTCTTGTAAATGTGCATATTTTTAGTCCCTCTTTAATGTTGTAGAACTGTTTTTTTCAGTTTGGGCATTGTACATATCACTTGTTTCATTGTTCCCCCTCTTTTCCCCCATTTTTGCATGCTACTTTGCCATACTTGTGGCTGTTGTTTGGCCCTGCTTTGTACTGGAAAAAATGCTAGTTTAGGGACTTCCTAGCATCTGTCTTTACACTTCATATCCATATTGTGCATGTTAGGCATAGCTGCAAGTCATTTCGGGTGCTTAGCATAGCATTTCGGGCATCGGGTGTAATTTTGCTATAATCCGGGGGCTGTTTTTGCATCATTTTGGCTGCTGAAATTTGCATTTTCCATATGCCATATGCCATATCTCATTTGTATACCATTTTCATGATTTATGCCATCGTCTCGGTTTGCGTGCCCGTGTGTACGCATTTCGAGGCACTTCATTTTCATCTCTCGGCCTCTTATGTGAGTGTGGCTGAGGCCCTCTCATGTTAGTGTAAGCCCAATTTTCATTATGTATGTCATTTCATTTCGTATGACATTGCCTCGGTTCGCGTGCCTGTGTGCACGCATTTCGAGGCATCTCATTTTCATCTGCATTGTGCATACTAGGTTGTATCTTAGGTTACATTCATGCATATCATGCATATTGCATCGTGTTCGGGATAGGAGTTAGCCCGGGCACGGGGAAACGAGGCACGTTTCGTACTCCGAGTGACGGAACGGGTCTCAATTCCCAAGTCACCGACACTCCGGATTACCCATGATGGAGTTAGGTTTTGTTGTAGCATTCATGTGCATTCATCCTATATTGAGTTGTGCAATTCGGCTCCTCGGCCATCATGCATCGGTATGCGTGATTGGTGGCACGAGGATCGAGGCATGCATATATTTGTGAAATACATTGCTATGCCCCTTTCCTGCTCTCTGTTGCAGCAAAATGAAGAATCAGCAACTTTTCAGAGTCTGGCACGCATTTCGAGAAACCATCGCAAACAGAGGCTAATTGGGGCATCCCAGTGGATTTCCGCGCAAAGCAGCCCAAACATACATCGTTCATCAGAATCGAGGCAGTCCCTGGCTTGCATGCCAGTTTACAGTTTTTCTTAGTTAATTTGTCAATTAATTAGGAATCTGTATTATTTCGAACTATATTATTCTTTTATTCGGACTGTATTATTTATTCAGACCCTCTGCGCGAGGGCAATGCTGTAATAAGTGTGGGTGTGTGTGATGTATGTCTTCCAACCCCCATTTCTTTCTCCCTTTTATTTATCTGCTTATGATGGTAGATTAGGGCATATTTCAATTAGCATACAGTATGACAGCATGTTTGCATCATTCATCTGTTTTGCATGCACCGGGCTCGGCGCATCATACAAAACTGCATCGTATTTCAATTCCAAGTTGAATACATGTTAGTTGTAGCATTTCACATACCATGTTTAGAATAGCCGAGCCTGCTATAGTTGCATTTTGCATGTGTTGCATTAGGCATTTCAGCATATTTAGGATTCATGCATGATTTCTAACCGTTTCCTGTTTTGGCTTGGAGTACTCGGTAAGTTTTATGCTTTAGCATCCTTGCATGCGTGTGAGTGTTGCCATGATAGCATGCTTGCCATGAGGCTATATACTTATGTGATATAACTGCCTTGAATGCCTGTGTGTGGAGGTTGAGTTATTTGAATTGGGACAATGCATTGACTGTTTGTTTTAAGCCCACTAGATAGTGGCAACATCACTATTTTCTAAGCCCACCTGAGGGTGGCAAATCCGCATTTTAGCCTACTTGCGGGTAGCGCCATCACACCATTTTCAAACAAACAAACATGAAATGTTTTGTTCCAATTCAGACGGCCCAGTCTATACTTGTTTGCTGCGAGCATCACATAGTAACCTAGGCTAATAACCGGAATAAGAGCATACAATGTTTTCAAAAGCAGATATCATGGTTAGTAGAGGCCGGTCTTTGACCGGGGCGAGCGGGGGTGCTCACGATGTGACCTTCCCCAATCGTACCCAAGTTCCCGAGCCAACTTTGGTGATGACGGACACGTGGCCTTTGGCACCGAGTTAGGGTTTCCTAAATTTCCCATTTAAAAAATATTTAGGTGGCGACTCTGTTATCTGGCAAAGCAGTCCATGTTTGGCACTTCTTTCAAAAATCTATTTTTTTTCTCAAAACGATTTGCCGGATTTGGACTCTTTGGTTCAAGATTAAGAACCATGACATTTGAGTCCTTCGAACTGTAGTGACCCAATATCGAACCAGAACGGGGGGAGGACTCGCACTCCTTTTCCCCGGGATGCGTTCGGGGATGTCTACAGTTCTGGCGACTCCGCTGGGGATTTAGAGAACTTGACTCGAACTCATGATATCTGGTTTTGACTACACTTGTGTGTTTCTTTGCATTGCATTTGCATTGGTGCGCCTAGGACACCGTGTTTGCCATATGCCATTCCCGAACGATTTGCCGGAGGCTTGTCTTGTCAAGTCATGTCCGTAAGGCTGATCGGCTCTGGGCTCTGACAGCATGGGAACACAAACCCTGGTTTTACCCGGGGCACCCTTTTTGACCATTCAACCTAGTGCATATTCGTATCCATAGTGACCATTCCAAACTAGGACAGGTTGCTTACCCGTTTATAAGTTGTTTGAAACCGCTGCGTGCGTAGTGAAACCCTAGCTCCTGACAAAATAGGACAGGGCAACCCTACCCCAACATAGGGTGTTTTGGCTCTCACTTACCTGTTATGTGCTTGTTAGAGTGTGCCTCTACAGGGAATGCATGTATCAGTTTGCGAGTTTGAGCATCAGGCCTGCGGGCACCAATTCAGTATTTTGGGTATCAGGCCTGCGGGCATCAGTATTTGGTGGAATCAGTTTTACCTGAGGGTATCAGCTTACAGGCGGAATTTAGGGGGCAGAATTCAGTAGAGAGCACAATCATTCGGTTTTTGTTCGTATCTGTTCTGGTGAAATTGGGCTGAGATGCTGTCCGTTTTCTCTTTTGCTAGGTAGTCCTGGGAACCATAGCTTCAGAAGGCTCCGAAATCCCCCGGGTACATTGGACTAGTGCTGATAGACTTTGTTAGGTCAGAGGTTCAATTCAAGGGCAACTAGTGTTCTTTCGCTGAGGCAAGGCAAAGAAAGGCCAGACAGGGCTCATTGGTTCATCTGATCCGACAGTCACCAGTCACGTCACCCTTGTTCAGAATCAGCAAGCCCGTGATGGCACAGGGTTCGGAAGAGGTGAGAATTTGTAGCCGTGATAGCAGCGTTAATCAGGGAACTGCGATGCAGGCTGAGACCAGTATTGAAACGCAGCGCGCCATCTGGGGCATCTGCCTCACATCCAGCTTTGGGACCCCCAGCCGAACTTTGACCCAATTCCACCAACTGAAGATTTGCAGAGTCCAGATCCTCGAGAAGGGCTGGCTCAAACCCAAGTTTTCAGACCCCTGGTGCAGCCTAATGAGAGGCGTTATCCCCTTGATGCTAATGACCTCGATCTGACTGCAGTGAAAATTGCGAACCTTGAGAAGCAATTCAAAAAGGCACAGGGCCTTAACTCCATTCCCGACATTGAGGATGGGCACACCGAGTCTGCTGTACGGCTCCCAGACAGATTCAAAATGCCATATATTGACCGTTTCGACGGGTCTGGAGATCCAATGGTACATATCCGACTTTTCTTGGATGTCCTGAAGCCGATGGGTCTGACTAAGCCACAAAAACTCTCTCTGTATGGAAGAACCCTGTCCGGTGTAGCAGCCACTTGGTACGCTAAGTTGGAGGACAAAGTCAAGCAAAACTGGGAAGAACTGGCTGAGGCCTTTGTTGGCCAATATTCTTACAATACCTAGGTTGAAATAACCATGCAAGAGCTTGAAACAACCCACCAGAACCCAGCAGAGCCTTTTGTGGAATTTGTTGCAAGGTGGAGAGCAAAGGCAGCACAGATGACAAATCGCCCTTCTGAGAGGGATCAAGTGCAGATGATGGTGCGGAACCTCGAGCATGATATGTTGCAGAAATTGATAGTCGCTCCGCTATTCACTTTCAAAAGTTTGCATGAACTGGGGGTTCAGGTCGAGAATGCGTTCAACAGCGGGATCATTCCCAGAACAAGTGAACTGACAAGGAGGGCGATTTCAAGGAGTACCAATGCCGGAAGTAGCACTATTCCAGAACCCACTGAAATCAATACAGTCGCCACAAGCCAACCCTTTCGCCAACCCAAGCCTGCAAACAGCCGACCCAGCCCGAGCCCAGGGCAGAACTTTCACCCCTCTCTATATGAGCCTGACTAGCGCACTAAAACTCCTGATGGAAAGAGGGCATCTCAAACCCCTCGATCCTCAACCTCTTCCCAACCCACTCCCAGCCAGACATAACCCTGCCAAATACTGTATGTACCATCAGCAGCGCGGTCATGGCACCGACCGTTGCTACCCGCCTTCGTCATGAGGTCCAAAATCTCATCGACAACCGGACGATAGCTCCACCTTCAGACCCCAATGACCAAACATTTCCCACCTACCTCAATCTCATCCATACACTGCCATCTATCTATGACCCCAGCATATACATCACCCCAGCCCACCTACCCAAGCCTGAGGTGTTTATCCCAGAAAGCATGGACTTATGCATGATGGATGTACCTGAACCCCAATCATCTCAAACCCGAGAACCCACTACTTCTGAGTTGATGGGAATGATAAAAGATCTTCAAAGAACTGTGACCGATCTGGCCTCCGGGACATTGGCTCCATCATCAACCACACCACATACTGGGAATTTCATGTCAAAAGGCTCCCCAGTCTTGGGGCGGGCTACATCTGAGGAAGGCCAATCCCTTGGCAAAGTGGAAGCGAGTGGAAAGAACAAGTAGGGGTAGGCATGGATCCCCATGAGTATCTTCTGTTGGCTGTTGAGGCCTTGAAAGCCGAGGGACTGAACAAAGAGCAAATGCTCGCAGTTGTTGTAAAAACTGTAGACGGCATTTTCGCCACTCAAGTCAGGGGCAGTTTGAATCAAGGGGCAAGCCGGGAGAAGGGCCGATATACCAGAGGCAATCCTGCTAGCTCTAATCCTCCACTCAGAAGAGATCAGCCAAACCAAGCCAGCACCTGCCAATCCCTTTGCTGGTGCGCCCAGCAAAAATCCACAAACCCAAAAGTACCAACCCCGAGGTCAGAGGGTCTTCCATGCCCCTCCACATGCCTTTATCCAAAGCTTTCCAAATCCTTGTTGGACAAGGCCATCTCAAACCCCTTGAGCCTCGGTCTCTCCCGAACCCTCTTCGGTTACACATGATGGCTACCCAGTATTGCGCATACCATCAGCAAAACTGGCCATGCTACCAACAACTGCTTCCGTCTTCGCCATGAAGTACAGGATCTATTGGACAACGGGGTCATCCTCCCGCCGAGCTCAGCAAAGTCTATCGGCACTGGGTCAGTGAACTTGGGGGATAATGTTATGTGATCGAGGGATGAACCACCTGCGAATGGCGCTCAGATTACTCCAGCTATGGTGAATGGCATGCACTGTTTTGAGCAATGTACAAGTGCTGTTAATTGTGCTTTCTGACTTGGGTATTGGGTCAGTTTTGTTGTTTTGTTTTGAGTCTGTCTTTTTATTTTGAGTCAGTCTCTTTTGTTTTGGGTCTGTCTTGTTGTATCGAGTCAGTCCTGTTGTATAGGAGTCGGGCGACTCCGGGGGTGTTACCTCGGGCGTCACCATTTTGTTTTGCGTTTGTCTTTTTGTCTTGTTTAGAGTCTGTTTCTGCCAGGGAGCCAGTTATGCCAACAAATTTTGAATGAAACAGCAGTGATTTCACGCTCTCATATTTGCTTCCTGCCCGTGTGCTAGTTGTGCCGGGATTTGAAGGAAATGGCAGTGCATTCCATCTGCTCTCTTGTGCCTTGAAGTCATTGTAACGACCTAAGTTTTTCAAAAACTTTTTGAACAACTGCGGTGAAAGCGAAGAGGAAGGGAATTCCTCGGGATTTGCAAAACTTTGATCAAATGAGAGAAAGAGAGGCGCGCTAAGCCCTTAATGAATGAAATCATGCTTGTTAGTGTGAGTACTGAGAAGGACCCTAGCTTGATCCAGATTGGTCCCCACACCTGTCTTCAGCGCAAGCGATTTGTCGCTTTCTTAAAAACTTTCAAAAACAAAATGTTTTGCGCGGTCCTGCGAAGACCTGTGTGGAATCGCTCTTGAGATGTGCAGCTTAGGATCGCTCTCAGCCTTGAGACTCAACCCCTTTGCTTCCAAGCCTTGAACTTGAATTCAGAAGGTTCAACGGTCAACTACGATGTGAGGCCTGTGTGGCCAGATTTGAAGCAGCCCTCGAACAAGAGGCCAGGAAAGTCGGATCAAGAAGATCAGAAGATCAGAAGAAGCTTGCAAAGCTAGAACAGAAGTACCCTTCAAACTAGGGGCAAAGATGTCAGACATGCTCGAAGAGCTGAAGATGAGTCCTCTTGCAAATCAACAGCCACTCTCCTGGGTATGGATGGCTTCAAAACCCTACAACCATTTGGCATGGACCAAGCTACACTTTTACCCTTGAGAGGCTCGCTGGGCCGAAAACCCGGAAGGGCGACCCAGGCAAAAGTTAGAGCAAGAAAAGATATATACAAAAAGCAAAAAGAAAAAAAAGAGAAAAAAAGAAAAAAGAAAAGCAAAAAAACAAAAAAAAAGAAAAAAGAAGAAAAGAAAAAAAAGAGAAGAAAAGAAATGAAAATGAAAAGAAAAGAATGACAAAGCTCGCAAGGTTGAAAACCTGCAACAGGCGCCTTGGCAAAAGTTAGAGCATAAAAAGGAGAGGTTAAATACCCGAGTGTACCTTAACCCCGAACTACGTAAGGCTTGATTCCCATCTTTGGGATACGTAGGCAACTTCATTTTGAAGTCCAGCCGTAAAACACTTCAAATTTGATTGTGTCCATGCAATGGTTCTAGTCATTTTGTCTTCACTGTATCCGAGAGTTTGGTTGCGTTCAGCACTCTGAGGACTGACTACAATGCGCTGCGGTGCCATTCAAACAAGGGGTAGCTTTCCGTTGCCATTCAACACGCTACGGTGCCATCCAAACAAGGGGCAACTTTCCGTTGCCATTCAATGCGCCGCGGTGCCGTTCAAACAAGGGGCAACTTTCCGTTGCCGTGCAGCTCTCTTCAAGCACGGGGCAGTTTTCCTTTGGATCCGAGGTTGTGCATCTCAGGAGTAGGTTTCATGCTCGTTGAGCAAGTGGTTGTTTGCAAAAATAGTTTTTGAGGATTTTTACTGAGGTTGACTAATTCTCTCGAAAATTATTTCATTTTTTCCAAAACTGGACCATTTCTCGGACCCGAAAAAGGAAAATTTTCAGTGCTCATAGCCTGACTTGCATGATTTCAAATCAAAAATTGAACAAGCATGTTAATCTAACTCTCATTTTGGTCAAAATTGTTTTAGTAGAAAGCAAAAAATAAAAAATGGTCAAAATGATGAACTAGGGGCACAGTGGAGTCAGGTGTTCTGTCTTTTCCCCGTTATCAATGCATTTGCCAAGAAGGGCACTCTACATGCCAAGAAAAAGGGCACAATTGAAGCTAACAACAAAATGCTGAAGGCTCTCTCACCCTCCAAGCAGCGAGGTATCAAGCCAAGTGCGAAGCACGAACGGGAATGGATCAAGATATTCCACTCCCTCATCTTGACAGATCTGATCACGTCCAAGCTCCCCGGCAGAGCATCATCAACCGATGTTAGTTGCAGATTTGCTACACACCCAGTTGTAGCGCAACCCTTCTATGGGAAGAATTCACTAGCTGTGTGCAGAAGAAGAAGAATCTAGCAGAATGCTAGGGGCACGAGCCCACAACTTGCTGTTTATCCATCAACCACCCAGGGGAGGGATGAAAAATGAGAGATTGAAGAATAGAGAGATGTGCGATGTGAGAAAAAGTGAGCAAAAGGGTTTTGAGAGAAAAATCGAGATTGAGTGCCAGAGTGATGTGAGAATCACAAATGAGAAAGGGTGGGAAACACTACCCGGTGAAACAGGCTCCCTGTGCACATCTGAGTGTCGTGTCTTTTGTTTTATCTCGATTTTGTTTTGGGTCGTTTCGAGTGTTACTCGATGTGTCTAGGTTGTGTGCCTTTTATTTCCTTGTTGAGTCATTTTTGCTGTGTTCAGTCGTAGGCTCAATACCTGGTCGAAAACTCATCTCTCAATTTCAAAAATAAAATCATTTTGTGCTCCGAGTACCGTGCCGTTCTCCACATTTGTGCAAAATAGGATTGGTTCTTTCAAAAAGTCGTGGTGTCCACCCCCGATAAGTGTGAACAGTAGAACAAGGACCTATCTGAAGCTTTTTAGGTTCCAGACTACAAGGCAAAAGAAAAGAAGGAAAATCGAAGCATCTGAGTGAGCCTCACCTTCAGCAAGTTCCGTGATTGTACTCCGGATGTACCTCTTCAGGCCTTGTTAATACTACCAAAGTGTGAGTGCGCCTCTACCTCAAGTGTAAGCCTGCTTCAAGTCAGAATGACAGTCCAAGTAACACCCGAGGGTTTTACATGCAGATGTTATCTCTCGCCAATTTGAACAGGGTGTGCCCTTTTTGAACTGAGTGTGTTGCAAAGTCCTCTAAGAAGCAAATCAGAGGCACCAGAGTACATATTTGATGCTCCTCTATTGCATAGAATGTGAACTTTCATATACACTGTTGTTGCATGCGTGCCGCGCATCGTTATGATTCTTGCATAGAATATGCTTGCTTTCAATGTTGCATAAATTGTGCTTCCATACTTGCATAGAAAATGCCCGTATCTTTTGCATAGAAAATGCTTCCATACTTGCATAGAAAATGCCCGTATCTTTTGCATAGAAAATGCCTCCATACTTGCATAGAAAATGCATTTTATCGCACTTTCTTGTGCATTTTATCTCGCTCGCACTGTCTTGTGCACTTACACTTTGTATCTCACTTGTACTGTCTTGTGCATCTTGTGGTTGTGTCTCAATCGCACTATCCTGTGCATTTCAAATCAATCGCGCTATCTTGTGCATTTCAAATCAATCGCACTATCTTGTGCATTTCAAATCAATCGCACTATCCTGTGCATTTCAAATCAATCGCGCTATCTTGTGCATTTCAAATCAACCGCGCTATCTTGTGCATTTCAAATCATTCGCGCTATTTTGCGCACCTCAATCGCACTGTTTTGTGCAGTTCATCATTCGCGCTATTTTGCGCACCTCAATCGCACTGTTTTGTGCAGTTCATCATTCGCGCTATTTTGCGCACCTCAATCGCACTGTTTTGTGCAGTTCATCATTCGCGCTATTTTGCGCACCTTAATCGCACTGTTTTGTGCAGTTTATCATTCGCGCTATTTTGCGCATCGCACTGTTTTGTGCAGTTTACATCGCGCTATTTTGCGCACCTCAATCGCACTGTCCTGTGCTTATCACACTCTATCATGTGCATTTCAAATCAATCGCGCTGTGTAGCGTATCGCACTATTTTGTGCATTATATTACTCGCGCTTTTTTTTTCTTTTTTTTTTTTTTTTGGCGCACCTCAATCGCACTGTCCTGTGCTTTGCACCTCACAATCGCACTATCTTGTGTATTTCAAATCAATCGCGCTGTTTAGCGTATCGCACTATTTTGTGCATTGTATTACTCGCACTATTTTGTGCACATTACTTGCATTGTGTATGCATTTTATCGTGCTACCTTGCGCATCTCACCTGCACTTGTTAGTGCGTCACATCGTGCTACCCCGCGCACCTTGCCTGTATCACACTGCTTTATGCATTCACCCGCCGGCACCGCGCGTGCCAAACTTTCGAAATCACATTGAATATATGTTGTTAGCATATTGTTCTTGTTGAATTTCTCTCTTTTGCAGGCACGATATTGTATGTACGGTTCATTTGAGGCTGGTGCAACCAGACGAATCGCGCAGGTATCGTATCTTCTCTATGTGAGACGCGACGAGAATTAAATAATTCTCCGCATTCCTAACTGCACGAAATGTAGTTGTTGCTTTGCATTCTTGCTTAAAACTGTTGCATCTATTTGCGAATACTTGCTTCATTACAGCTTGCTGCACTTGCATGATCATTGAGTTACATCTGATCCTGTGCGTATCATTTTGCATTTTGTCCCCCCCTGCCTGCGGGCATGCCTACGGGCACATATCTCTGTTCATCTTGTATGATTGTCTAAGTCTTCGGCCTTGTCAAAAATGGGTCGTCTCTAGGCTTTGACATTCACTCCCGTCACTTGTGACTTCCGAGTTCTGTCAAAGAGGGGCAACTGTAGACACCCCATTTTTGACCGACCTTAAGACTCAGACATCACCGATTGAGCGCTCGGTGATGTTGCATATTGTGCTCATTCAGAAGTCTCAGAGTCGCGGCCGTGCGCCCTGCCTCCGGACTCCCGAACTCTCTTCTGTGCCTTGTCTCGGTTTGCGAACCAGACTCGGTTTTCTCTGTTTCTTTTCCTGAGGGGAGGGAGAGGTCCCGTAGACCATCTCTCAGTGGCCGTGGGCTACATTTTGTGGCCGTAGGCCATTTTGCCCATTTCGGAGCCCGGTTCCCAGTTTTCGGAGCCGTCAGGCCGTGTGCCTCGGTTCGGGACTGCCCAACCATCTCCGATTTCTCTGGTTTTTGGCATGCGTCTCATTTACTCCCTTCCGAGGGACACTGGGGTCTCAGATACCCACTTCGTGGCCGAACGCCACTTTCGGTGCTTACAGCCCATTTTCGGGACCCCGAACTGCGTGATTTGGGCCCCGAGCATTCATTTTGCATCGGTTTTTGTTCATTTTCGGCGAGTACCTCTGTTTTATCATACCGAGGGACACTAGGGTCTCAAATACCCACTTCGTGGCCGAACGCCACTTTCGGTGCTTACCGCCTATTTTCGGGACCCCGAACTGCGTGATTTGGGCCCCGAGCATTCATTTTGCATTAGTTTTTGTTCAATTTTGGCAGGTACCTCTGTTTTAGCACCAGGAAGATCACTGGAGGGTGGGAGGACAGCAATTGTCTCAGAAAACCAGTTTCGCTCCTCCGGCGTCCGTTTTGCTCACTTCCGGGCTAATGTTGAACACCCTAGGGATATTTTCTTCGAGCCGAGACTACATATTTGTGATGAGGGGACATGGGAGGACCCTAAAAGGTGGTGGTCGGCCAGTAATTGTTATTTTCATTTTTGAGCCTCTCTTTCAAGTTGAATGTTGTGCCTCCTGTTTCAGAGTTGACAAATTCCAACCATGGGGTCTTGTTCTACACACCTGGGAGGATACCAAAATATGGTGGCCGACCATTAATTGTTCACTTCATTTTTGGCCATGGCCGGCCGGCCATGGGGAGTGGCTGGCCGACCAGTGGAGTGGCCGGGCCGGCCATCTTCAAGAAAAGCACCTGGCCGGCCTGCTTCCTGCTTTTGACCACTTTACAGCTGTCCAGCTGTTTTTCCAAATATCTTTTGCCTCCGAGGGATATTTTGGGAGGGAAAGCTTGGATGCATTTCCCTCCCTTTTACACCCCTTTCTTGCCCATTTAAGGGGCTGACCTCCTTCTTTGTTAGGGTTAGCAACTTTCTTCTCAAGGGCATATCTCACATTCCCTCCATTTCCCTCTCCAAAAGCTCCAAAAACCTTCAAGTTTCTAGCCCACTTGTTCATCAACCCTAAGCTTCACCATCACCACCTCCATTCCAGCAGCAAAGGAGGATTTTTCAGAGGTTAAGAAGCAACAAATTGAAGCCAAGAAGCAACAAAAGCTTGATCTTCAAGGGTAAGTCACTATTTCCCCCTTTTGAGCACATTTTTGCATCAATTCTTTACCCTACTTGCTCTCTGTTTTGGGCTCCAAACCCTACTGATTTTAGGCTTATTTTGAGCCCCTCTACAACATTTTAGAAGGGCTCAACCTTGTTTGGCACCTCTATGATGCACCTCTTTCAAGATCACTCTTTGTGCCAATATTTTGCATGCTTTGTTTAGATTATGAGTGATTCATTTTAGAGCCTGATATAAACTGTGAGTGGGCCTCTTTTGAGCCCCTCTTCAACATTGAAGAAGGGCTCAACCATGTTTGGTGGTTCTATCATGCACTTGTTTTGTAATTCTTCCAATTTACCGTAAAATTGCATGGTTTCTTCAGCCTATTTGAAGTCTGATTTTGAGCATGCCATTAACTGAGATTGAGCTTATTTTAGGTCCCTCTACAACATTGTAGAAGGGATCAATCTTGTTTGGGGCCTCCATGCATGGCCTCTCTTTGTACCTCTCTTTGGCCCCATTTTGCATGTCTTTTTAAAGCTTATTTGGCTTCTGATTTCAGCCTTCATCAGGCCTGAAAAGAGCCTTATTTTTGCCTTCTTGTCATGTTTTGTTAAGGGTCTTATGCTATTTGGTGAATATTTTTGGTACTTCTTGTTATACCCTCTTATACCCCCTTATTTTTGCATGCCTTGCTAGCTCATCATGCTTCTGTTTCTGAGCCTTCATCAGGCTTTGAAAGAGTCTTAAAATAACTCATTCTTCATGTTTTGTTAAGGGTCTTAGGCTGTTTGGTGCACCCTTTTGATACCTCATGTTATAGCCTTTGTTGGCTCATATTTTGCATGCTATTTTGAGCATATCTACATACTGAATTGGGGAATGTCATCTCTTGTAAATGTGCATATTTTTAGTCCCTCTTTAATGTTGTAGAACTGTTTTTTTCAGTTTGGGCATTGTACATATCACTTGTTTCATTGTTCCCCTCTTTTCCCCCATTTTTGCATGCTACTTTGCCATACTTGTGGCTGTTGTTTGGCCCTGCTTTGTACTGGAAAAATGCTAGTTTAGGGACTTCCTAGCATCTGTCTTTACACTTCATATCCATATTGTGCATGTTAGGCATAGCTGCAAGTCATTTCGGGTGCTTAGCATAGCATTTCGGGCATCGGGTGTAATTTTGCTATAATCCGGGGGCTGTTTTTGCATCATTTTGGCTGCTGAAATTTGCATTTTCCATATGCCATATGCCACGTCTCATTTGTATACCATTTTCATGATTTATGCCATCGTCTCGGTTTGCGTGCCCGTGTGTACGCATTTCGAGGCACTTCATTTTCATCTCTCGGCCTCTTATGTGAGTGTGGCTGAGGCCCTCTCATGTTAGTGTAAGCCCAATTTGCATTATGTATGTCATTTCATTTCGTATGACATTGCCTCGGTTCACGTGCCTGTGTGCACGCATTTCGAGGCATCTCATTTTCATCTGCATTGTGCATACTAGGTTGTATCTTAGGTTACATTCATGCATATCATGCATATTGCATCGTGTTCGGGATAGGAGTTTGCCCGGGCACGGGAAACGAGGCACGTTTCGTACTCCGAGTGACAGAACGGGTCTCAATTCCCAAGTCACCGACACTCCGGATTACCCATGATGGAGTTAGGTTTTGTTGTAGCATTCATGTGCATTCATCCTATATTGAGTTGTGCAATTCGGCTCCTCGGCCATCATGCATCGGTATGCGTGATTGGTGGCACGAGGATCGAGGCATGCATATATTTGTGAAATACATTGCTATGCCCCTTTCCTGCTCTCTGTTGCAGCAAAATGAAGAATCAGTAACTTTTCGGAGTCTGGCACGCATTTCGAGAAACATCGCAAACAGAGGCTAATTGGGGCATCCCAGTGGATTTCCGCGCAAAGCAGCCCAAACATACATCGTTCATCAGAATCGAGGCAGTCCCTGGCTTGCATGCCAGTTTACAGTTTTTCTTAGTTAATTTATCAATTAATTAGGAATCTGTATTATTTCGGACTGTATTATTCTTTTATTCGGACTGTATTATTTATTCGGACCCTCTGCGCGAGGGCAATGCTGTAATAAGTGTGGGTGTGTGTGATGTATGTCTTCCAACCCCCATTTCTTTCTCCCTTTTATTTATCTGCTTATGATGGTAGATTAGGGCATATTTCAATTAGCATACAGTATGACAACATGTTTGCATCATTCATCTGTTTTGCATGCACCGGGCTCGGCGCATCATACAAACTGCATCGTATTTCAATTCCAAGTTGAATACATGTTAGTTGTAGCATTTCACATACCATGTTTAGAATAGCCGAGCCTGCTATAGTTGCATTTTGCATGTGTTGCATTAGGTATTTCAGTATATTTAGGATTCATGCATGATTTCTAACCGTTTCCTGTTTTGGCTTGGAGTACTCGGTAAGTTTTATGCTTTAGCATCCTTGCATGCGTGTGAGTGTTGCCATGATAGCATGCTTGCCATGAGGCTATATACTTATGTGATATAACTGCCTTGAATGCCTGTGGGTGGAGGTTGAGTTATTTGAATTGGGACAATGCATTGACTGTTTGTTTTAAGCCCACTAGATAGTGGCAACATCACTATTTTCTAAGCCCACCTGAGGGTGGCAAATCCGCATTTTAGCCTACCTGCGGGTAGCACCATCACACCATTTTCAAACAAACAAACATGAAATGTTTTGTTCCAATTCAGACGGCCCAGTCTATACTTGTTTGCTGCGAGCATCACATAGTAACCTAGGCTAATAACCGGAATAAGAGCATACAATGTTTTCAAAAGCAGATATCATGGTTAGTAGAGGCCGGTCTTTGACCGGGCGAGCGGGGGTGCGCATGATGTGACCTTCCCCAATCGTACCCAAGTTCCCGAGCCAACTTTGGTGATGACGGACACGTGGCCTTTGGCACCGAGTTAGGGTTTCCTAAATTTCCCATTTAAAAAATATTTAGGTGGCGACTCTGTTATCTGGCAAAGCAGTCCATGTTTGGCACTTCTTTCAAAAATCTGTTTTTTTTTCTCAAAACGATTTGCCGGATTTGGACTCTTTGGTTCAAGATTAAGAACCGTGACATTTGAGTCCTTCGAACTGTAGTGACCCAATATCGAACCAGAACGGGGGGGGGGACTCGCACTCCTTTTCCCCGGGATGCGTTCGGGGACGTCTACAGAGTAACCCACCTTTCTTTGAACCTTATTTCCCAAACTTTTGCCCTTGTGTTTCCCATCTTTTTCTCAACTTTTTACCATTGATTTTCAGAGTTTTTCAGAGGCTTAAAATGTTGTTTTGAGGTCCCAAAAATGGAGGGGTCAACCCTCCTTATGCTTGTTTACTAGTTTCTATTCCTTATTATTGTGGCTTACTATTTCTAGCTTTTCCATGTAAATTTCAGCACTGTTTTGGTGAGTTTTCGGACTGTTTTAGGTTGTTCATTTCATTTATGCTTTGTATAGTAGGCTTGTAGTGTAGTGATCCTCATTGGTTTGGTGGTTTAGGCCTTAGCCACCAACCTATTTGAGTTGATAGCATTTATTTCATACTTTTTTATACTTGTGTTCACTCATAATCATCTCTCCACTCTCCCTCCTTTCTTGGCTTTTTTTATTTCTTTGAGAATTGTTTCAATCAAGTGTTGTTTAAGCTTGAGAAAGAGACCCTTCCATACTAAATGGCTTAATCTCTTCGGAGGTTCATTATCAGGGCATTACATCTCTCTCATGCCCAAAACAACTTCTTGTTTGACACTTCTCTCCATTTAGTGGACTTAATTCTCATTTTTGGATTAAAATGACTAAGGAATGGAAAGGTAATTAAAAGAGGTAATAAAATTGGAGTAAAAGTGGAACAAGATCATAAAATCAAGTTTGGATTTCAATCGGACGTTAGTTGAACCCATTGAGTCCTTGAAGCATTTCATACTCTTAGGTGACAATAATGGTTCAAGGTTCAATGTCTACCACTTCCCTTGATCAATTCCATGATAGGAAAGGGGTTTTGTGGGTATTTCATTGTCATTTATTGAAATTTTGTCTCTTGATTCATAGATCATCATGCAATAAGTTTGCGTTGATTGATGGTTTGCGAATCAAGCGTACCATTCCTTTGATCTGTTTGATGATAAGGAGAGGCAAGATGGACAAACATCCCTCAAAGTACTCTATTTGTGCTCTGTTTCATCTCTGTTGCAGCAGGGAAGCAACAAAAACTAGTAGCCGGTCGGCCGCCTCACTGTATAGCCGATCACTTCTTCTAGCCGGCCGGCCACCTCTTTTCAGCCAAGCAGTGTCTTTTTCCTTGCAAAACAGAGCAGAGGCTGGGGAAAAACAATTCAATTTTCTAACTGCAAAATAGAACCATTTTGGCAGCCAAACATAGGGCATTTTCGAGTGAAAATCTGCATTCACGCATAAGCCATTCCTCGCTCCTCGGGGCCCATTAAAATTATGTTTAATAGTAGTGTAGATGTCCCCGAACGTCCCGGGGGAAATCCCCCGTTTTGTTCATTGGGCTCACTACAGTTCAGGACTCAATGTCATGGTCCTGTATCTAATCTCGCAGAGTGCAATGCAAGACCGATGAATCATCAAAGAGTCCAAATCCGACAAATCGTTTTTGAAAACAGATTTTTTGAAAGAAGTGCCAAACATGGACTGCTTTGCCAGATACAGAGTCGCCACCTAAATATTTTATTTTGGGAAATTTAGGAAACCCTGACTCGTTGCCTAAGGCCACGTGTCCGTCATCACCAAAGTTGCCTCGACTCGGGAACTTGGGTACGATTGGGGAAGGTCACTTCGTGAGCACCCCCGTTCGCCTGATCGAAGATCAGCCTCTACTAACCATGATATCTAGTTTTGAAAACATTATGTGCTCTTATTCCGGTTATTAGCCTAGATTTACAAATATAGACCGGATCGCCTGAATTGGAACAAAACATTTCATGTTTGTTTTTGAAAGCGGTTTGCTACTCGCAAGTAGGCTAAAATGCGGATTTTGCCACCCCCAAGTGGGCTTAGAAAAGATGGTTTTGCCACTATCTAGTGGGCTTAGAACTCAAAGTCGATGAATTGTTCAATCCAAATAACCCAACCTTCACCCACAGGCATTCAGACAGTTATATCATATAAGCACATAGCCTCATGGCAAGCATGCTATCATGGCAGTCACTCACACACATGCAAGGATGCTAAAGCATAAAAGCTTACCTAGTACTCTGAGCCAAAGAAATAAGCTAATTAGAAATATGCATGAATCCTAACTATGCTGAAATGCCTAATGCAACACATGCAAAATGCAACTAAGATAGGCTCGGCTATTCTAAGATGGCATATGATAATGCTACAGCTAACACGTATTCAACTCGGAATTGAAATACAATGTAGTTAGTATGATGCGCCGAGCCCGGTGCATGCAAGACAGATGAATGGATGCAAACATGCGAGCATAAGTATGCTAATTGAAATATGCCCTAAACTAACCATCATAAGCTGGTAAATAAAAGGGAGAAAGACGTGGGGTTAGAAGACATACATCACACACACGCACACTTATTACAATTGTGCCCTCGCTCGGAGGGTCCGAATAAATAATACAGTCTGAATAAATAATTAAATATTCTAGCTAATTAAATATTACAAAACCCTAATTAATTAACAAATTAGCTAGGAAAACGAATAAACTAGCATGCAAGCTATAAAAATGAACTGCCTCAACTCTTGTTCCGAATGATGAAAGATGCATGCGTGTTCGAGTTGCCTCGTCGGAAAATTCCTCGCGATGCCCTGATTTGCCTCTGTTTGCAATTAATCCCGGAATGTTGTGCAAAGCTCTAGAAGGCTGCTGATTTCTGGTTTGCTGCAACAGAGAGCAAGAAAGGGGGCATGGCAAAGTATTTTCGCATATGTATGCACACCTCGATCATCGTGTCACCAATCATGCATCTTGATGCATGATGGCCGAGGAGTCGAATTGCACAACTCGATGTGAAATGAATGCACATGACAACACAACAAGGCCTAGACTCCATCATGGGTAATCCGGAGTGTCGGCGACCGGAAATTGAGACACGTTTCGTCACTTTGAGTACGAAACGCCCCTCGTTTCCTGTGTTTGGACTAACCCTACTCCAAACATAATGCAATGAGATGGCATACACAATGTGAGTAACATGCAACCTAGCATACTGTAGACACCTTATTTTTGACCGACCTCAAGACTCAGATGTCACCGATTGAGCGCTTGGTGATGTTGCATGTTGTGCTCGTTCAGAAGTCTCAGAGTCGCGGCCGTGCGCCCTGCCTCCGGGCTTCCGAACTCTCTTCTGTGCCTTGTCTCGGTTTGCGAACCAGACTCGGTTTCCTCTGTTTTCTTTCCTGAGGGAAGGGAGTGGTCCTGTAGACTATCTCCCAGTGGCCGTGAACTACTTTTCGTGGCCATAGGCCATTTTGCCCATTTCGGAGCCCGGTTCCCGGTTTTCGGGACCGTCAGGCCGTGTGCCTCGGTTTGGGACCGCCCAACCATCTCCGATTTCTCCGATTTTTGGTAGGAACCTCTGTTTTATCATTCCGAGGAACACTGGGGCCTTTGATGCCCACTCCGTGGCCGTATGCCACTTTCGGTGCCTGTAGCCGGTTTTCGGGACCCCGAACCGCGCGGTTTAGGCCCCGAGCAGTCATTTTGCATCGGTTTTCTCCGTTTTTTGGCAGGAACCTCTGTTTTGTCATTCCGAGGGACACTGGGATCGCAGATACCCACTTCGCTGCCGTATACCACTTTCGGTGCCTGCAGCCCATTTTTGGGACCCCGAACCGCGCGGTTTGGGCCCCGAGCGTTCATTTCTCATTAGTTTTTGTTCAAATTTGGCAGGTACCTCTGTTTCAACACCAGGAAGATCACTGGGGGGTGGGAGGCCAGCAATTATCCCAGATAACCAGTTTCGCTCTTCCGGCGCCCGTTTTGCTTACTTCCGGACCAATGTTGAACACCCTGGGGATATTTTCTTCCAACCAAAGCTACATATCTGTGATCAGGAGACATGGGAGGACCCTAAAAACTACTGGTCGGCCAGCAATCGTGGATTTCATTTTTGAGCCTCTCCTTCAAGTCCTATGTTGTGACCCCTGTTTCAGTGTTGCCAATTTCCGACCTTAGAACCTTGTTCCACACATCTGGGAGGACCCTAAAAGTTGGTGGTCGGCCAGCAATTGTGGATTTCATTTTTGAGCCCCTCCTTCAAGCTCTATGTTGTGGCTCCTGCTTCAGTGTTGCCAATTTCCGACCTTGGGGCCTTATTCTACACACATGGGAGGACACCATTGCATGGTGGTCGGCCAGATTTTTTACCCTTCATTTTTGGTCCATGGCCGGCCGGCCAGGGTGAGTGGCTGGCCGACCAGGTGGGGTGGCCGGCCGGCCACCTCCCAGAAAGTTACCTGGGCGGCCAGCTTTCTGCTTTCCAGCCCTCTCCAGCTGTCCGGATATTTTTTCAAAATATCCCGGGCATCCGGGGGATATTTTGGGAGGGAAAGCTTGGGTGCTTTTCCCTCCCCTTTTACACCCTTTCTTCCCTATTTAAGGGGCTGGACAGCTCCTTTGATAGGGTTAGAAAATTTCATCTCAAAGCCTCTCTCCCAAACACCTTCATTTCCATAGCCAAAAGCTCAAAAAGGTTTCAAGTCCCTAGTTTATTTGTTCATCAACACCAAGCACCACCAACACCACCTCATTTCCAGCAGCAAGGAGGAGTTCTTGGGGTGTTTAGAAGCAACCTTCATCAAGCAAAGAGGTAGCAAAAGTCTTGTCTTCAAGGGTAAATCTCAAATCCCTCTTTTGTACCATTTTCTTGCTTCCTTTCTTAACCCTATTTCCATGTTGTGTTGAGCTTCGACCCCTACTGAAATTGGTCCCCTTTTGAGCTCATTTTGATCTTTGATTAAGGGCTCAACCCTGTTTGAGCCCTCTATGATGCACTTCCTTCAATATCACTCTTTATGCCAATATTTTGCATGCTTTGTTTGGCTTTTGAGTGATCTGATTTCGAGCCTGATATAAACTGTGAGTGGACTTATTTTGAGCCCCTCTTCAACATTGAAGAAGGGCTCAACCATGTTTGGTGATTCTGGCATGCACTTCCTTTGTAATTCCTCTATTTTACCGTAAAATTGCATGATTGTTTTGGCCTATTTGTGATCTGAATTGGAGCATGAAACATACTGATATTGTGCCTATTTTGAGCCCCTCTTCAACATTGAAGAAGGGCTCAACTTGGTTTTCATGCTCTATATGCCACTTGATTTGAATTCATGTTCTATGCCTTATTTGCATGCTTTGTTAGGCCTATTTGGCTTCTTATTTCAGCCTTCATCAGGCTTAGAAAGAGCCTTATTTTGGTCCATTCTTCATGTTTTGTTAAGGACCTTAAGCCATTTGGTGAATGCTTTTGGTACTTTGTGTTAAATTCTTCCTATTTTCCGTAAAATTGCATGCTTGTTTAGGCCATCTTAGCTTCTGATTTCGGCCTTCATCAGGCTTAGAAAGTGTCTTATTTTGACCCATTCTTCATGTTTTGTTAAGGGTCTTTGTTGGTTTGGTGCATCCATTTGATACTTCTCTTTATAGCCTTTGTTGGCTTCATCTTGCATGCCATGTTTAGTAGATCTACACACTGAATTGGGGGATGTCATCTTCTGTAAATATGCATATTTTTGGCTCCTCTTTAATGTTGTAGAACTGTGTTTTTCAGTTTGAGCATTGTAGATACCACTTGCTTTGTAATTTTCCTCTTTTTCCCCATTTTTGCATGCTATTTTTGCCATACTTGTGGTTGTTATTTAGCCTTGTTTTGTACTGGAAAAATGCCATATTTGGGACTTCCTTGCTACTGTTTTTGCTGTCATGTATCAATTTTGCATGTTTGGTATAGCTGTAGGCCATTTCGGGGGCTTAATATCGCATTTCGGGATGATTTCATGCATTGGTTGTCATTTCGTATCATTTCGGGGCTGTTTTCCCCTTCATTTAGGTGCTGAAATTTGGTTTGCATGCTTGCATATCATTTCCGTATGCCATTTCATGCCTTCGGGCCATGCCTCGGTTTGCGTGCCCGTGGGCACGCACTTCGAGGCATCTCCGTTTTATCCGCCGGCAGCTTATGTGAGTGTGGCCGAGGCTCTCTCATGTTAGTGTAAGCCCAATTCGCATTTTTCATCTCATTTTATCATTGCCTCGGTTTGCGTGCCTGTGGGCACGCATTTCGAGGCACTTCGATTTTATTCGATTTGCATTTCATCATCGCCTCGGTTTGCGTGCCCGTGTGCACGCATTTCGAGGCACTTCAATTTTATCCGATTTGCATTTTGCATCATCGCCGCGGTTTGCGTGCCCGTGTGCACGCATTTCGAGGCACTTCAATTTTATCCGATTTGCATTTCATCATCGCCTCGGTTTGCGTGCCCGTGTGCACGCATTTCGAGGCACTTCGATTTTATCCGATTTACATTTTGCATCATCGCCTCGGTTTGTGTGCCCGTGTGCACGCATTTCGAGGCACTTCGGTTTTATCCGATTTGCATTTCATCATTGCCTCGGTTTGCGTGCCCGTGTGCACGCATTTCGAGGCACTTCGGTTTTATTCGATTTACATCTCACATCATGGCCTCGATTTGCGTGCCCGTGTGCACGCATTTCGAGGCATCTTCATTTTCATCCGCATTGTGCATACTAAGTTGTATCTTAGTTGCATTTCATGCATATCATGCATATTGCACGGGAAACGAGGCGCGTTTTGTACTCCGAGTAACGGAACGGGTCTCAATTCCCAAGTCACCGACACTCCGGATTACCCATGATGGAGTTAGGTTTTGTTGTCGCATTCATATGCATTCATCCTATATTGAGTTGTGCAACTCGGCTCCTCGGCCATCATGCATCGATGTGCATGATTGGTGGCACGAGGATCGAGGCATGCATATATTTGTGAAATACATTGCTATGCCCTTTTCCTGCTCTCTGTTGCAGCAAAATGAAGAATCAGCAAATTTCCAGAGTCTGGCACGCATTTCGAGACACAGTGCAAACAGAGGCTAATTGGGGCATCCCAGTGGATTTCCGTGCCGAAGCAGCCCGGCATACATCATTCATCAACAGCGAGGCAGTCCCTGGCTTGCACGCCATTTTACAGTTTTCTTGTTTAATTTGTCAATTAATTAGGAATTTGTATATTATTTCAGACTGTATATTTCGGACTGTAATATTCTTTTATTCGGACTGTATTATTTATTCGGACCCTCTGCGCGAGGGCACAACTGTAATAAGGGTGTGTGAGTGTGATGTATGTCTTCTAACCCCCATTTCTTTCTCCCTTTTATTTATCCGCTTACAATGGTTAGATATAGGGCATATTTCAATTAGCATACAGCATGACAGCATGTTTGCATCATTCATCTGTTTTGCACGCACCGGGCTCGGCGTATCATACAAACTGCATCTGTATTTCAATTCCAAGTTGAGTACTTGATAGCTGTTGCATCTCATATGCCATATTTAGAATAGCCGAGCCTGCTATAGTTTGCATCTTTGCATGTGTTGCATTAGGCAATTCTGTGTATTTAGGATCATGCATGATTCCTAATCAGTTTTTTGTTTTGGCTTGGAGTACTCGGTGAGTTTTATGCTTTAGCATCCTTGCATGCGTGTGAGTGTTGCCATGGTAGCATGCTTACCATGAGGCTACATGCTTATGTGATATAACTGCCTTGAATGCCTGTGGGTGGAGGTTGAGTTATCTGAATTGGGACAATACATTGACTGTTTGTTTTAAGCCCACTAGATAGTGGCAAAATCATGTTTTCTAAGCCCACCCGAGGGTGGCAAATCCGCATTTTAGCCTACCTGCGGGTAGCACCTTCACACCATTTTCAAACAAACAAACATGAAGTGTTTTGTTCCAATTCAGACGGCCCAGTCTATACTTGTTTGCTGCGAGCATCACATAGTAATCTAGGCTAATAACCGGAATAAGAACTCACAATGTTTTCAAAAACAGATATCATGGTTAGTAGAGGCCGGTCTTTGACCGGGCGAGCGGGGGTGCTCACGATGTGACCTTCCCCAATCGTACCCAAGTTCCCGAGCCGAGGCAACTTTGGTGATGACGGACACGTGGCCTTTGGCACCGAGTCAGGGTTTCCTAAATTTTCCATTTTAAAAATATTTAGGTGGCGACTCTGTTATCTGGCAAAGCAGTCCATGTTTGGCACTTCTTTCAAAAAAATCTGTTTTTCTTCAAAACGATTTGCCAGAGTTGGACTCTTTGGTTCAGATTTAGAACCGCAACAAAATCGAGTCCGAACTGTAGCGAGGTCCCTCGCGGGCTTGTTACAGTTTCTGGCGACTCTGCTGGGGATTTAGAGAACTTGACTCGAACTCATGATATCTGGTTTTGACTACACTTGTGTGTTTCTTTGCATTGCATTTGCATTGGTGCGCCTAGGACACCGTGTTTGCCATATGCCATTCCCGAACGATTTGCCGGAGGCTTGTCTTGTCAAGTCATGTCCGTAAGGCTGATCGGCTCTGGGCTCTGACAGCATGGGAACACAAACCCCGGTTTTACCGAGGCACCCTTTTTGACCATTCAACCTAGCGCATATTCGGATCTATAGTGACCATTCCAAACTAGGACAGGTTGCTTACCCGTTGATAGGTTGTTTGAAACCGCTGTGTGCGTAGTGAAACCCTAGCTCCTGACAAAATAGGACAGGGCAACCCTACGCCAACATAGGGTTGTTTTGGCTCTCACTTATCTATTATGTGCTTGTTAGAGTGTGCCTCTACAGGGAATGCATGTATCAGTTTGCGAGTTTGAGCATCAGGCCTGCGGGCACCAATTCAGTATTTTGGGTATCAGGCCTGCGGGCATCAGTATTTGGTGGAATCAGTTTTACCTGTGGGTATCAGCTTACAGGCGGAATTTTGGGGGCAGAATTCAGTAGAGAGCACACTCATTCGGTTTTGTTCGTATCTATTCTGGTGAAATTGGGCTGAGATGCTGTCTGTTTTCTCTTTTGCTAGGTAGTCCTGGGAACCATAGCTTCAGAAGGCTCCGAAATCCCCCGAGTACATTGGACTAGTGCTGATAGACTTTGTTAGGTCAGAGATTCAATTCAAGGGCAACCAGTGTTCTTTCGCTGAGGCAAGGCAAAGAAAGGCCAGTCAGGGCTCACCGGTTCATTTGATCCGTCAGTCACCAGTCACATCACCTTTGTTCAGGCTCAATAGACCGTGATGGCACAGGGTTCGGAAGAATTTGTAGCCGTGATAGCGGCGCTAAATCAGGGAACTGCCACGCAGGCTGAGACCAATATTGGAACGCAGTGCCCATCCGGGGCATCTGCCTCACATCCAGCTTTAGGACCCCAGCCGAACTTTGACCCACTTCCGCCAGTTGAAGATTTGCAGTGTCCGAATCCTCGAGAAAGGTTGACTCAAGCTCAGGTGCTCAGACCCCTGGTGCAGCCTAATGAGAGGCTTTATCCCCTTGATGCTAATGACCTCGATCTGACCGCAGTGAAAATTACAAACCTTGAGAAGCAATTCAAGAAGGCACAGGGCCTTAACTCCATTCCTGACATTGAGGATGGGCATACTGAGTCTGCCGTTCGGCTCCCAGACAGATTCAAAATGCCACATATTGACCGTTTCGACGGGTCTGGGGATCCAATGATACATATCCGACTTTTCTTGGATGTCCTAAAGCCGATGGGTCTGACTAAGCCACAGAAACTCTCCCTGTATGGAAGAACCCTGTCGGGTGTAGCAGCCACTTGGTACGCTAAGTTGGAGGACAAAGTGAAGCAAAACTGGGAAGAATTGGCTGAGGCCTTTGTCGATCAGTATTCCTACAATACCCAAGTTGAAATGACCATCCAGGAGCTTGAAGCAACCCACCAGAACCCAACAGAGCCTTTTGTGGAATTTGTTGCAAGGTGGAGAGCAAAGGCAGCACAGATGACAAATCGCCCTTCTGAGAGGGATCAAGTGCAGATGATGGTGCGGAACCTCGAGCATGATATGTTGCAGAAATTGATAGTCGCTCCGCTATTCACTTTCAAAAGTTTGCATGAACTGGGGGTTCAGGTCGAGAATGCGTTCAACAGCGGGATCATTCCCAGAACAAGTGAACCGACAAGGAGGGTGATTTCAAGGAGTACCAATGCCGGAAGTAGCACTATTCCCGAACCCACTGAAATCAATACAGTCGCCACAGCCAACCCTTTTGCCAATCCAAGCCTACAAACAACCAGCCCAGCCCGAGCCCAGGGCAGAACTTTCACCCCTCTCTATATGAGCCTGACTAGCGCACTAAAACTCCTGATGGAAAGAGGGCATCTCAAACCCCTCGATCCTCAACCTCTTCCCGACCCACTCCCAGCCAGACATAACCCCGCCAAGTACTGTATGTACCATCAGCAGCGCGGTCATGGCACCGACCGTTGCTACCGCCTTCGTCATGAGGTCCAAAATCTCATCGACAACCGGACGATAGCTCCACCTTCAGGCCCCAATGACCAAACATTTCCCACCTACCTCAATCTCATCCATACACTGCCATCCGCTTATGACCCCAGCATATACATCACCCCGGCCCATTTACCCAAGCCTGAGGTGTTTATTCCAGAAAGCATGGACCTATGCATGATGGGTGCACCTGAACCCCAATCATCTCAAACCCATGAACCCACTACTTCCGAGCTGATGAGGATGATTGAAGATCTTCAGAGAACAGTGGCGGATTTAGCCTTTGGAGTTTTGGCTCCATCATCAACCACATCGCCTACCAGGGAGTTCATGTCAAAAGGCTCCCCAAGCTTGGGGCGGGCTACATCTGAGGAAGGCCAATCCCGTGACAAAGTGGAAGCGAGTGGAAAGAACAAGGTAAGGGTAGACATGGATCCCCATGAACATCTTCTGTTGGCTGTTAAGACTTTGAAATCCGAGGGACTGAACAAAGAACAAGTGCTCGCGATTGTCGCAAAAGCTGTGAATGACACTTTCGCTACTCAAGTTGGGGGCAGTTTGACTCAAGGGGCAAGCCGGGAGAAGGGCCGTTGTGCCAAGAATATTCCTTTCAACTCTAATCCCGTGCTTGGAAGAGATCAGCAAACTAGGCCAGCACCTGCCAATCCCTTTGCTGGTGCGCCCAGCAAAAATCCACAAACCCAGAAGTACCAACCCCAAGGTCAGAGGGTCTTCCATGCCCTCCACATGCCTTTATCCAAAGCTTTCCAAATCCTTGTTGGACAAGGCCATCTCAAACCCCTTGAGCCTCGGTCTCTCCCGAACCCTCTTCCGGCTACACATGATGCTACCCAGTACTGCGCATACCATCAGCAAACTGGCCATGCTACCAACAACTGCTTCCGTCTTCGCCATGAAGTACAGGATCTATTTGACAACGGGGTCATCCTCCCGCCGAGCTCAGCAAAGTCTATCGGCATTGGGTCAGTGAACTTGGGGGATAATGTTATGTGATCGAGGGATGAACCACCTGCGAATGGCGCTCAGATTACTCCAACTGTGGTGAATGGCATGCACTGTTTTGAGCAATGTACAAGTGCTGTTAATTTTGCATTCTGACTTGGGTATTGAGTCAGTCTTGTTGTTGTGTTTTGAGTCAGTCTTTTTGCTTTGAGTCAGTCTCTTTTGTTTTGGGTCTGTCTTGTTGTATCGAGTCAGTCCTATTGTATAGAAGTCGGGTGATTCCGGGGGTGTTACCTCGGGCGTCACCATTTTGTTTCGTGTTTGTCTTTTTGCTTTGTTTTGAGTCTGTTTCTGCCAGGGAGCCAGTTATGCCAACAGATTTTGAATGAAACAGCAGTGATTTTCACGCTCTCACATTTGCTTCTGCCGTGTGCTAGTTGTGCCGGGATTTGAATGAAATGGCAGTGCATTCCACCTGCTCTCTTATGCCTTGAAGTCATCATAATGACCTGAGTTTTTCAAAACTTTTTGAACACTGCGGTGAAAACAAAGAGGGAGGAATTCCTCGGGATTTACAAAACTTTGATTATTTGAGAGAAAGAGAGACATGCTAAGCCCTTAATGAATGAAATCATGCTTGTTAGTGTGAGTACTGAGAAGGACCCTGGCTTTGATCCAGATTGATCCTACACTGTCTTCAGCACGAGTGATTTGTCGCTTTCTTAAAAATTTCAAAAAAATGTTTTGCGCGGTCCTGCGAAGACATGTGTGGAATCGCTCTTGAGATTGTGCAGCCTAGGATCGCTCTCAGCCTCGAGATTCGACCCTTCATTTTCGAACCTTGGACTCAAACTCAGAATGTTCAACGGTTAACTACAACGTGAGGCCTGTGAGACCAGATTCAAAGCAGCCCTCGAACAAGAGGCAAGAAAGTCAAATCAAGAAGATTAGATGTCGTCAAGAGAGGCTTGGGAAGCTAGATCAGAAGCCCCCCCTCAAACTAGGGGCAAAAACGTCCGATGTGCTCGAAGAGTCGAAGATGAGTCCTCTTGCAAATCAACAACCACTCTCCTGGATACGGATGGCTTCAAAACCTTACAACCATTTGGCATGGACCAAGCTACACTTTTACCCTTTGAGAGGCTCGCTGGGCCGAAAACCTGGAAGGGCGACCCAGGCAAAAGTTAGAGCAAAGAAGAGAATGAAAAAAAGAAAAAAGAGAAAAAATGCAAAGATACAAAAAATGCAAAAGAAAAGAAAAGAAAAATGCAAAAAAAAAGAAAGATGAAAAGAATAGAAAAAAAGAAAAAGAAAGAAGAACAAAGCTCGCAAGGTTGAAAACCTGCAATGGGCGCCTTGGCAAAAGTTAGAGCATAAAAAAGAGAGGTTAAATACCCGAGTGTACCTTAACCCCGAACTACGTAAGGCTTGATTCCCATGTTTGGGATACGTAGGCAACTTCATTCTGAAGTCCAGCCGTAAAACACTTCAATTTGATTGTGTCCATGCGATGGTTCTGGTCATCCTTGTCTTCTCTGTATCTGAGGATTTGGTTGTGCTCGTCACTCTGAGGACTGCATTCAATGCGCCGCGGTGCCATCCAAACAAGGGGCAACTTTCCGTTGCCATTCAAAACGCCACGGTTTCATTTCAAACAAGGGGCAACTCTCCGTTGCCATTCAATGCGCCGCGGTGCCGTTCAAACAAGGGGCAACTTTCCGTTGCCATGCAGCTCTCTCCAAGCAAAGGGCAATTTTCCTCCGGATCCAAGGTTGTGCATCTCAGGAGTAAGTTTCATGCTCGTTGAGCAGGGGCCGTTTGCAAAAATAGTTTTTGAGAATTTTTACTGAGGCTGACTAATTCTCTCGAAAATTATCCTATTTTTCCAAAACTGGACCTTTTCCCTGGACTCAAAAAAGGAAAATTTTCAGTGCTCATGGCCTGACTTGCATGATTTCAAATCAAAAATTGAACAAGCATGTTAATCTAGCTCTCATTTTGGTCAAAATTTTTTTAGGAGAAAGCAAAAACAAAAAATGGTCAAAATGATGAACTAGGAGCACAGTTGAGTCAGGTTTTCTGTCTTTTCCCTTTATCAACGCGCTTGCCAAAAAGGGCACCGTATCCGCCAGAAAAGGGCACAACAAAGGGCTGAAAGCTCTCTCACATCCTCCAAGCAACGGGGTATCAAGCCAAGTGCGAAGCACGAACTGGAATGGATCAAGATATTCCACTCCATCATCTGGACAGATCTGATCACGTCCAAACTCCCCAGCAGAGCATCATCGACTGATGTCAGCTGCAGATTTGCAACACACCCAGTTGTAGCGCAACCCCTCTGTGGAAGGAATTCACTAGCTGTGAGTGGAAGAAAGAAGAATCTAGCTGAGTGTTAGGGGCGAGAGCCTTCCACTTCCTGTTTATCCACCAACCACCCGGGGGAGGGATGAAAAATGAGAGATTGAAGAATAGAGAGATGTGCGATGAGAGAAAAAGTGAGAAAAGGGCTTTTTCAGAAAAACAGAGATTGAATGCCGAGTGATGTGAGAATCACAAATGAGAAAGGTTGGGAAATAATACCCGGTGAAACAGGCTCCCTGTGCGCATTTGAGTCTTTCGTTGTGTTTTGTTTGTCTCGATTCTTGTTTTGAGTCGTTTCAAGTGTCAATAGATGTGTTTAGGTTGTTTACCTTTATTTTCCCCGTGATGAGTCGTTTTGCTGTGGTCAGTTGTAGGCTCAATACCCTGTTGAGAATCCTTTTCTCATTTTCAAAAGAAAAATCGTTTTATGCTCCGAGTGCCGTGCCGTTCTCCACATTTGTGCAAAACAGGATTGGTTCTTTCAAAAAGCCGCAGGGTCCACCCCCGATAAGTGTGAACAGTAGAGCAAAAGCCTATCTGAAGCTATTTAGGCTCCGGACTGCAAAGCAAAAGAAAAGAGGAAAAATTTAGAGCATCTTAGCATGTTTCAACTTTAGCAAGATTCGAGACTGCATCCCAGGTGCATCTTCTCAGGCCTCGCCATTTCTCTGGAGTATGAGTGTGTCTCGACCCCAAGTGTAAGCCTGCTTCAAGTCAGAATGGCAGTCCAAGCAGCACCAAAGGGTTTCACATGCAGATGTTACCTCTTGTCAATTTGAATAGGGTGTGCCCCTTTTGAGCTGAGTATGTTGTGAAGTCCTCTAAGAGGCAAATCAGAGGCACCAGAGTACATATTTGCTGTCCCTCTATTGCATAGAGTGCGAGCTTTCATATACACTGTTGTTGCATGCGTGCCGCGCATCATTATGATTCATGCATAGAATATGCTTGTTTTCGATTCCGCATAGAATATGCTTTACTTGTTTCATGCATAGAATATGCTTGCTTTCAATATTGCATAGAAAATGCCCCCATACTTGCATAGAAGATGCATTTTATCACACTTTCTTGTGCATTTTATCTCGCTCGCACTGTCTTGTGCACTTACACTTTGTATCTCACTCGCACTATCTTGTGCATTTCAAATCACTCGCGCTATTTAGCGTATCGCACTATCTTGTGCATTTCAAATCACTCGCGCTGTTTAGCGTATCGCGCTGTTTAGTGCATTTCAAACAATCGCACTGATTTGTGCAGTTTTTACAATCGCGCTATTTTGCGCACCTCAATCGCACTGATTTGTGCAGTTTTTACAATCGCGCTATTTTGCGCACCTCAATCGCACTGTTTTGTGCAGTTTTACATTCGCGCTATCTTGCGCATCTCAATCGCACTATTTTGTGCAGTTTTACAATCGCGCTATTTTGCGCACCTCAATCGCACTGTTTTGTGCAGTTTTTATCATTCGCGCTATTTTGCGCACCTCAATCGCACTGTTTTGTGCAGTTTTTACATTCGCGCTATTTTGCGCACCTCAATCGCACTGTTTTGTGCAGTTTTTACATTCGCGCTATTTTGCGCACCACAATCGCACTATTTTGTGCAGTTCACCATTCGCGCTATTTTGCGCACCTCCATCGCACTGTCTTGTGCATTGCATTCATCGCGCTATTTTGTGCACCTCAATCGCACTGTCCTGTGCTTTGCATATCACATCGCACTATCTTGTGCATTTCAAATCAATCGCGCCGTTTAGCGCATCGCACTATGTTGTGCACTGTATCATTCGCACTATCTTGCGCGTCCCACCTGCACTTGTTAGTGCATTACATTTCACTCGCGCTACTTTGCGCATCGCACTATTTTGTGCACTTTACTTGCATTGTGCATGCATTTTATCGTGCTATCTTGCACATCTTACCTGCACTTGTTAGTGCGTTGCATCGCGCTATCTGGCGCACCTTACCTGTATCACACTGCTTTATGCAGTCACTCGCCGACACTGCGTGTGTCAAACTTTCGGAACCACAGGAATCACATTGAATATATGTTGTTAGCATATTGTTCTTGTTGAATTTCTCTCTTTTGCAGGCACGATATTGTATGTACGGTTCATTTGAGGCTGGTGCGACCAGACGAATCGCGCAGGTATTGTATTTTCTCCGTGTGAGACGCGACGAGAATTGAATAATTCTCCGCATTCCTAACTGCATGAAATGTAGTTGTTGCTTTGCATTCTTGTTTAAAACTGTTGCATCTATTTGTCAATACTTGCCTCATTACAGCTTGCTGCATTTGCATGATCACCTGGCTCTGTGCATATCATTTGCATTTTGCCCCCTTTTGCCTGCGGGCACGCCTGCGGACACACATATATCTGTTCATCTTGTATGATTGTCTAAGTCTTCAGCCTTGTCAAAAATGGGTCGTCTCTAGGCTTTGACATTCACTCCTGTCATTCTTATGACTTCCGAGTTCTGTCAAAGAGGGACAACTGTAGACACCCCATTTTTGACCGACCTTAAGACTCAGATGTCACCGATTGAGCGCTTGGTGATGTTGCATGTTGTGCTCGTTCAGAAGTCTCAGAGTCGCGGCCGTGCGCCCTGCCTCCGGGCTTCCGAACTCTCTTCTGTGCCTTGTCTCGGTTTGCGAACCAGACTCGGTTTCCTCTGTTTTCTTTCCTGAGGGAAGGGAGTGGTCCTGTAGACTATCTCCCAGTGGCCGTGAACTACTTTTCGTGGCTGTAGGCCATTTTGCCCATTTCGGAGCCCGGTTCCCGGTTTTCGGGACCGTCAGGCCGTGTGCCTCGGTTCGGGACCGCCCAACCATCTCCGATTTCTCCGGTTTTTGGTAGGAACCTCTGTTTTATCATTCCGAGGAACACTGGGGCCTTTGATGCCCACTCCGTGGCCGTATGCCACTTTCGGTGCCTGTAGCCGGTTTTCGGGACCCCAAACCGCGCGGTTTAGGCCCCGAGCAGTCATTTTGCATTAGTTTTCTCCGTTTTTTGGCAGGAACCTCTGTTTTGTCATTCTGAGGGACACTGGGATCGCAGATACCCACTTCGCTGCCGTATACCACTTTCGGTGCCTGCAGCCCATTTTTGGGACCCCGAACCGCGCGGTTTGGGTCCCCAGCATTCATTTCTCATTAGTTTTTGTTCAAATTTGGCAGGTACCTCTGTTTCAACACCAGGAAGATCACTGGGGGGTGGGAGGCCATAAATTATCCCAGATAACCAGTTTCGCTCTTCCGGCGCCCGTTTTGCTTACTTCCGGACCAATGTTGAACACCCTGGGGATATTTTCTTCCAACCAAAGCTACATATCTGTGATCAGGGGACATGGGAGGACCCTAAAAACTACTGGTCGGCCAGCAATCGTGGATTTCATTTTTGAGCCTCTCCTTCAAGTCCTATGTTGTGACCCCTGTTTCAGTGTTGCCAATTTCCGACCTTGGAACCTTGTTCCACACATCTGGGAGGACCCTAAAAGTTGGTGGTCGGCCAGCAATTGTGGATTTCATTTTTGAGCCCCTCCTTCAAGCTCTATGTTGTGGCTCCTGCTTCAGTGTTGCCAATTTCCGACCTTGGGGCCTTATTCTACACACATGGGAGGACACCATTGCATGGTGGTCGGCCAGATTTTTTACCCTTCATTTTTGGTCCATGGCCGGCCGGCCAGGGTGAGTGGCTGGCCGACCAGGTGGGGTGGCCGGCCGGCCACCTCCCAGAAAGTTACCTGGGCGGCCAGCTTTCTGCTTTCCAGCCCTCTCCAGCTGTCCGGATATTTTTTCAAAATATCCCGGGGATCCGGGGGATATTTTGGGAGGGAAAGCTTGGGTGCTTTTCCCTCCCCTTTTACACCCTTTCTTCCCTATTTAAGGGGCTGGACAGCTCCTTTGATAGGGTTAGAAAATTTCATCTCAAAGCCTCTCTCCCAAACACCTTCATTTCCATAGCCAAAAGCTCAAAAAGGTTTCAAGTCCCTAGTTTATTTGTTCATCAACACCAAGCACCACCAACACCACCTCATTTCCAGCAGCAAGGAGGAGTTCTTGGGGTGTTTAGAAGCAACCTTCATCAAGCAAAGAGGTAGCAAAAGTCTTGTCTTCAAGGGTAAATCTCAAATCCCTCTTTTGTACCATTTTCTTGCTTCCTTTCTTAACCCTATTTCCATGTTGTGTTGAGCTTCGACCCCTACTGAAAGTGGTCCCCTTTTGAGCTCATTTTGATCTTTGATTAAGGGCTCAACCCTGTTTGAGCCCTCTATGATGCACTTCCTTCAATATCACTCTTTATGCCAATATTTTGCATGCTTTGTTTGGCTTTTGAGTGATCTGATTTCGAGCCTGATATAAACTGTGAGTGGGCTTATTTTGAGCCCCTCTTCAACATTGAAGAAGGGCTCAACCATGTTTGGTGATTCTGGCATGCACTTCCTTTGTAATTCCTCTATTTTACCGTAAAATTGCATGATTGTTTTGGCCTATTTGTGATCTGAATTGGAGCATGAAACATACTGATATTGTGCCTATTTTGAGCCCCTATTCAACATTGAAGAAGGGCTCAACTTGGTTTTCATGCTCTATATGCCACTTGATTTGAATTCATGTTCTATGCCTTATTTGCATGCTTTGTTAGGCCTATTTGGCTTCTTATTTCAGCCTTCATCAGGCTTAGAAAGAGCTTTATTTTGGTCCATTCTTCATGTTTTGTTAAGGACCTTAAGCCATTTGGTGAATGCTTTTGGTACTTTGTGTTAAATTCTTCCTATTTTCCGTAAAATTGCATGCTTGTTTAGGCCATCTTAGCTTCTGATTTCGGCCTTCATCAGGCTTATAAAGTGTATTATTTTGACCCATTCTTCATGTTTTGTTAAGTGTATTTGTTGGTTTGGTGCATCCATTTGATACTTCTCTTTATAGCCTTTGTTGGCTTCATCTTGCATGCCATGTTTAGTAGATCTACACACTGAATTGGGGGATGTCATCTTCTGTAAATATGCATATTTTTGGCTCCTCTTTAATGTTGTAGAACTGTGTTTTTCAGTTTGAGCATTGTAGATACCACTTGCTTTGTAATTTTCCTCTTTTCCCCCATTTTTGCATGCTATTTTTGCCATACTTGTGGTTGTTATTTAGCCTTGTTTTGTACTGGAAAAATGCCATATTTGGGACTTCCTTGCTACTGTTTTTGCTGTCATGTATCAATTTTGCATGTTTGGTATAGCTGTAGGCCATTTCGGGGGCTTAATATCGCATTTCGGGATGATTTCATGCATTGGTTGTCATTTCGTATCATTTCGGGGCTGTTTTCCCCTTCATTTAGGTGCTGAAATTTGGTTTGCATGCTTGCATATCATTTCCGTATGCCATTTCATGCCTTCGGGCCATGCCTCGGTTTGCGTGCCCGTGGGCACGCACTTCGAGGCATCTCCGTTTTATCCGACGGCAGCTTATGTGAGTGTGGCCGAGGCTCTCTCATGTTAGTGTAAGCCCAATTCGCATTTTCCATCTCATTTTATCATTGCCTCAGTTTGCGTGCCTGTGGGCACGCATTTCGAGGCACTTCGGTTTTATCCGATTTGCATTTCATCATCGCCTCGGTTTGCGTGCCCGTGTGCACGCATTTCGAGGCACTTCGGTTTTATCCGATTTACATTTTGCATCATCGCCTCGGTTTGCGTGCCCGTGTGCACGCATTTCGAGGCACTTCGGTTTTATCCGATTTGCATTTCATCATCGCCTCGGTTTGCGTGCCCGTGTGCACGTATTTCGAGGCACTTCGGTTTTATTCGATTTACATCTCACATCATGGCCTCGATTTGCGTGCCCGTGTGCACGCATTTCGAGGCATCTTCATTTTCATCCGCATTGTGCATACTAAGTTGTATCTTAGTTGCATTTCATGCATATCATGCATATTGCACGGGAAACGAGGCGCGTTTTGTACTCCGAGTAACGGAACGGGTCTCAATTCCCAAGTCACCGACACTCCGGATTACCCATGATGGAGTTAGGTTTTGTTGTCGCATTCATATGCATTCATCCTATATTGAGTTGTGCAATTCGGCTCCTCGGCCATCATGCATCGATGTGCATGATTGGTGGCACGAGGATCGAGGCATGCATATATTTGTGAAATACATTGCTATGCCCTTTTCCTGCTCTCTGTTGCAGCAAAATGAAGAATCAGCAAATTTCCAGAGTCTGGCACGCATTTCGAGACACAGTGCAAACAGAGGCTAATTGGGGCATCCCAGTGGATTTCCGTGCCGAAGCAGCCCGGCATACATCATTCATCAACAGCGAGGCAGTCCCTGGCTTGCATGCCATTTTACAGTTTTCTTGTTTAATTTGTCAATTAATTAGGAATTTGTATATTATTTCAGACTGTATATTTCGGACTGTAATATTCTTTTATTCGGACTGTATTATTTATTCGGACCCTCTGCGCGAGGGCACAACTGTAATAAGGGTGTGTGAGTGTGATGTATGTCTTCTAACCCCCATTTCTTTCTCCCTTTTATTTATCCGCTTACAATGGTTAGATATAGGGCATATTTCAATTAGCATACAGCATGACAGCATGTTTGCATCATTCATCTGTTTTGCACGCACCGGGCTCGGCGTATCATACAAACTGCATCTGTATTTCAATTCCAAGTTGAGTACTTGATAGCTGTTGCATCTCATATGCCATATTTAGAATAGCCGAGCCTGCTATAGTTTGCATCTTTGCATGTGTTGCATTAGGCAATTCTGTGTATTTAGGATCATGCATGATTCCTAATCAGTTTTTTGTTTTGGCTTGGAGTACTCGGTGAGTTTTATGCTTTAGCATCCTTGCATGCGTGTGAGTGTTGCCATGGTAGCATGCTTACCATGAGGCTACATGCTTATGTGATATAACTGCCTTGAATGCCTGTGGGTGGAGGTTGAGTTATCTGAATTGGGACAATACATTGACTATTTGTTTTAAGCCCACTAGATAGTGGCAAAATCATGTTTTCTAAGCCCACCCGAGGGTGGCAAATCCGCATTTTAGCCTACCTGCGGGTAGCACCTTCACACCATTTTCAAACAAACAAACATGAAGTGTTTTGTTCCAATTCAGACGGCCCAGTCTATACTTGTTTGCTGCGAGCATCACATAGTAATCTAGGCTAATAACCGGAATAAGAACTCACAATGTTTTCAAAAACAGATATCATGGTTAGTAGAGGCCGGTCTTTGACCGGGCGAGCGGGGGTGCTCACGATGTGACCTTCCCCAATCGTACCCAAGTTCCCGAGCCGAGGCAACTTTGGTGATGACGAACACGTGGCCTTTGGCACCGAGTCAGGGTTTCCTAAATTTCCCATTTTAAAAATATTTAGGTGGCGACTCTGTTATCTGGCAAAGCAGTCCATGTTTGGCACTTCTTTCAAAAAAATCTGTTTTTCTTCAAAACGATTTGCCAGAGTTGGACTCTTTGGTTCAGATTTAGAACCGCAACAAAATCGAGTCCGAACTGTAGCGAGGTCCCTCGCGGGCTTGTTACACATACGCAATGCTATGGACTAAAATGGCATACACAATGCACGTGACACAACATGGCATGCACAATGCACTAACATGCAACCTAGCATACGCAATGTTATGGACTAAGATGGCATACACAATGCAAGACGGACTTACACCAATATGAGTGGACCTCAGCCACACTCGCGTCAGTGGCCATGTGATGAAAATGAGACAACCGAAATACATGCAAACATGCACGAATGCAATGGACCGATCCTAAGGCACAACATGCAACTCTAACTAAGCATGGCAAATGATGAAATATGGCATACAAGCATGCAATTTCCAGCTCTGAAATATGATGCACAATGGTCCCGAATCATGAAAATATGTCACATAATGCAAGTTAGATGGCCCAAATACCGAAACTAATGAAGTGCGTTACACTAGAGGTACACAAAGCAATGCACGAATGGCAAAACCAACCCCAAATAGACCCTAGGCAGGTCTGAAACAGTAGGAAAATGGCCCAAAATGATGGTTCAAAGTGCATGGAAATGAAGCTCATTCAATGGTCCGAAAACAAGACATTCATGCACAACTCTCAAGCACACTTAAAGAGGAGAAAACATGAGGATATGGCATTTACATAGGCTCTGAAATATGATTCAAAATGACCCCAAAGCATGAAAACACCTTAGTATATGCATGCAATAGACCTCAAATCTTAAAGCTAGGCAAGTGTATTGAACTACAAGCATGCAAAAAAAGCATCATTCGACCATGAGACCCAAAAACAGAGCTAGGGAAGTCAAAAATATGCACAAAATTAGTTTAAGGCATAGTCAAAATGTGCTAGAATCAAGGGTCAACAAAGCATGCAAAGAAAGCTAGTGAACCATGAGTTGTACTACAACTATATGAAGCATATGAGAGCTCACCAAACCAGCCAAAAACAGAAGTATGCCATGCCAAAATATACCCAAAAAACCCACTGAAACTCAGTCAACATATGCAAGAATGATAGGCTCCTTTGGAGGGTCATGCAAGGGGTTGTTCTACACATATATGACAGACAGACAAAATGGCAAAACCACCTCTGGATAAAGGTTATGAGGGCCCTAAAACTCATCAAAAATGGCCTGAAATGAAGCTAGGAAGCATGCAAGTAAAAGCTCCTTTGAAAGGCCTTGAATAGGATTACTCTACACATGCATAATAGACACTTAATATGGCAAAAAGGGCTCTGGAAAGAGTTCATGCAGGTCACAAAACTCATCAAAAATGGCCTGGAGCATGGCTTTGAAACATGAAAATAGGGGCCCCTTTGTATGACCAACAAAGCTAGTAAAGAGAACAAGGGGTGAAAGGGTCACCCCTCTCTGATTTTGAGGCTCAAACACACATGTTAGCCCCTGAAAATCCATTGGATTTTAGTGGCTAAAAGGCCAAACCAAGGCCAACACAAATGCTCTAATGCATAGCTCAAAACATGAGGAAATAAGGCATGCAAGGGGGTAGATGACCCCCCCAACAGAAAAATGGTCTTAAACAAACATGTTTAGAAGATCAAAACAAGACTTTTTTTAGTTTATGACGAAGTCCAGAAATGCTTGCAAATAGGTCTAAACTATGAAGCAAAACAATGCTACAAAGAGGGAAATAGAGAGTTACCCTTGTAAAGCAGACCTCCAGCAACTTTTGGACCAATGTAGCAACCCTTCAACCTCTAAGAAACAGCTCCAAGGTGCTTGGATGGATGGTGGGAAGGTTAAGCTAAGGGTTGGTGTATGATAGGCCAAGAACTATGGAGTTTTGGCGGCAATATGAGAGATACAAGAG
Organism: Camellia granthamiana; assembly: GCA_036172215.1. Taxonomy (NCBI): domain Eukaryota; kingdom Viridiplantae; phylum Streptophyta; class Magnoliopsida; order Ericales; family Theaceae; genus Camellia; species Camellia granthamiana. The sequence continues at coordinate 73,148,146 of CM069908.1, read as the reverse complement.
GGAGATATATGCATGTATGCTCCAGCACTTTTTCAACCCTTGCAATGGAAGAGGAGGCCTCCCTTTATAGAGAAGAGAGGCCAAAGATTCTCAAAGAAGCTTAAAACCAAGCTTAAACATCCTCCATACACGTGTATGGAGGATGCATTCTGAGGCTTCCAGCTGGCACAGCTGGCTTCAGCTCAATGAAACAAAAAACCAGAAAGCAGGCCGACCAGTTAAGGTGGTCGGCTTGCCACTCCCCCTGGTCGGCCGACCAGGGGTCAAAAGGTTCAAGCAAAAAAGGTGGTCGGCCATACCAGATTGGTGGTCTCCCAGGTGAATGCAATTCAGTGGTAGTATGGGAGACCGAAATTGTGGCTCAAAAGTGAGGGAGACCAAGGGGTCAAAAGGGTCAAGAAGAAAAGGTGGTCGGCCATACCAGATTGGTGGCCTTCCAGATGAATGCAACACAACTGGTGGTATGGGAGACCCAAAATTGTGGCTCAAGAGTGAGGGAGACCACCTACCTGTCAAGAAAAACCGGCCGACCGGGGAAAGGTGGTCTCCAAGAAGAAAAGGTGGTCTCCCACCATACTACCACCTTTCTAACAATGAAACTAGGGTCCATGCCAAAAAAGAACCCACACCGATGCAAAACGAGGGTTCGGGGGCCAAAACGCGCAGCCGGGGGCCCAAAAACTGACTATTAAGCATTGAAGGTGGCGTACGACCACGAAAGTGGTCTCCCGAGCCACAGTGTCCCTCTAAGGAGAGGAAACAAGGTGTGTGCCAAAAATCGGAGCAAACGGAGGTAGTTAAGCGGTCCCGAACCGACGCACACGGCCGACGGCTCCGAAAACCGGAAACTGGTCTCCAAACGGGAAAAAAATGGCCTACGACTACGAAACGTAGCCTACGACCACTGAGAGATGGTCTTCGAGGACCTCTCCCTCCCTTCGGGAAGAGAAAACAGAGAAAACAGGACTGGTTCGCAAACCGAGGCAAAGCACAAAAGAGTCCCGAAGTTCGGAGGCAAGGCTCCCAACCGAGACTCCGCAACCTCAGAACGAGCACAATATGCATCATCACCGAGCGCTCAGTTGGTGACGTCTGAGTCTTAAGGTCGGTCAAAAATGGGGTGTCTACAAGTAGTTTGTTGTACCTAAAGTAATGGACTTGTGTAATTAATTACTTAGTTAATTAAATTTTGCATTGTAACTAATTAGTTAGTTTGTATTAATTAGTTAGAATAGCTAGTTATTTTTTGTGTTGTACTTAATTAATTAGCTAGAATAGCTAGTTAATTTGTGGCGTTGTAATAAGTAGCTTAATTAGCTAAGACATTTATTCGGACCCTCTTGTGCGAAGGCGAAATTGTAATAATGTGTATGTCTTCCAACCCCCATTTCTTTCTCCTTTTTATTACCCGCTTATGATGGATAGCATAGACTACCATGTTTTAATTAGCATTTTCCATGACTTGCATCCATTTGTCTTGCATGTATAATGGTTCGGCTCATCATACTAACCGATATCAAAATTTCAAATTCCTACTTGAATACGTGCACTACTGCATGCCATCAAATTGATTCACATGCTAAACTAGTAGCCGAGCCTATTAATTGTATATTGTATGTATCGCATTATTCATCTTGTATCTTAGAGCATGCATTTTTCTAATTGTTTTATCTCTTTTTGGCTTGCATGCTTTGGAATACTAGGTGAGCATTTATTGCTTTAGCATATTGCATGCATATGATTGTTGCCATATCAAGCATAATACCATGAGGGTAAGCGCTAAGTGATATACTTGTTTGAATGCCTGTGGATGAAGCCTAAATTGCTTAACTTGGGATAATTTGATTAATGTACACATGAGCCCACTTTTTCGAGTGGCGCATTCACAAACCCTTTCAAAACACACATGAAATCAAAGTGTTCAAAATTTTACAAATTAGTCTATACTTGTGTGCAACGCATAGTAAAATTAGCATACTAACCAGAACAAGAGCATATACTGTAAATAAGATTCACATCATGATTAGTAAAGGCCGATCTTTGATCGGATGAGTGGGGTGCCCAATTCATGACTTTTCCCCTCATACCTAAGTTCCCAAGCCGAGACATTTTGGTGATGACGAACACGTGACATTTGGCACGAGTCATGGGTTTCCTTAATTTCCCAAAAACATTAGGTGGCGACTCTGAAATCTGGCAAAGTAGTCCATTTTTGGCATTTTGATTCAAAATTGATTTTTCAAAAGATTTCTAGATTTTGACTCATTTGTGTTTATCTATTTCACATTGCACTTGTGAAATCAGATTCAGAACCATAGGAGTCCGAACTGTAGGGCTATTGTATCTGAAAGGAGCACGAAAAGCAAGCTACACACACTTATACTATTTGACTTCGAAACACTGGCATCCTCAAGTCATTTCCGTTCACAAGAACATGCCTATGGGCTCCTCTTAATGTCAAGATCTGCAATGCCACGATTAACACAATACGATCAACAAAACAACAAGAAACGCCACACATAGTGACACATAACTCATTGTTCATATACACTACACCCACCTAACTCCACGCGTCACAAACAATCAAAATTATAACATTTACCAATACCCTCAAATCCATAACATACATAACCAACATACATAATGATATTCAAACTCGTTCAGACCATACTGGGGCTACAACAACTAATACAGGAAAACCGCAATCCATGATGTCTATGCCAACCAGGCACTTTAACATACACACTACCTCTGTACCAAAATATAACACGTGATGATTAGTTCAAAAGTGGCAGGGTCACATTCCAGATAGAAAAACACTCCATCACATGTACACATAACAAACATGGGAACCCGATAAGTTACAATCTAAATTCAAAATCCACTTCCTTATCATAACAAATACGTACCATCACAATGTTCTTTCCACACTGCCACATTATAGACAAACAACCATTCCACATATCTCAGCACAAAATTAAACAACCCATCCACACATAACATTCACCAATCAACATGTTCACATTGGATACCCGAAGACAGAACCAAAATAGGCGTTAGGAATCACACGACATAACCCTAACATGAAAACCCCATATGGCCACACTTCACAATATACAACACATACAGATAACAACAATAACAATATACAAACAAGCATCATCTGCTACGGCCTATATACTATATCAATGAACAAAACACCACCACTCTATGTACTTTACCAAACGAAACACTAACAAATCAGACACAAACAAACAAATAATACATACATTTTGTTGTCATGGTCACGGCCATAAATGTCTCACTTGATAAGCAACTCAAACTTCGCACCATCACACCGCCCTCTGTTCAACTTTGTGATGTCAATCGTATCAAATATATCAATGTCACACACAAAACCCTCTAATCACTCCATCACAGGTCTCTCTGAATCACGAACAATCATCAATGTCACACTAATTGGTTCAAATTTGGAAACAAAATAATGGAATCGCTCAAAATTAGGGTTTTGAATTCAAACATACACCACAGTCAAAGGGGTTACATCTCAAAATTGTAAACTGGTTTGAGTACTCTGACAGGGGTGGGGAGGGATGTGTGTCACGTGAAATATACACCACGCCATGGCAAAAAGAATAAAGAGCCTTAGTTCACTTTCTTACATTGTGGCACCCAAATCACACACGTAACATGGCACGTGATAAACATCTACCAACACTAAAACATGAAAACGTGGCATGTCACCACCACACACCAAAAAAGATATTGAACCATTGCTATGGAACCACGCGCACCCAAAACGCCAAACACAACTATTAGGCATTGAAGAAGCCGAACTAGTGGTATTTATGTCTTTCCACAATGGAAAGGACAAAATGGATGAGAAGAAATTCTAGGGCCAAATGGAACACATTTTCAACATTTAGGATTTATTGGTAACTTTCTTTTTTTTTATAAAATTAATATTTTTGAAATTCTCTCATCAATATTTATCAAATAAGATCAATATTGCATATCGATTTTTTTTTTTTTAAAGTAACATTTTACTCTTCAAATTAACATTAATGGTAAAATTTGACTGTATATATTATTGTTAAAATTTGAACTGTAAAATTCAACTACCGCACACTCACTATGAACATTACCATCCCCAGTTGAAATATTAGAGGAGAAATTTATCAAAATACTTGATCAATTGAAATTCTTTTGTCTAACAATGAAACTTCAATGCTTGAGTCTAATAGTTAAATATTGAATTTCTACAACCTCCATCACAAATAAAAATATTAAAAGAAAAATTTATCAAAATAGTTAATTGGTTGAAAATTTTCTATTTAACAAATAGAGACTAAAATTTTACTTTAAAATTAAAACGTAAAAGTTCATTGTTTGATACTCAATACATGAACCCCAAAGCACTAACTTTCATTCACCTCAATACTGAAAGGAAAAGGCTTGAAACCCTTACAACATGACGTTTAAATTTTTTTCAATGTTGTAGATTTCTCCATATTAGTTATTGATTATTTAAAAATCAATTAATTAAGATCTAATCCCTCGCCTAAAAATCAACTACTTGAGACCTAATTATATTGAAAATTGTTTTTATATCATAAGTAAATAATAAAAAATATATTAAACTAAGTGCTAAAGACTTATGATTTTGGTCTCATAATTCATTCACAATGACATGATAAGAGAATTAAATCTCATATGCTTGAGTTTATGACAAATTAAAAGTTAACACGTAACATACCATTATGAGCGAAATTATAAAGCACTACAAAAATTTAAGGTTTTAGAGATCAAAATTTAAGGACAACATTATTTTTTAGTGATCAAATATTTTTGTTACGAAAAGTGTCGTAATTATATTTTTAGCAACGAAAATTAGACATTAGTGATGAATTATTATCCTTTTGGGACCAAATTTTTTATCTCAAAAAATAAACCATTTTGAGACCAAATTATTTTGTCCCTAAAGTCTATTTATTAGTGACATTTTTAAAATTTTGTCGCTAAAAAGCCTTGTTTTTGGCTTTTTGGAACGATTTTTTAGCGACTATTCTCATAATGATAGAAATTAGATCCTAAATATCTTTTTCACTTTTAGAGACCAAAACATTTGGTGTCTAAAACTTTTATATGTTGTAGTGAAACTTAAATTGCGAGTCTTATTTTTTTTTATATTAGTAAATAAAAAAAAAAAAATTAAAGTCACTTCCTTGGCCAATTAATAAGGCATTAAGCCCAAGTCCACTGCTGTAGGCAACACAAAGTCAAATGAAACAAGAGCAACAACACAACATAGCACCACACTAGAGCTATGCAAGATGAGTGTAGTACAGCGGTTGTGAGATTTGAGTGTGGCGTCAATGGAAAAATTGTAGATTGTGGTCGTGGATCGGGAAAGACAAAAGAGAGGTTAAAAATGTCAATAAAAAAATTATGTTATCTATAACATGTCTTTCACAAATCAATAAAAATAAAATGAGGGACTTTATACATTATAAGAATTTTCTGGACTTTATGCAGAAAGTGTTTTAAATGATCTATTTTTCACTAAATTATCCTGTAAGAAACTATCAGTGTATTTGGTTTCAATTTTCTGAATTTAGTTTTTTGAAAACTGAGTTTTTTTTTTCGTATTTTTTAGTTTTTAGTTAATATTTTTTAAATTTTCAAGTAATTTTTTTACTTTTTTAGATGCACCTTACTTAGATGTATCTAAATAGTAAAATATTTGTGAAAAAATATTTTAAAAATAATAAATACACAAAAATACGAAAAATGTACTGAATTTCCGTTTGTTTTTTTTTTTGTTTGTATTTTTTGGTATTTAGTGTATTTTTTAAATATTTTTTTCACAAATATTATATTTTTAAGTTTACTTATGTTAGGTGTGTCTAAAATTAAAAAAAAAAATCATTTAAAATATTAAAAAAATTTATTGAAAATATTAAAATCTGAAAATAAAAAAATAGAATTTTCTTATAGTATTATTAAAATTCCATCTGCATTATCAAGTCCACAGTGGATTTGGGCTTTCTGTTGGTGGCCAAGCATGGGCTTGCTATTTATGCCGAACCTAGCGTAGGTATGGATTTGCTAATGGTGGCCGGACCAGACAAGGACTCGGGTTTAGGCTTGGTTTTTTAGACTGATTCATGTCAACACTTGACCCTGGACTAGATCTCCTCTATTGTTTTGGGCTTCTAAAATAGCCCCATTCTTCTTGAAATGGAAATGTGTCTCAGATTTTGAATGGATAGTCGTCATTGCCTTCAAAGTGATGGCACGTCGATAGGATGCTCAGTTAGAGAATTTGAGGGAAATATTTAAATAAAATAATCAAAAAGGGGCGATCAAGGGCAAACTTCTAAATATTTCCCATAAGCTCTTGGACCAACATAGGCAATCTCATCCGGAAGGGGCAACCCCTCATCCGGAAGGGGCAACCGCAATCCCAAAAATTAAAAAATATTATTTTCTATTAAAAATTTTATAATAATTTAAAATTATAAAGATTTACATCTCTAAACATACTTTTATACCTCTATATTGATAATTTTGAATCCGTTCCTGTTGTCCGAGCCTAAATAAATTTGTATGAGGTCATGGTGCATCAACACGATGCTCAATTATATAGTTAAAAGTATATACCTATATACCCTTATATATAAGAGGGAGTTGTAGGGGAGCTTCTATATACACACACCCTTTCCTCTCTATACAAATCCTTCTCAATACACACACTAAAAAAATAAATTCTAATATATTTGACTCACTACACACACTTATCATTCCACATATACCCCTAAATGTAAATCATGCACACACACACCCCCTCTCACACACACACCCGTCTGTCACCCCTCACACACACACACCCATCTGAGATCCCCTCTCACACACACACCCATCTCTCACACTCTCCACCGTTCCTCCCAAAAGCTTCATCCATCCATCTGTGTCATTGAAGTATTGGCATTGAAGGGCATTGAAATCTTCACATTTTAGGTTAGTTTACACAGATTAGAATCTTCTCATTCCTATTTTATTTGTAATGTAGGGTTAATTTTTACCATTTTCGAAATTTTCCGTCCACCATTGTAAGTGATTGCTGTGTTTCCTCATTCGGAACTGGTTATTCGAATTTTTTGTTTTTGTTCGGCAATCTAGTTTCGAAAAGAAAAATAATATTCGGCATTAGAGTTCCGAATTTTCTGCTTCTATTCGGCACTATAGTTCTGAAAATATTTACTTGGTTTGGCTTTCAAGTGCCGAAAAGAATGTTTTTTTTCGGTTTTCAACTTCCGAATAGTAGCTTGAATTTCGGACAACAACTTCCGAACAGAATAGGTATTTTCGGTTCTGAACTTCCGAACAGGTTTTTTTTTTTTTTTTTTTTTTTTTTTTTTTTCCTTCTTAATTAAAACACTTAATTATAACACTCATTATAATTTAAAACACTTATTATTTACACACACACTCGTTACACACACTCTCATTAATTTTACACACACTCTCTTTATTTACACACACTCTGTTTATTTACACACACACACTTAGTATTTTTTTGCAGATAATATGGATTTTGAATATCAACAACGTATCCTACCTACTGCTTCAAATAGACTACGTCGTCAATTGGATGTAGACCATGAACGGGGACGAGGGCGTGGGCGAGGACGAGGTCAAGGTCGTGGTCGAGGTCGTGATCCAGTTGAGGTAGAATATGATATTCCCAGTGCCAGTCAAAGTGGGGGCCGAAGCCAAAGACGAGTTGAAGGTTATGATATGCCTGACATTGCTATGGAGGATACCTCTTTACCTGATTTTCCTCCTGTCCAGGAAGAGTACCTTACTCATGCTTTTCCAGGTGGACCGACTGATCCGTCAATACTGCGGAGTTTCAATAGTCATGTGGCTGCAGCTATTTGGCACGGGGAGGTAAACATTCCTCAGTAAAACTGAAATTCATTTGTATATGAGTTTTTTTTTTTTGTATGTGTGTGTTGTATGGTAGTTTGTAATGAGATATCATTTGTGTTGTAGGAACGAGGGCCCCTAAAGTGTCATAATCACTCTTCCAAGATCCTTGCATGGCCATGGTGGTTAGTAGAGAACAACACCAGATTCAAAGCCATTATTGAGCAGTCTGGACTGTCACAGTTAGCTCGTTGCACTTATCGGTTCGTCAACAAGCTTCTAATCTCCAGTTTCATTGAGAGATGGCAACCTGAGATGAACACATTTCACATGACAGTTGGTGAGATGACCTTGACCCTGGATGATGTTGGCACTATTCTTGGCCTTCCCATTGTAGGCAAATCAGTCAGCATACCAGATGTGACAGATCATCATGGAGTTACATTACTCGTTTATGGCTTGGGGATTACTGAACGTGCAGCACATGAAGAGGTTTCTTCTGCTGGTGGCAATTCAGTCAGGCTTGAATGGTTGCGAAGTCAGTTTGCTGGTGTCGCAGATTCAGACCCCGAGGAGGCTATACAGTGCGCTGCAAGAGCTTATTTGTTGTTCCTGTTGGGATGTACACTCTTTAGTGACAAGAGTGGCAGTAGGGTTCCCGTTGTTTACCTCGGCTTGTTGATGGATTTGGGATCCATACATACTTATGCCTGGGTGCTGCTGCATTAGCATTTTTATATAGACAGTTGGGGTTTGCTAGCCGGTCTGGGGTTAAGCAGATGGGTGGTTATATGACTCTTTTGGAGGCGTGGATTTATAAGCACTTCCGAGCATTCCGACCTCATCAGAACATGGGCTACAATGAAGACATGCCACACGTGTACCATTGGGCATCTAGGAGAGAGGCGGGTTCCTCCATTGACCATTTGAAATCTTTTCGAGCCCAGCTTGACAGTTTAGTAGCTACTGATGTAAGTTTACTCATCCTGCGATAATTTGAACACTTCCATTTATCTTACCCTTTATGTACTTTAATGCAAAAACACTTTACGTTTACAGGTTATTTGGGATCCATATCACAGCTGCAGAGGCCGGCATCCATGTAACCCGGTTACGTTCTACCATGGATGCTTAAAGTGCTTAGACGTTGTCGAACCCTATCATCCAGATAGAGTTTTGAGGCAGTTTGGCAAGGTTCAAACCATCCCAGATGCACTGTTAGCTCCCAGTCGTGGTGCGCGAGGCAACATATCTGCACGATATACAGTCATGTACAGATACTTGGATAGGATCTGGGAGGCTTGGGATAACCACGTGTTATCTGAGCAACGGAGGAGCACACCAGTTCGTCAGCCTTGGCAATGTGTACCGGGTTACATGGATTGGTATAAGAATATCACGCACCTATATGTGGAGCACACTAATGAACCGCGTGTCCATGACCATCAGGATTTCAGCGAATATGCGGATGTAATCTATTATCCTCTCTTATGCATATGTAACTTACTTTTTTTTTCTCATATGTTCCCTAAAATGTGATATTCTTTTCAAATGCAACGTATTGCACATGCACTGCAGATTTCACATCCTATTATTGACGCTGGTTATCAGGAGGGGATTCGCCATCCTTATCAACTTTACCAGGCTATCGAGAGTATGACACATGTTCTTGAAGGTCAGCACATTGACGAAGCTGGACCTAGTTCTGCTAGACCTAGTTCTGCTGGAGGTCGCTTTCCATCTTCGACATTGACATACAGTCGTAGGCCTAGGCATAGGCATACAGCTGATTCGTGACATGTTATTTTGTTACATGTTATTTTGTTAGTTGATGAATATTTTTTGGTATTTTTTGTAAGATGACATTGTTGTAATGGTAACAGTGGTTAATATTTTCGTATTTGAATGGAATGGCAACAATGGTATTGTAATGACATTGTAATGACATGTTATTATTAGAATGGAATGGTAACAATGGTCGTTGATTTTCTAAATGATACTTTCTTATTACAATGGAATGGTAACAATGGTCGATAACATTCAATCCACATTGCAAAACATAACACATCAACATCAAAAACACATCTATTAATTTCTTCCATAATTCTAACATTGTCAAATGCATACATGTGTCATGCGACATCAACAACATCAAAAGTCTCTCGAGTAGCTACATTATCATGAATAATGTCCTTGAAATGTTGAATGCGACGCACATATGCATCATCCCAGTCCACAGCGCAAGGGTGACGGTATTTTCTCCAATTAGTGGCAACAGGAGGAACTGGATGGCCTGGCTGCAACAAAACCTGCACAAATATCAATTGACTTAGTGGTCATACCTCATAACTTCTTGTACATGCACAAACCCAATTGATAAGTTTCTGTTATACCTAGACGAAATGATTTCCGTTGACAAACCTAATGGCAATCTCACGTCTATCAAGTTGAGGCACTGGCACTGTTCTAAGAGGTAAAAATGTGAGACATTGCTATAAAGACAAGTGGTATAACACAAGATTGTAGCACGATGCAACAAGATGCCCCATGTCTGGCATAGTCATCCAATGTGAGTATCCAGGACTGTCTTCAAATTATGACAATATGCTTGTCAATTCTTCAAACCTTTCATAGGACCCATAAAGTGTAATGTATTCCTCTTTGTGTGTGTGCAGCTCACCCAATAGGTCACGCCTAACTTGAGCCCAATCATCTTCTTTATGACCAATTGAAGCAGCTATAGCCCGGAAACCACAATTCCCATCTGTAGCTACATCCTTGACAAACTTAATGTATGGTTTTAACCCAGCAGGAAAGCATCAACATATGCACCAGGTTTCACTGTTCTAGTAATGTATGCCTTCCCTTTTGGGTTCACCTTCTTCTTTCCCTTAACAGGTCGCTTCTTCTTGGTTTGCAGAGTAGAAGCTAATGTAGTGATTTGAGTGTCCCTAGGTGAGAAGGAATCATGTCCAGATTGCACTAACTCAAATGCACACGGGTCACGAGGGGTAGAAACATTGATCTTCTTATGATCCCGAGGACGTGTTTTGGGCTTCACCTCCGGCTCAACAAGAAAAGTGCTTCCCCGATATACAATCTCTTTCAACTTCTTCAAAAGCTCCAATCGCATGGTTCTATCACTTTCATTAAACTTGTTCACAAACAACTCTACTTTTGCATGACAAGTCACCTCGGTTTCCTCTTCTTTCTTGCATATGGAGATATGAAGTTGCCTCCACTGTGAGTGTATGGTAGCAAGTGGTATAGGACGATCTTGTCTGATGTAGTCAGCAATCTCATGGGCGCAAGGTAAACCATGAGTGTGGCGAAGGACGCATCCACAAGCTTCAACATCAATACCAATGGAATTGGCTCTCTTACTCTCGACAAGAAAATACTCCAATGCAGAGATAGACACATTACCCTGTAGCTCCCTGAATTGAGAAGGTTTAAATTGATGTTGCACAACAGTTAGACTTTTCTCAAATGAAGCCTTGATATCAGTGTGTTGCAACTCAAGCAGACTGTGTATTTTCTCAAATGATGCCTGAAATGAGACTTGACATGAACCCAATTGTCTTTTAAGTTTTGCATGTGCACTCTCAGCCTTGTTCAATTCAATGAAAGTCAAGTTAAAATCAAGTACATGGCACTTATTAATAACATATTGAAGAAAACTAATCTTACCGGTTCGTTGTAACATTGCCACAATGCATACACGTGTCTGTCCATGCCGCCACAAATTTGTCCTTGTAAGGAACCAACCAAGTATCCATGATGTATTTGACTGCATCAGGATAACTACTGAATTCCTTAAGTAATGATTTAAGACGCTCCTCGTATTGAATTTCAGAAGATAAATACACTACAGAGTTCCACTCATGGTTGAACTTCTCCCATTTTTGCTGTGTTTCAAACATTTTCTTGCATTTGGTCAACACATTCTTACTGATATGCCAACGACATAATAAATGTCTGGCACTCGAGAATATCTTCTGTATGGCATTCATCAAGGCTAGCTCTCTGTCAGTAACAATAACTGTTGGCACAACAAACCCATCCATGACATCACGCAATGTAGCTAATACCCACGCATAGTTATCGACCCTCTCATACTGTAAGTATGCGAAAACTACAGAGAATGTCATTTCAGTTGATGTCACTCCCACAATTTCAAGAAGAGGAAGCCGATATCTGTTGGTTTTATATGTGCAATCCATAATTAATATAGGTGGGAAAGACCGAAATAAGTCCAAACTGGTAGGATGTGCCCAAAACAAGTCTGTCATAGTCATCGTGGACTCTTCAGACCGATGGCGCTCAATGTAATTATACTTGACCAATTCACTTAATAAGTGTTGCATCTCTGATCTTCCAGTTCTCTGTACCACCCTGTTTCGATGGCGTACATTGTAAATGGTTTTAAGTGTGCTTACATTGAGGGCATGTCGCTGTTTCAAGGTTACTAGGATTTCTTTTGGCCGAACCATGCTCTTTGACATATCTATTAACAATGCTTTCTCATCCTTTGATAGCCTCCCCGCATATGAATGTCCCTCGAGGTGCTCCGCAGGTGGATGATTATGCAATCCGCATACTACAGTCAATGTCCATTCATCGTGTGTGGTAAACCTGTGAGCCTTCATATCAAAAGGACAACCACACTTCTTCGTACCGGTTATTCTTGATGTATTGTTGCCATCATGTTTTAACTTCTTTGTTGCTCTATATTGGCTACTCCTCTCACAAGCAAGATACATCCTGGGTCTTTTTTTCCCTCCACCATAGTCTGATGTTTTGATTACAATGACCAAACCATTTCTCTTTCCAACTTCACGTACCCAGTTGAGCAATTCTTCCTTACTTTTGAATACCTACAAAGTTAAATAAATATTATCAAACATTTACATTTGGTGAGCAATTCAAAACATAATCGTTATAATTTCGTAGACTGAACCTGTTCAGTTGTGAATCAAGTGTTGTAATCTAACACAAAATCCGTGCAAACCTGACTTCCTTGAGTTGACACATATTCCTGCATGTTTTGTATAACATTACAAATTTTTTATGGCATTATAAAGATTAATTTGCAATTTGAAACTGTAAATTTGGTATGCAGTTTGCAAATTTGGAATATAAAATGGGAAAAAAAAATTTTTACTTCATTCGGAAGTAGTTGTCCGAATTTTTTTTCAAATTTCGGAAGTTGAATGTTGTAAAATTTAATTTTGTTCGGACAACAACTTCCGAATTTAAATACCTTTTTCGGACAACAACTTCCGAATTTAAATACCTTTTTCGGACAACAACTTCCGAATTTAAATACCTTCTTTGGACAACAACTTCCGAAATTTATTACTTTGTTCGGACAACAACTTCCGAAAATGAATAATTATTTCGGTAGTACATTTCCGAACCAAATAACACAATTCGGCTCTGGTTATCCGAACGACGCTAGGAAAAAAAAAATTAAACTCACATTTCCTTCGCTCTGTTTCACATGAACACTTATTTGCTGATTTTCAGAAGGCAAATCCTCCATAACAATGATGTTTTCCCTACGAATGACGAAGGTTGATGAATGAGTGCATTGACAAGCTGCAGTGCATGTGTAATACGAAAATGCCAAAGCCCTTTTGTTTCACTTCTAGCTTAATGAACTTGGAAGAAGCTATGAATGACTCTGCACCCACAAGCTATGAATGACTCTGCATCCACAAGCTTAAACACGATGCAACAGATGGAACTCTGAGATGTGCATTGAGATGTTTTGAATTAACAATAGTGTCTAAAATTGTAATTTCACTTAGGGATATAATTGTAATAAAATTAAATATCATTAAGTGTGTGCAAAGAGGGTATTAGGTGTGTGTATATAGAAGCTCCCGAGTTGTAGTTGTTACAATTGATGGCTCTCTTTTTTGGGCCCATTTTACCCTCATATTTTGTTGTTTACTATGTCAATTTTGGGCCATTTTGTAATTTCATGCTAAGTCTTCATGTCATATTGATATATGAAGAAGTCAGATTGACACATGAAAACCATGGCTCTCATTTTTTTCCCCCGGTTTTGCCCCCTTAGTTTTCTCTATAACACTCCACTTTGGTTTATGAGGTGTTGGATTGTTTGGTAAATTCATATCCATCGTAAAAACATTCAGTTTGTTTAGTTTGGATTTTCAAGATTTATTTTTTAGAAAATAAAAAAAAAATTTCATTTTTTTTTTTTTAGGAATTTTTTTTAATATTCTAAGTAATTTTTTAATCTTTAGATACACCTAACATAAATACACTTAGAAAATATAATATTTATGAAAAAAAATCTTTAGAAAATTCACTAAACACCAAAAATATTAATAAAAAAAATATGAAAATTCAATGTATTTTTCATATTCTTGTGTATTTATTATTTTTTAAAATATTTTTTTAGAAATATTTTACTTTTTAGATACATCTACGTAAGGTGCATTTAAAAAAGTAAAAAAATTGCTTAAATTTTAAAAATATTCACTAAAAATAAAAAAACAAAAAACAAAAATTTCAATTTCTAAAAAACTGAATCTAGAAAATTGAAACTAGTTCTTTGATGATTGTATGGACAGGTGTCGTCCACGTAAATTGTGGAAGAATTCAAAAGTCAGATATCACAATTGTTTATAAGATACAATCTGACTCTGTTCCTAGCTAACTTTGTTCTCATGCTTCTCTTTCAAACTCAGTCTTTGTTCTCATCTTTCTCTTATAATCTATTCCATTTCTCATGCTAATCGATTGAATCCCAAATCTCGCTGGGCCTTTCTTGCTGGGCGAGCTCATCCCAAATCTCTCAGCTATTTTGTCTATCTCTTCTCATCTCACAGGTAGATGTATCGTCAAAGAAAGCATGGAAGCGAAAAGGAATGGGATAACCAGACGCTTCAAAGCTTAACCCTAATTCCATTCAATTTTCTTACAAATTCAGAGGTGAACAAACTTTTTCTCAAAACTTTAGGCTTCATGCTTTGTTTGAATTTGAAACTCTAATGAAACACTTAAATTTACTTTTTTTGATCCATCTATTAGGCAAAACAAAGAGGAAGAGAAAGTCCCCGAATCTGTCACCACCAAAGCTAGTTTTCTTTGCATTGAGATAATTTTTTACTTATTTTTTTTTAACACTTTAAGGGTTTAGTTTGTGGATTTAACATGTACCCTATCTTGTCTTTCAATTGTGTGTGTTTTTTATTATTATTATTTTCATTTCTATTGCTGGAATTCAGCACATACAACTAATAATTTTCAATAATCTTTTCCATCTGCAGGCCTAAAAGGCTTAAATTTGGACCACAATAGTTAGTTTATTAAGGTTATGGTAATTTTCTTTGTGTTTAATTTTACCACCCTTCAAAGTTGCACATAATGTATTTGAAAATTTGTTCTAGTCATGAGATGTATCAGAAAATTATAGCCACATGTGATTGCGAAACTGGTAGTCAGGTCCTTAAATGTGAATTCAATCGGTGAAATTTCTTGGTCTTTTTTTACAGTCTCTTAGACTATTTAAGAAAGTTGGATATATAACTTATTATGATTCTTTGGTTATATGGTGGAAGCAGGTGGAGTTTGGAGCCTATGGCTATAGTTGGAGTATAAAAAATGATCCATAGCTTGAATATATTGGGCTTGAATGGCTCGAAAGTAAAAGTTTCTCTCTCATCTCGATCTCTTCCCTCTCCGCCTTAGCAGTTCACTATAGTCTCCAAAGAAATCAGCACTCTCACCTCTTTCTCACTCTCGCCTCATCCTTTCACCTCTCTCACCTCATCCCTCTCATTCACTCTCGCCTCTCTCTCCTCTCTATCTCTTCACTCTCGCCTCTCTTACCTGTCTCTTGAAGGAGTACGAAGGACGACGAGACGGTGGATGAAGGACGACGGAGGACGACAGATGACGAACGACAGCCTGCGGCAGCAAATCTGAGGTAAACTTGAAATCGCAAAGTTAGGCTTTACGTTTGGCTTAAACTTTTGTAGAAATTAGTTGATTGGGAGTGTTTGGGATTGGATTTTGCTTACAATTTGTGATGTGTTAGGGTTTGGGATTTGCCTTTGAATCTGTTATCCTCTGTATACATTTGATTGGTTTTGCTTGAAATATACATTTGTGATGAGTTTGGTCATGCAAAATATACATGTTATCAAGAATGAACTCTGTTATCAAGATTTACCTAGTTAACCTAGTGGTGTGCCTAATTCAAGATTGAACTCTATTATCAAGATTAACCTGGTTAATAAGTTAATCTTGAATTAATTTTTAATCTTAATGAAATGTTCTGTGAAAAATTAATGAAATGTTCCTGAACTTCATGAAATGTTCCTATGTTAAATATTTTCAAAATTAATTCAATAAATAATTCAATGTTCTATGTGTGAAAAACAGATTGAACTCTGTTATCTTAATTTAATAGATTGAATAGAGTTCTGTGAAAAATTAATTCAAGATTAACCTGTTAACCAAATTAATTCAAAATTGAACTTTGTTACCAAGATTAACCTGGTTAATTCAACATATCAAGATTGAACTCTGTTATCAAAATTAATTCAAGATTAACCTGATAACAGAGTTCAATCTTGAACGCATCTGTCTCTATTTTAAATAGATTGAACTCTATTATCAAGATTGAACTCTTTAAACAAATCTGTTATCAAGATTGAACTCTGTTTATGGATCACATCACTATGAATGCGTCATTATGCTTCAATATGACGCTTATCCATTAGTATGAGGTAGTTGATTCTGTTGGTATTTTTTATGCAGATAAAAAAATGGCTTTATCTTCTACTAGTAATAGGAACGTAAGATTAAAGCCAAGAACATAGGAGGTTATCATAACACAAGAAACAAGCAGATACTAGTAACATTTATGTTATAAAAGCAAGAGAATCCACTTATTGGAACTGAAACTGTAAGTGGGTATAGATTCTTCACAGCAAAGTAAGTGACTTGATGTGGAGTGCCTTTCAATGGAATCTGATTATAGAAAATGTAACTTTCAAGTAAGTGGATCAATGCCAAAATGGCAATCTATATGAAAATAACTTGTTATGTACAAATTATAAAATAAAGGAACACTGACTTTTTGTACACTGACTTTAGTTTATATATCATTATTACAAAATTAATCCAACAAATCGAAGTTCCTTGAAAATATTTGAAACTACTATTTTGAATTTGATCAAGGATATTTCTTTCCATGGAGCAAACCATAGACAATGGATCTGTACAACCAACCCCAAGCAGTTAGCATTGGGGCTTGTTCATTTGCATAAAGAATTATGAAAGAAACACTTCTCACAGAACATTGAATTAAGGAACATTTCATAAATCCATGATTATCATAAATGTTCACACACAAAATATTGAATTATTCATTGAATTAATTTTGAAATTATTTAACATAGGAACATTTCATGAAGTTGAGGAACATTTCATCAATTTTTCACAGAACATTGAATTAAGGAACATTTCTCAATGTAAATTATTTAATCATGAAGTTCACTACATAATTTTTCACATAATTGTCATGGATTAATCAATGAGTTATGAGATTTTAAAAACATAGGGTCGAAATTAATCATGGATTTTTCACAAAACAACAATGTCTGAATTTTTCATAGAACATTTTTCATGGATTAATCATGGATTAATTTTTCACAACATTTTTTCATCAACAGAACATATTTTTCATCAACAATAATGTTCGTTAACAGCAGCAGATTTCATCAACAAAACATTTTTTTTCATCAACAAATTTTTGCAGAGTTCAATGTGAAACCCTAAATTAAAAACAAAACCAACTAATGGGTCAACAACCATGAATCATAAGCAGCATCAATCATAACAACAAAAAAGTATCATAAGAAGCATGAATCAAGGAGCAGCGACGACACCTTTCGGCACACACAGCAGCAGTTTTCGCATGCACAGTGGTAGCGGTAACGCCCGTCGGTACTAGTAGAAATGGCAGTAGCCTCATCGGCGACACGCTTTCGCACACATAGCCTCGTCGGCGTCCTCTCTTTCACTGTCTCTACTGTGTTCTTGTTTTTCTTTTCTCTTTTTTTTTTTTTTGGAAACGAAATGTTTGAGTTTTGTAAGGGATGACCTATGTACAAAGAATGAGGGTGGGTGTACAAAGAAATGTCTAAATTCGGGCCTTTCGACCCACGACATTTCGAGCTACAAAATGGGGTTGGTTGTAGTATAGCTTATTCATCTGGCTGCTCTTTTTTTTTTTTTTTTTTTTTGTTCTTTAAAAATGCCTCAAGGTAGTTGTTTGTGTTGGTGTTCTCGTTACTCTATTTTGCTGAAGCTTAGTTAGGTGAAAGCAAGTGCAGGACAACCTATGCTTTTGCCTTTTGCACGTGTGTTCTTTCTTTCAAGTAGTTCTATACTAGGATTTGAGATATATGACTATGTTTCTTTTCTTTTCTTTTTTTGATTAAAGCCATTTACAGTAGTTTATTTAAGTTTGTGGAAGTATTAAGATTATTATATCATCTTTATTTTGTCCTATTCATTGACAAATATTCATATGAATTTAAAGTTTTCATTGAATTTTTAATCTGCAAGGCTATATACATGCTAACATTTTAAATTATTTTGGCATAATTTAAATTGAGTTTATCCCATTTTAAAAAATTTCTTTCCAGGGTAATGTATTTATGTGCTGGCTTTATTCACTCTATAACAGTGCAACAAATATGCAAAATGCACATTGTTAAAAATGTTGAAATTAATCCCTTACAATTGTAGACCATTCATGTAGAAATTCTATAAGATACATTCTGTTATCATTGTGAAATCTTGTATTTTTTAGATATTAATATTTTAGTGAAAGATATTGGTGGTAGTTTGGTGGTGAGATTTTTAGATGAGAACCTAACTTATTTTCTCTATTTGTTTCATCTCTTTTTACCTCAATTTCATTATTATCATTATTCATCTCTTTTATTTATTTATTTATTTTAGTTTGCTTGGGCTCCAAGCAAAGGTTATTTTCTTTCCCTCCAAGCAAATGTTCTTTTCTTTCCCTCCAAGCAACCTTTCTTTGCCTACAAGTCAATTATCATTCTCTCTCTCCAAGTTTACTTGGAGACTGCTCTTTGTTTTGCCTATAAATTGGAACTCATCCTCTCAACTTCTTTCCGTTCTTCTTCTTGGTCCATCTATATCTCTCTCATATTGTTCTTTCTTAAATTATAGAAATTTAGAATTTAGATTAAGAGTATTTAGAGTGAGAGTTAGCATTTTATTCAAGAGGAGAATTGTAGATTTTGTTAAACTTTACATATCTTTTGGATCCACAACCTTTGGAGATTTATGTTGATATAGAAGATGATTAAAAGCATTAGTGTTATTGAGGGATTTTGCATCAAGTGGTCATGGAATTGTTTTGAGGTAATTCGTGTAGTATACAATATGCTTCTTCTAAATCTCTTTGTAAAGAGTGTTTATTTTAATTACTTCACATTTGTACTTCTCTTGATTATCATAGTCATATGTTAAATTCTGTGGAATCATTCTTGTTGATACGTTTGATTATTCTAGTCATTTGATAAATTATGTGAAGTTGTTCTGTGTAGTTAGTGTTGATTTGTCTGACTAAATGACGTGGAAATACTCTGTACATGAATCGAGTGGACCTTTCCAATAGCTTGGACCAATAGCCCGGATAAGCAGTTGTGCTTGGGTGAGGTGGGTGAGGCCAATCACTGGTCATGTACTGAGTAGGATTAAGTATTTGGTCCTGGATAAATTATCATATGTCGAGTTGACTTGTCTGTGCAATTTGGTAAATTGCTTGGTATCTCAAATTGAATCATTTGTGCCATGTCGTAAATTGTTAGATCCCTATTGATTTATTCTCCATTTGAGCATTGTTATTCCTGTCATATAGTATATTTCTTGAATTAATTTATTTTTCAGTTGTGGAGCAAATATAGTGGCGATTGGAGTTGAAGCATTTAAAGAATTATTAAGTTGGCGATTTTTTGGGGCCACCACTATATATTGTTTTTGGAGATTTGTATAAATTATAAATTATAAACATTTGTGTAATTATTTTGGAGCTAATTTGTATTTTTTAGGTTATTAATTAGTTAGAATTTTAAATTTGAGGTTGATTTAATTTATTAATAGCCCGAAAGTTTGGGCATTACAATCATACATCTTAAACTTTGTTCTCCTTTTATTTCTTCCAAATTTTGACATGTCAGATTAACTCCTGACTCCATCGAAGAGGAAGATGACTAGAAAGTCCACAACTCCATCGCCACCAAAACCATGTGCAAATCTGCTAAGAAGTCAGTTTATGTTTCATTCTTAACTATATGTGTATGTGTGCGCACGTGCGCATACTGTGTATCTTTATTGCCTGTTGACATGCTTATTTTTGTAAATGTTGATCTTATTAATTTTTGTATTGATAGCGAAAACTCTTTTTGTAATTGCTGATTTTTAGGATACTTACCTTTTTATGTCCATTTTTGTGCTTTCTTTTTATCATTGCTTTGATTCATTTGTCTCACCTAGAAAATGAAAATTACAGAGCATGAGCAGATTTATATGAGAGGAACAAAGAGAGATCTCAGTTATAGGGTGTTAATTGCAACTTTATAAGGTATGAAACTTCTTGCTCTCTATATCTTGTCTTCTTCACCTCCTTGTTTCTGTCTTATTTGGCTTTCTTGCTTTAGGTTTTAATATTTATTGTTGTTATACATGGTCATGTCTCTTTTAATATTTCCTCCTTGCTAAATTTTTTATGGTATGTATTATTTTCTTTGTAATAGTGAGGTTTGTCTGTAACCTTAGTGATAAAATTTTGTGAATGAAAAACATATTCAGAGAAAATATAATTTTTTTTCCTCCTAAGCTTCTCATAAGCCACTTGTTTTGATCCACAGTTCTCAATAGTTTGCTCGTGAATAATGTGTGGTCTCGATTGATTATAAGTAATGTTTTAAAATGCGGCGTTACATAATGGTTGCAGCTGTTACGTAACGGTTGTAGTGGTAAGCACCACGCGTTACCTTTACTTTTGTGGTGTGGTTGAGATTCACAAGTGTATCGGCCGCAGGGGCTGTCGTAGCGGCCGTAATGGTGTTGTAACGGCCCGTTCACCGCTACACAATGTTATGAGCTGATTCTTTTCAAAAAACACAAAACAAAAAGCTAAAAAATATATATATTGAACAGATTTTGCACATACCTTTATGGTTGAACAGATTTTGTATAGATTTTGTTTACAAAACTCTTAAGTTCTTTTTTAAGATTGTAAACCCGTGAACCACTTTGAAGTGAGATTCTTGATACCCATAATCTTTAGATTAAATCCACAGCATTTAGAGTCTTTAGAAACTCTCCAATTGAGATTCAGATCTTTAGATCCACAAAATTTTAACCATCTTCAACTGAGTTTCTGATAAAAAAAAAAAGAAGAAGAGGAATACAGAGAGAAGATAAAAGATGGAGGAGTGAGAGATAGAGATAGGAGGGAAGAGATGAAGAACATGTGTTGAAGATGAAGAAGGAGATGAATCTTGTAGAGGGAAGATATAGTGATTCTGGTTTAAGACCTAACTCATTTGATATTCTGGATTCGGGTTTCATTGTTTTGTATTGTTGTTCATGTCTTATTCCGCTTTTCCCCCCTTAAATTTGGCTATTATTGTGTTGATTATGTTTGGAACAAGTTGGTGGCTTATTTTTCAAACTTGTGTTGCCCAGATTTTTGTTCTTTTGCTCGAGTAACACTTCTTGCGCTTGAGCGGTCTTTGTGAAACTCCAGTACTTTTGTAGGTCTACAAAAATACTGGGAGTTTGTATTCTTCGCTCGAGCAAAGCTCCTTACGCTCGAGTGGAACAACTTATTGTATCTAGTCACTTCCAGTGACATATCTTGCGCTTAAGCCAACTGTGCATTTATCAGTTCGTAAACAGGCCATTTTACATCACTTTTTCATCTCTCTCCCTCTCTAAAACATTTCAAAACCCTAAGTTGAGACCTTCTCTCTCTAAAACTCACCCTCTCTCTACAAATACACCAAGGTCTACCCATTTCTCCACCTTACTCCCTTTGTTAAAAATGTAGAGCTCACCTAGAGCTTCGTTTTCATCTGAATAGAGTTGGGTTTCAGCTTCATCCAAGTTTCATATGTGTTTATCTCGTTTTCTAGCTTTAAGGTAGGGATCCTCTACACTCTTTTATGAGTTTTGACTTAGTTATTTGTTTTTATAAAACAATCTTGCAGTTTTTCAGGATTTTGAACAAACCTAGGATTTGGGTTTAAAATCAAAAAAGGAATTTTCAAATGGATGTAATGAAAATGGTTGTGAGATTGGAAATGAGGTTGAGTTGTGATAAAATTATTGATTTTGATACTTGGAATATATTTTGAAAGAAAAATAAGTTTTGCCCTAAATGTCTCAAATATTTATTTTGTATAAATAAATGAAATTGATGTTGGAAATGTGAAATTAGATGGATATAGATATGAATGGTGGAGTTGGATATGTATTATCACTCACATCTTGAAATTTGGAAAGTTTATCTATATTGGAGATTTTATATCTGTTTAGAAATATCTGTTTTGGGCTATCGATGGAGGATAACTATGATTGTTGTAGAAATTGCATGAGGATTATGTGAATTGAAACAAATTTCTCATTCATTTGCATTGAGTATTATCGCATCTTGATACATTGTACATGTATAACGTAAGTGGAGAAAAATGGGTGAATCTAAGAAGGAAATGTATTCCATTGAATCAAGTTGGCCTGTGTATTCAGGATGAAAGTCTCGAAAAATGCGCATATACATGGGAGCCGGTTTCCATGGACGAAATATCGGTAAAATGGCAATAGTAATGCTTGTATAGACTATGTTTACATGGGTGCCGTTTGATGGTTTCCCGCGGACGAAATATCCGTGAAAATGTGTATTTTGAGATTCCCAGAGTTATGATTCATGGCCCTATTTTCTAATATAAAGGAAATAAATCATGAATTGTGATATAAACTGGACTTACATGGTTTTGGAAAGAGAAATAAAACGTTTTGGTCATGAGCATTGCATATGCATAAAACCTTATATCTTTATTAAGATTCATACATTGGGTTGGATTATTTCTACTGGGCTTTGGCTCACCCTATGTGGGCGTTGGTGAGATGTCTCCACCAAGGCAGTAGCTTGGGAGGATTGGAGCGAAAGCTTCATTTTGTTTAGTTGTTATTATTTTGTACAAGCCTAGGGTTTTATATGTATTGGATTTAAATCCATTTTGATGTAACCAAGTATAGTCTTGGAAAGTTGTAACCTTGAAGACATTTCAATTATTATTTTAACTTCTATTTCATATCTTTGTTGTTGACACACGTTATAGATTTAGGATTAGGACTTATGAATGTATATTCGCATGTATCAGCCTTTTGTATAACTAAATCTTTTATAATGGAAGGGCATTATATTCTGATTTATATTATTATTTACTTATCGTCGTGGATGATTTATTATATTTTATTCGAGGCGTTACAGAAGATGTCAATCTAATCTACCTGTGACTTTGTAAGACCCAAGTTCAAAGTTTTGTTTGACTGCCTCTTGGCTGCCTCTGGAAGAGGTGTTTAACATTGTTTTATTTTGTTTGTGTGGTCTCCAGGTGGCTTGCCAACGAAAAAGTTATGGTCATTAATCATGTATTTAGCAATTTTGATTTAAATATATATATATATATTTAGACATTTATTTTTAGTATTTTATATATAATAGTGATTGATTATTTATTTATTTATTTATAATATCTACAATCATAACACCTATAATTATATTAATACATTTTATATATGTCAGTTTTTATTACTTAATTATTATTTTATTTATAGGTTCTTCAAAAAGATCACAAATATTCAAGTGATTCAAGTCTAAAAAAAAAAAAAAAAAAACAATGTATGAATTTTTATTCTTTATAATTTATTTTTTAATTTTTATATGATTATATTAACATGTAAAATCCAAATGTATAAATAGTAGTTGCATTTTTTTTTTATAATCATTTCATTTAATTGTAAATATTTTTTATTTTGTTATTGTAATGTGTTGTGACAACAATTTTGATGGCACAATTTTATTTTATTTTTAAATGTCTTTTCTATAAAAAAAAAATAAAAAATAAAAAAAACAATATCTCAAAAAAAAAAAATTTGTTTATAATTTATTTCTTAATTTTTTTATAATTACATTTGCATGTAAAATCCAAATATATAAATAGTGGTTGCATTTTTTTTTTATAATCATTTTATTTAATATTTAATTATAAATATATTTTATTTTGTTATTGCAATGTGTTGTGACAACAATTTTTATGGCACGGTGTTTTTTTAAAAAAAAAATATCTTTTAGAAAAAAATCAATAGCTCAAAAAAAAATTCTTTATAATTTATTTTTTAATTTTTATATGATTATATTAGCATGTAAAATCCAAATGTATAAATAGTGGCTACATTTTTTTTATAATCATTTCATTTAATATTTACTTGTAAATATTTTTTATTTTGTTATTACAATGTGTTGTGACAATAATTTTTATGGCACAATTTTTTTTTTTTTAAAGATATTTTAAAAAAAAAATCAATAGCTCAAAAAAAAATTCTTTATAATTTATTTTTTAATTTTTATATGATTACATTAGCATGTAAAATCCAAATGTATAAATAGTGGCTACATTTTTTTTTTATAATCATTTCATTTAATATTTAATTGTAAATATTTTTTATTTTGTTATTGTAATGTGTTGTGACAACAATTTTGATAGTGCAATTTTTTTTTTTAAAAAAAATGTCTTGTCTAAATTAAAATTTAAAAAAAAAAAAAACAATAGCTCAAAAAAAAAAATCTTTATAATTTATTTCTTAATTTTTATATAAGTACATTAGCATGTAAAATCAAAATGTATAAATAGTTATTGCATTTTTTTTTATAATCATTTCATTTAATATTTAATTATAAATATTTTTTATTTTGTTATTGTGATGTGTTCTGATAACAATAGCAGCAATCAAGCTCAACAGTCTAAATCTCAAGATGTACCACATCACTCATTTTGGTGGTAACATTATGTAATTTTAGTAGTAACATTATGTAAAATATAATCTCTGTCATTTGTGAATTGTGTTATGGTTTTATGTACTTTATCAAGTTCTTCCATTAAAAATGCATACTTTTTAAAAACTATTTAAGTTAAAATCTACATATGCTTCCACAAGTATAATAATTAAAAATAATTTTATACATCTAAGTCCCATGAAAGAAATTTTTGCCACTAATGTAATATGAATTAATGACATATAAAGTCATTAATTATTGAAATAAAATGTAAAAAAAACTCATTTTATAGTGATTTAAAAATATGAAATATATTAGATCATACTTAAAAATTAACAAAAATTTATCAAAATTATTTTAAAACCCAATAAATATGATTCTGAATATATATATATACGTATTGGTAAGTTCTTTTCAAATTGTGCGAAAAATAAAAAAATTCACAGTTCCGGTTACCGCAACCGTTATGCTACGACCTTTACACCCCACAACTGCAATCGTGCCACCACCACCGTTACGGCTACTGCAACCGCCTTTTAGAACCTTGATTGTAAGGCAAAGTGTTGTTGCAAAATTAAATGTTAATTTCTGTGAAAAGCTTTTAGTCTTATTGTTCGAGGTTTTTTTTTTTTTTTAAATTAGATTTTCTTTTTCTTTTGTTTATTAACTCAAGTCATTTTTTTTTTTTTTTTTTTTTTTAAAGTAAGCTAAAGAAAGAGCTCCCTCTTTGTTTGTTATGTTCATTAATGCTCTATTTTTTGTTTATTGGACTTTTACCTTGTATATTCACTACAAGAAATCTAAGCTATTGTAACAAAATTTGGTGACGAAATTATTTTTTGTCTTAAAATTTAACCCAAAGATGAAAAAATATTAATTTTGTCGTTTATTTTAATTTTCCTCAAAAGTATAGAAGACAAAAACAAAATTTTGTTTGCAAAAATGAGGCACCAATTTCATTTGCATTGGATGAATTATTTTAGCTCATTGGAGACAAACATTTTTGTCACAAAATATAAATTTTTTTTTGCGATGAATGTAATTCGTCTCCAATAAATTCCCTGCCTATTAAATGATGCCGTTGCATATTTCCATTTATTAGGCGACAAATATATTTTTGTCTATGAATGATAAGTTATGGAAGATGAAATATTTCGTCACCAAAAAACACTCCATCATGTAGACGATATCGTTTCATCTTTCTATTAAATGGGTGACAAATATATTTTTGTCTTGGAAGAATAAGTTGTGGGAGATGAAAATATTTCGTCACTAATAAATTCTGATTGATTACGCAGCGAATATAATTTTCGTCTCTAAGGTTATTGTAAACAAAGTATAACACAGCGAAATAAAAATTATGGTCATACCTTTACAAACAGAGTCTGAATTGAAGGATCTCGTGGGTAAATCACGTGCTTCCTGAATCTGGTCAATCATCCCAGCAATGGGATGATATTACAGTAGTGAATATCACCCACACAAATCACAGTGCAAATGGCTTGATCGTTGTTTTTGGGAGAGAGTCAGTATATGGGAAAAACTGAAACATACGTTGTTTCTCTCTTAATCACCCATATCCTATATATCAGATACATAATATGTTTTTTTATCATATATCCATATCAGTTAATGGTGATAATATATGTATCCTGAGTGGTTATCCAAATAGGTTTGAATTTGAATTCAAAACCTATTTGGATAAGGTTCAAATTCAAATTCAAATGGTCATGCCACATGGGCGCCCATTTCTAACATCTCCCACTCGCACATGAGTTGGCATGACACTGCCACATCTCTATCTCAATCTCCCCAAAAATAAACAATCTCATACTAGCCAATGCACCGTACGACTGCCGAGAACACCTGCATGTGGGAGCTCTATACTAGAAACTCAAAATGAGCCAGCATAGAGACATCAACCCAAAAAAGAACAGAAATGGTGTCTCATATACCCCAGACCCATCTAATTACACCGGTCCAAAAAAAAACATCTCTAATCCCTCAAAAAGAGCATGTTTGACCCTCTCAATTCTTTTAATATATTCACACTCAATCCGCTTCTCATACAGAGCGATGTGAGTTGCCGGCAGTGAATATACAACAGTGGTGTAATACTAGATGATCTTCCCTTTGCCCTCATGCCATTTAGTTTAGGATTGACCGCTTTCCCAGTGATGTCCCTTAAGGCCGAATCATACATGACTGCAGGCAACATACCAAAGTAGCAGAACATCAACCCCTTACCTTATGACATAGTCAAAAGTCACAAAAGGGTACATAAATGAAAGTCATATCAATAATTACACGTAAGACTCACACGGTGAGAAAACAGGGATCTATTCTCTCACCTCATTACTCAGTCGCCAAGCACATGTAGTATGAATACATGTTACGGTGGAGTAACTCTTCCAAAAGAGTGACGTCATACTCGATGCACTGTACAGATATTAGTCTAGTCGCTTTCTAGCGCCTAACCCGAATTCTCTATTTGCTCGCTGTCCAAGCACCAAATGAGATCTCACATCTGGCTAATCATAACAGGCACAACATGGAAAGTGGGTACTAACATCCATGTTTGGTCCTTAACACGACTTCATCTTGGTTGTAACCAAGGCGACATATATAGTGGATAATTTAAGCCTCTCTTGGCTCCAAATAAGAATAAACCACTAGTCTCATCCTTGCTCGCTCTTAAGCGCCAAGGGCGATTGCTCTTGTGAGTGAGCCAATCTTGCCTGCTGACATCATCATCTGCTAATCATTATGACACAAACCATAATAGTGTCAACATCCCATCATCTCAAAATAAGTGATCGATTTTTTTTTAAAAAAAAATTGACCACAGCTTGCGCAATTCTAGATTCCAAACATAAGCCTTATCAGCACCTCTTGCGATAAGTATATACAACGGAATCCACCAACTGCGCCTTACATGAAGTGATTCAAGATCACAATTCTAGATTCCAAACATAAGCCTTATCAGCACCTCTTGCGATAAGTATATACAACGGAATCCACCATGTGCGCCTTACATGAAATGATTCAAGATCACTACCTCTTGCGCAATAACCTCTCTAAAGATATTTTGGTGACCAATTTGCGTTCATTCTTGATGCGCCCAACTAGCGCATTGAATCTTACAATGAGCAAATTAATATACTACTAGCAAAGTATTTTATACACAATCTAATGAGCAAGGTCAATGTCTAAACAACTCAGTTGACCATTTACCAAAGATAACACTTATCATACCGAATACGCCCACATAGCGTACTTTAGGCTCCCACAACAAAGAAAAGATCAAGGAATATAGATCATCTGTTTCTCCCAAAGACAATCCGAGGATACACTCAATAGCTAAGGCTCTGGCTTTTACCGATAGGTAAGTTAATGGGTTTGCAATTTTGCATCTAGAATTATTCTAGGATATTCCTGATGTAAGTCATCGAAGACAAACCGAGAATTTTTCCAAAACAATCCCTAAGGATCGTACATCCGAGCATATAAATTACATCACACATGTCCATCATATCTAAAATAGAGGACTGCCCACCCTAGGTGGCGACATCCTTATAAATTCCTGGCTCATAATGACTAAGTAAGGAAAAACTTCTTTTGGATCATTGATCATGCCTCAGTGGTCTTCATCGATCATCATTGGCCTATCATGGCTTGACGAAATCTAAGAACCACTATTTAGATAACTGTTTTAGGCTGTAAAAGATTTATTGGAACTAGCAACCTTTTTGCGCTCCTAACTTTTCACCATAAAAGCAGAAAGTAAATCCCTACGGATCTACTTATCCAATTCTCCAACGAGAAAGATGGGTCACAATGTCCACAAATCAATGTCCCAAACTTACGTTAATCATAGCCTAAGTCAAAATAACCTCACTCCCCAGGAGGAAGTCTTCTCATGGTCTACACCTTCCTCAATGCTGCGACTTTTCGGTATCTAGCGAGTCTTGTGCCTCAATAATGACTATCCAGATTACACATAACTTTAGAACAGTTTTGCGTCATAATGAAAAGTCAACCAAATTATAGAAATGGTTAATCCTCAAAGACTTTGTCTTAAATTGCGCAACATTAATCCACTTTCTAAAAACAGGGGACTAGAGCCTTTGGCATTATCCTAGGCTCTTTATCATCTTGCGGAGCAATCATGAATATTTCCTTCTCAATCACCCAGTGATGACGTGGAAAATTTTCACATTCGCTACCACGCAACTAAGAATGTAGAGTATTCTTCTCTAATGAAGTAATCCATTAGTAAGCACATCGCTCCCACTATCCCTAGGATATTGGAAATTTCTTTCCATTCTCAACTAGGCTACATAGAGCGCTATGCTTAGAATTCTCTATCTTATAGAGTTCCAAAAACTCTATTCACGTCACCTTCATTAAGAAAACTTTATGTAACCTAGTTACACTACCACAAAGCTGCTTACCTATATGCACATGACCCGGAGGGTTTGCATGACCTCATACAATAATGCGCCACACGACCCTTTGTGTTTACAAGACAGCATACAATAATGCGCTATAGAAACCTAGGTCTTAACTTCGCAATCTTATGAGAAGTAGAATAAAGATAAGCTGCTTAACAGTTACAGATCGCCCATAGATGGCTCTCTGCTAACCCATTACTCAAAATGGAGTGTAAAATCTGATATGGAGGGCACTTAGTTAGGGATATAGGCAACAAACTAGTGCAATTCCCAATTGGGAAACATTTTGCCCCATTATCCACCTAACATTAACAATATTTAATTCCTTATCTCTACTACACCATTGTGTTGTTGAGTACTAGGAATAATCAATTTTCTAAGCATCCATCTCTCTTCACAGAGCTTTCTAAAATAACTCAAATAGATACTCGCCACCTTGATCAAAACTAAAAGCACAAAAGCTGTTATCTAATTGATCTCAACCTCATATGTGCAATGTCAAAAAAAATCATCTCAAAACTTTTGACTTATGGGAGATCAAATAGTCTTGACTTAGATGCGTGTAGATACCCCATTTTTGACCGTCCTCAAGACTTGGACATCACCGTTTGAACACCCGGTGATCATCCATGTTTGTGTTCGTCTCGAGTTCCCGGAGGTCTCGGCTACGCGCCTTGCCTCAGGATCTCCCGACTCGACTGTTTTGTGTTTGGTTTTGCACCAAACACTTGTGTTTTGCCTTTGAGGGGGCAGGGAATGGCTTGTGAGACATCCCCACACGTCACCGGCCATGGCTAGAGGCCACCGGCCAGTGTTTTGTTGCCATCGGCCATATATTTGGCCGGTCGGCACTCTGTTTGGTCGGTCGGCCATCTTTATTTGGCCGATTGACTCTTTTTCTGGCCGAGACCTCTTCTTGAGGGGGTTTGAACCTTTTGAACCCCTTTTTTAGCTTCTTGAGGAAGCTTGAACCTTTTGAACCCTTAGTTTTAGCTTCTTGAGGAAGCTTGACCCTTTTGAACCCTTGGTTTGGCTTCTCCTAGAAGCTTGAACCTTTTGCACCCTTGGTTTGGCTTCTCCTAGAAGCTTGAACCTTTTGCACCTTGGTTTAGCTTCTCCTAGAAGCTTGAACCTTTTGCACATTTGCCTAGCTTCTTCAAGAAGCTTGGACCCTTCTAAGCTTCCAAGAGAAGCTTGCACCTCTTGAACCTTTTGCCTAGCTTCTCCAAGAAGCTTGGCTCTTTTGTCTAGCTTCTCCAAGAAGCTTGGCCTTCTTGGCCCTTTTGCTCCAAGCTTCTAAGAGAAGCTTGACCCCCTTGACCCTTTTTGCTTAGCTTCTCTTAGAAGCTTCAAGCCTCCATCTTCTCTATAAATAGAAGTGCTCCTCTTCCATTTTAAGGGTTCCAAGAATTGGTCTAAGGCTCCATACATATATCTCTCCATATCTCCTCCATTTTAGCTCCAAAATTGCTTGGTTCTTGGCCCCTTTGCACACCAACCCTTAGCCTAACACCTCCATCATCAACCTAAGGGTCTTGGAAGCCATTTTCAGAGGTTGAAGGTCTACATTTTTGGTCCATAAGTTGCTGAAGCTTCTTGGCTACAAGGGTGAGCTTCTTACCTTCTTTATTCCCCGTTTTTGTACACACTTTTAGCCTGTCTTGCATGCTGATTTGAGCTTTCTATATAACATAAAAAAGTTCTGTTTTTTTGTGTTTAAGATACTTCATTAAGGTCACTTTTGTGTTTGGGGTCGTCTGCCCCCTCTTAGGCCTTGTTTGGCCCCATTTTGTGCTATGTTTGGTGAACTTCGGGACCACCTTGTTTGGGCCTCCTCACCACTGAAATCTTGAGGGATTTTAGTGGTGAGGATGGTGGTTTAAGGTCCGAAGAAGGAGAGGGTCATCCCCTCCCCTTGTTGTCTTCAAAAAGTCCCATTTTAGCCTCATGTGTGAGCACCATTTTTAAGTTCATGTTGGCCATGTCTTAAGTGCTATTTGTGCTTTTTTTTGCCATGATATAGCACTATTTTTAATTGGTTTAGACACACCATGCTTAGCTTTCATACATGTCTTGTAATGCCATGATTTGCCTTAACATGCTTTGTGCTTTGAGCCTTGTTTCTAGCATGTTTTTGGCTTAGCTTTGTGAAGCTTTTGTGCATGATTTTATATGCTTAAGGTCTATTTTTGGTTGTTTAGGCCATCCTTGCCATGCTTTGTATAGCTCCTTTGCATTCTAGCTTACTAGCCTTGGGTATGTGGGTCACTAGCATGCTTTACTTGGCTTATTCTCATGATTTGGCATCATTGGAAACCATATTTCAGTCCATGTTCCATGCTTGCATACTTGCATTTTCCATCCCTTTCATGCTTTGAAGAGTTGATGGCTTATGCTCTATGTTTAGGCCCTTGTGCATGCATGCTTGTGTGTGTGTTTTCATGCCTTTGTTGCATCATTTTGGCCACTGTTTTGGGCCTGGTAGAGAGCTGTCCAAATTAGTATAAGACCATCCTCACATGTTGTTACATGCTTATATGCTTGCACACTTGCCTCCATGCTCATGTTGCATACTAGTTTGCATGCCTAGGTTGCATTACATTGAGCATGCATGCCTTGCCTCTTGAAATCACCATGATAGGGGTTGGGCCTTATTTGTTTGTTGTGTGCATTTCATTCCACATTGAAATTGCATACCTTGGTTCCTTGGGCCATCACGCATTTAGATGCGCGATTGGTGGTCCAAGAATTGAGTACCATACCCCTTTGAGTCATAAACATGATAAGGGATGTGGTGGTGCACACATTTGCTTGAAATGCATTGACATGCCTTGTTTTGCCCTCTGCTGCTGTCAAAACAGAATTCTGCAGGAAGATTTGGCCGGCCGGCCATCTGCAGTGCCGACCGGCCATCCATCAGTGGCCGATAGCTTAACCAATGGCCGGTGACCATTTCCTTTGGCCGGTGACAATTCCTCCTAGCCGGTGGTGTTCCACAGTGTCCATGGAGCATACTTTGGGAGTTGTGCAACTTCCAGAAGAGCAGAGCAGGGAACACAGAGGCAACTCGTGCATGGCGACGGATTTCCAAGCAAACCCGAGCACGCGTGCATTGGACCCTCTTCCCGAGGCCTTTTACTGCTTTCCTTAGCTTAGTTAATTTGTTAATCAATTAAGTGGACTGTAATATTTAATTAGCTTGTAGGTTAATTAATTTGTATTATTCTTTTGGTCCCTCCGAGTGAGGGCATATTTGTAATAAGTGTGCGTGAGTGTGTGTATGTCTTCCAACCCCATGTCTTTCTTCCCTTTTACTTACCTGCTTTTGATGGTTAGTATTAGGGCATATTTAATTTAGCATACCTTATGCTATGCATTCGTACATTCATGCATTTGTCTTGCATGCACCGGGCTCGGCGCATCATTCTAACTGCATTTGTATTTTAATTCCAAATTGAATACGTGTTAGTTGTAGCATTTCACATGTCATTGTAGATTAGCCGAGCCTATCTTAGTTGCATTTTGCATGTGTTGCATTAGCCATCTTAACATGAACTAGGATCATGCATATGATTACTAACTAGTTTCTGTTTTGGCTTGGAGTACTAGGTGAGCTTTTACGCTTTAGCATCCTTGCATGTGTGTGAGTGTTGCCATGACAGCATGATTACTATGAGGCTAGTTGCTTATGTCATATAACTGCTTGAATGCCTGTGGATGGAGGTTGAATCACCTAAATTGGAATAATGCATTAAAACTATGAGTTTTAAGCCCACTAGATAGTGGCAAAACCATCTTTTCTAAGCCCACCCGAGGGTGGCAAAATCTACATTTTAAGCCTACTTACGAGTAGCAAACCACTTTCTAAACAAACATGAAATGTTTTGTTCCAATTCAGGCGATCCAGTCTATACTTGTTTGCTATGCGCATAACATAGTAATTCTAGGCTAATAACCGGAATAAGAACATATAATGTTTTCAAAACAAGATATCACGGTTAGTAGAGGCCGATCTTTGATCGGGCGAGAGGGGGTGCTCATAGCTGACCTTCCCTAATCGTACCCAAGTTCCCGAGCCGAGGCAACTTTGGTGATGACGGACACGTGGCCTTCGGCACCGAGTCAGGGTTTCCTAAATTTCCCAAAATAAAATATTTAGGTGGCGACTCTGTATCTGGCGAAGCAATCCATGTTTGGCACTTCTTTCAAAAATCTGTTTTTCTCAAAACGATTTGCCGGATTTGGACTCTTTGGTTCAGATTAAGAACCGTGACAATTTGAGTCCAAACTGCAGTAGACCCACAAACGAACAGAACGGGACTCACCCTCCCGGGGCGTTCGGGGACGTCTACAATGCGTATCGTAATCTATAAATGTGTCGAGATTAAGGCTTAGCTATCATACCCTTACACATATCTAGTCACAAAAATCATAGTGGACTAAATGCGCCAATACAAATGACCTTCTACGGCTTTCCTACTTACTTGTGCGCACCCATTGCAAACAAAGTTACACATTCACATGAGAGCAGGATGTCACAAGCGAGTGGGCCCGAGAAGGCCTACTCAAACCATCGTGTCATCATCTCATTAATGTGATTAAGTATAATAAGCCACCGGTTCATGACCAATGTCATAAACTAATTCCAATCATCTTAATGTGTGAGTTCTCGAAGATAAGTTTAAAAGGTTTAGGCCCAACTAGGTAATGACTCAGGACTAATTCATATTCACTAGATCATAAAAGGATGTCATAGAGATATTAAGTGCGCCTAAATCGCAAATTTAACTAGTAAGTGCTAATCCCCTGCACCTTCAAGTCAATTTTATTCTCTATACACTTTAATGCATCTAGTTGAAAGATGACGATACTCCTCTTGCCATCTCTGTTTCTCGCTTCATAGTTACTTGCAATTAATTCTACTATCCACAAGAAGGAGAGAATAAGCTATCAACTATGACAGCTCTTGAAGTAACTTAAGTGCGAATTAGGCTAAAGGGTCTAATTCAACACAATGCTCTCACAAGCGATGCATCAAATTCTTAGAATCATAACAACCTTGTCGGCCTTGACCTTTTCATTATTATGCTGCAACGTTTGCGCTTAGTGGTAAACGTTATTCAAAACAAAACGTTAGCCTAGTAAAGGAATAATACAAAGAAGCCCCTCCTCATGTCTCACACTCAAGTGTGGAAACAGTAAGTGTCCAGACTTAGACAAGTTGGCAATGCTAATAGATTTTGCAGCCACTAAGCGCTAATCTTTTTACTTAGTGTTAATAGATTTTGCAGCTTCTAAGCGCTAATCTTTTCACTTAGTGTTAATAGATTTTTGCAGCTTTTAAGCGCTAATCTTTTAACTTCACGTGATATTTCAACGCACACTATTATAGTGCATAAAATTTTGCTCTGTCCACTCCCAATAATTGGGTAGAGAGCAAAACACCCCTGCACATACTGGCTACTCGTCGTACACTTAATGACTAATTTATTTAAGCTCGCATTTCTTAGATGGCGTGACTCTTGAATGTTACTTCATCCAATGATATAACATTATTTACAAGTCAAATTTACAAAGTCAATCCGCGCAGCTCAATAGTCAAGATCATATACAGATCTATTGAGGGCTTACTAATTTCATAACCTCAAAACTCGCCAACCAAAACTACGTAGCGTGCCGCTAACCATAGCGCACACATTAGTTTTTATTATGCCAAACAAGGCAACAAAATCACGGCGACTTTGAGTCATGTTTCCTTACTTTGGCTTAATTAAGGTTTGACCTAAAGTCTCCAAGACTTTTGCTCATCTAAAGAATAGGATTACATTGTTGACATTTGAACATCTCTACTAAGTCTAGGTCAACCAAATTAACTTCCATAAGCTAAATCAATTTAGAGAGAAATTCGCATTGGGATTAATTTGATTAGCATAATATAATTTTGCCGCAAAAATCTAAATTAAATAGTGACAATATTACACAAGTCGCAAGATCGAAAATCCGCTATGCTCGTAATCATCTCTTGCGCCACAGGTGACAATTATCCAAAATTTAATTTAATTTATGCGCAAAATATTGGTTTTCGGGAGTTAATCTACAAAGATTTCTCTTAACCAAATAACCTCCCACTGACTATGGCATGTCTAAAAAACATGATAAATTATTCTAATTCCATACAATAGCATCATAATGTAGATTCACAATCAATACATGCTATGTTACATTTAATAAAGGAATTAAAATAAAAAACAATTAATCATGCTATTCTAATTACAACATATTATAAACTCTAGGCAAATAAATAATAATATGCTATATTTAATATTCAAATTATGCCATAACAGAAATTATATCACTTCTGAGATTTTCTAAAATTTTCTGGTATTTTCTGGAATTTTAAATAACTAATAAACACATATAAAATAAGAAATAAAAAATCCAGAAACTGATAAACTGAAACAATATTCAGATTATGCCATAATTAAAATGTATATCATTCTGAAATTTTCTAGAATATTTCTGAAATTTTCTGAAATTTTAAATAACTAATAAACACACATAAAATTAGAAATAAAAAATCCAGAAACTGATAAACTGAAACAATTATACCAGTAAATAGTAAAACATTTCAGAAGTCCACAATGAAAATTTCAACCCCAGAAAATTATTTATGCAATACCAGAATCATTTTAAAGCATAAAAAATGAATTATTAACACAGAAAAAATATTTTTTATTTTCGTAAAATTTTCAAAATTTTACAGAATATAGAAAAATTAATTCTGAGTCTAACAATACAAACCACACATAAAACAAATATGTAATGAATTAATTATGACCATTTAACGCGATTCAGAATTTAAAAAAAAAACAAACAGAGCCTTACAGCCAAGCCAGCTGGGGAAACGGCTCGGCTCGTGGCTCAACACGCGGCTCAGCGTGGCTCAGCACACGGCTCGGCTCGCGGCTCAGCACGTGGCGCGCGTGTGTAGCGCAGAGGGCGCGTGCGTGCAAAGGGCGCGGACAGTGCGCGCGTGGAGCACGTGAGAGCGCGTGCACAGCGCGTGACAGCGCGTGGAGGTGCATGGAGGTCGCTGCTGGCGTCAGATGGCGCGTGTAGTCCACGTGCCGCCTTCCACGGTGTTTTCTGGTCCGATTTCGGTACTTCCGGACTCCATTTTCCAAAATAAAATCATTTATAGTCTTAAAAATGACATTAATGATCATAAAAAATGAAATATTTTGGATCTCTTCCTCTTTTATAAATATACACATGATAAAAGAAAGCACAAAAAAACCCATACATGGCTCTGATACCAATGTAAACAAAGTATAACGCAGCGAAATAAAAATTATGGTCATACCTTTACAAATAGAGTCTGAATTGAAGGATCACGTGGGTAAATCACGTGCTTCCTGAATCTGGTCAATCATCCCAGCAATGGGGTGATATTACAGTAGTGAATATCACCCACACAAATCACAGTGCAAATGGCTTGATCGTTGTTTTTGGGAGAGAGTCAGTATATGGGAAAAACTGAAACATACGTTGTTTCTCTCTTAATCACCCATATCCCATATATCAGATATATAATATGTTTTTTTATCATATATCCATATCAGTTAATGATGATAATATATGTATCCTGAGTGGTTATCCAAATAGGTTTTGAATTCAAATTCAAAACCTATTTGGATAAGGTTCAAATTCAAATTCAAATGGTCATGCCACATGGGCGCCCATTTCTAACAGTTATGTTGTGAAAGACAAAAATATTTCGTCACCAATAATAAATTCTCTATTCTTGTATTTAAGGAGGCAAAAATATTTTATCACTAATTATTTCTTTTTATTAAAATGTCGTGGTTTTGTATTTTGGACCACTAAAACCGTGACCCCAAGAGACACGCTCTGACCCTTATCACTCATTTTCATGTACACAAACACTGAAGTCGTGACTCAAGAAGACACTTTCTACAAACCCTCATTTCTCTTTTGCACTTGAGCCTACTCCTCTCTCACAAGTATTGAAGTCGTGAGGCAAGAAGACACTCTGTAAACCATTTCTTGTATTTCGCACTAAAGCCCCTCTTTTATGTCTTACACTTAAGCCCATCCTGCATGCCAGCATTGAAGCTGTTATCCAAGAAGGCACGCTATGCAAACCGACTATTCTTTCTCACAGTGAAAGCCCCTCTTGTACACAAGCACTTTTTCTCATTGTCTGAACCAACTCTACCATTTCCGTCTAGAACACCCATTTTAGAAAAATTGAAGGTCAAAACCCCTCCCCACAAAAAAAAAAAAAAAAAAAAAAAACGTTAATTAATGTAGCTATTTTTTTGTGAGAAAAAATACAGATGAAAAAATAATAATATTTTTTTAATTTTCAAAATTAATAGAAAACATTACCTTGTTTAGTATAGAGTTTTCAATAATTAATTTTTAATCTGTATTTTTTTAGTGAACATTTTTTAATATTATAATTTTTTTTTTCTTTTTTTCCTTTTTAGATCCCTTTAATTTAGATAAGGGCAAATTGCAGTAATTGTCCCAGTACTTTGGTCCTTGTGCCATATAAATGGCATGTGTCAATTTTTTTTTTTTTTAATAGAAAATTATAAATTTACTAACCTCAATGAGTTAATTGCAATCAATTCAGTGATTATTTTCATTTAAAAACACTAACGACATTATCACTGGATCAAATTGACACAAAATTTAAAATTAAGGGTCAAAATTGTGCCAATTGAAAGTGTAGGAACCAAAATGACACAAAAGACAAAGTATAGGGACAACCTGTGTAATTTGCCCTTTAGATAAACTTAAAAGGTGCAAAATTTATGAAAATACTATAAAAAATTCACTGCATACAAAAAAATATAAAAATTTAGTACATTGTCATTTTTTTTAATTGATTTTCTTTTGATTTTTTTCATAAATATTTTACTTTTTAAGTATATTTAAATTAAGTGTATCTAAAAAAACAAATAACTCCTTGATTGTTTTTCATATTATTATTCGCTAGTGTAGCACTCTGTGCTTCCTGTTATAATGAAACTATATTTGACTCTTTGATTATCTTGATTGAGAACCTTCTTAGTTGATATTTGAGCCTTAGTTGAGGTGTTACCATAGTGGTTGGGTGAGATTGATTCAGAAACTCCAAATTTAAATAGTTGTTATTGAGTAGTTTTCACTATTTCATCATTTTCTCTCTCCATACTTTCAACTTGATGTGAGGCTAGAATCATTGGAAAGCTTACTTTCAGGGCTTCAATTTGGGCACAAGAACGACCCTAAACAGAGTCCAGACGAGAGAGTTACACCTATTTGAATTTTGAGTTTCTGTACTGAAAGCATGCTCGCTCAAGCGAGCTTTTCTTTTCTCGAGCAAACTGTGTAATTTTCAGAGATTCTGAGAGCTTCTTTTCTACGCTTGAGCCAAGCTTCCTTCGCTCGAGCGACCAGGTCGCTAACAAACATTATAAGTGAATTTTTGGCCCTAAAACTTTATTTTTCTCCCTTTCTTCTCCTCCCATCCTATAAACCCGAAACCCTAACCTTCCAAACTCTTGATTTCTCTTCTTTTTACCTAAGATTCACCCCAAATCTTTCAAGAAGGTTGAAGGGCAAGCATAGATCAAGACTTTTACCGATTATTTTGTGATTTCATTGGAGTTTCAAGTTGCGTCTTCATCTTTAGCTTCGAATCTTGAGGTAGGGATTTCTTTGCTCCTTTTTAATACCTTATCTATAGATAGATATGTGGTAGATTTTATTGCATAAAAATCATATCCATTATGGATTTCTATGAAAGTCATGAAAGGGGATCTAGGGTTTGTTATTTGTGAATGAGATTGTTAAATTGATTGTTGTTTGAGTTAATTGGAGAGTAGTCTAACATATTTATGTTAAAAGGGAGAAAAAGCCCTAATTTAATGTTTTGACTTGGTGAATTAAAAATGGGTAAAGTTGAATAATGTTTGTAAATTGTTATTATGGTTTGTGTAAATGTGTTAATAGCTAAAAGGGAGAATTAACTATGGCATTGGAATTATTTTGGATTGATCATATTAAGTTGAGAGTTGAGTTGGGTTGTGGCTTTGATATCCATGGATTTAGTTTTGTGAAATGAAAAGAATGGATTGGGGATAAAGAGTGGAGTATGTTAACTTAGAAAATAAGAGAATTGATTTTTGAAAAGAAAGAATGAAATCATAACACTATGTGAATTCATAAATGAACTTGAGGTTGGATTATAAATATTTTATTTTACTATTGTTATTGTTGGATTTAAAATCTCATGAGAGTTGGATTATTATAATACGTGTGTTGAGTACATACATTTAGAGGTTTTTTCCTTGGTCATCGGTGGAGGATGACATTGTTGCGTTGAATAGTTTATGTGTATGCATTACACTTGTGCTAGTTGTACTTTGTCATGTTGTGATGATTGGTAGCGTATTGTAAACACCCCATTTTTGACCGTCCTCAAGACTTGGACGTCATCGTTTGAACACTCGATGATCATTCATGCTCGTGTTCGTTTTGAGTTCTCGGAGCTCTCGGCTACGCGCCTTGCCTCAAGATCTCTCAACTTGTTTGTTTTGTGCTTGGTTGTGGACCAAACACTTGTGTTTTTTGCTTCTAAGGGAAGAGGGTGGCTTGTTTGCCATCCCCTCAACCCACCGACCAGGGCATAATGCCATCGGCCCCTTTTTCTTTCCATCGGCTAAGAGTGTTGGCCAGTCGGCACTATATTTGGTCGGCCGGCACTTATGTTGGTCGATTGGCCATTTTTGGTGGCCGAACCCTATTCATCTGCTTTATGCAAATATTTTGTGCCAGCTGATGCAGCTGGCATCCACAATTCACCCCTTCCATACACGTGTATGGAGGGATTTGCCCTTTGCTTAGCTTCTCTTGGAAGCCTTAGAATTTGAACCTCTATAAAGAGGGAGCCCCTCCTCCCTCCTTCAGGGTTCAGAAAAATTGTTCTTGGATAGATATAGTATTGTATCTATTTTTCTTTGTTTAGCTTTGTTTTGTGTCTAAAAGAGTAGTATTGTCTTACTATTGTACACAAACACACACTAGAACACCTTCCTTGATTGCTGAGGTCCTAGGAAGTTGATTTCAGAGTTCTTGGATTGGTTTGAACTCAGAAAACCTGCTGGAGCTTGGTTCTTGAAGAGGTTCTACAAGGGTGAGCTTCTTACCTTTAGATACCCCTTTCTTGCTTAAGCTTTTAACCCTTCTTGCTTATTGTTTTGAGCTTAGTTTATAACTGATAAAAGTTCTGATTTTGTGTGCTTTAGATCTTTGTTTGAGGTCATTTTGAGGTTTGGGGTTGTTTGCCCCTTTCAAGGCCTTGTTAGGCCTTGTTTTAAACCATCTCTTTTGGCCCTTACTTTGAGCTTTGCATGACCTCTCTACCACTGAAATCCAGAGGATTTTCAGCGGTGGAGAGGTGGTTTTGGCATCTTAAATAGGAGGGTCACCCCCTCTCCATGTTGTCTTTAATGCTTACATAAATGGCTTATGTTTGTAGCATGTGTGCTTAGCTTGTTTTAGCTTCATTTCAGTATATATTAGGCTTTGTTTTGCCATGATATAGCACTGTTTTGACTTGGTTTAGACATACCATGCATGCTTTGTATACTTGTCTTGTAATCCCATGATTTGCCTTAACATGCACCATGTTGTAACATGTCTTTTTAGCATGATTTTGGTTC
Source organism: Camellia granthamiana (assembly GCA_036172215.1). Classification (NCBI taxonomy): domain Eukaryota; kingdom Viridiplantae; phylum Streptophyta; class Magnoliopsida; order Ericales; family Theaceae; genus Camellia; species Camellia granthamiana. Next base: position 73,106,876 of record CM069908.1, on the reverse strand, counting down.
AACTCCATGAAGCTTCTAGCCATGTTATGACATGCTTAAGCTCTGATTTTGGTCTTCTTGGTCCATGCTTACATTGTTTTGTATAGCTACCATGCAATCTAGCTTGTTAGCTTTGAGTGGTCAAGCCATTAGCATGCTCTATTTCAATCATTTCAGTGGTTTGGCATCACTTATAATGTTATTTTAGTCCATATTCCATGCTCATATACTTGCACTTATGACTCCTTTAATGTCTTAAAGAGTTGGTGTTTTATGCCTCATGATCGGGTCATTGTGCATGCCCCTATGCTTAAGTCATTTAGATGCCATCTAAGTGGGTTTTTGAGCTCATTTTAACATGCCATAACTCTGATTTTGGTTGCTTAAGGCATGCCATGTTTGGTTGTGTTAGGTGTAGTGTAACACCTCTTTTGTGGCCTCGCGTGCCTCATGTTTTTGGCATTGTGTTCTAGCTTGTGTTGGCTAGTTTTGAGCTCACTTTTGGTCTTGTTTAGACCTGCCTTAGGACTGTTTTAGGCCCCCTTGGCCCTTTGGGGCTTGCTTCATGTAGCCTTGGTTTGAGTCCCTTGGCTAGTTTCAAGTTTTGGGCTTTATTGCATGCCTTACTTGCATGCTTTGGTTGATTTGGCATCCTCCCTAACATGATTTCAGAGCTTAACATGTTTGCCTAATATCCATGTTTGCCTCCTTTTAAGTGTTCTTAAAAGTTGCTCTACTATGCTTAACGTAATGGACCATCAGCATGCATGTTTGTACGTGTATTTCATGCCCTTGTTGCATTATTTGGGCCACTGATTTGGACCTATTTGAGAGCTGCCCATTTCGGTTTAAGACCATCCCCGCATGTTGTTGCATGCTTGCCTTGCATGTTGTCGCATGCTTGTTGCATATTTGGTAAATTACATGTTGTAACATGCTAGTTCAATTGTGCCTTGTTGCGTAATTAGTCCATAACATGTTATTGCATGTTTAAGTAGTATCGCATTTGGCATGCTTTTGTTAAGTAGCTTTGCATGTTTGCATATCTTGTCCCTTTACATGTTGTCACATGTTTGCCTTGCATGCTTGAATGTCCATGTTGCATTTTGCATGCTTGTCTAAGTTGCATTGCATTTGGCATGCTTAGCCTTGTATGGCGTTGTCATTAACATGCTCATGTTGCACTAGTTTTGCTTGCACATTCACATCCCTTGCCTCTTGATAAACCATGATAGAGGTTAGGGTCCTTCATGTGTTTTGTGTGCATTTCATTTGACATTAAAATGCACACTTGGCTCCTTTGGCCATCATGCATTGAAATGCGTGATTGATGGCCTGAGGGTTGAGAACCATACTTTCTTGAGTTCATGACATGATAGGAAGGGTGGTTATGCACACATTGCTTTGAAAATACATTGCCATATTCTGTTTGTCCTCTACTGCAGCAAAACAGCATTCTGTAGGAAGAGATGGCCGGTCAGCCATCTTTAGTGCCGGCCAGCTATGTATTGATGGCCGAGGTCCCCACAAATGGTCGATGACCAGTTCCTCGTGGCCGGTGACCTTGACTTTTAGCCGGTGACATCCCACAGTGCTCAGAGAATGGTTCAGAAGCATCCTTGAGACTTGCACAGTTTTCAGAGGTGCAGAGTAGTGTAAACAAAGGCAACATGACATGGCAATGGATTTCCGAGCAAAACCGACCAAGCATACATGCGTCTTTCTTCCCGAGGCTGTTTTACTGCTTTAGTAGCTTAATTAATTTGTTTAATTAGTTAAGTGTTATGTAATAATTAATTAACTTGTTAGTTAGTTAATTTGTATTATTCTTTCGGTCCCTCCGTCGAGAGGCGTAATTGTGTAATAAGCGTGCGTGTGTGTGATGCGTGTCTTTCAACCTCCACTTCTTTCTCCCTTTTACTTAACCGCTTACGATGGCTAGTTCTAGGGCACGTTTCAATTAGCATCCTTATGCTATGCATGTTTGCATCATCCATCTGTATTGCATGCACCGGGCTCGGCGCATCATACTAACTTCATTGTTTTTCAATTCCTATTTGAATACATGTATCGAGTTGTCGCATCTCATATGCCATTTTAGATTAGCCGAGCCTATTCTGGTTACATTTTGCCTGCGATGCATTAGCCATCTTAACATGGACTTGGATCATACATTTGATTACTAACATGTTCTTTGTTTTGGCTCAGAGTACACTGTGAGTGTTTATGCTTTAGCATCTTGCATGTATGTGAGTGTTAATATGACAGCATGCTTGCCATGAGGCTAATTGCTTATGTGATATAACTACCTGAATACTTGTGGGTGAAGGTTGGATTGCTTGAATTGGAATAATTCATCAAAATCCGTGTTTTAGCCTACTTGCGAGTAGCAAACTTCAAACCATTTCCAAACAAACGGATATGCGATGCTTTGTGCCAAATTAGGTGATCTAGTCTATACTTATGTATTGTGCACATCACATAGTAATTCTAGCTAATTAACCGGAATAAGAACGCATGTGTTTTCAAAAACAAGATATCATGTTTAGTAGTGGCCGATCTTTGATCAGGTGAGCGGGAGTGCTCATAGCTGACCTTCCCCAATCGTACCCAAGTTCCCGAGCCGAGGCAACTTTGGTGATGATGGACACGTGGCCTTAGGCAACGAGTTAGGGTTTTCTAAATTTTCCCAAAACAAAATATTTAGGTGGCGACTCTGTATCTGGCAAAGCAATCCATGTTTGGCACTTCTTTCTTAAAAATCATTTTTCTAAAACGATTTGCCGGATTTGGACTCTTTGGTGATTTATCAATCTCACATCGCACATTATGAGATTAGATTAAGAACTGTGACAATTTGAGTCCGAACTGTGGTAAGCATAAGGCCCTCGGGGCTCGTCCACACGTATACTGCGCTGAGAATAAGAGGTACCATTACCTTCCACCTAGCGCCTGAAGAATTGGCTACGCTTAGAATAAGAGGTACCGGTACCTTCCAGCTAGCGCCTGGAGAACTTGGCAGAGGTACCATTACCTTCCAGTTGGTGTCTAGTAAATGAGCATTTCGTTATGGAAAAGGTGTATCCTTGGCTTACCGTGCTTAAAGCAGGTAGAGCAGAGCTTATTTTTCATTATTATCTCAGTGTACCTGTGTATATCATGCGTTATGATGGTTATGGTTCAAGATGGCCGAGTTGTCTCATATGTTGAGTAGATAGTTATTGGGTGATTATTGTTTTCATTTTTCGTGTTAGATGTACATCTATATATTTGAACGTGTTGGAAAATGACGTAGACTATGTGTTGAGTTCATAAATAATGTGAAGGAAATAAGAGATTTATGAACATGTTTCAAATTCCAAAACAAAATGGTTGTTATGAGATATTTTTGAAATGGGAAATGAAAAGGAAATGTGAACTGTCTGTATTGTTGAAGGAATTGAATAAATTTGGGAAAAGTACTTATGTAAATATTCTTTGGTTATAAACCGTCACATTATTTATATAGTATGAGACTATGCATTCATGATCATAGCTATCTGTATGTTGTTATTGTTTAGGATCATGTTGAAATCCCTACTGGACTTTATGTTCATCCCACGTTGCTAATCTTTTTCAGGTGAATGTCAAGAAGTGTTTCAAGGTCATGGATCTCCTTTACCTATTAGCCACAGGGCCTTTTATTTATGGGCGGAATGCCATTGATGTAAAAGGATTAAATCATTTCTCTTAATTTAAAAGATGTAAGCCTATAGGTAATTTATTTAATTATAACTCCCGTTGCATGCATATTGTATTTGAATGAGAGAATCTTTATTCATGTGTTCTTATAAATGTAAAAAGTTTTCGTATGTTATCTTTGAAATTGAATCTATAATAATGGTTTGGTAATGGAATCTGAGTAATAAAAAGTGGGGCGTGACAGCTAGTTTTTGAACTTCAAAATTTTTTTGATTTAAATTCTCATAAATTATTTTTAAACGGGTTTTTGTTTGTCTTTGTTGAACTTTTTTCATATTTTAGTTAATTTTTTATTTTTTACTTTTTAGATGTACAACTAAAAAAAAAAGTGACTAAAATATTAAAAAAATCACTAAGGCTTGCAATTAATTTAAAAATCGTTTTCAAAAAATGAAACCAAAAGAAAATTTTAATTTTGTCATAAAAATCAAAAGAAGGGGTTTTCTTTTGGACATGAAAATTTTAATTTGGTAAGGAATTTTTTTTTTGTCACAAAAAGAAGCCAAATATTTGGCACCACACACAAAAAAAAAAACGACGCCAAAAATTGGTGATTGGTGACAGATTATTTGGTCTTAAAAGAAAAAAAAGATTTTTGGGCCCAAAAAAAAAAAAAAAAAAAAAAATCCTCACAATCTAATAAATAGAACAATTAACACATATCTAAAGACAATTTCTTTTCTTTTTAGGGCTAAGAAGTTGAAGGGGTTGGATCTTCAAGACCATCAAATTTCTTTTGTCTCACTTGTTACCTCTGCTCTTTCTCTGGTTTGCTTACCGTTGTAACCAACGGCAGAGGGACCGGCTCTTTGCTGAAGCATTCTTCGACAATCTGATTGGAAGGGACTCTCAAGGTACACATGTATCTCTCTTTCCCTCCCTCTCTTCCCTCCCATTATGAACCCTAGCTAGCATTTAATTTTTTTCTCTAATATTTTCATTTTGTTTCTATTGTTCGTATGTTGTTCTAATGGGTCTAAAGTGCTTGGATTTTCTTTGTTCTCTGTTAAATAAACTAAACTATCGGTTCTAAAGGGAGATGATCCTAAGTGGCAGATTCCTTAATACACAATGGCTTAGAATAAGCCAAATCATGAAATAACAAATGAATTGCAATTTTAGTTGGACCACAAACCAGCTGGGGTTGTGGTTACCATAGACAATTAGAAATTACCAACTATAGCTGTGACAACCCCGTTTCCGTATTATACGGTTAACTCACTAATTATATGAGTGTTAATGTGCTTGATATGAAATTTGATGTTAATTATGTGTTTTATGTGATTTTTTAATGCCTATCTATTGATTGTAGACATATCTGTTACAATTTTTGCTATAATCCAGAATTAAGGGCTGTAGAGACATCAAAAACCAAAATTGATTAATTTATTATGATCAGCGTAATTTTTAGAACCTACGGTGAAATTTAATTAAAAATTTATTTGGATCAAATTAATTAGATTAAATTGAATTAAATTAAGTAAGGTTGATTAGTCTTAATCATGCTTAATTAGCTTAAGCTAAGCACCCACTATATATATGTTGAGTTAGTGCCTAGGCTCATAATTTTGAGCTCATCTTCACCATTTTGTTGAGATTAAGCTATATAGAGAGAGAAATCTTCATCTTAGATAGAGAGGAGCTCAATCTTGAGGAATTGGCTTAGAGGATTGAAGAATTTGGAAGCTAGGCTCAAGAAATTGCTAAACCTAGCCTCATTGAAGATAGTAGGTAAGAGTTTGAACCTCAATTTGTGAGTTAAGTCATTAAATTGTGGATTTAAGAAGATAACAAGATTAAATGTGTGAATTGAACAAAGATTGTAGGAATTGAGATCAAATTGTACATGCATGCAAGTATTTGCTTTGATTCTTCAAGTTTTGGACATGAACTTTGATAATCATGTTGAATTGGGAATTGTTACTTACATGCATTCATGTTTTCTAAGTCTTGAAGGTTTGAAATACATGAATTCATGAATTGGAAGAGTTTCATACTCTTGAGCATGATCCTTGTCATCCATGTTGAATTTAGAAGATGAATATGTAGAATTTTATCATTTTGGGCTTGAATTATATGATTCATGATGAAATTGGAAGTTATATTGCACATGCATCATTGTTTCATAAGTCTTGGAAGCTTAATTTTATGTTTGGAAAGTCATGAAAAGAGTTTTGAAATTAATTCTCACATGCTTGAAGATTTGAGTTCAATTTTGGTAAATTCATAAGGTTTTGAGCAAATAATTTATGGATGATCTTGTATTTGAGTTTTCTAAAATGTTTTTATGATTATCAAAGTGTTTTCATGAGTTTGGAATGGCCATGCAAGCTTTTACATGTTATTTATTTTTATTTTTTTGGAACTCAAATTCACAGTCTTGAAACCTAGAAAATTCACAGCTGGCTCGAACGACCAAGTGGTAGCTCGAGCCAACATTGCGAGCTCCCAGTATTTTGCACTCTACAAAAGTTGGCTTGAGTGACCAAATGGTGGCTCGAGCAAGCTCAGTTTTTGCCTTCAGCTAGCTCTAGTGACCAAAAGCTGGCTCTAGCCAACAGCTTATTTTCAGCATGTTTTCAAAAGATGTTTTAAGCACATATCTTCATTCCCATCTCTTTCCGGATATTCTTAAGCATGAATTATGACTTCTTGAGGACCAATAAGCCAAGAAAAAAAATAAGTAAATGATTAGAAAAGAGAGGAAAGATTTATTTGATTTGAACGTTGAATTTCATCCTTTGAGCATGAACCTTGTAATCTATGTTTTTGAAAGAATTTCTAAGTATTATTTGAAGTTGTGGATAAGCGACGAAAGTTCATGATTTGAACACTCTTAGGCATACATTGTGCATTCTAAATGAATTAAAAGGTTTGAAAGGAGCCTAAGAGAATTAAACAAGTTAAGGAGCGGATTAAATAGCATTGTGATTCGATTTGTGTATGTTTATGAATTGTGTAAGAGCATCCATGAAGATGAATCAACACTCCGAACACTGTGAGTAATATCTTAATACAGATATTTTCAAGTATGTTATCTTCCAAATGCTACTTCTGTATAAGCTTCATGGATTTGTTGATTTGAATTATGAATGAGTATTCTATATGCCTAATTTTTGTATAAGACTCTACGAAGAACATGATTTGCGCCCAAGGCTATTTGATATGTATGAATTGGGCCTGAGGCCATTTGATATGTATGAATTGGGCCTGAGGCCATTTGATTCATTTGAATATTATGATGGGCCAAAGGCAGTTTGAATATGAATGTAATAGGCCAAAGGCTATTTGAATAAAAAGGTGATCATGATCATGAATATGAAATGCGCATAGATATGAACATGAAGAGAATGGGCTTGAGGCCGTTTGATACGTTTGAAGTGTTTGAATTGGGCCCAAGGCCGTTTGATATGTTTTAAGTATTTAAATTGGGCCCGAGGCCGTTTAATGAATCTGAAAAAGTTATACAATGGGCCCAAGGCCATATGATATGTTTGTTAAGGATCTATATGGGCCCGAGGCCGTTGATATGTACAACAAAAAACACAGAATGGGCCCAAGGCCATTTGTATATGAAATTTACAAGTCCAATGTACTTAATATGAATCTCATTCATGTAACTCCTTTACTTTGGTATTATTCACTAGGCGTTAGCTCACTCTTATTTATATATGTAGGTGAGTAAAGTGACGTTTAACCCCAGCCTTAGTGGAGTTTGAAAAAGGAACCCGAGTTTTTGTGGAGTTAGCCCAGGTGCCTCACGCAAGAGGCTTTGTTTATGATCTCTTATATTTTCTTTTGTTATTCTCATTGGTCATGATAGACCATTTATGTGTATAAGCTTTTAGTATAGCTGACTATGTGTTTGAATGATCTTGAGTGTACAAGATGTTAACTACTTATATGTGGTGTGAGTTATTAATAAGTATATGGGAAATGTTTTGATATTCCATGTAAGCACAGCTTATTGGACAAAATTTTTAAATCTGCTTCCTCATCTAGCCCCATATTATTAATTTTAAATTGAATTCTGTTTGAGGCTGTAGGTAATCTCATGATTATTGGCCGGTTATGACCTTAATCTATAGGGGCGGGTTCAGGTCATGACAATAGCACTATGGCTTCATTATTTATGGAGAGAGAAGATTTAAGAAGATGGTGGCTAAAAAAATCTGATTGGTTATAGTACAAATATACTTTCATTCCTATAATCGTTGTATTTTGATCAGACGATGTTGTGTTGTGGTAGGCTTTTGGTTTTGATGACTATATATCTATGACTTATCTATTTTTTGCAAGATCAATTTGATTTACAAGGAGACCCTGTTGATATAGAAAAGGCAATGAACACAAAATTTGGTCAGAGATCGAGTAACCATACCTATAGGCTGCACAAACAATTCATGGAGCTGAAGGAAGCTAAAGAGGAGGAGTATGCAAAAAACCACCCACTGAAGGATGTCGATCCTACCAAGTGGATAGATCTTATTGATAAAAAATGAACATTAAAGATTTTTTGGTAACTTTTTCGTCTTTTTTATTATATTAGCAAAGAAAGAATTTGATTAGAATAGGAAGAGATTCCAAAAAAAAACTAGAAAGAACACAATCAATTTGCTGTGAAATTCCATATGTATTCTTTTCCCTTTATCTTCTAGGCATGTAAGTGGAACATAATAAAAACCAAATAAGTGGGAAAATGAGAAAGGGAAACTTGTAAACATGGATTGAAAGGCTCACATAATAGGAGATTAATTTATGGTTCCTTAAAGTGCACATTTCACATCTTAGAATAAAAAACTAAGATTTCAGTTTCTATGATTGTATTTATGTAGAAAACTTTTCTTTGAACTATAAAGTGCATGCTTTGAGTTAGAATAGTCAATCGTGTACAGCTACTGTAGAGTATTTGGCTTGGTGTGTGCCTTTACTATTTCCTGTTTGTTCTTGGGTTTGGTCTGAAGTTTCATGATAATGGTAAGCAACTAGCTGAGTAACTAATACAGGGTATTGAGACAAAACTTGAGATTTGATAGAGTTGTGGAAGAAAGAAAAGGTTATGAGTTTATCAGTAATTGTTCCATATATTGTGAAATGTAAATGGATTTTTTCACAATCTATCTTGCCCATGCTTATATGCCCCCTATTTGTGAACGGTGTAAATTTCTCGTTTTTCTTTTTTCACCTAGAAAAACCATCTTATGATAAAGTCTCAACAAGTCCTCTAATCTATTTTTCAAAGAATTGAATGATACTAGTGAATAATTTGAAATATCTTTTAAGTTGAAATGATATATAGGAAAAGAATAGAGATGAACAATGCAATTCCTTCTAGGAACTTAACTGGTATCCTAGCATGTAGATTATTGAGTTGGGAACAGCATATTATGTGATAATTAGCATGCATCAGTTTTCAAATCTCATTTGATTGTGTAAATTTCTTATTACCAATTATGCGTCAAATCTGTCTCATCTAGGTGTTCAACATAATTTTGTGTATTGTGGTTGTGGTATTGTTGCTTTCTTGAATACTTTGCAGTTTGAACTTATATTGGTTTCCATATAACTTACCCTAACATTTTTATATTACTTTATTATCAAGCATTAAATTTGTCTTACTAATGATACATTTCATTGTTATATTAGTTCATTCTTCCTTACAGGAACAATCAAAAGTCAACATATTTGTCTTACTAATGATACATTTCATTGTTATATTGGTCATTCTTCCTTATAGGAATAATCAAAAGCCAACATCGCAAACAGAGAAAAGATGAATACAAAACATAGGTGTGGTTCTAGGTCAATCCCTGTTAGAGTAGAAAAACTGTTATGTATCCTTGCACTTTAAGAATTATATTAGATTCTTAGCTTTATTTATTAAATATTTGGTCTATCGAATTAGACATGAGAAAAGAAGATGCTACCTAATCTAATAGAGTTTTACAAGGAAACTCACTATAATGAGAAAACATATGAGTGGATCTCGTCTAAAACTCAGGGTAATTATGTGAGTATATATTGCAATTTTTATTAACGAAATTTTAGAATATTATTTGTTATAATCTTGTTTAATTTTCTAATAATTATTTAAGTTTTTAATATTTGATAGGAAAATATGATACAGACATAGGCTTATCAACTCTCACAGCTGGGATCAATCCCTTTGACTGCAAAGAATTGTCAATCAAAGTCCTAAAGCCAAGGTATGGCTACGTGAAGGGACTTGGCATGAGACCTTCATCCTCTATTAGGAGGACCACTACCATATATGTTGAAACAAATGATTATGTGAAATGCCTTGAGATGCAAATAGAGACACAGAAGGAACAAATACAAATGCAGAACAATAAAATAGAAGATCTTGAAGAGGGTAGGAAGAAGCAAGGGGAGATAATGGCAGATGTCATAAACTTTCTAAGGAGCAACGGATTCACTGGACACTTTGGAAGTGGAGGGGACTCATCCACAAGTGGACATACTTCTTGGTAAAGTATATTAACTTTAATATAACAAATTTTATAAAAGAATATATGTTTGAAGAATTAGGAAGTAATGGAAACATGCATAGGACAGCCAATTTGTACAAGTACACGGGATGTATAAATTATGAATTAGTCTAAAAAATACTTTTTTTCTCTATACTTAAAGCTTCAAAAAAAGGCAGTCGAAACGCTAAATTATCACAGAACCACAGATTTGTACAGGAACCAACAGAAACACCTTAGAAGGGACCAATATAAGTTGTACGAACTTACGACACATTAATGGGATGCTCTATTTGTGAATTAGCCTTAAAATTAATTTTGTGTTCCCATAATCTCGAAAAAAGTCTATTAGAGGGATAAATTGTATAATTGATCTAATTGCAAATTGATTAATTACTAAAGTTTTTAATTTATTTTTTTTGCAGATTGGATTAGGGTGTCATTTTTGACATGCAACAATGATCTAATTTGCTTGAATGTTCATTTTTGTTTGATAAGGATACACATACTTTGTAGAGTTGCACAAGTTATTGTTGGATGTTTGGTGGAATTGCACTAGTTATAATTGTTGGATATTTTGTAGATATTGCACTATTTTATTGTATTAGGATGAAATTATTTGTAATGATGAATGGATATTTTCATTTTGTTAATTCGTAAATGTGTTGATTTATAGCAGGTTAAGTTAAGTTGTGATGGAATTGTTATATTAAACAGGTTTCAACATGAACAGGACCGTATTTGTTGAACTAAAATTTAGATTTTGATAAAATAGGTATACAATGTGAAAAAAAGTATTATGGAATTAGTGACAAAATTTTTCATCCCTAAAGAAGGTTTTTTTGTCCTTTATTTGGCTTAGGTGAATGACTAATTTTGTCATGAATTCTTTATTTCGTTGCTAAACGAATTTGTCATAACGAAAAATATTGTCACATTTTGTCCCTATTACCCTCAATGTATGATGAATTTTTTTTGACATTATTTCATCATTTTTAATGATGAATTTGTTTTTGTCTCTATTGGTAGCTTCTTTGACAAATTTTTTTCATCTTCGTTTATATTAAATGCGACAAAATTATTGTCTCTATTTCTTATATTTATGACAAAATACTTTTGTCTCTAATTTATTCCTTTAATGACAAAATATTTTGTCGCTAATTACTTACAAATATGTTACCAACAGAGTGTATTGGAGACAAAAAAAAATATCACAAATTTATCCTTTTCAATGACGAATTTATTTTTTAGCAACGATGCTTTGAAGACAAAACGGGCGACGAAAACTTTTCGTCGCAATTAGTTTGGGTGACGAAATATATACATTTTAGGACAAATTTGTTTCGTCTTTAAATCCCAAATTTGTTGTAGTGATTCTATGTAATAAAAGTGTCCTCTATTACATCCTTACTATCTCGTGAAGGGTGTTTGTAAATATAGAGAATTGTTCATCTTTTATAATTTTACATCTCTCAATTTTGATTTTATTTGATTGTTTTTTTCATAAGCTTTCGGCTCTTTTAGTTAGTTCATAAATGCTTTGAGGTTCAATCATATGATTTTTTATAGGAGAAATCTCTAACGTGCACCCCTAAAACGGTACACATGATAAGAAAATTACAATTGTTTGTTATGAAAATTATGAATATTCATGGTGCATTATGATACTTATTAAAATTACGAATATTGAATTTATTATATGCACCCTAAAGTTATGAATGGTGAAGTTATGCCATTTTGTGGTGTGAAATTTTATGACATTTTGTGGTCTATGATACAAAATTTGGTGAAAAAGTTATGAAGTGCATACCATATGCACCCTTTTGGGAGTGCACATTGTAGCCTCTACCTTTTTTATAAAGTAAATAGAAAGTGTTTATCTTTGTAAATATGCATGAAAATTTAGTGATTTATACAAACCTTAGCTCATAATATTTACAATTTATAGATATGGTAGTTATTGAGATTAATTATAATTACACGATAAATAAATAAATAAATTTGTTGTTCTTTCGTTGATTTTGTGGATTTCTACCTATCTATCTGTATGTATGTATGCATCTATTTGTGAATGAAATTATTGGCTTTTCATCACAATAGGTTTGTCTTCAACAAATTTCACAGGCAATGGTGTCATTCTTCTTCATTGATTTTGTTTGTAGCTGATAATTTGGCACTTTCATATTTGTCTTCCTTCTTGCTTATTTGGCCTGCTTATGCCTTACCTAATTAAGGGTTAAACGTAGATCTGCTTGTTCCGTTATCTATTTTCTACTATATATTCATACACATTGTTTTGTGCAGAGTAATACAACTATTGATTGTTTCCTTCTATAGTAGCATATAAATCTTTGTTTATTTTTTTATTCTTAACTTGTTAGGACCTGAGACTTGATTTATAAGTGTGGAAAATTATACAAATTAATTATATTAAGATGATACCAAAAATAAGCTTGTTTTTGCTTCAATTATACACTTTTTTGAATGTCTTTTAAAGCCTACTCATCTCAAATTTCAATATCAGCTCAATTTCCTTACTGGATTCCTGGTTTATGTTAAATCTTTGAAATTTAAAACATAAATGATATAACCAGTACTTACTATTGTGGAGATATTAGTGTGGAAGGAACATGAGAAAAATAAGGCAGTGGAACAAGTTTAAAGCCATTTCTTTCATAAGTTGTTTTGAAGATAAAATGGTTTGGATGTATGATAAGTCTTATTTTTATTGTCTATTAATTCTTTGTGCAGGGAGTTCGAAATGTCAACTGGTTTCTCTCAAACTCCACTGAGATTAGTTTGGTACAATGTTGCCCCTCTAATAGTCCCAAGTTTTTTAGGTATTGCATCAAGAGATTAGTTTGGAGTAGAGTGCGATATTGGGGTAGGCTAACCTTTTTCTATTGAGTGATCAATAGTTTTCTATTGGAATACCAAAACCATATAATCAGTGTTTCTAAATTTTGGGAAATAATTGCACTATCACACAAATTTACCTCTTTTTTTTAATTAAAAAAAAAATTGCCTATTGCTTGCATTTTCAATGCTTGTAGAATGGTAGGTAACATAACACCATTTCAAAATGTCAACAATGTTATTGTCTATTTTATTGTTAGATACATAACACTATTAATAGCCTTCAATACTTGGATTATATATTTTATTGTTCTTCTATTTGTTGGACATTAACATTGTTGCTTCTTTGGTATTGTGGATAGATTTCTAATAATTGTTCCATGAGATAAAATGATTTAGATGATTCAAAACATTCGGATTTTGGGAAGAAAATGAATGACAAAATAGTTTTAACAATTATTGGATGAAATTTGCAAAAACTAAAGTTCAAGTATGGCTGAATATCTGGAGATGAACTTTCCAGAACCAGTTCTATAGTTCATCTAATCAACTATTTTATGTTAATCTATGTAACAGCTGATTTTTGGTGACCGCTCGAGCAATCATTTGGTCGCTCTAGCGTAGATTTGTAGCCCCCAGTATCTCGCATGTTTGCAGGCGAGACCGCTCTAGCGAAGGAAATGTCACACCCTCAAAATACACAATAAATACAACTCAAAAATGGAAGAATAATAGAAATAAAATACTTTCATTCATTAGAGTTCGATTACAAAAGTCAACACATGCGTTATACATTCATAAATATTCATCCTGAATCTACAACATGTGTTATAATGTTAAGAAAAAAGAAATTAAACATACAGTCAAATGCCCTACAGGCTTACATCTTCCCAAGTCATTACTTGGTTACACAAAAGTGAGCCTCGCTCATTACATCTTAAGCCCTTGGCTTTACAAAAAATATACAATCAAAACAAAGAAGCTCTTGCTCCTAAATGTCCCTCCAAACTATTGCCTTGGCGAAGGCACTCCACCAACACCTGAAAATGGTTTTCCCAAATAGGGTGAGCCACAACCTAGTAGGAATCATCTAACACTATATATGAGGTTTAAAAGAGATATAAGTACAAAGTGCATATACAATGCCTGTGGTAAAACTTTCACAAATTCGTGTACTCATGAGATGCCAAATTCAAATTTTAATCCATTTTCATTCAATTCATATTCAGTTCACTTATCTTTCTCAATTTATGAGTCAATTTCATTATTCCTCAACAACCAAACTGAGACTACAACTCAATGGTTTTTCAATCATACAATGCACACATGTAAACACTTCAAATTACCATTTTACAGATATTTCGTCCGCGGGATCGGCACTCATATATAAATTTCGAGACTTTCATCCAGGACACTCGGGCCAACTTAATTGTAATGGAGTCCATCCCCTTTCTCCTCCCAAACAATCATACATATACGATGTATTTAAACACATAATCACACATGGAGTACATCCCCTTTCTCCTCCAAACAAACATGCATATACAATGTATATAAAACGTGATCATATTCAATAACAACCAATAATGGATTAGTTTTAATTCACATAATCCTCATGCAATTTCTACAACAATCATAGCTATCCTCTACCGATAGCCCAATACAGTTATTTCTAAACAGATCTTCAATCTTTATAACAGATAAATCATCAAATTTCCATAGGTAAGTGATTAAGCAAATCCAACAACACCATTCATCTATACATCCTCCCAATTTCGCATTTTCCATACCAATTTCATTATTTAAACAAAATGGTTATTCAAGACATTTTTAGGGCAAAGCTCCCCATTCTCCAAATACTAACCCAAGGGCCAAAATCTACTATTTTAACATAGGAAGGTCTCACATCCAAAGCCCATAATCATTTATATACACCCACATGGAAACCCCTTTTTTCAAACTTGAAACCCAAACCCTAGGTTTGCTCAAATCACTCCCAAATCTCACCGTTGTTACATAATGACAAATAACTAAGCTAAAAGTCATATGAAGGTGTAGAAAAATCCCTTACTCAAGTTAGAAGACCGAGCAAAGCAAAGGTGAAACTCTAACAATGCTGAAACCAACTTCCAATCGGATGAAAATGGAGCTTTCAAGATACTCTACCCTTTTTCCAAAGGCACTAGGGTGAAGAGATCAAAAGATCTATGCCAAAATGTAGAGAGAGAGAGAGAGAGAGAGTCAAAATCTAGGTTTTTAGAAAGTTTTAGAGAGAGAGAAGAATGAAAAAGTGATATAAAATGTCACTTTCGCGATCTGATATATGCACAGTCCGCTCGAGCGGAGGAGTTGACGCTCGAGCGTCAGACACAAAAAGTTGTTTCGCTCGAGTGCAAAACACACACATCCAGTACTTTTGCAGACAACAGACAAACCGCTCGAGCACAAAAATGGCCGCTCGAGCATAGGAAATGCAACTCAAGCGTGAAAAACACCCCTCCAGTACTTTTTTAGACGTGCAAAATACTGAGAGATTGTAAATCTCGCTGGAGTGCAAGAAGTGCCGCTCAAGCAGAGGAGCAAAAATTGCAAAGCCCGCTCAAGCACAAGAATGGCCGCTCAAGCGGAGAAGCAAAAATCTGGGCAACAAGGTTTAGAAAAACAAGCAACTAACCTGTTCCAAATGCACAACTACAATTCAATAACCAAAATAGAGGAGAGACAAAAGAAACAAGATATGAATCACCATTCAAAACCATACAAACCCGAGTCCGGAATACAATAAGTGACGGGTCAAAACCGGAATCGCTATAGGAAAGGTCGCTCGAGCGTAAAATTCAAGCTCCCATTATTTTCATTGTAGCTTTGCAAAACTTCTAAGACCATGTGTTTACCACTCGAGCGGTGGAAAATTCGCTCAAGTGGCCTCTTTGTATTTTTGCATTTCACTCGAGTGATAGAAAGTTCGCTCGAACGGTTTGTTTGGGGCAGCAGAGTTAAATACGAACCAAACTCATTTCTAGGTCACTTTTTCATAAGCTCTCTCTCTCTCTCTCTCTCTCTCTCTCTCTCTCTCTAATAGCCCTTTTTCCAAAACCCTAGCTTGAAAACCCTAGATTTCATCTAGTAATAACAAGAATCTATCTTTAAGCCTTCATTAAAGTTGTTACCCTCACCAAGAGCTACGTTTTGAATCGATTAGATCGTGTTAGTTCAGAAGTTCATTGTGTGGATCTTCATCTCTCTTCTTGCAACTCTTGATGTAGGAATATCTTTACCCTTGTATATTTATACTTTGGTTTAAGTGTGTGTGCATCTTAAGGTGTGTGTGACCATTGAGATGGATGATGTAGATATATGTGTGTATATATATATAGATTTTGTGTTGATGATGTATTTTGTGTGAAATTGATGATGGGTTGGGTAACCATTTATGGAAAATTTGAGTAAATAGACATGACTTAAGGGAAATTAATACTTGGAAGGAAAAGCCCCAAAATTTAATGTATAACCCTAAATGTTGTTCTTTGATTTTGACTTAATAGATAATTGATGAGTAAAATAGAAGGGTCCTTGTGATTCCTTGTGATGTGTTTAAGATGTTATTGTTTTGGAATATGTTGAGGTGCCTACTTGCCCAGTTTGTGTGAGAACAACAAATGTGGAGATGTGTTGAGGTGCCCATTTGCTCGGTTCATGTG
Organism: Camellia granthamiana; assembly: GCA_036172215.1. Taxonomy (NCBI): domain Eukaryota; kingdom Viridiplantae; phylum Streptophyta; class Magnoliopsida; order Ericales; family Theaceae; genus Camellia; species Camellia granthamiana. The sequence continues at coordinate 73,090,111 of CM069908.1, read as the reverse complement.
AAGACGACGAATACGGGAATATTATGAGGTGCCCACTTGCCGGATAGTGTGAGGACGACAAAAGTGGAAAGTTTGCGGTGTCCACTGGCCATCCGTGTGAGGACGGAAAAATGTGGAGATTAAATGTTGAATTGTGTGTCGTGTTATAAAATTGTAAATAATGTAACTCATGGGTATTGATAGAGATCATACATAATTTAAATCAAATATTCATATACTTGGTTAAATATATTCTCTACTGGGCAATTGCTCATTCCTGTCTATTAACATTTTAGGACATCGAGAGCCCCAACCCCGCCAATGAAGAAGTAGAAGATGTCTATGTCTTTTAATACCTAAATTTTTCTGAACTTCCAAATTGTAATAGAACCATTGAACTTCTTTATTACTTTTATTTTGAAATTGTATATCTTTTGTATCAAGTGGCACAATGTAATTAGTAAGCTTAGTGGACAATGTATTTTTTTGTCGCTTTCTCTAACTTATTGAACTATAAGTTGTAACTTGTAATTTTGTAAATTGAAATATATAGTTCAATGAGAAAGAAAAATATTGGATTGAATTATGTTGTTGTGAGTTGGGAATTGTTTCTGGGGTGTGACAATTTTGGTATCAAACCTAACCGGGTTGAATACATGGAGCTTATGGGAAGTGACTTTTGTCACACTAAGTTGTCATGCTTGGATGAGAGGTTGGCTGTCTTACTTGACTATGTGTTTATGTGATTAGGTGTGTATGGGATGAATCCTCTAGGATATGACTTGTGCCCACTACATTCATCAAAGTCCCTTTGGAAAGGCATCTGACCCATGTTTTTTCCATTGGGAAATCGTTGAGCATCGTGGAATAAATTGATATCTTAGAAGAGGGATCTATCTGTGTTCTATTTGTTTACGTGCTTATGTGTTGAGAATAAGATTAAGACTTAAGGGACAAATGATGTGAGGAGTGATGAACTAGTATGTGAATCTTGAGTTAATCTTGTCCACATCTACTCTTATATAGGATGTCTGGATGCAGTAAAGGTCATGGCAAACCTTGTCTAGGTGGTCGGGATATTCCGGCTCAACCAGAGATCCCTTCTCAAGAAGAAGGAGTGGGTCAAAATAATGTGGTCGCTCCACCGACCCAAGATGCTATGGGTGTACTGGCTCGAGAGATGGTGGGGGCTCTTTGGGAGTCAATAGATATTTCTTAGAGCTGAACAAGCGTCTAGGACTATCGAAGGCAAGACTAGGGCTTCATTCCTAAAAAAGGAATTCTTCTGCTCAAATCCTGCTGAATTTCTTGGGGGTGCCGAACCATTAAAGGCGGATGAATGGCTTGAACAAATCACCAAATCTTTCAAAATTTTGGACATTCGTGAGAGTGAACTTTTGGTGGCACTTGCTAGTTATCAATTGAAAGGGGATGCAGGCCAGTGGTAATATAACAAAGGTCGAATTGAACACATTTGGGAGGCATTTTCTCATGCATTTCAGGAGAAATACTGTAGATACCCCATTTTTGACTACCCTTAAGACTTGGGAGCCTTACATTGAACACTCGATGATGAAATGTTACGATATACAATCGTTCAATTTCTTCAGCAAAAGGCTTCGGTTTTTGAACTTTAGAGCGTCAACCTTGCACCCCCATTGGACCAAAACCTATTTCTTTCTAGGCTAACCCCCTAGAGGCCTGTTGGCCAACAATTGGCCAGCAGGCCATTTTTGGTTGGCCGACCGACCCTCTTCATGGCCGACTAACCATGTTTCCTAGCAAGCAAATGTTTTACAACCAGCTATCTCCCCATGTGCATGCCTTGCACCAGCTGGCTTATTACAGATATTTTGGACGTGAGAAGGCTTTCTTTTATAAATACTTGACAACCCTCATGGTTTTAGGTTAGAAAAATTTTTCAACAGCCAAAAACTAGTTCAACACACTTTCTCTCTCTCTCTTGAAATATACATACACTATCCATACACTTCCTAAGCCAAAACTAGAGGCTTCTTGCTTAGATTATCGAACACAAATTTTAACCCTTGAGAGTGATCATCTTGTGGTTTGTGAACTAAAGAGCATTGTCTCTTCAAGAGGTATAACCTTTGTCATCTTTTGCTTTGTTTACACTACTCTTTTCTTCTCTTTTTCTTGCTGTTTGTACACTGTTTTGGACTAGTTTTAAGTGTTGAAATGTGTGATTTAAAAGCTACCAAAGGTGAAGGGGTTAACCACCCTTTCTTGAACCTTATCCCATAGCTTATATCCTTATTCTTTCCACTTGTTTCCTTACTTTTAGCTACTATTTTTCAGAGTTTATTTTAGCTTAAAAATGTGGTTTTGAGTCACCAAAAAGAGGAGGGGTTAGCCACCCTTCCTTAGGCTTGTTGATTGTTTGAAACCTCTTGGTCTTGGCATCTTTTTCCTCACTTTTTCCACTTCGAAAACTCAAATGTCAGCACTGTTTTAGGGCTGTTTCAGTGCTATTTTGTGTGTTTAAATATGCTTTAAATATTGTAGATGTGTTGTTGTAAGTCCTCATGGGTGTAGCCTTCGATCCATTTGAGTTGATAGTCCTTTCTTATACTTTTTTATAACTTTCATACATGTTCATACACTTGTAATCACCTTTGCATAATCATCTCTGCAACCTCCCTCCATTCTTTGTTCATTTTGATTAAAGAGTTGTGTTTAACAAAAGGTTGTTGTTCAAACATAAGAATGAGACATCCATGCTTAATGGTTTAATCTCTTTGGAGGTTCATCACCAAGGCATTACATCCCTCTTATGCTAAGCACAACCCCTTGTTTGTCACTTCTCTTTATCACTGGTGCATTTACTTCTAAGGGACTAATTTTCTAGTTGGACTCTTGGAAATTACCAAGGAAAGTGTCATTATAGCTTGTTATCAAGTTTGCATTTAGAGTCACTATCGCTCATTGTGGATTCGATTAGTCATTATCGCTCTCTTTGAGTTTGACGTAGAATTCATTATCACTTGTAAATGAGTTTTACTCTTCCTTTGTAATTTTCCACGTAGAAAAGGGCTTGAAAAGCTCATTTATTGGGTTAAGTCAATGCTTGATATTCTTTATTGCTTTTGGACTTAGTGGACGTAACTATCACTTTTTGACAAAAATGAACAAAAAATAAGAAATGGAAACGTAGTGTAAAACAGAATTAATAAAATTGGAGTAAAAAAGGTAAAAAAAATGTACTAAAATTGAATTCGATTCAATTGGACGTTATATTGAACCTATTGCATCTCGAATCATTACATACTCTTAGTGATGATCAATGATTCAAGAAGCAATGTCCACCCCTTTCCTTGAGGTAACTCCATGATAGGAAAGAGGTGTTGTTGGTCTTTCATTTCCCTCTATTCAGCTTTCGTCCTATTGGTTCATAGATCATTACGTAACAAACTTGCGATGATTGATGATTTGTGAATCGAATCTACTCCTTTCTTGATCATCTTCATGATAAGGAGAGGCAAAAAGGATAAACATTCCCTAAAAATACTCTATTTTTGCTCTGTTTCAATTCTGTGGCAACAGTGGTCGACCGGCCACCTTTCTGTCCGGTTGACCACTTCACAAGGCCGGCTAACCACCATTATTTATGCAAGCAGTGTCATTTTTGTGGCAAAACAAAGTAGAAGCTGAGGCAAAAATAGAATAATTTTCTAACTACAAACAGAACAGATTTTGGCTGCAAAACAGAGAAGTTGCCAAGAGGATGTTCTCGTTTGTGCGCGTGTAACTCTTCGCTTCCCGTAGTCCTTTAAATTAATGCTTTAATAGTTGTTTGTTGTACTTAATTAGTAGCTCCATTCGAATTTGTAATAGCTAGTTAATTTAGTTAATTTATTTAGTATTGGTAACTATTAGTTTAACATTTGGACATTCATTTGGACCCTCTTGTGTGAGGGTAAATTGTAAACACTTGTAATATTTGTATGTCTTCCAACCCACATTTCTTTCTCCCTTTTATTTATATGCTTACCGTGGTAGCATCATATTTTTTGTTCCATATCATTGCTATGCTTAAATATCCATTTTTGCATGCATCGGGCTCGGTTCATCATTCTAAACATTGTTATCATTTCCTACTTACTTGAATACATGCGCTACCATATGGCTTGAATTGATCCATATGTCATGTTAAGAACCCGAATCCTCTAGTTGCATTAGTCACTTGTATATTAGGGCATGCATTTTTCTATTTTTGTTTTTCTTTGGCTTATCTCGGTTGAGTACTAGGTGAGCATTTCTTGCTTTAGCATATTGTATGTATGTTTGTGTCTCCATATCAAGCACATTATCATGAGGCTAAGTGCTTATTTGATATACTTGTTTGAATGCCTGTGGATGAAGGCTAATTTGCTTAAGTTGGGATGATTTTGATTCGATTAATGTATATATGAACTTGCTTTTTCAAGTGGCACATATTCAAAATTCTTTTCAAACCAACATGAAATCAAAACATTCCAAAGTGAGTAAAATAGTCTATACTTGTGTGCCTCACATAGTAATGTTAGCATAATAATCGAAACAAGAGCATATAATGTACATAAAAATCACATCATGATTAGTAGAGGCCGATCTTTGATCGGGTGAGTAGGGTGCTCAATTCATGACCTTCCCCTCTCATATCTAAGTTCTCAAACCAAGACACTTTGGTTATGACAGACAAGTGGCCTTTGGCATGAGTCACTAGCTTTCTAAATTTTCCAAAAATATTTAGGTGACGACTCTGAAATCTGGCAATGCAGTCCATTTTTGGCATCTCTGATGATAAATGGATTTTCTAAGAGTTGCCAGATTTGGACTCTTATTTGTTTAATCTATTTCACATTGCACTTGTGAAACCAGATTCAGAACTACGGGAGTCCAAACTATAGGACTATCGTATCCGAGGAGACTAAACCCCTCCGAGGAGCATGAGAAACCAAGATACAAATACCTTCCTCTTACTGGAAGAGAATGTTTAAGGAGGGAGTTTGAGGAACTTGAACAATCCGACTCCACAGTGGCAGAGTTTGAGGCTGCTTTCACGAGCCTATCTCGTTTTGCACCGTATCTTGTGGCTACAGAAGAGCTTCAGTGTTTAGAGTTTGAGAAGAGGTTAAGGTCAGAAATTTTGATGAAGGTGATAGGAAACATGATCTGGGATTATGATAGACTAGTGAAATCCATGGCACATGTTGAGATTATGTTTGAAAGAGAAGAGAAGAGGCGATAGCTTAAGAGATAAGGGTTTACAGAATCTCAAGAGGGCTCTATGGCATCCAAAAAGTTGAAAAGTTCTATGTCCTCTCATCTACCGCCATTATCGGCCATGTCATCAATTCCTATCTCAGGGAGAAGTACGGATAGTACGGGACAAAGTGGGATCACTTGTTATCAGTGTGGTGAGGAGGGTCACAAGTCCATTGTATGTCCACGAAGGAGTAACCAATAGCGTCAAACTTCTACTCGTTCTCAAAGTCGAACCTTGGTTGAGGTCAATCACCCATTTGTTATTAATATGGCCAGCCGAGTCATATGAAGAAGTCTTGTCCCTAGATTGTTAGAATGGCCAGTGCTCCAAGAATTCAATTGAGACAGAGCCAGAGGCAGACTCATCAACTAGTTCAATCTGGACAGGAGTCTTGAGTTGTACATAGGTCCACCACTGCACAATCTATGCAACATGCCTATCATCAAAGTGGTGATCATAGTGAACAAAGACTCCAAGGGAGAGTCTATGCAGTTACCGCATCTGAACAGTCGATTGGGCCATTAGTGATACAAGGTACATATCTTATATATAATACTTGGGCCAAATGTGTTAATAAATATAGGGGCATCTCATTCATTCATAGCATCTGCATTTGCATCTATGTTGGGGTTGGAAACTGAACCATTAGAGTCTTCGCTTGTGGTAGAATCATCGGTTGGCGATAATATTGTTTTGAACCATGGGTGCCACTGGTGTGTGATCGAAGTCACCGATTGTATACTCCTTTTTAGTTTGGAGTTATTAGATATGACGGGTTTTGATGTCATCCTCAGTATGGACTGGTTGTCCTCTTATCATGCCATTATAGATTGTTATCATGGGAAAGTTACGATGTGTACTGTTAGTGGTGATTGTTTCTATTTTCTTGGGGATAGAACTGATAGACTTTTACCGCCTTTATATGACTTTCGTAGTCAAGGCAAATTCACTTCACTTCTTAGAACCTTGACGAGTGATAAGTACAGTGAAGTGCGAGGGGTATTTCCTAGAGTGGTTTGTGAGTATTTAGATGTCTTTCTAGAGGACCTCACTGAATTATCGACTCATCGTGAGGTCAAGTTTTTTATAGAGTTAGTGCCAAGCACGGTACCCATTTCCATGTAACCCTATAGATTCGCTCCGGCAGAGCTGCTTGTTTTGAAGGAGCAATTGTAAGAGTTGTTAAACAAAGGTTTTATACGCCCTAGTACCTCGCGCTAGGGAGCACTAGCTCTTTGTGCCAAGAAGAAGGACGGTTCATTGCGGCTATACATCGATCACCGCAAGCTAAATAGGCTCAAGGTTGAGAATATGTATCTGTTGCCCAGAATAGATAATCTTTTTGACCAACTTAAAGGTTCTCAATGTTTCTCAAAGATAGATCTAAGATCGGGTTATCATCAATTACGTATGAAAGAGGAAGATATTCCAAAGACGGCCTTTCGTACTCAATATGGCCACTATGAATTTCTTGTGATGCCAATGCCCCTACCATCCTTATGGACTTGATGAATTGAGTTTTCTGAGAATATCTCGACAAGTTTGTGGTCATTTTTGTGGATGACAGGATGATATATTCATCCTCTGAGGAGGAACTTGAGTCGCACATTCGCATTGTTTGCAATTACTTAAGGAGCACAGGTTGTATACTAAGTATGAGAAATGTGAGTTCTGGCTCTCCGAGGTGAATTTCTTGGGTCATGTCATTTCCAATGATGGAGTTTCCGTAGATTCTTCAAAGATCGAGGCGATGCAGAATTGTGAGTGACCTAAGAACGCATTTGAGATCCGCAATTTCTTAGGTCTTGCCGGCTACTATAGGCAATATGTGAAAGACTTCTTCACGTTGGCTTCTCCATTAACAAGTCTAACGAGAAAGGGAGTGAAGTTTGTTTAGGATGAATCATGTGAGAAATCCTTCTTAGAACTAAAGGCTAAATTAACCACTGCGCCAATTTTAGCCATTCCAAAAAGAGGTTTGGGGTACACTGTGTACTATAATGCCTCTAGAGAAGGTTTAGGATGTGTTTGGATGCAGGAGGGTAAAGTAATGGCATATGGTTCGTTCCGATTGAAAAGCCACGAAACAAATTACCCAACTCATGACTTGGAGTTGGCTGCGGTTATTTTTTCTTTAAAACTATGGAGACATTATTTGTATCTGAGGTGTTCTCAGATCATAAAAGTCTTAAGTACCTATTTTCACAAAAGGATTTGAATTTACGTCAAAGGAGGTGGATGGAATTTTTGGAGGATTACGAGTTTGAATTACACTACCATCCTGGAAAAGCCCATGTGGTGGCCAATGCTTTGAGAAGAAAATCTGTAAGTACCATTGCTAAACTTGCAATTAGGGAATGGGAAATGTTGGGTGATTTGGGTGAATTCAATTTGCATCTTAGTGAATCTCCCCGAGTATGTCGCCTTGTTTTCTATCTTTACACAACCAACACTTGTTACTCAGGTTATAGAGGCACAACAAGGTAGCTTGGAAGTTGAAGCAATCAAGGAAAAAATTGCACAAGGGAAGGAAGAAAAGGGTTTAAGGATAGATTCTGGTTCTAATGTTCGATATCTAGATCTCCTCTTTGTATCTGAGTCATGTAGAGATGAGGCACTTTAGCAATTTCATCACTCCAGCCTTGCGATACATCCAGGAGGCACAAAAATGTACCATGACCTTAGTCAACAATTTTGGTGGAGGGGTATGAAGTGGGATGTTGCTTCATTTGTGTCCAAGTATTTAATTTGTCAACAAGTCAAGGCAGAACATCAACGGCCAGCCGGGTTATTGCAACCCTTGCCTATAGCTAAATGGAAGTGGGAACATATCACTATGGACTTTGTTTTGGGCCTTCCTAATGGTGCAGTTTGGGTTGTGGTGGATCGACTAACTAAGTCGGCTAATTTCCTCACTATTTGTATGGGTGACTTAGTTGATTACCTAGCAAAACTTTACATTAAAGAGATTTTCCAGCTTCATGGAGTTCCAATGAGTATCATCTCAGATTGATACCCTCGTTTTACTGCATGATTGTGGCAAAGTTTAGAAACCATTATAGGCACTCAGTTAGCTTTTAGCATAGCCTACCACCCTCAAACCAACGGACAGTCCGAGCGCACTATCCAAATCTTGGAAGACATGTTGAGAGCTTGTGTACTAGACTTTAAAGGTTCTTAGGAGAGACACCTACCTTTAGCAAAGTTCGCCTACAATAATAGTTTTCAAGCTAGCATTGGGATGGCACCTTTTGAAGCCTTGAATGAGTGACTATGTAGATCACCTGTGCGTTAAACTGAAGTGGGGGATTCACCTATGCTTGAACCGGAATTGGTTCGTGAGACCATCGAGAAAATAGCTCTCATTCGGAAACAGTTAGTTACGGCTCAGAGTCAACAAAAGAGTTATGTCGACCAGAGGAGGAGACCCCTATCTTTTGGCATGGGTGATCATGTATTTCTGAAGATATCGCCTAGAAAAGGTTTAATGAGATTTGGGAGAAACGGAAAATTGTCACCTAGGTTCATTGGCCCTTTTGATGTTATAGAATGGGTAGACGAGGTGGCCTATCACCTTGCCTTGCCACCACAATTATCCAGAGTACACGATGTGCTTTATATCTCCATGCTTGTAAGTATGAGCCCGATCCTTTCCATGTCTTAGACTGGACAAATTTGGAGATGGATGAGAACGCTTCATATGAAGAGAGACCAATGAAAATCTTGGACACCCGAGAAAAAGTTTTGAGATGTAAAGTCATTCCTTTAGTCAAAGTGTTATGGCACCACCATGGGGAGGAAGAAGTGAGAAGCTGAACTTCATGAGAAATACCCAGATTTATTTAACAATATGTAAACTTGCTTGTTTGGTATTTTTAGATTATTGTATGGGAGGTTGTAGAAGAAAGTAAATGAAAGAAATCTAAATCCTCATGCTCTTGTTTAAATTTAGCTTTGATTTTGTTTTGATTTGTGAAGTTATGAAGATTGAGGCTATTGTTATTGTAGGATTCATCTTCCTTGGGAATTGTTGGAGTTGTTTTGGCAGGAACTGTGAAATTTTGAGAACGAAATTCTTTAAGGGAGGGTAGGCTATAATAGCTGATTTTGGGTGACCGCTCAAGCGGTCATTTGGTCATCGAGCGTAGATTTGCAGCCCTTAATATCTCGCATGTTTGCAGGCAAAACTACTAGAGCAAAAGAGAGGTTGCTCAAGCGTAAAATTCAAGCTCCCAATGTTTTCACTGTAGCTCTGAAAAACTTCTAAGAACATGCGTTTACCGCTCGTGCGATGAAAAGTTCACTTGAGCGGTCTCTTTGTATTTTGGCACTTCGCTCGAATGATGGAAAGTTCACTCAAGCGATCTATTCAAGGCAGTAGAGTTAAATACAAACCAAACCCATTTCTAGCTCACTTTTTCGTATCCTCTCTCTCTCTCTCTCTCTCTCTCTCTCTCTCTCTCTCTCTCTAACAGTCCTTTTTCCATAACCCTAGCCTGAAAACCATAGATTTCATCTAGTAATAGCAAGAATCTATCTTTGAGCCTTCATTAAAGTTATTACCCTTACCAAGAGTTACATTTTGAACCGATTAGATCGTGTTATTTCAGAAGCTCATTGCATGGATCTACATCTCTCTTCTTGCAACTCTTGAGGTTGGAATATCTTTACCTTTGTATATTTATACATTGATTTAACTGTGTGTGAATCTTAAGGTGTGTGTGACTATTGAGATAGATAATGTAGATATATATATATATAGATTTTCTGTTGATGATGTATTTTGTGTGAAATTGATGATGAGTTGGGTAACCAGTTATGGAAAATTGAGTAAATGGACATGAATTCAAGGAAATTAATACTTGGAAGGAAAAGTCCCAAAATTTAATGTGTAACTGTTGACACCCCATTTTTGACCGCCCGTAAGACTTGGGCCCCTCATGGTGAACGCTCGATGATAATTAATACGCAGTATAAATCGTTAAATTTCCTCAGCAAAAGGCTTCGATTTTCCAACTTCAGAGCCCAAACCTTGCACCCTCTTTGAACCAAAATCTATTTTTTTCTAGCCTTATTACTCGAAGACTTGCTGGCCAATAGGTGGCCGGCAGGCCAAATTTTATTAGCCGGCCGTCCCCCTTCTTAGCCAGCCCGCCATATCCAGCGGCAAACAAATATTTGCTGCCAGCTATCCCCCCCCCCCCCCCCCATGTGCATGCCTTGCACCAGCTAGCTCAATACAGAGGAACCTATTTGTCTATAAATAGATGACCATCTCTCATGCTTTTAGGCTAGAAAAATTTGCCAATAGTCAAAAACTTGTCAAACACTCTCCCCCTCTATCTTGCAATATACATACAATATACATACACTTCCTAAACCAAAAATTTGAGGCTTCTTGCTGAGATTATTGAGCCAAAATTTCAGCTCTTAAGGGTGAAACTTTGTGGTTTGTGAACCAAAGAGTATCTTTTCTTCAAAGGTATAACTTTTGCATTGTCTAAACTACTCTTCTCTCATCTTTTCCTTGCCGTTTTTCATACTGCTTTGGAATATTTTTGTGGGCTGAAACTTTTGATTTAAAAGCTACCAAAGGTAGAGGGGTTAACCACCCTTCTTTGAACCTTATTCCATAGCTTATATCCTTGTGTTTCCCATTTGTTTCTTTACTTTTAGCTACTGATTTTCAGAGGCTAAAACATGTGATTTTAACGTCCAAAAAATGGAGGGGTTAGCCATCCTTCCTTAGGCTTACTTCCTAGCTTTGTTCTCATCTTTTTTACTTGCTTTTTCCAGCTTTTCAAACTGATTTTCAACACTATTTTACTAGTTTTGGGGCTGTTTTAATCGTTTACTTAGTTTACGCTTTGAATACCATGCTTGTATTGTTGTAAGTCCTCATAGATTTGGCGGTTTAGGAAATTGACACCAATCTATTTGAGTTGATAGCTCTTATTCTGTAGTTTTCATACACATACTCACACTTGTAATAATCATCTCTGCAAGCTCCTTCCTTTCTTGGTTTTTCTTTGTTTAAGAGCTATCTCAAGCACTTGGTTGTTGTTCAAAGCATGAGAAAGAGACTCTTCATGCTTAATGGTTTAATTTCTTTAGAGGTTCATTACCAGGGCATTACATCTCTCTCACGCTAAGCACAACTTCTTGTTTGACATTTCTCTTCATTAATGGACATAATTATCACTTTTGGACAAAAATGAATAAAGAACGGTAATGTAATATAAAAGAGGTTAAAATTGGAACAAAAGTGGTAAAAAGAGTAATAAAATTGAGTTGGGTTTGATCGGACGTTATGTTGAACCTATTGAGTCTTGAATCACTACATACTTTGTAGTGATGTTTAGTGCTTCAAGAATCAATTTCTACCATTTCCCTTGAGGTAACTCCATGATAGGGGAATTATGTTGTTGGTCTTTTATTTCCATTTATTGAGCCTTTGTCCTATCGGTTCATAGATCATCACGCAACAACTTTGCAACAATTGTTGATTTGTGAATCGAGTCTACTTCTCCCTTAATTAGTTTTATGATAGGGAGAGACAGAAAGGATAACCATCCCCTGGAAACACTCTGTTTTTGCTCTGTTTCATTTTTGTGGCAACAGGGTAGTACCTAAAAACAGTAGCCGGCTGGCCAATTTTCTACCTAACTGACCACCTTCCAAGGTCGGGTGGCCACCCTGTTTTGTGCAAGCAGTGTCATTTTCTTGGCAGAACAAAGCAGAAGCTAAGGCAAAAACAAAATAATTTTCTGATTGCAAACAAAATAGATTCTGGCAACAAAACAGAGAGGTTTCCGGGAGGATGTTCTTATTTGTGAGCGTGCGACACTTCATTTCCCGCGGCCCCTTAGTAGTATGTTTAAATTAATTAGATTTGTTCAAAATTGTAATAGCTAGTTAAAGTTAGTTATTTGTAATAGCTAGTTAAATTAGTTAATTTGGTGTTGTAATAATTAGTTTAAATTCAAACATTCAGACCCTCTTGTATGAGGGCAAACTTGTAATATTGTGTATGTCTTCCAACCCACCATTCTTTCTCCCTTTTATTTACTTGCTTATGATGGATTGCATGTAGTATCATGTTTTTGGTCTCATATCATTACCATGTGTAAATATCCTTTTTTGCATGCATTGGGTTTGATTCATCACTCTTACTTGAACACGTGCGCTAAACACATGCTTTGAGTTGAGCCATATGTCATTTTAGGAAGCCGAATCTAGTAGTTGCATTTTGTATGTGTTGCATTAGTCACTTGCATATTCGAACATGCATTTTTTTAACTATTTTCTCCTACTTGGCTTGCCTCGGTTGAGTACTAGGTGAGCATTTTCTCTTTAGCATATTGCATAAATGTTTGTGTTGCCATAACAAGTATATTACCATGAGACTAAGTGCTTATTTGATATACCTTTTGAATGCTGGTGGATGAAAGCTATGTTGCTTAAGTTGGGATGCATTTGATTAATGTATATATGAGCTCGCTTTTTCAAGTGACACGTATTCAAAAAACTTTTCAAACAAACATGAAATCAAAGCATGACAAAGTGAGTGACTTAGTCTATACTTGTGTGCCTCACATAGTAAGTTTGCATAATGAATCAAAACAAGAGCATATAATGTACATAAAAATCACATCATGATTTGTAGAGGCCGATCTTTGATCGGATGAGTGGGGTGCTCAATTCATGACCTTCCCCTCTCATACCTAAGTTCCCGAGCTGAGACATTTTGGTTATGACAGACAAGTGGCCTTTGGCACGAGTCACGGGTTTCCTAAATTTCTCAAAAATATTTAGGTTGCGACTCTGAAATCTGGCAATGCAATCCATTTTTGGCATCTCCGATGATAAATGGATTTTCTAAAGATTTACCGGATTTGGACTCTCATTTGTGTTTTTTTTGTTTTGCATTGCACTTGTGAAACCAAATTCAAAATCACAAGAGTCTGAATAGTAGGGCTATCATATCTGAGGAGACTAAACCCCTCCGAGGAGCACAAAAAGCAAGCTACAGTTTCTGGCGACTCTGCTGGGGACTTAGAGAACTTGACTCGAACTTCATGATGTGAAATTTTATCTACACTTATATGTTCTTTGCATTGCATTTGTATTGGTGCTCTTAAGTCACTGTGTTTTCAATCTGCTATTCCTAGACGGCTTGTCGAAGGTTTGCCTAAAAAGCTTGCCAAAAGACTGGCTGGTCGTGGGTTCTGCCATGTTGGAAACACAACCCTCGAATCTAGATTACCGTCATACCGCTTGATCCTCCTTTCACTTCTTAGTGTTAGGTGTGAGAGGTATATAAGGTAATCTTGCCAATGTACCCCTTTCAACCATTTGGCCTAACTGCATATAGTAAAACCATAGTGACTGTTCCAACTTAGGACAGGATGTTCACCCGTATACAGGATTTTGTGAAACTACTTGCTTAAAGTAGTAAAACCCAAGATCGTGTCAAATTTAGGACAGGGTAACCCTACCCCCTCATAGTGGTGTTTTGGCTCTCTTTACTTGGTATGTGTTTTACAGTGAAACTGTACAGGAATGCACCGTATCAGTGGTACAGTTAATATCAGTTTGTAGGTATAGCGATTTCGGTTCTTAACCCATCTCTTGTTGTATTCTAGACTCGGGTTGTATGGGTTAGAAAGGTTATTCATATCTTGTTTCCCTTATATTTTTGGTTATCGGGTTGTAATTGTGCGTTTGGAACAGGTTGGTTGCTTCATTTTCAAAACCTGTGTTGCCTAAATTTTGGCCTCTCCGCTCGAGTGAGCATTCTTGCGCTCGAGCAGGCTTCCCAAATTTTGCTCCTCCACTTGAGTGGCCATTCTTGCGCTTGAGCGAGATTCTATAACTTTCAGCATTTTTTTGCAGGTCTGCAGATGCTAGGAGAGTGCATTCGACGCTTGAGCGTCCAGTTTCACACTCAAGCGGGAGTTTGTGTCTGATGCTCGAGTGGGGATTCCCATGCTTGAGCGGACTGCGTGAATATCAGTCCGAGAAGATGATGTTTTGAGTTACTTTTTCATATCTCTCTCTCTCTCTAAAACTTTCCAAAAAGCTTGTTCTTGAGCCTCTCTCTCTAGAATTCACCTTCTCTCTTAGATTTCATGTAGATCCATTGATCTTTCCACCCTAGTGCCTTTGGGAAAAAGGTAGAGCTCGTCAAGATCTACATTTTAATCCAAATAGAAGTGGGTTTAGGCATCCTTGAAGTTTCTTCCATTTCTCCTTTGGGCTTCTACTCTTGAGGTAGGAATCTTTCTACACTTTCATATGATATTTAGCTTAGTTATTGTCTTTTGTGTAACAATGGTGTGATTTGGGGATGTTTTAAAGCAAACCTATGGTTTGGAGTATAGAATACAAAGAGGGATGTTGGGTGCAGAAGAAATTAATGTTTGTGGGGTTTGAAAATGATGTTGTGCTATATCTAATTTGACGATTTTGGCACTTGGCTAATATTTGGGAAAATGGAGAAATTACCCTAATTGGGTCAAATTATTACTTTGTACAAAAATTGGAATAGGCATTGGAAATGTGAAATTGAGAGGGTATTGATATAAATGGTGGAATTGGTTATGTATTAACTTATTCTTTTTGAAAGTTTTGAATAAACTATTTGTTGAGATTGAATATCTGTTTAGAGATAACTATATTGGGCTATCGGTGGAGGATAGCTTTGATTGTTGTAGAAATTGCATGTGGATTAGGTAAATTGAAACTAATCTTTTGATGTTGTTATTAAATATGACCATAATTATATACATTGTATATGTATGTTTGTTTGGAAGTAGAAAGGGGTTGTGCTTCATGTTTGATTATCTTTCAAATACATTGCATATGTATGGATATTTGTTTGGGAGGAGAAAGGGGTTGGACTCCACTATAATTAATTTGGTCAGAGTGTCCTGGATGAAAGTCCCGAAATTATACATGGGTGCCTAACCCGCAGACGAAATATTCGTAAAATGGCAATTATAGTGCTTGTATAGCATACGTTTATATGGGTCCCATTTGATGGCTGCCCATGGACGAAATATCCGTGAAATGGAAGTTGGAAGTGTTTATGCATATGTGTTGTATGGTTTGAAATTTATTGAGTTGTAGTCTCAGTTTGATTGTTGAAGAATAATGAGATTGACCTATGAATAGAGACAGATAAGTGAACGGAATAAGAATTGAAAATGAATGGACTAAGGCTTTAAATTGATATTTGATAAACATATGTATCATTATGAAAGATTTTGGCACAAACATTGTTTTTGCACTTGTACTAATATCTTTGCTAAGTTTCACATACTATGTTAGATTATCTCTACTGGGCTGTGGCTCACCCTATTTGGAAATAACTTTTCAGGTAATGATGGCATGCCTCTACCTAGACAATAACATTAGAGTAATTTTCAGAAGCAAGAGCTTCACCTTTTGATTGTATATTTTTGTAAAGTCAAGGGCTTAAGATGTAATGAGCGAAACTCACTTTTGTTGTAACCAAGTGAAATGCTTGGAAAAGTGCAAGCCACTAGGGTAATTACTTTTATCAAACTCTTGTAATCATTAATTTTGTTAAATGAAAGGACTGAGACTCTGATTTATGTTATCATTTATATATGTTTGTGGATGTAATTATGTTATAATTTTGGGGGCGTTATAGTGGGGGCAGAATTCAGTGGGAAATGTAGTCCTTCAGCTGTGATCATAATTGTTGCGAATTGGGCCGAAGTGCTGTCCGATTTTTTATTATTGTTTTCCATTTCTATTTCTTTTTGCTAGGTAGTTTTGCAATCATAGCTTCAGAAAGAACCAATATCCCCCCAAGTTTTATGGACTCACTCCGGTAGGCTTTGCAAGGTCCAAGATCTAGTCGACGGTCAGCCAGCATTAGTCTCTCTCCCACCAATTGTTCGGAGGAGAAGAAACAGTTAGTTTTCGCCAGCACAGAATACTCAGCAGTCGCTTGTCCGTTCTCACCCACTCAGCTCACCGATAGCTAATTTTCCCAGACCCGCAATAGCACATAGTAGTCCAGAAGAGGATGCTACTATGATGGCAGCTTTTCAAAGAACCATGGATACACTAAATCAAAGAATTGCCACCTAGGATGAAACTATTGCAGAAATGCGACACCTATCTGGGGCATCAGCATGTATTGTATATCCAGTCCCAGCTGCCCAGCCGAATGCTGATCTGCCTCCACTAGTTGAAAACCCTCAAGTCCCGGATCCCCAAGAGATGCTAGCACAGGCTCAAGCTTTTAGGCCTCTAGCACAGCCCCATGGGGGACTCCTTCCCTTTGACATCAACAACATAGATCCGGCTATGATAAAAATCGCCAGGCTCAAAAAATCTCAAGGCTTCAATTCCGTCCCGGATATTGAAGACAGTTATATCGAGGCCTCTGTCAGATTGCTGGAAACGTTCAAGATGCCTCACATCGATAGATTTGATGGTAACGGAGATCATATTGTTCATGTTCATCTTTTCTTGAATGTTCTGAGACCAATAGACCTGACTCGAGCTTAGAAGCTGTCATTATTCAAAAGAAACCCATCAGACGTGGCAGCTATTTACTATGCCAAATTGGAGGACTAGACTAAACGAAATTGGGAAGAACTATCTGAGGGGTTTATTAATCAATACTCATACAATACTTAGATAGAAGTAACGATCAATGAGCTGGAAGTGACCACTAAGAATCCCAAGGAACCCTTCATTGACTTTGTTGCAAGGTGGAGGGCAAAGGCAGTCAGAATGACAAACAGGCCCTCAGAACGGGAACAAGTCCAGTTTGTAGTTCAGAATCTTGAACTGGATATGTTACAAAGAATGATAGTAGCACCACTGTCCACATTTGCTGTTTTGCATGAGTTGGGGGTTCAAATTGAAAGTGCATTTAAGAAAGGCATCATTCAGAGAACCAGTGAACCAATAAAAAGGCCGGTTACTAGGAGTACCAATGCTAGCAATAGCACTATTCCTCGGCCTGCTGAGATCAGTACCATCACCACAACAGCTAAGATCGTCGATCCCTTCGCCGGTGCAACCTCACAACCTACCGGTCCAAACCGAAACCAATATAGAACCTTTACCCCCCGAGCCCAGCATGTGCTCTTAAACTTCTAATGGAGAAAGGGCACCTTAAGCCCCTTGATCCTTGACCTCTCCCTGACCCACTACCAGCCAAACACGATCCCACCCAATACTATATTTTCCATTAACAGCACGGTCACCCCACCGATCGTTGTCGCCTACGTCATGAGATCGAGGATCTCATCAACAATAAAATCATAGCCCCACCCTTCAAACCAAATGTGACCACTAACCCACTCCCTATCCACAACCAAGTCCCCCCACCCAGAAATATCAACCTTATCCATACACTACCGCCTACCTTCAACCCCAGCATATATATCACCCATCCCATCTGTCTAAACCTGAGGTGGTTATTCCTGACAGCATGGATATGTGCATGATGGATATAACACCCAAAACCCAATCAGGGCCAGTGGTGGTAGAAGTGGAAGAGAAGAGGAGTTCATCAAAAGAAGAGATGTCTAACACCCAAGTTGTGGAGAAGAGTCCCTCACTCACGGAAGAGTATGACCCCAGCCAATATATTGTGGCTTCGGATCAACCAAAGCCCACAATCATAATGCCAGACTCGTTCAGCATCAACCCCATTCGAGAAAATGAGCTTGGGCAAAATCTGAATGACTGGCCTGAACAAGGTCTTGATGACCTGGTAGAAATAGAGGAAAGCCTGGAGAACCTCTACTTCTTCGAGGAAGAGGATGTAGGCAGCATTTAGATCGGTTGGTGGTACCCAAGCTAGCCTGAATCTAGCCACAATTGGTTGAGTAGCGAAGAGGAATCCAATGCAGATGACCAAATGAAGAAGAATCCGAAATGAGAGGAAGTCGGTGAGAATAGCAAGGCTGACGCCATGCCTATAACTGAGAAGGAGTGAGCATTGAAGCAGGTCCAATGAGAGAGGATAGAGGAAATCCAGAGAAAGATAGCCTGAGAGCAGAAGAAAGGGAAGAGAAAAGAAGAGATCGAGTCAAAAGCGGATGATCTCTAAACCACAAAAAACCCAAATGGGAATTCGATGACAGGAAAATGATGCTAAGGAAGCTCAGGCAGTACCGAGATGCAGAGATCGAATCAATTATAGAAGAGGAGCGGTACGCCGACGAAGGGCATGATGTGAATATGATTTGGGTGGAGTCTAATAATGACCCAACAATGACTGTAGGGGAATAGTAGGAGGACAGTGATCTAAGCCTTGCATACACTGATAAGGGGTGGAAAATCGGTACCCCTAATAATACATGGTATGCGGATGAGATTAAGCACATGACCAGAAATGGTCATTATTTCAAACCCCCATCCCTAGATTAAGCAGAACCCTCTGAGAAAGAGGCTGAGAATTGAAAAAGAAAGACATAGAAGAATACTTGGCCTTAAAGTAACTTAAGAAGATCCAGGAAGATATATCGATTTGGGGGTTGCTGATGGCTTCCCGAGATCACAGACAAGCGTTTCTAGAGGCATTAAACAAGACTAAGCTGCCTATAGACACCACCACTGACCAACTGGTGTCTTTGGTCACGTCTGGGGATGTTACTCTAGTGTTGTCTTTTACGGACAAAGAGTTACCACCTGAAGGGGCCAACCATAACAAACCCCTGTACGTGACCTTGGAGAGCCTGAAGAAGTGGATCCCGGTAGTACTAGTGGACACTGGTTCGGCAATTAATGTATGTTCTGCAAGGACCGCTTATGCCATAGGCTTAAAGCCAACTGACTTCACGCCTACGACGCAAGCTATTCAAGCTTACAACAATACCAACCGTGATGTCATGGGAACATTCAAGAGCTAACTAATGATTGGCCCATCTGAGCATGAGGTTGAATTCCATGTGATAGACGTGCCAGCAACCTTTAATACGCTCTTAGGAAGGCTTTGGTTGCACCAAATGAGGGAAGTTTCATCAATGGTTCACCAACTGGTGAAACATCCATTCAAGGGTGGGATTGCTACTGTTTATGTCAATTCTTCGATCCACCCTCCCTCAGGAACCACCACGCCTTTGTTAGAAATACTGCATGGAGAAGAGGATGTGTTCTTCTCTGGCTTCTCCTTGGCAAAGGCCCAGTTGGTACAGTCTATCATGGTAAAGGATAACGGGAACTATGTGAGTGCCCAATCCATCTATATGATGAATAAGCAAGGGCACATTCCCTGATCAGGACTAGGTAGAAACGAGAGGCAAAGAAATACTGTTACTAGAGAAATAAGCCACAACCCCAATGCTTTTGGGTTAGGGTATGAGTCAGTCACAAAAGACTGGAAGAGGCAGGGGGATTAATTGAAGGAGAGAGTTAAAGCAAAAAGGGCCGAGAGGCAATATGAACTGGTCCAAAAGCTTGTCAAGGGGACTCTGAACGGACACTTTGTCCTCCCAGGAAAAGATTTCCCTTTCTGTGGATTTCCGAAACCATGGATTGAACGGGAAACCAAGGTGAGATACCCGAGATTTGAGATCTTCTTTGATCACCATTTGTCAAACAAAGAGGAGGAGGAGGAACGGATTGACCCGAGTGCCAATATAGGGCAAGATAGAAATGCCAACTCGAATAGCGATGAAGAGGTGCTGTTAAGGATGGCACTAGCTGACCCACTGATGAACTCGAGGCTGAATCTATTAACTTGGGGAATAATGTTACTATCTCTATGACCGGGGATCAACCAGTGGCAAATTACTCTGGTCTCATCGTGGACACAATTGAGGCTCCACGCCTAGTTTGGCAACTCGAGTCTGTTGAGTCGGAATCAGATTCGAATCCTTCTGAAGAGTCTGAGTCTGGCACATCCGGGGTTAGTAGCCCGAGTGCCAAGATCCTATCTAGGTCCTATTTTGCATTTTCTTTTGAGTCAGTTGTAACCGAGGAACCAGAACTTCTGAATAAACATGCTACAGATTATGTTTACTTCTCTATGCCGTTAATTTATTACTTTCACCAAGATTTTCAAGATTTTAATGAAAACGAAGACGAAGAAATTCCTCAAGCTTTGAAAAACTTGATTGACCAAGAGGAGGAGAGGCGTGCTAAGTCTTGCGTAGATGAAATCATTGCAATTAATGTGGGTACTGAGAAGGATCCCCGTTTAGTCCAGATCGGGTCCACTTTGTCTTTGGAGGAACGAGAGCGTTTAATCACTTTATTAAAAGATTTCAAAGATGTTTTCACGTGGTGCTACGAAGACATGCTTGGAATTGATCCTGAGATTGTACAGCACCAGATCCCTCTTGACCCTGAGGCCCAACCAGTAAAGCAGAAACTTCTCAGAATCCATCCAGACTAGGCACTAAAAATTAAAGAAGAGGTCACCAAGTAAATCGATGTGGGGTTTTTGATGGTATCTGAATATCCAAATTGGTTGGTCAATATCATTTAACTTTCAAAAAAGGATGGTAGAATCAGAGTCTACGTCGACTTCCAGGATCTGAATAGAGCCGGTCCGAAAGACGACTTTCCACTACCGTACATCGATGAATTGGTAGGCTTCATTGCCGGCCATGCATTACTATCGTTCATGGATGGGTTTTCTGGGTAAATTCATATTTTGATGGCACCTAAGGATAGAGAGAACTACATTTACCATGTCATGGGGTACCTATTGCTACAGGGTCATGCCTTTTGGGTTGAAGAATGTCGGGGCTACATATCAAAGAGCTGGAACCATAATCTTGCATGACATGATCCATAAGGAAGTCAAGATGTTTGTGGATGATATGATTGTCAAATCCAAAGAACGAGAAGGCCACTACACCGCACAAGAAAAATTCTTTGAACGGATGAGGGAGTACAAACTGAGGTTGAACCCGCAAAAATGCACTTTTGGGGTAACTACGAGGAAGATGCTGGGATTTCTGATCACGGAGAGGGGAATTGAAGTAGATCCATCCAAAATCAAGGCCTTCTTAGAAATGCCACCACCAAGGACTGAAAATGAGGTGCTCGACTTTCTAGGCAAAGTGCAATTCATAAGATGGTTTACCGCAAAATTAACCTTGACTTGTGAACTACTGTTTGGTCTCTTGAAGAAAGGGAAGAAGTTCAGATGGGATAATCGATGTCAGTTCGCTTTCAAACAGGTCAAGCAGTACCTTCAGAATCCACCTGTGTTGTCGCTGCTAAAGCCGAGAAAGCCACTAATCATATATCTGTCTATAACAGAGTCAACCATGGGGTGCATGTTGGCATAAGAATCAAAAGCTAAAGTGGAGAAGGCCATCTACTACTGAGCAAGAAGATGCTGGATTACGAGACCCGCTACACTCCTCTGGAGAAAGCTTGCTTAGCTTTGGTATGGGCTACTAAGAAGCTGAGGCACTATCTGTTAGCCCACTCCGTAATTATGGTTTTGAGATTAGATCTCATCAAATATCTCTTTGAGAAACCAGCGCTTATGGGTAGGCTAGCTCGTTGGTTGCTTCTCCTCTCTGAGTTTGACCTCAAGTACGTTACTCGCAAGTCCGTCAAAGGGAAAGCAGTAGCTGAATTTTTGGCAGACTACCCAGTGGAAGGAGATGAAGCAGTAAAGTATCTGTTCCTAGATGAAGACATTCTACAAGTAAAAGAGGAAACATGGACAATGTACTTTAACGGAGCAGTGAACCAGTACGGTTATGGGATAGACGTGTTGTTGATAGCACCCGATGATTCCCATATACCCCTAGCCTTCAAACTCCGGTTCAAAATGTCCAACAATGAAGCAGAACATGAGGCGTGTATCGTTGGAATGAAAGTCGCCCTAGAACTAGGGGCAATAAGGTTGAACGTCATTGGAGACTCGAACTTGGTTGTTTCTCAAGCCAATGGGGATTGGAAGGTCAAGGAAGAGAAAATGAAGGTTTATCATCAAACCCTAGAAATTCTGATTCCAAGGTTTGAAAAACTAAGGTTCACACATCTACTAAGGGAGAACAACCGGTTTGCTGATGCGCTAGCAACTCTATCCTCCATGGTAGACATACCGCTAGGGGTTAAGATGCATCCAATTATCATTGAACAGAAGTATACACCTGCTTATGAAATGATAGCCGCAATAGATGAGGTTCAAGACAAGAACCCCTGGTATTATGACATTTGAAACTTTCTAGAGAATGATGCGTATCCATTAGGGGCAAATGCCAAAGATAAATGAGGAATATGACATTTGGCCGTTCAGTTCGTCATCTGCGGAAACAAGTTGTACAAGAGAGGCCATCTAGGAATGCACAAGCTCTGTGTCGAAGAAAATGAGTCGAAGCGCCTCACAGAGGCCATTCATGGGGGAGAGTGTGGAGCACACATGAATGGTGTGATGCTAGCTAGGAAGATCCTCATGCAGGGCTATTATTGGTCAACTTGGAGGAGGATTGTATCAACTTTGTTTGGCGATGCAACAAATGTCAAATTCATGCTAATCGCATGAATATCCCGCTGTCAAAGCTTTACAACATGACTTCACCATAGCCTTTCTCAGTCTGGGGAATTGACGTCATCGAAGTAGTCTCACCAAAAGGTTCGAATGGACATGAGTTCATTTTGGTGCCGATCGACTATTTTACTAAGTAGGTAGAAGCTCAGTCTTACTCAGTGTTGAAGGCATCACATGTGGCCAAATTTATTATGAACAACATCATCTACAAGTACAGAGTGCCAAACGAGATCATATCAGACAACGGCTCGCACTTCAAGAAAGATGTAGTAGATCTGCTTGAGAAATGCAACATGGCTTTTCACAAGTCATCAATGTACAGACCATAGACCAACGGAGTTGTTGAAGCCGCAAACAAGAATGTCAAGAACATCCTGCAGAAGATGGTTGAAACCTATAAAGACTGGCCAGATAAATTGCCTTTTGCACTATGGGGTTATAGAACGTCAATTCAAACATCCATGGGGGTGACGCCCTACTCTCTAGTGTATGGGATAGAAGTTGTTTTGCCGATTAAGATCGAAGTGTCGTCGCTAAGAATTATGGCCGAGTGTCAGATAATATAGGCAGATTAGCAGCAGAGCAGGTTCGAAGAATTGATGTTGTTCGACGAAAGGAGGTTGAAGGCGTTATATCACATCCAAGGTTATTAGCGCAGAATCGCCAGGGCCTTCAACAAGAAAGTCAAATCCAGAAACGTCAAAGAAAGAGATATGGTGCTCAAGGACAACCGAGCTCTCGTCCATGACCTTAGGAGCAAGTTCAGACCCAATTAGACTGGTCCCTATATCATCAAATTTATCTGGTCAGGAGGAGCGATCATCCTCATGGATTTGGATGGCTTAGAGTTCTCGTAACTGATCAACATGGACAAGTTAAAGAAATACTATCCCTGAGAGGCTCACTAGGCCGAAAACCTGAAAGGGAGACCTAAGCAAAAGGTAGAGCAAGAATAATTAGAAACAAAGAAAAATAGAGCTTGCAAGGTCGAAGACCCAAAGGGCGGCTTTGACAAAAGTTAGAGCACAAAAGGAGAGAGTTAATGCTCGAGTGAACCTAAACCGAACTACATAAGGACTGATTCCCATCTTTGGGATACATAGGAAACTTCATTTTGAAATTCGGCCATAACTATCTCTCACTCAACTGTCCTGTCCATTTGTTTGATCAGTCAATCTTTTTCCATCATCTGTTAGCTTGGTTGTGTTACCTCCATTTGGGAGAAAGGCCAGTTGCAAGATAGAGCGGTAATGGTGGATGTAGTTATGGGCAGTTATAATCTTGTAGTTCGGGGCTGTGCGTCTTGAGGAGTAATTCCATTTGTGTCAAGTAGTGACCGTTTCCAAAAACTGTTTTGAAAAGTTGTAATGAAGTTGATTTTCTCAAAATTTTACCTTTTACAACACCAACCATTCTTTAGACCAAAAAAGGAAAGTTTTTAGTACTCACAACTTTAATTCCATGATCCCAATACAAGTACATTCTCCAACTCTTAGGTTAAATCAAAGTTGCTTTTACATCACAAAAAATTTGAAAAGAAAAGTCAAAGCAATAAACTAGGGCACAAATATGTCAAGTACCGGTTATCTACCTCTTGCTCGCATTCTCGAAAATCTCTGCAGCCAAGGACTCAAGCCAAGCCAAGCCAAGCCAAGCATTCACTAGAGAGGGCGTAACTGAAGTTAGTAGTAAGTATCAGAAGCTCTCTCGTCCTCCAAGTAGTGAGGTACCGAGCCAAGTGCAAAGCATGAACTGGAAATGAAGTAGGGTATTCCATCCCCTCATCTGGGTGGGTTTAATTATGTCCAAATTGACGTCTAAACCAGAATGGAAAATAGAATACACAGTGTGTGAGGCCAATCAACTGTATATCCGGTTGGCAAAACATGTTGTAGCTTATCTCGATTAAGTTAAGCCAGGGGCAACACCAAGCAATGTCAGCTGCAAATGTACTATACATCCAGTAGCGCCACAATCCCTTTGTGGGAAAGTCCACTAGCTGCGAGTGAAAGAAGTAAGATCTGGCCGAATACTTCGGGTAAGGTTCCACTACCTTCAGCTTATCCATTAGCCACACCTAGGAAGGGATGAAAAATAAGAGAAATTAAAGAATAAAGAGATGCATGTTGAGAGGAAAAAGTAAAGAAAGGGTTATTAAGAGAAAATAGAGAGTAAGTGCCAAGTGATGTGAGAAATCATAAATGAGTGAGGGTGGGAAACAATACTTGGAGAAGCAATGGACTCCCTGCAAATCGAGTAGTCTCTCGCCGATGGAAGGCATTTAAACCCATCAAAGTCTCGGTTAATGCCAAAGCTATGCAACTCTTACCCTCCTTGAGACATTAGGCTACTTCGATCAACCTAATACTAGCTTTGCTGTGACTAGGGCAAGAAAAAAGTGTGCAAATAAACAAAAGTAAAGGGCGTGTTGACGATAACCTCGCCAGAAAAAGTCATCCCTGTCTCCAATGTCGAAAAATCGATGAATCAAACTGGGTATATCCAATTCCCCGTCATGAGCCAAGGACCAAGTCTCGTGTAAAGTAAGCCTACGCATCTATTCAAAAGCCCCTGCATGACCAAAACGGAGTTAAGGCATAATCTCCTCATCGCACCAGGATTCCATTAATGCTTGAAACTCTTCGAGAGTAGGACACATTTCTTGTGCTCCAAAGCGAGACACGTGTGTAACCAAGTTCCAGCATCAAACAGCAGCATGAAGGAATAAAAAACAAAGTGAAGTATGGCTCAATGAAAAAAACGCATTTATGCCGAAACTGCAAAAATTTACCTTTTATGTGCTGTCCAAACTGGTCGTCCAATCCTTGAGCCTGTCGGTAAGAAATATTTCCATTTCAAGGAAAATTGTAGAAAAAATGGTGTTCTATCGAAGGAATGAGCAAGAGAAGACCTTTATAGAGGATAAGATTGTGTGAGTGGCTGACAGCTGTTGCCAGCTATCCAGCCATATGCCTTGGCTGACCAACTACCTTTCCTGGCCAGCCGTCCATTATCTTGGCTAGCCGACCAATTATGTTGGCCAAGCAATTGCCAGTAGTGTTGTGTTTGGTCACTCTTTGTTTTGAGTCTTTTGTTTCTAGCAAGTGTAATTAGCTGTGTTTAGGTTGTTTTAGGTTTTTTTTTTATTTTATTGAGTTGTATTTTGCATTTTGGTCAGTTGAAGGCTCAATATCCTATTACGAACATCATTCTGATACAAGCATTTTCAGTTTCAAATTCAGTTCTAATTTATACGAGTAAAGTGTCATTCTCAAGATGCTGTGCAAAAATAAAACTCTTTTTATAAAACTGCAAGGTTCAACCCCAATCATAGTGTTTTACAAAAAGAAAATACAAGTGTTTAAAACAATAGTAAAGTCCTATTTGAAGCTATACAAAGTGCTAATCTACCAAAATAAAAGAAAAGAAGAAAAAAGAATACAAAATCAAAGTCAAGCTAGAGAGGCTCTTTTCGTTCTCTTTCGCGGAAGGGACTCAGGGGCACTATCGCCGTCAACACCGCTATCGGCAGAAGAATAAGACTTTGAGCCGTCGACATCCACTCCACTCCCTAATCCAGAGCCAGCCTCATCATCCTCGCTCTCGAACTCAGAGTTCCTGCTCGCTGTCTCCTTGATGCTACTAGTCTCATCACTATCCCCACTCAAAATCGACTTCGAGGAGGAGGAAGTCTTCTTTTCCTAAGACTCTCTACTCTGACTCTGGGCATTCTCGCCTCTACCCCGACCTCGAATCTCACCCCTGTCACATCCTGGAGCTTGTTTGCCTCTCCTTCCTACTGTTGGAAGAGGTGTTGTTGGCACCGTCAATGCTGCTGGCGCCATAGGTGCGAATAGATGCTGAAAATAAGAAACAAAGAATCAGTACAGAATAGTGCAGAATTAGTACAGAGTAGTACAGAGTATCAGAACAGTATTAATACAGAATCAAAATGAATATGGAAAATTAGTACAGTATGATGCAGAATCAATATGGGTATGAATCAGTGCAAGTCAGATGAATGAGAAAATGAAGAATACCTGGTAACCATGGAGAGTAAGCAATGTCTCCCTCCTCCGCACCATCTGCACTAAAGAGGCAACCAACTTGAGGAGGTTGTCCACGTACTCCAGTGGCACCTGCAAATGAGTTTGGGGCATCAATATCTAGAAAAGGGAATGTGAAATGCAAACTATGAGGCAAAGTGCATACCTGCTGCACGTTAGAATCCCTGACGTTCCCATGCTCCTTCTCCGGCAACTCGACCAGGATCTGATAAGCTGTTCCACTCGGTCGCCAACATGGGATCGCAGTCGAGATCACGAGTAGACCCGCTACATGAATAGCAGGAGCAGCCCCTCCAATACCAAGCTCGACAGCGTGAGCAGCACCTCCAGCAGCGGGTGCACCTACAGCATCTCCTGCGTGAGCTTCGGTCAGGGGTGGCATCAGATGAGTCCGGATGAAGGCCGCATAGTCTCCAACCTCGCAAAATAGGTCGGCATCCTGTCCCGCCATATACTGCACGATGGCCTCAATAGGTAGACCATCAGCTGTCCTTATAGATGGCCGAGGCGGAGCAGGAACGACGGGATCCGGTGACCCCATGGTCTGGCGTACAAATCTCTCCCCAAGATACTAAGTCCTGCAAAAAGGACCCTCCAGTGGGATCTGAATCCAGGAGGTGTCCCATGGCCCAACATAATCATCCCTCGTACCGGCCAGCATCACCACTCATAGCTGCCACGTGATCTACAAATAGAGAATTCACAATTATTAGTTGTTGTCAGCTGTCAGAGTGTGGATCAAAGCAGTGTAATGGAATGGAATGGGTATGAGTTTCGGATTACCTCACGCGTCATCACTATGTCAAAGAAACGGCAGTAGTAGGCAGAGGTGGTATCGCCACGACGCCGAGGATGGTACCGGCTGTCATATCGCCAAGAATAGGGCACAACAGCCTCTACCTCATCTCGTGGAACCGTGGCAAGGGTAAGAAAGTATGCGTAGACCCAAAGCTGCAAGAAAAAATCAGTTTGTGAGTCAATAGGCAAAAATACAGAGATAAAGACAAAAAGTGCAAAGCAGAAAACACAATGTGTAAACAGAAATAAATACAGAAAGTACAATGTATAAACAGAAATAAATGCAGAAAGTGCAAAGCAGAAAGCATAATGAATAAACAGAATTTGAAAGTAAAAGTGTAGTGTGTACCTCCCAGGCTCCCCAATAGCCTCCATTCTTGCGGGATCGAAGCTCATATAGCCATATAGAGTGGCAAGGCCTGCGCCATCCCAGTCATAAAATTACACTCGGGGCAGAACCACCAGGGCGCTCAACACGTACAGACCTAAAGTATTCCACCTATTCGTAAACAAGGTGGTACCGAGAAGGTATATCAAGAAGCCCCGTGTGTACTGCTCAATCTTCACCTGGGTCTCAGGCTGGCTCCCCGTAGACGTAATCATAGAACCAGCTGTATCTCACCATAGCTAGTCTGTTTAGAGGAGGGCGTGCGCCAAGCAGATGAATCCAAACAGCCTCCTACTGGCCTATGTCGATGTCGAAGGGGATCAGATCGGATCACCTTTAATCGTAGCCTTGTAATCATCGAGAAGTCGTACAGGGTCATCGTCATCTCCCCAGTGGAAAAGAAGTGGAAGGAGTTGGTGGTATTCCACCACCTCTCCACCAAAGCCTCGAGTAAGGCCCGACTGGCCATCAGTCATGCAAGCCCTGAGTAAAATAGGCCAAAGCCCACCTCATCGACTAGCTCTCAGACTCGAGCGGGGAGCTCATAGTACCAATCTCTAGCCATCACTACCCCGTAGCCTATCTAGGAGAGAGCATCACCTTGTGTTAAAAGGAGAGTATGTCATATGCATAACAGAATGAAAGACTGTAATGGAATGGCAAAGCAAGCAAAGTACATGAAAAAAAAAAAAAAAAAGTTTCTTACATCAGCGGCGTCATGGGAAAGATGCTCAAAAGTAAATCCTCGGGTACGCCCATGGCGAAGTCCTCAAACCGCAGCATCCCTCCAAAGGCTATCACATGTGTCCGTAGACGGTAGGTGGCGGGGTTGAAAGGCCTCACCCTTAGTGTTACTAGCTCAGGCTCGAGCTCCGGAGGGTAGATCTCCTTCGCTACAAGATCGACGGCGATGTCCTCCGCCGCCCCACCAACCTCATCTGGCACTAGTACCTCAAGAGGGGCCTCATCATGTGGAATGTCATCCGCCATGAGCAATGTAGTAGGTGGTGAGTGAAAATAAGAGAAAATGAGAGAAATGCATGAAAAGGCCAAAATAAAGCCCTAGGAGAGAGGAAAAAAGAGAGAAAAAGTCAAAACCCCAAGAAAAAGTACGGAAACCAAGAAAAACTCGTGCAAAATAAGCCCAAAACAATGAGAACCCACAAAACTCGACCAAATCAAATTCTAATCGATTCAAAATGTAAAGGACTACGGATGTTTTACGAATAAAGTTTGCGGGAAGGGTGGGTAATATGAGTAAAGCGTAAATCTAGAGAGAGAGA
Source organism: Camellia granthamiana (assembly GCA_036172215.1). Classification (NCBI taxonomy): domain Eukaryota; kingdom Viridiplantae; phylum Streptophyta; class Magnoliopsida; order Ericales; family Theaceae; genus Camellia; species Camellia granthamiana. Next base: position 73,060,812 of record CM069908.1, on the reverse strand, counting down.
GACCCTCGAGAGAGAAAGTGTTTTCGAATGTTTTGGTGTGTGAAAATGAGGCTTGGGTCATGTTTTAAAGAGCTTCAGAGGTGAAATGCGAAATCTGCCCCTGAAACCAATTAGATGGCTGACTGGTCAATGAAGTGGTTGGCCGTCTCATTTTTGTGGCCGGCCGACCCATTTTTGTGGCCGGAGTTGATTTTTCCTGTCGTCTTGCCTAACTTGTGTATGGGTGGTCCTGTACTCATCTTGGGAAGGAAAATTGGAGAATTTGGGTTTGTTTTGGATTCTGAAATTCTCAAGATTGTGTTCTAGTTGCACCATTTCGAGTCACGTTGTTTCTCCGATGCATGAATATGCCCCGATCTTATGCCGAAGCAAGTTATATCCTTTCATAAACATTTGAGGACCTCCGAACTGTAAGTCGGAGAGTGAAATGGAAATCTCTGTGAGGTGTTTTCTAAAACAACACCCCTTTACTTACCTTTTTCCGAGCATTGTTTTTATCTGGTTTATCGCATCCATTGCATCCTTTTGCATCACGTGTTACTTGTACTGTCTATCCTTTCATGCCGAGGTGCGGTTAGGATCATTGTCCCTCGTTCTTTTCTCGGGACATATGAAGCACATTCCCGAGCAATTTTGTTTTCTCGAGATGTATGAAACACGTTCCCAAGTGGTTTTCTCTCCTCGAGATACGTGAGATGTAATCTCAAGAAATTTCTATCTTAGGGTATGCGATGGCATATCCCTGTGCACGGTAGGATGTTCCCTACCACCCTCTTGTAGGGTGCTTTCAATAGTACCACTTTTGTGCAACTTTTCTGTTATATTGCATGGAACATGCATCGCATCATATTTCATATCAATTACAGCAATTATGTTGAGTCCATATGCATCATACTCTTTGGATGCACCCTTATCATGTGAGTGCGATTCGGCTTGTACCCTCCTCCCCTTATTACGTAAGTGTAATTTGGCTTGCACCCTCCATCTTCTCTACGCAAAGCATAGTTTAGAATGGAGTTTTCCCCTTTCTGCGTGAAACGTAGTTTGGCTAGCACCCCTTCCCCTTATCATGTAAGTGTGATTTGGCTTGCACCCTCTACACTCTCTGCGCGAAGCGTAGTTTGGCTAGCACCCCTTCCCCTTATCATGTGAGTGTGATTTGGCTTGCACCTTCCACCCTCTCTGCTCGAAGCATAGTTTGGAATGGAGCTTTCCCCTTTCTAAGCGAAGTGTAGTTTGGCTAGCACCCATTCCCCTTATCACGTGAGTATGATTTGGCTTGCACCCTCCACCCTCTCTGCGCGAAGCATAGTTTGGAATGGATCTTTCCCCTTTCTGCGCGAAGTGTAGTTTGGCTAGTATCGCTTTCCCTTATCACGTGAGTGTGATTTGGCTTGCACCCTTCATTCTCTCCGCGCGAAGTGTGGTTTGGTATGGAGGTTTTCCCTCTCTGCGTGAAGCGTAGTTTGGCTTGCACCCTTCATCATTTCTGCGCGAGGCGTAGTTTGGTATGGAGCCTTCACCCTTCTCGTGAAACATGTTAGGTTGCTCTTTCCTCTAGTTATAACTTTCCCTCTCTTTGTATGAAATACGGTGAGATACGCTTGTTGGTTGCACCATTTTCCCACCTTTCACGTGAAACGTGTTTATAATGGTTGTTTGATTAGATTTGTTTTGGATTTAAACTTGAGGCTTTTTATTCTTATGCTATCATCTTATTATTGCTTATTGCATTGTTCTGCATGATCATGGTTTTGCAAAATAACCGGCTTCACGAAGTGTGTAAGGCCAACTTTTTGTACATATCATTTGCATCTTGCCCATGAACTACACTGGTTTGATTCCTTGCAAAGGGATACATAGGCAACTTTTAAATTCAACCAATTACGTTTACATTTTGATTTCTTGTCCAAGTCTTACGGTCTTGTCAAAATGGGTCATCTTTGGACTTTGACATTCACTCACGTCATTTCATGACTTCAAGCTTTGTCAAAGAGAGGCAACTATAGACACCCTAATTTTGACTGCTCTTAGGACTTGGGCGCCTCATGGTGAACGCTTGATGATGATTAATAAGATGTACAAATCGTTCAATTTCCTCAGCAAAAGGCTTCGATTTTCCAACTTTAGAGCACAAACCTTACACCCTCTTTAAACCAAAACCTATTTTTTTTTCTACGCTAACCACTCGGAGGCCTGCTGGCAAACAGCTAGCTGGCAGGGCAAATTTTATTGGTTGGCTGTCCCTCTTCTTGGCCGGTCGGCCATGTCCAGCGACAGACAGATATTTGCTGCAAGCTGTCCCCCCTATGTGCATGCCTTGCACCAATTGGCTTAATAAAGATATTTCCGACAAAGGAACTGGTTTTTCTATAAATAGATGACCGTCCCTCATGCTTTTAGGTTAGAAAAATTTCCCAAGAGTCAAAAACTTGTCAAACACTCTCCCTCTCTATCTTGCAATATACATACACTATACATACACTTCCTAAACCAAAAATTTGAAGCTTCTTGCTGAGATTATTGAGCCAAAATTTCAGATCTTGTGGTTTGTGAACCAAAGAGTATCTTCTCTTCAAAGGTCTAACTTTTTCCTTAACTACACTGCTCTTCTCCCATCTTTTTCTTGCTGTTTTTCATACTGTTTTGGACTATTTTTGTGGGCTAAAACTTGTGATTTAAAAGCTACCAAAGGTGGAGGGTTTAACCACCCTTTTTTGAACCTTATTCCATAGCTTATATCCATGTGTTTCCCATTTGTTTCTTTACTTTTAGCTACTGATTTTCAGAGGCTAAAAAATGTGATTTTAAGGTCCAAAAAGTGGAGGGGTTAACCACCCTTCCTTAGGCTTACTTACTAACTTTGTTCTCCTCTTCTTTTACTTGCTTTTTCTAGCTTTCCAAACTAATTTTCAACACTATTTTTATTAGTTTTGGGGTTGTTTTAATCGTTTACTTAGTTTATGCTTTGAATACCATGCTTGTATTTTTGTAAGTCCTCATAGATTTGATGGTTTAGGAATTAGACACCAATCTATTTGAGTTGATAGCTCTTATTCCATAGTTTTCATACATATAATCACACTTGTAATAATCATCTCTGCAACCTCCTTCCTTTCTTGGTTTTTCTTTGTTTAAGAGCTGTCTCAAGCACTTGGTTGTTGTTCAAAGAAAGAGACTTTCCATGCTTAATGATTTAATCTCTTTAGAGGTTCATTACTAGGGCATTACATTTCTCTCATGCTAAGCACAACTTCTTGTTTGACACTTCTCTTCATTAATGGACATGATTATCACTTTTGGACAAAAGTGAATAAAGAACAACAAGGTAATATAAAAGAGGTTAAAATTGGAATAAAAATGGTAAAAAGAGTAATAAAATTGAGCTGGGTTCGATCGGACGTTACATTGAACCTTTTGAGTCTTGAATCACTACATTCTTTGTAGTGATGTTTAGTGCTTCAAGAATCAATTTCTACCACTTCCCTTGAGGTAACTCCATGATAGGGGAATGGTGTTGTTGGTCTTTTATTTCCATTTATTGAGCCATTGTCCTATCGGTTCATAGATCATCACGCAACAACTTTACGACAATTGATGATTTGTGAATCAATTCTACTCCTCTCTTGATCAGTTTCATGATAGAGAGAGGCAGAAAGGATAAACATCCCCTAAAAACAGTTTGATTTTGCTCTATTTTATTTCTGTGGCAGCAGGGCAGTACCTAAAAACAGTGGCTGGCCGGCCAATTTTCTGCCCAGCCAACCACTTTCCAAGGCTGGCTTGCCACCCTAGTTTGTGCAAGCAGTGTCATTTTCATGGCAGAATAGAGCATAAGCGGAGGCAAAAACAGAATAATTTTCTAACTACAAACAAAATAGATTCTGGCAGCAAAACAGAGAGGTTTCCAGGAGGACGTTCTCATTTGTACGCGTGTAATGCTTCATTTCTCGTGGTCCCTTAGTAGTATGTTTAAATTAATTAGATTCGTCCGAAATTGTAATAGCTAGTTAAAGTTAGTTATTTACAATAGCTAGTTAAATTAGTTAATTTGGTGTTATAATAATTAGTTTAAATTTGGACATTCGGACCCTTTTGTATGAGGGCAAACTTGTAATATTGTGCATGTCTTCCAACCCCCCCATTCTTTCTCCCTTTTATTTTCTTGCTTATGATGGATTGCATGTAGTATTATATTTTTGGTCTCATGTCATTACCATGTGTAAATATCCATTTTTGCATGCATTGGGTTCGATTCATCACTCTAACTTTATTGTCATTTCCTACTTACTTGAATACATGAGCTAAACACATGCTTTGAGTTGAGCCATATGTCATTTTAGGAAATCGAACCTAGTAATTGTATTTTGTATGTGTTGCATTAGTCACTTGCATATTAGAACATGCATTTTTCTAATTATTTTCTCCTATTTTGGTTTGCCTCGGTTGAGTATTAGGTGAGCATTTTCGCTTTAGCATATTGCATAAATGTTTGTGTTGCCATAACAAGCATATTACCATGAGGCAAAGTGCTTATTTGATACACCTCTTGAATACCGGTGGATGAAGGCTATTTTGCTTAAGTTGGGATGCATTTGATTAATATATATATATGAGCTTACTTTTTCAAATGGCACATATTCAAAATTCTTTTCAAACCAACATGAAATCAAAACATTCCAAAATGAGTAAAATAGTCTATACTTGTGTGTCTCACATAGTAATATTAGCATAATAATCGGAACAAAAACATATAATGTACATAAAAATTACATCATAATTAGTAGAGACTGATCTTTTATCGGGTGAGTGGGGTGCTCAATTCATGACCTTCCCCTCTCATACCTAAGTTCCTGAGCCGAGACAATTTGGTTATGACAGACAAGTGGCCTTTGGCACAAGTCACAGGTTTCCTAAATTTCCCAAAAATATTTAGGTTGCGACTCTGAAATCTAATAATGCAGTCCATTTCTGGCATCTCTGATGATAAATGAATTTTCTAAGATTTGTCGGATTTGAACTCTCATTTGTTTAATCTATTTCACATTGCACTTGTGAAACTATATTTAGAACCACAAGAATCCGAACTGTAGGGCTATCGTATCCGAGGAGACTAAACCCCTCCGAGGAGCACGAAAAGCAAGCTACAATAACCCTAAAGGTTATTCTTTGATTTTAACTTAATAGATAATTGATGAGTAAAATTGGAGTGTTCGTGAGATTTCTTGTGATGTGTTTAAGATGTTATTGTTTTGGAATGTGTTGAGGTGCCCACTTGCCCGGTTCATGTGAGGACGACAAATGTGGGAATATTATGAGGTGTCCACTTGTCGAATCATGTGAGGACGACAAAAGTGGAAAGTTTGAGGTGTCCACTAGCCATCTGTGTGAGAACAGAAAAATGTGGAGATTAAATGTTGAATTGTATGTTGTGTTATAAAATTGTAAACAATGTAACTCATTGGTATTGATGGAGATCATGTATAATTTAAATCAAATATTCATATACTTAGTTAAATATATTCTCTACTGGGCAATTGCTCATTCCTATCTACTAACATTTCAAGACATGAAGAGCTCCAACCCCACCAATGAAAAAGAAGAAGATGTCTATCTCTTTTAATACCTAAATTTTTGTGAACTTACAAATTGTAATAGAACCGTTGAACTTTTTAATTACTTTTATTTTGAAATTGTTTATCTTTTGTATCAAGTGGCACAATGTAATTAGTAAACTCAGTGGACAATTTTTTTTATTTTTATTTTTTTTTTGGTTGTTTTCTCTAACTTATTGAACTATGAGCTGTAACTTGTAATTTTGTAAATTGAAATGTATAGTTCAATGAGAAAGAAAAATATTGGATTGAATTATGTTGTTGTCATTTGGGAATTGTTTCCGGGGTGTGACAATCTAAGACCTCAGAAATACTTCTATACCTTGTTCTCTCTCTTTTAACTTGGCTTTGTAGTTGAGTTATTTTTATTCTTTTGCTTATGTATTTTCGTTCTATTTGTTGTGTAGAGACCCTAAAGTTCCATCCATAGTGCTCACAATTATTGTTTAACGTACAAAACAACAAGCTACAAGTAACGAACAACAGGGTAATATCAGGAATTAGTAATCAAAAATTAAGGATCCTTTTAAATGGATATAAATTTCAAAATAAGCAATTTGAGGTTACTTGAACCATGGGCATGATGCCTTGCAACTAGTATATATATATAAAATGACCAAAAAATGACCATTCGAGGGCAAACTTGTAAACCAACCCCCAAATAGCTAGGGACCAACATGAGCACCTCGTCATGACATTGTTGATGGGTCAATGGGTCATGATGGTGGAACTACAAGATGGCAATGGGTTGTGGAGTGTCGTAGTCATGGTGGTTCTAGAGTTGTCTTAGGAGGTGTATTAGAAATTAGATGGTAGGCACAGGGAAATGAAGGGGGTTGAGGTTGGGGCTATTGGTTGGGGAAGGAATAATTAGTGGAAGAGGATTTCAGTGGTGGTCAACAATGGTTGTGGGCAAAGGGGAATGAGAGATTGTTGAGGCTATTGGATGGGTCAATGACGATGAAAGCGGTGGCAATGATGGTGGAACGGCAGGAGAAAATAAAGATGGATAGGAGTTAGGGCGGGTGGCCAGCAGAGAGTAACCAACCATTGAAATTGCATCGAGAAGACAAAAGAGTCAATGAATGGTCATTTTTGTCATTTTAACTAAAGATTTCATATATTATTAAATTTGAACATTTTATCTCTATTGCATTTATGGACAGATTAATCTGAATTACAATTATTCACTACAACAAAATTGAATATTTACGGCTTGCAATGCATGTCGTAGAAATTCTTCCACAGCATGCACACAAATGCCGTTATATGACATGCCGTGGAAAGTTGAGCATCATTTACGGCATGTAGGTAAAGTTGTAAAATGTAATAAATTAAACATTAATGACATACTTTGTATGTCGTATATAATTTTTTACGACATTTCTGTCATGCCATAAATCATCATACTTTTCATGGCATAATTTTGTATGCCGTAAAAGGTTATTTTTAATATATTTATAGCATACTTTGTATACCGTATATAATATTTTACTGCATTTTCTTGCATGTCATAAATTATCACACTTTTCACGACATAATTTTGTATGCCGTAGAATGTCATTTTTAATATATTTATGACATATTTTGTATGCCGTATATAATATTTTATGGCATTTTCTTGCATGTCATAAATCATCACTTTCACGACATAATTTTGTATGCCGTAGAATGTTATTTTTAATATATTTATGACATACTTTGTATGCCATATATAATCTTTCACGCCATTTTCTTGCATGTCATAAATCATTACACTTTTCATGACATAATTTTATATGCCGTAGAAGATTATTTTTAATATAATATATATACAGGAATATAACCTTGCCTAATAGTATGTAGACAATAGCTTATAAAATGCAACTGTTAACAAACCAAGCAGAAGCAACAACTATGAAGTAAGCCAAAAAATCCAATATCCATACACCAAACAACCTGCATACTAACTTTCATTCTCAACTTCTATCATATCAAGCTAATAACAACCTCAAACATACAGATCAAAAAAAGTATCCAAATCATAAGATTCATTTATCAACATGATCTACACTATGAAAGATGGCAAATTTTTGCCATCTGATTATTCATTTATCCAGAGTTTTAAATCACATGATCTAAACTATGAAAGAACTGTCCAAGTACAAGTTTTGGGATCCAATAGTGCCCAGAGATGATTATGATCACCATCCTTCACAGCTGTTGGCAATGCAACACTCATCACTTAGCTGTAACAATAAGCTTTCTTGTTTATCAAACACCATGGTGTCAACATGCAGAAGGTGGAACATGGAGTCAGGTTGAAGGGTATCAGAGGTGTTAAAAAGAATTTGGTTGAGCTTGCTGAGTTTGTTTGAATGTTTTTATTTTTATATGTATTTGTTTTATGTTTTTGGGAGTTGTTTTTTTTACCAACAACCTTATAATCACTCTGCTAGCTGGGGTTTTATTTGTTTTGTGTTGATAGCAACAAAGTCTTCCATGTTTCTATGGTGTACTTATATTTACTCTAAATAAATTTGTTTTCTAATTTTTTTTCTTTTTTAAAAAGATTTATTTTCTTTTACCTTAATTGTTTTTGAGACCTTCTATCTGAATATTTGACCAAAATAGGAAAATTCATCATTTAGGAGAATTTTGGAGTTCTTCTCCATTTTTTATTCAATCAAATACAATTCTCAATTTTTAAGTCAATTTGATTTTTTATTCAACTAAAAAACATATGCTTGGATGTGGTTGATTGTACATTTCACAATTATGTGAGAAGGAACTCCATTTCTCCTTTTGCATTAAACTCTCTCTATTATCTAGTAAGGAAATCCGCTATATCATTTTTTTTAAAATTTTTTGGAATGAAAAATGTCTGTCACTTCTTGATTTCTAGAATCTTAAATGAGTTTCAAATATTGTGGTTGCACCTAATACTTTCATATTGAAATCATTTTATTTTTTTTACATTTTTGCTTACTAGATTGAGCAGATTGGAAAAATCAATGTGTGCATCCTCATTCTATGTTTGATGCTTATATAGTTGGATTTATGTTGATTAGTAGCTAACTCAGTTAGATAAAAATCTGTGTTTGGATTTATGGCCTTTTTTAGTTGTGGCAAGTAACAACTGTGGTAGGATTTATTTTTCTCATGCCTTTCCCTCAGTTATCTTCCATTCCTTCATGCCCCTGACATCATTATTCTTATCATTAGAGATTCTTCATCATCTTTATCATTGTTGTTTCGTTTCATTATTGTTTATTATTATTTTGATGCAGGTTAAGCCTACAAACTCAAGTGTTGTGGGGATAAAGCGCAAATTTGAAGCATCAATAGCTGAATATGGCGATGGTACTCCCTCTGTGAATGTGGGCAAATAAATACAAAAAGAGTGGAGTTGTGCTCTCTGTCATGTCACTGTCACATGTGAGTGGCTTCTGCAGGAACATCTGAAGGGAAAGAAGCACAAGGCAAAGGAGAGGGCATTACGGGAAAGCAATACAAAAGTGAACAATAATGCCAACAATTCAAATCGGTTGGTTGTGCCTGTGCCTGTCCCAAGTGGCCATATGAAGCCAAACCTAGACAAGCACCGGGATGGAAATCATGAAAAAATGAATGATATGGACAATGTGGCTAATGGAGTGTAGCAAAAAGCAAACTTGGAGAAGATAAATGGTGGTGCCGAAGAGTGAAATGCAGACAAATTTGGAGTCTGATTTCAAATTCTGGTGCACAATGTATAAAGTTGATACCGAAGTGTTGATGACCGCTCATCAGATAGGGGAAAGAAGCACATAACTTTGTTGCAAGAAAATGGTGGCAGTATCATAGCTATAAAAAAACATGCTAGATAAAAATCAGAGTTAGTTATTATAATCAAAACTTATAGAGGCAATGGAGTCCTACCAAAGATTAGGTTGATCACTAATTTGCTAATTACACCTCCTAATATCTGTATATATACATTGATGGCAATGAAAGAAAGCAGCTTCCATCAGTTGATTTGATCCGAATTTATGGGTTTTTTATGGCAATCAGATGCTACTATTTTGTTGTTGTAAGCCTTGATTTTCTAGATTCCCCAATTCGAAGAACTGAAGCGCCAGAAAATTTGTGTTTGTGAACAGTAGGCAATTCTGGATTTGGTGATAAGGCAATTATGGCAATCAGATGCTACTACTGTTCACAAACACAAATTTTCTTGTGCTTCAATTCTTCGAATTGGGGAATCCATAAAATCAAGGCTTACAACAACAAAATAGTAGCATCTGATTGCCATAAAAAACCCATAAATTCGGATCAAATCAACTGATGGAAGCTGATCAAATCAACGGATGGAAGCTGCTTTCTTTCATTGCCATCAATGTATATATACAGATATTAGGAGGTGTAATTAGCAAATTAGTGATCAACCTAATCTTTGGTAGGACTCCATTGCCTCTATAAGTTTTGATTATAATAACTAACTCTGATTTTTATCTAGCATGTTTTTTATAGCTATGATACCGCCACCATTTTCTTGCAACAAAGTTATGTGCTCCTTTCCCCCATCTGATGAGCGGTCATCAACACTTCGGTATCAACTTTACACATTGTGCACCAGAATTTGAAATCAGACTCCAAATTGGTCTGCATTTCACTCTTCGGCACCACCATTTATCTTCTCCAAGTTTGCTTTTTGCTGCACTCCATTAGCCACATTGTCCATATCATTCATTTTTTCATGATTTCTAACCCGGTGCCCGTCTAGGTTTGGCTTCATATGGCTATTTGGGACAGGCACAGGCACAACCAACTGATTTGAATTGTTGGCATTGTTGTTCACTTTTGTATTGCTTTCCCGTAATGCCCTCTCCTTTGCCTTGTGCTTCATTCCCTTCAGATGTTCCTGCAGAAGCCGCTCACATATGACACTAACATGACAGAGAGCACAGCTCCACTCTTTTTGTATTTCTTTGCCCACATTCACAGAGGGAGTACCATCGCCACATTCAGCTACTGATGCTTCAAATTTGCACTTTATCCTTGCAACACTTGAGTTTGTAGGCTTAACCTGCATCAAAATAATAACAAATAATAATGAAACGAAACAACAATGATAATGATGATGAAGAAACTCTAATGATAAGAATAATGATGTCAGGGGCATGGAGGAATGGAAGATAACTGAGGGAAAGGCAAGAGAAAAATAAATCCTACCACAATTGTTACTTGCCACAACTAAAAAAGGCCATAAATCCAAACACAGATTTTTATCTAACTAAGTCAGCTACTAATCAACATAAATCCAACTACATAAGCATCAAACATAGATGAGGATGCACACACTGATTTTTCCAATCTGCTCAATCTAGTAAGCAAAAATGTAAAAAAAAAATAAAATGATTTCAATATGAAAGTATTAGGTGCAACCACAATATTTGAAACTCATTTAAGATTCTAGAAATCAAGAAGTGACAAATATTTTTCATTCCAAAAAATTAAAAGAAAAATGATACAGCGGATTTCCTTACTAGATAATAAAGAGAGTTTAATGCAAAAGGAGAAATGGAGTTCCTTCTCACATAATTGTGAAATGTACAATCAACCAAATCCAAGCATATGTTTTTTAGTTGAATAAAAAATCAAATTGACTTAAAAATTGAGAATTGTATTTGATTGAATAAAAAATGGAGAAGAACTCTAAAATTCTCCTGAATGATGAATTTTCCTATTTTGGTCAAATATTCAGATAGAAGGTCTCAAAAACAGTTAAGGTAAAAGAAAATAAATCTTTTTAAAAAAAAATTAGAAAACAAATTTATTTAGAATAAATATAAGTACACCATAGAAACAAGGAAGACTTTGTTACTATCAACACAAAACAAATAAAGCCCCAGCTAGCAGAGTGATTATAAGGTTGTTGGTAAAAAAAACAACTCCCAAAACCCAGAAATATAAAACAAATACATATGAAAATAAAAATATTCAAACAAACTCAGCAAGCTCAACCAAATTCTTTTTAACACCTTTGATACCCTTCAACCTGACTCCATGATTTTTTCACCACAAATTGACAAATTTCCAGCATCCATAAGATTCCCAAAGAATTTCCAACCGGTAGAGACCTGAAACCAAAATGCCCATTTTTCGGAACGTACTTTGTCAGAACTTATAAATATAATGCAAATGTAGTAATAAACATCAAACCAACTCCACTGGTTGTGCTGTTCATGAAATTTATCAATTATCAATTTATTGTTATGATCTATTTATTTCAATTTTTATGCATCAGGTTCGCAATTACAGCCCACCTCCCAATATTAACAATAGTATTAAGGTCAGTGTGGTACTACAATGTCTTTTACATTCGCACTAACTAATCTTTGCTGACCAGTGGCCATTCCGAAGGGCAGACTAGAGTCTATGGCTGGGATCAGGGTGCTTATAGTGTTGGCCTATGCAATTATAGGGAGGGAAAAAAAAAGAAAAAGAAAAAGAGAGCATTATATTATCTACATTATGCCATGCTTCATATTCATGAGAAATTATGTATTAGATAGGGAAGCATAAACAATGTTAGCAACTCTAATTTCCAATTCTATATATTTTCAGTATACGTTTGTCTGAAGCATAACACAATCACCAAATCCCAATAGGATTTTCTCAATCTCTAACCGTTTAACCTTGCAGATGGAAGTTCAGATTGAAGATCGCCTTCATATAGAATTTGAGCACAGTAAAAGCAAGTAAGAAAGAATGACAATTTTGTGTTTTTGATTAGTAATTTATTATCCGTGGCTAACTATGCTCTTGTTCAGACACCTAGTAATAATTAAACTTTGTTAATCCAATAAACTGAATCTTGATAAAAAAGAAAAAAAGGAAAAGAAAAAGAAAAGGCAGCTCCTAGTTGTTCAGATCAACTGGGTTGGGCAGGACACTAAACCTAGGTCCCACTTCTTCAATCAATCAAAGCTTCTTATAACTTAAAGCTGATATTAAGCCATATGTATTAGCTTCATAAATAATTTATCACATGATGCATTGATGCTTGTTGAGACAGACTTGTTCATGTTTGACCTTATTATTAACTAATAGATAGCAATTGTCTAATAAAGATTCCATGTGCTCATAGAAAATTCTTACAAGCAAAAGGTGACATGAGCAGACTTTGAATGACTTTTTGGTTCATAATAATTTAATAAAATTGAGTAGGATTGGATTATCAGCTTCATAAATAATTTATCACATGATGCATTGATGCTTGTTGAGACAGACTTGTTCATGTTTGACCTTATTATTAACTAATAGATAGCAATTATAAGAGTAACTAGTACTTCAAGCACACACTTCATCCCCTAATTTGCAAACTCATATTAATGAATTTATTATAGTCAGTCCAATAATTTTCAAGAAATTACATTAATTTTCTTTACAATAAATCTGTGTACAATGATTCTTCACAACAAAGTCAAGACATATACAAGTCCCTACGGATTGATTCTATCCCATTCCCACCTAGTTCTTCAACATATTGTTTCCATCATCCTCACCATGAACTCTTCAACAACTTCCGTCAAGTTCTGCAGATTTTCATTAGATAATTTTTCTGTGAACCGCTGCAAAATTTTTGGAATTTCAAGACTAGTCCTCTACTTAGCAAAATTTCATTGAAGCTTTAAATTACAATTACAAATTAAAGTGAGAGAGCAACAAATTGAAACTTTAAATTACAATTACATTGAAGTGAACACCAAACAGAATTGATGAATATCATTTTCCTAATATCTAGTCACAAATAGTAATCCTCTACACACAAAATACAACTAATTGAGATTCCATCAAGAAGCATGAACATGAAACAGAAAAACTAGAGTGGAATTTAATTGAGAAACTCAAACAACGAAATTCTTAAATAAAATGCACTGGTTTCGTTAACTGACCAAACTCGACGGGAAGGAAGAGCTTAAGAGAGAGAGAGAGAGAGAGACAGTAGTGCTCACCTTAGTAGACGATGGTGCTTGCTCCCCTCGCCGGTGCAGATGGTGGAGACGGTGGAGCTTCGAAATCTCAAAATCAAAATTGCCAATCGCTCGCTCTGAGATTAGATTAAACGGGGCTGAAGAAGGTTGATTCGATCGGTTGAGAGATATTAGGGTTTAAAGAGGGTTGAGAGAGAGAGAGAGAGAGAGAGAGAGAGAGAGATCGAGACCCAAAGAGTGAGTGAGAGAGTAACGAGGCAATGTTTTTCAATTTAATTAAGTAAGTTTTTAAATATTTTAAATAATTTTTTTTTTACTTTTTAAATTCAAATAATTTACATATACTTCAAAGAAAAATATTTTTAAATTTTTTTAAAAAATCACTAAATTCAAAAAAATATATAAAATTTAATACATTTCATATATATTATATTTTTTTACAAATATTTTATTTTTTAGTTGTATTCAGATTAGGCACATTTAAAAAGTAAAAAATAAATAAATTATTAAAAGAAGGAAAAATATCAAATCAAAGTAATTTTAAAAAAAAAATAATTACAAATTAATGAGAAGCCATATAAATATTAATTATTAAAATTATAAACTTTTTCATGAATATATAATTTTTTTTCTCAAAATCCCACTGGGTGCAATTATCCCTTAAAAGAGACACTAAATTATAAAATAATGTATAAATTATTTTTTACCTTGTCCTCAATTCGGAAAATGTAAAGTAAGAACCTTGGTTGGAAATTGTTAGTTTTTTTAAATCAAAAAAAAAATTCGGATTGAAATTTTTTTCCATAAAAGTTTTCATAACATGCTAATGCATGCCGTGTAAAGTTATAGGGTGTGTTTGGTTTGATTTTGAGAGAGTGATTTTAAAAAAAAAAAAAATTGGGGAGGGAGTTTAGAAATTTTTTTGGTTTGTTTGGTTGTATTATTTGAAAGTAATTTTGGAGTTTGGGAGTTTGGGATGATTTGATATTTTATTATAATTGAATAGATATATGTGAGAGAAAAAATGATTGAAAATGAGAGAGAATGGAGAAAAAATGATTGATTAATGTGTAAGAGAGAGAAAATGATTTTGAAAATTTTTTGAAAAAAATCTCAAATCAAATAATTTTTTGGAAATTTTTTTTCAAAACTCCTCTCTTAAAGCTAAACCAAATATACCCATAATATTTTACGACATAAAATATATGTCGTCTTAAGTACAAATATTTTATGACATATTTTTGTATGCCGTGAAAATATACATTTTTTACTGCATGCTTTTGCATGTCATAAAAAAATTTCGGATTGAATTTTTTTTTTTCAAAAGTTTTCACGACATGTTAATGCATGCCATGTAAAGTTATAATATTTTATAACATGAAATGTATGTCATCTTAAGTGTAAATATTTTACGACATATTTTTGTACGTCGTAAAAACATACATTTTTTACGGCATACTTTTACATGCTATAAATATATGAATCAACGACTTACATTGTATATATGCTGTTATTGACAAAACATTAACGGCTTGCAAAAATAAAAAATGTCGTAGAATGTACTAACTACAACATACATTTAATGTATGTCGTAAATATAATACCGTAAATAGTTAGTTTTGTTGTAGTGATTCTTTATCCTTTCTATTTTATTACAATTTTATTCTAAAATTTGTACAATAATCAGTTTCTACTACAATTTCCAGTTTCTAGCGTAAAATCGGCTTGGAGCTTGGGTACATTGCTTTATACATATTGTGAAATTAAACCCAAAATTAAATATTAAAAAAAAATACAACAAACAAAAAAGTTACAACAAAAATAATAATATATTAATAATAAAAAATGAAGAGAATTAGCGAGGACGAGAGGCGAGTGGTACCAACTCAGAAAGAGGAGTGGGAGTCGGGGAGGGAGCAGGAGAGTTGCGGCAGATGGGACAGGTGGCGCTCATACGGAGCCACTCGTCAATGCAATGGGCATGGAAGCAGTGATTGCACTCTGGAACCCATCGTATCGTGTCCTTGGGCTTATATTCCGACAGGCAAATACAAAAGCACGGGCCTTCATCGGGCCTAGGCAGCCTCTTGCTCTCTCCCAGCACTGTCTTCGGGTAGTAGGACTCTATCATGGGCTTTTCCAGGCCCAACACCTCCGCCCTTATAATATTAGTTGCTTCACCAGGCAAAGAAGTCAAGGTGGTGGCGGTGGTGGTGGTGGTGGTGGTAGTGTGGTGGTGAGGCTCTCCTCCATCATCGTCATCGTGACGGCCACGGCCACTTCTGATGGCGCCGGATTTGACTCTAACGCAGGCGTAGGAAACGAACATGATGGTGGAGACGAGGACAAGGAGGCTGACAGCAATGGCAATGCCGTAGCCGAGGCCAACCCCGGTGGCGGACTCGGTTGGGTCTGCTGTGGACATTAGACGGAGACAGAGAGTCTAGAGATCTGGGTGTGAGTTGGAAGTGAGAGGAAGTGGTTTAAAGTAACAGAGAGAGAGAGAGAGAGAGAAGAGAGTAATGAAGGGAGCTTTGGTTTGCAGTAGTATATGAGGGTAGGTGGGAAAACCTCGCCGGGGTCCGCGGAAATATTTAATGGAGTTGGACCATCCAACCAATATTTTATCAGTTTTGCTACCTCTACATAATCATACCTATCAGTTTTGCTTCCTCTGCATTATATATTATCACATCACATAAATGGACAGCATGGTATTACATAGTAGGTGCGCAAGCATCTACCTCATTTCTCAAAATTAAATGGTTTGAATCCATCCGTTACAAAATAAATTCTTCTAATAATTTGAACGGACGAATATAGATATATTTTTTTTAATTCGTCTAAATTTAGACGGATGATGGATGAGAGTCACTCGATTCAACCCGATCCATCAACAATCCTAAGAAAATAAAATTATGTTTTTATACCTTTTGTGTCAAAAAAATGACATTTTATTTAGTAATTATATTTGTTATTTATGTAACATGAAATTTGAGCTTTTATTTTTATTATAAAAAAATTGACAATAAAAAAATTTCAGTCCTAAATAGTAAAAAATTATTGAAAAATTGTTTGAAAAAAAATTCAAAACAGTGAAGCCCAAATCACTAAACCAATCGCATGTACCCACTAACCTACACAGCCCTCTCAAAAGCGGACGGATACAAATTGATTTTTCTTAACCTACTTAGGTTTGGACCGATGGCAACACATTTGGTGGGTTTAATTGGGGGTAATTATTTGGTGGTATTGGAATATTATTTTATACTATTTATTACTTGATATTTAACAAGTTGTCTCTTAAAAATTTAACCAAAATAATAGGTCCCACTATTTTACCAATAAATATTAAAGTTGGGGCAGTATATGAATTTGTTGTAGAATCAACAAATAATTGTTCTTAATTGGGAGGATTGTGTTCGATTTTATAATCAAATAAATTTTTCATATTTTACTATCCAGATTATATATATATATTATATTAAGTCACTACAAAAAAAAACACCTTTGGCGACTAAATTTTTAGTCGCCAAAGGTCGAATTTTAGTCGCCAAATGTCAGAAATCCACTTTCCCCAACTAAAAGTTTTAGTCGCCCATTTTGTCGCCAAAACATGGTCGCGGATGCTTTTCGCGACTAAAAATCTGTTAGTCGCGAAAGGTCAGCTCTTCAGCGACTAAACCATTAGTCGCCAATAGTCAAATTCAGTTTTTGGAATTTAACCTTTGGCGACTAAACTATTTGTCGCCAATAATTAATTATTTATTTTATTATTTTAACCTTTGGCGACTAAAGATTTTGGTCGCCGAAAGTCTTTGAAAAAAAAAAATTTTTTTGCTCCGCGCGGTGCCTACCAAGTTTCGAACCTATGACCATCCACTTCCTATGTTTGTTAACCTTCAGCAACACTCTTTTCCCCACTATGCCACTACACTCTCACGCGATTATTATTGCAACAAATATTATTTATATACTAAATTTTCCGGTTTTAGTACAAACTCTACATATAAATAATTATTTTTATTTAATGTTATTTAATGTATTTAATAAAGTATTTACTAAAAAAAAATCTGAGAGGACTTTTGGCGACTAAATATGAATTTTAGTCGCCATTTATATGCTTTTTGGCTACCAAATTCTGTTTTGTCGCTAAAAACGTGAGTTTCCGCCCAGAATAACTACAATCGGCGACTAAACTCTTTTTTTGTCGCCAAAAGCTCGAGTTTTGCCGACTAAAATCATTTTTAGTCGCCACTTGTCCAGGTTTTAGCTACTAAAATTGTGTTTGTCGGTATAACACCTCTATTCGGCGACTAAAGGTTTTTTTAGTCGCGAAAACCTATAGATTTGGCGACTAAATGGTTTTTGTCGCCAAAAACCGTGCCTTTTAGCTACTACAATTTTTTCAGTCGCTAAAACTACTACATTCGGCGACTAAACCCACTTTTAGTCGCTAAAAGGTCTATATTCGGCGACTAAAGTAGTTTAGTCGGCAAAAGTTCTCAGCTTTGGCGACTAAACTGATTTTAGTCGCCATTTCCACTACTTTCAGCGACGAAAACCGTTTTTTTAGTCGCCAATTGTGCATTTTCTTGTAGTGAGTAAACGTTGAGGTTTTTTTTTTCAAATAATCCAAAAAAAGAAACTATTTAGCGAATTGACCCGCTTTTCAAACTATTTAGAAAACTAACTTGCTTTTGAAATCGTATTTTAAAAATGCGATTTTGAAATTGAAATTGCATTTTCAACATATAATTTCACCTTGAAATCGCATGTTGAACATGCCATTTCACCACGTGATCATTTTCAACTTGCGATTTTAAGATGAAATTGCATGTTCAAGATGCAATTTCAATTTCAAATTCAAAATCGCATTTTGAAAATGCGATTTCAAAAAGTAAGTTAGTTTCCTAAATAGTATGAAAAGTTTGTCAATTCTCTAATTTGTTTTTTTTTTTTGGAATATTTAAAAAAAAAAAAAAAAAAAACTCGGTAAACGTTGGACTTAGTGTCCAAACTCTTATATAGAAAAGTGCACGCAACTTGAAACCTTAATCTTAAATTTAGAAAAGAAAATTCTTATCATTTGAATAACACACAAATTATGATATTAAACATTTTTATCATTTATTTTTATTTTTATTTACTTGAATTTCACAAGTACCATGTATGTCAATACAAGGTTTTAAAAACCGGACCGGCCCGGCCGGTTCGACCGGTTGGACCGTCGACCGGTTGGGGCTCCGGTCCGGATTGACCCTCAGAACCGGACCAAAGTGAAAACCGGTGTATTTTGTGAAAACCGGAGGAACCGGCGGTTAAACCGGTGAACCGGTCGACCCGGTCACGGGTCGATCTCTTTCTTTTCTTTCTTTCTTTCTTATTTTATATATATATATATATATTATATTATATATATAATAAAAATTTAATTGGAAACTCTCTTTTAAGGGTCTCCTCTTGTGAGGAATCCCATTGAAAGCTTGAAATTATTGTGAAAGAGCTTCTATCTATTTATAAGAAAAAAATTCTTCCAAAAAAACTCAAGAAATCTATGTGGGATTCAATCAAATTCATTGGAGGGAAACTTGAAATTTTGATATCCCTCCAAAATTTTTGTTCTCCTTTCAATTAAATTATTTAAAATAAAATCATATGGAGGGAATATTAAATATTTGATTTCATCTTCCAAAATTGAAATTAATAATATTTCAAAATATATTATTAGATTTTTCAGTAAAAAAAATATTAGGACAAATATTTAAGATAATTTAATATTTTTAATATTTTTAATTTATAATTTTATTACTTATATTTTTATTTAAATATAATTTTAATATATTTATTACGTCACGGTTCGATTCCGGTTTGATTCCGGTTGAACCGGTGACCCGTCCACCCGGTCCCTTTTCCGGTTCACTCACCGGTCCGGTTTTTAAAACATTGTGTCAATAGCCAATACTATATATATAAAAAGAACACCCTATTGGTGTCCTAAAGCCTTCCTTCTCCTTAATGTCAAGGGGAAAAAATGGGGATAAATTGTTTATAAGGCACCAGAGTTTAGAATTATTTGCAGAAATGTCACCATGTGAGAAGAAGAAGAATTTGAGTTATTTGGTCTTTTTTTTTTCTTTTTTTTTTTTCTTTTTTTGATCAGCAAAGAAAAAGATTTATTGATGATAAAAGCAAAATACATGCAAAAATACATCAACAAATCAGGGAAGTGCACAAAGCATTATAGCTAAGCCTCCACAATCTCAACTAGGTTGGCACCGTCGAGAAAGCACAATCATGTGCTAGCACTTGGCCCAAAGATTGGTGAGAAACTAATCAAGAGCAACCTAAATAAGAACATCAGAACAACAACACAGCAAAACAGCTACAAAACAGCAGATTAGACAGCAAAAACAGAACATCCTCATACAGCAGTCCATCAGCAAAACAGAACATCTTCAAATAGAACATCAGCAGTCCAAATAGCAACCTCAAATCAGCAAACATACAGCAGCAGCATTTAGCAGGCCAAAAACAGCAGCATACAACATTAAATATCCTTTGATGGGGTTCTAATTTGTTGAATATGGGAAACAAAATCCTATACTGAGTAGCAAATCCCTGTAGTGTTGCTCTTAATCCACATGCCACTCTGATTTTAATCAGTTCTTGTAACTCACCAAAATTTGGCTGAGCATTTGTGAACTTACACTCATTTTTGTGCTTCCAAACAGACCACACCACTGCCGATAACAAAGCTTTCCACAATCTTGTTTCTAACTTTTCATACTTAAAGCCAGTCCACCAGTCCAACAATCCTACCACCGACCCTAGTATAGCCCAGTAAATTTCCCACCAATTCATCAAATGGGACCAAACCTTCCAAATTAATGGACAACCCATCAGCACATGATCTAAAGTTTCCAAATCAGTGTTACAGAAGATACAAAGGTTGCTTATATTGGCTCCAAGCACACCAAGCCGTTGGAGATAAGAAGTTTTGATCCTATCTTTCCACACTAACTAGCCCAAGAATTGAACTTTTGGAGGAGAGATGTTCTTCCAAATCAAATCAAGAAGATGAGTTTCCATACCAGTCGTTGAGTCACTTCTCTTGTAAAGTGTAGACACCAAAAATTGGCCAGATGATGATGCCTTCCATTTAAGCCAGTCATCATGGTTACTCAACACAGGGATGGCTGCATTCAACAAATTATACAGGCTTTGAACCCCCTTTTCTTCCCCAGCAAATAATGGTCTTCTAAATCTCACATTCCATCCATCAGAATTTCATTTCCGTTCAATACAGTCCTTTAAATGAATGAGTTTATCAATTGACAAGTTATATAATCTGGGATAGACTTCAAAAAGTACTCAAGGCCCCACTCATGCATCATTCCAAAATTCGACTCTATTCTCATTACCTACAGTTACTTTTGAATTAGCTGCATAAAACTCCTTGAGGCTGTGATTATAGTCAGCAACATGCAATATGTCCAACCAAGTCCTAGAGTACTTAGTCTCAAGGTTCTGATTGGGAAACCAACCACCACCAGATATTCCATAGTTATAACAAATGGTTCTTATTCATAAGGCTATGGTTTGAGTTGCAAATCTCCACCACCACTTTGCTAAAAGACAATCATTAAAATCTCTGACCTTCCTAACCCCCAGGCCCCCTTGCTTTTTACTCTTGGTTACCTCTTCCCATTTCACCAAATGGATCTTCCTTTTCCAATCAGAACCTCCCCAAAGGAAGGCAGCTTGGATTCTGTCAAGAGCTCTTGCAACACCCTTAGGTAGTTTGAAAAGAGACATATAATAAACTGGCAAGCTGGACAAAACTGATTTGATGAGTATAAGTCTACCCCCAAAAGAAAGAAATCTCATTTTCCAAGATGCAAGCCTCTTTTGACACTTCTCAATTATAGGGACCCATGTACTCTTCCTTCTAGGATTTGTACTCGAAGGAAGACCTAATAAGTGAATGGTACTGATATCTTCATACAATTCAATTTAGATGCAATGTCAGTCACAATCTCATCTGAAACTCCTATTCCACAAATATTACTTTTATGATAGTTTATCTTGAGGCCTAACATTATCTTAAAGCATCTAAGGATCTTTTTCACATTCATAACCTCCTCCCATTCAGCATTGCAAAAGACTATGGTATCATCTGCAAATTGCAAGTGTGATATGGTTTCTTCACAATTCCCCACCGATACACCCTTGAAAAGCCCCAACTCTTTTGCTCTGGCTAGCAAAATGTTTAAACCCTCAACCACAAAGATGAATAAGAAAGGTGACAGAGGGTCTCCCTGCCTAAGCCCTCTTTCAGGGTTGAATTCAGAAGTTGGGGAACCATTTACTAAGATTGAGATTCTTGTCGTAGTCACACAAGCTTTCATCCAGGCAATCCACCTGTTGCCAAACCCAAAATTAACCAACATAGAGAATAAGAAATCCCAGTTCACAGAGTCATAAGCTTTCTCAAAATCAAGCTTTAGAATGAGCCCTTTTTTCTTCCTCTTCTTCCAATCATCCACCACTTCATTTGCAATAAGCACTCCATCTTGTATATTTCTTCCCCCAACAAAAGTTGATTGCACATCTCCTATGATCTTAGGCAACACTAACTTTAGCCTCGCTGCAAGCACTTTAGCTAAGATTTTGTATACTGAACCAATTAAACTAATTGGTTGAAAGTCAACCAAACTGGTAGGATTGTCTTTCTTTGGGATAAGTTCCACAAATGAGCTATTCAGCCCTTTAAGGAGCATCCCATGCTCATGGAATTCCTTAAAGAAGCACATAAAGTCATTCTTGAAAACAGGCCAGCACTTCTGAAAGAAAATCAGGTTAAACCCATCCGAGCCTAGAGCTTTATTGCCATCACAGCCTTTAATTGCAGCCCGAACCTCTGTTGCAGAAAATTCAGCTTCAAAAACTCTAGATGATTGTTCACTATCAATATGTTGTAAGGGTCCAGCCAACTTAGGCCTTATTTTCTACTCATCAGAGAACAACCTTTTAAAGTGAGTAAACACTTCAAACTTCAGCCTTTGAGGATCTCCATGCACAATACCATCCATTGAGACAGAGCTATGGAGGTTTCTATATTGTCTACTTGAGGCCATCAGATGAAAAAACTTGGTTTTATGGTCCCCCTTCAATGCCAATGTAAGTCTAGATTTTTGTAACCATAACCACTCATTTCTTCTTCTTAACTTCCACAACTCATCTCTAACATCCCTTCTTCTGTTTACATTAGAATCATCCAAAATTCTGGTTTCAGCTGCAAGATCTAACACATGTAATTCCTCTTTAGCCTTTTTGATGTTTAGAGTTAAGTTTCCATAAACTTTAACATTCCATTTCCTTATGATCTCCTTCAAGATTTTCAATTTTTTCCACAGAACAAAACCAGCCCACCCATGAGCCTCTGCTTCTACCCATGTCTTCTTGACAAGTCGAAGGAAAAGGGGATGCAAAATCCATGCATTAATAAACTTAAAAGGATGTGGTCCCTAATCAATTTCATCATCTAATAAGAGCAATGGACAGTGGTCTGAGATGACTCTTGGTAACCCACAAAGTTTGAACTTAAACTTTATGAGCCACTCTGGATTAAACATAAATCTGTCTAACCTACTCCATCTTGCTCCATCCTGGGAATTGCTCCATGTGAATTGCCTACCCAACATGGGTAGATCAGACACTTCCAATTTATTCATAAAATTGTTAAAGTCGCTCATTCCTCTATCCCTTCTAGAGCACCTTTTTCGCTCCTCAACATTCTTGATCTCGTTGAAATCCCCACCCAAACACCAAGGTTTCGAGAATTCAGATTTTAAATTACAAATAGAGTCCCAAAAAGTAGCCCTGCAAGTGACATCATTAGGAGCATAAACGTTAAGAGTAACACACTCAAAATTATGAGAGAGTGTACCTGATAATAGTATAAAACTTTGGTTACTGCAACAAGCAGATAAAGAGAAAACATGTCACGACCCAAACCCGCCCCTAAAAGTTTGATCCATGATTGGCCTGTACATAGGCCTCGAAACAAAATTTTACGCATATTTATTCACAGACCGGGCCTTAAGTGGAAACAAATATCAATATAAGATAACATCCATTGAGCTCGTGCATACATACTGGCTTAAATAGATGTAAGCATTTAAATACACTTCCATATTTATACATACAATCTCAGAACTTATATATAGATCTCACACACACACTTATATAAGACTCCATAAATTACATAACTCTCAGTAATCAAAATTAAGGCCTCAACACGGAGGCATATCCCAGGCGGCTTGGTAGACAGGTAGACATCAAAACAATTCTAGTGTCAATCCCCGATGGCTTACCTACATAAATATATAAAAACGGAGTGAGCAAGACTCAGTGAATAATAGCAATGTAAGGAGGTTAGTTAAGCGAGCATAGTCTTAGAAAATGTAAATATGCATTTCAAACCATACACAGATCTTTATCATAATCAAATTTTAGAATGGCCTCAGGCCTACATGTAACACAGAACGGCCTCAGGCCCACATATGTACAAAACGGCCTCAGGCCCAACATATTATACAGAACGGCCTCAGGCCTACATGTAATACAGAACGACCTCGGGCCCACATATGTACAAAACGGCCTTAGGCCCAACATATTATACAGAACGACCTCAGGCCCAGCATATTATACAGAACGGCTTCAGGCCCACATCTCAACAGCTGTCCACACATTGGAGGGTAAGTAGGACATCGACATGCACACTACTTCCCTTGGCCTCTGGCCATGAATCACAATTGATTCGAATGAGATTAAGGTCGGTGAGACATCGGCATGTCATCACCTCCCTCATTTCCAGAGTTGTCCACTTTCAGTGGTTGATAACGGAACGACCTCGGGCCCCCCTTTTCATTAATAAGAACAGAACGACCTTAGGTCCATATCGATGCCCTCATTCAATCATGTTTGTTAATTCAATCAAAGCACAATATCAACTATATATGTCATTCTCAAACAATGATATATAAATCATAAGCACAAGAAGTAAGTGAAACATATCGTTACACTACTATTACTCACAGTGATGGGCTTCTGGTAGCAAAGGGATGTTGTCCTCGTCTCGACCTACAACATAATACACATAGCAGAATATGAGAATAAAACCAGTCTCTTTCTTTACTCTTTAATCAATTAGTCGTATCGGTTCTAAACTCATTAGTCCTCAATAGGTCATCATCCATGTCTCAGAAAATAGGAGGAATCGATAGGAAAATGGTTTGGACGAAGAAATGGTACAAAATCGGTAGACAGAAAGTGAACAACTTTCACTATTTTGGGAATATCTATTTGTGTATTTAGAATTTGGGAGTAAGACCACACCATTGGAAACTAGACTTCTAGGGCTTAAATTTAGACTCAAGAATCAACTAAAACGGAGTCTGGATGCAAAAGATATACTTATTTGAAGTTGGCTGAACAGAGTTGTCCCGCACGTGCGGGAAACCTGGCCGCACGTGCGGGAAACCTGGCCGCACGTGCCGGACCACGTGTTTTTTTAGTAGAACCTGAAAATGGATTGCCGCACGTGCCGGAAGACCCGCTGCACGTGCGGCTCTAGGTCATTTTTTCAGTCCAAAAATGTTGTTTACTCTAACTCTTTCTCTTTCCATTTCTAAACTTGGTTTCCAACTCAAATCACTCAAAAACATGTAGAATTCATGGAAAACATGAGATTATGAGTGTTTTCTAAATCAAAACATCACAAATACAATGAATCTTCAAATAGGGAAGATCAATCTCTTCTTTAGTTCCTTTCCAAGACTTCTTCTTTCATATACACATAGATCTTTATTAATATACAATTAACCATGCAAAACCTCAAGATTGGGGCTCAACTTCTCATAATCAACCTCAAGATAAACAAATATAATGACTTTAACTCTTCAATCAAGCAACTCTTAGGAAATCAAGGTTCAATTAAACACATACATAGAACCCTAACTCAAATGGGTTCAAATCTTCCCTTATTATCATGATTTCATGAAATTGATGCTTTAAACATAAGGATTCAAGATAAATTATCATACCTTAATTCAATCTTTGTCTTTCTCTTAGCTCTCCTCAATTTCCCCAAACTTCCATGGTTGATCTCCTTCTTCTCTCTTCAATCTCTTCAAGTTATCTTCAAGCTCCCAACAATGAGCTCTCACTCTCTCTCTCTCTCTCTCTCTCTCTCTCTTAGAGAAGCTTCCTCTCTCCTTTGGCCTCTCTTTCTCTCGGTTCTCTCTCCCTCAGATATTTTGTTTTGGCTCCAAAAAGATGAGTTCATAACTCATATGGCATAGCTCTATATAAATATATATCACACATAAGCTTATCACAAAAGAGAGAGCCAAACACGCCCTTGCGAATCGCACAAAATTGAATTTCAATTAAAATTCCCAAATGACTCTAAAAATTCCCATTAACATATGCAAGTACCCAATTTTGATTTTCGAACCCATAAAGGTTGGCAATTTCAATTTTAAAGTCATAACTCAACAGATAATGTTTCAATTCAAAAAATATATATAATCACATTAAAGCACATTAGCTCATAGGTAATAAAGGTAATTCCTTATGCGCGTTTTGGGGTCGTTACAAAACAGTAGGGCCCCATATACACAGTATGCCCCCAGCTAAACCAGACGCGTCCACAGCTACGAACTTAACCTGATCTCTATGCCATAATGATCTTACCATATCTAATGAGAGTGCATCTAATTTTGTTTCTTGCAAGAGAACCATATCCACTTCCTTTTCTTTGATGAGATTCTTTATTTTTCTCCTCTTCTCAACTCTTCTGAGCCCACGAACATTCCAAGACAGCATCTTCATAAGGAAACTAATACAAACTCCTAAAACCACCTAGGGAAATCCGTTCAAATCTGGGCATCTCCCCTTCTGTGGGCAGCTCTCTCTGCATCTCTTACCTCCATACCATTGATTTTGCCCACAATTTCTTATCCTTTCCATCACAAAGTATTCCCAGTGCCTTGCCAATTTGCAAAGATGCATGTGCCTCCTCTGTGATCACTTTTTCCCTACTAAAATTATGATTGCTCGTCGTTGTTAATGGAAATGCAGCAACAACAACTCTAAACACTACACCCCTACCAAATACTAATGATCCACCCATTCCCGACCGTAATGATCTCTTTGCTTTTCTTGGAGGTTTCTTTACTCTTGTTCCAACTGTTCCACCCGTGGTACCTCTCATTGGATTCTTTGAGTGAACCGTTCTGACTAGCCTTTCCTTTACTCTAAGAGGTGATGGGTTGATTTTTCTTCCTCCTTGGGCTTGAGGTACTTTGAGACTTGATGAGATAGCCTCCGAAGTTGGGCTTGCACTCATATCCCTACATGACCCAACCACTTGTTCAGGTTCTTAGGCCTGTTCTATTAACACTTCCAAACTAATACCAAGCCTCACTAACCCAGATCCACTAAGGCTCTTAATGAAACCAGGAGTGCATATTATCTCCTCTACCTCTACTCTATTAGCTTCGTTTGGTTCTAGACGTAATGATGAATCCAGCACAAAGTCTTTGCATGCCACGCCATCATTTGATTTCCCAATGTTAGTCATTATTGTTTTCGCCACTAAAGAAGTAGACACACCGTGTGCACCAGCCCATCTGTCATCTTTTTCTAGGTACTGACATCCCCCAGCTTCCTTTTCTACCCTACTCACCAGCTCAACTATCTTATCATGCTTGCCTTCCTCATTATCTCCCACATACCTTGGTACCACATCCCCAGACATGTGCATAGCAAGTTCATTAGAGCTACATATTTCTTCCCTTCTTAAATGGAGTGAACATTGACATGATTCCACAACCTCTTTGGTAATGATAATCTGTTCTTCACACACTCTAACCGGGTAAAACCTACCCCTACAATTTAATTTGACGACTGAATTGATCAAATCCATACATGGTGTTGCTACTTTGATCCTACCACACTTGAAGGAAGAAAGATGAGAAGTCTCTTCTTCGATTTTAAGCACTTCCCCCAAAGACTAGCTATTCTTTTGAACGTATTACAGTTCCATAAATTCAATGGAACATCATAACAACTGAGCCAAACAGCTCTTTCCTGCTCTATGTATGCTCCTTTTGACCATTCTGTCACAACATCACACCAGTTCTTAAGCTACTCGTTGAGAGTTGCCATCTTCTCCTTCATAACAACTATAGACTGAAACGTGATGATTGATGTCCTGCTTCCTCCCTTTCTGACCAACACAGTCGTCCCCTCTATGTTTTAAACTGCATGCTTGAAAAAAAACAAAAAAAAAAAAAGTAAGAGCTTTTGAGCTTCACTATCACATTCTCATAAAGCCACCCATTTCCTTTTTCATATGCCATGATGGATACCCCTTCACTATTCATACCACCACCGTTCTTAACCATTTCTGCAAACGATCTCCTCCCTACCATCTTGACCATTGGTGCTGCATTTGCTGGATCCCCAATAACTTTATGTTCTTTGGCCTTTGTTTGAACCTTTCCTTTACCGTACTCTGCCATTTTCACCCTCAGAACTTTATCGTCACACCAGCCCATTAGCTTTTTGAATGGCAACCTTAGCAGCAACAGAGCAGTTATATCTAACAAACCCAAATCTTGACCTTGTAGCTTTCCTTATCTTGTTCGGGATGAAGACATCTTTAACCACACCAAACTTCATGAACAGAAAGTATAGATCTTTTGAAGCCACAGACATTGGTATGTTATCCACGAATAATGAAAACACCTCTGCACCATTTACACTTCTCTGTGCGGATCTTCTCTTCTCATACAATACTGGTTTCCATCCAACTTTAGCACCTTCATTGCTCCCTTTGCCCCATCCAATGGCTGCTTTCTTCCTTGCTCCCTTCATTTTCTCACAATAAGAGTTTGAATTAAGCACTACTTAGTTATTTGGTCATTAATAAATAAACATATTGTGTTATCAATATTAATTTATTTTTAATTAATATATAAAACATTAGGAAATGTATAATCAAAAATGATTTTTATAAGCGGATGTGTTATTAGCATTTTCTACGCACGCAAATGCAAGTTATATATATATATTTGTGTAATATATAAATCCCATTAATAATATATAAATTTATTAGTGTAATCTGTTGGTAAAATAAAATTCCATATGCATGTACATTCATATAAATAATTGAAATAAAATTAAAAAATTATTCAACTTGTTTAGTTTCTATTTTCAAGATTCACTTTTCAGAAAATTAAAATTTTTTGTTTTCTAAATTTTTTTTTTCACTAAATTTTTTTAATATCCTAAGCAATTTTTTAATTTTTAGATACACCTAACATAAATACACTTAAAAATACAATATTTGTCAAAAAAATCTTTAGAAAATTCACTAAATACAAAAAATACAAACAAAAAAAAAATACGAGAATTCAATACATTTTTCGTATTCTTATGTATTTATTGATTTTTTAAAAGATCTTTTACTTTTTAGATACATCTAAGTAAGGTGCATCTAAAAAAATAATAATAAATACTTAAAATTTTAAAAATATTCACTAAAAACAAAAAAAATACGAAAAATTTAAAAAAAATCAATTTTCAAAAAACTGAATATAGAAAATTGAAACCAGACACACTAATTATTATTTTTAAAAAAAATTAGCATGCATCATACGGGTCAATTGCTACTAGCTACATCATAGAACATGATGTTTTCAAAATGTCTAAGAGATACAATTGGTTAGAATGGTGTGGATTGATCCAATTAAATATTGAATTGTTGAGATTACTTGATTGGAAATAAATTTTTCGCCCAAACAATTGTTAATTTTTATTTTACATAATCTCACATTGGAAAAAGAAAGAAAAAGTGAGTTATTTCACTTCTATAAGTGAACCTTATACTCCTATTTATTATTGTAGTGAGATAGTTTAAATTTAAAAGTTTTAATTAATTAATTTTTATGTAAATTGGTTGATCTTGTGACCTAACTGATTAGGCTGAACAATTTTCAATTTGACTAATTCGCTGATTTAATTGTGATTTTTGCGGTTTGATTCAAGATAAACTTCTCACCTGTTTTATTATCATTATTATCAAAATATAATAAAATAGGATAGTTTTCAAAATTGTCTAAGAGATACAATTAGTTAGAACAATGTAGTTGACCTAATTAAAAATTGAACGGCTGAGATTGCTTGATTCAAAATAAACTTTTTGCCCAAAAATTGCAAACTTTTATTTTACACAATCCCACATCTAGAAAATAAGGAAAAAGTAAGTTGTTTCAATTATATAAACCGTATGCTCCCAATTTTTTTTTTTTTTTTTGAATCACCTTATGCTCCTAATTAATATTAGTATTGTGCACGTTTCAGTTCAAAGACACTTTAAATTTAAAATAAAATTTAAATGTTCTAATTAATTAATTTTTATATAAGTTGGGTGATCTTTTAACCTAGTCGATTAGGTTTAACCGTTTTCAGTTTAATTGATTCGCTGATTTAACCACAATTTTAGCAGTTTTATCAAAATATATTGGTTACATTTGTTTGATTAATTCGAAATAAACTTTTCACCTGTTTTATTATCAAAATGTAATGAAACATGATAGTTTTCAAAAATATCTAAGAGATACAATTGTTTAGAACATTGTGGACTCTAATTAAATATTGAACAGCTCAAATTGCTTGACTTGAAATAAACTTCTTAGCCAAACAATTGTTAACTTTTAGTTTAAAAATTCCACATCAAGAAAAGAAGAAAAAAGTGAGTTGTTTTACTTACATAAAGTGAACCTTATACTTCTATTTAATATTGTAATGTTGTGTATTTCAGTTCAAGACAATTTAAATTCTAAATAAAATTTAAAATTTTAATTAATTAATTTTTGTGTAAGCTGATTGGTCTTTTGATCTATCTGATTACGCTGAACTATTTTCGGTTTGATTGATTCGCCGGTTTAACTGCAATTTCAACGGTTTTATCAAAATATATTAATCAGATTTCCTTAATTTGAAATAAACTTCTGACCTGAACAATTATTAGATTTTAGTTTATACAATCTCACATCAGGAAAAGAATGATTGAGTCAGTGGTTTTATTTATATAAAGTGAACCTTATACTCCTATTTAATATTGTAGTGTTGTTCATACTTCAATTCAATATAATTTAAATGTTAAAAGCCTCAATTAATTAATTTTGTGTGTTGGTTAGTCTTCTAACCTAGCCACGTAGGCTTAATCAGTTTTGATTTGACTAATTCACTAGTTTAGTTGTGATTTTTAACTGCTTTATCAAAATATTAGAATAACCCGTGTCTAAAGGCATTTCTAATGAAATAAAGTTTTAAACTATTCATAAGAAAGTAAAGTGCTATCGACCCATACCAATGCTAACAAAAAGAAAATAATAATAATAAAATAAAATTAATATAAAATTCAAAATATTCAAACATGCACCTGAATTCGACTGATGGTGTGTCCCTAATCGTACTTAATAAATCAACTCAAGTTTCACTTTACATTGAATAATTGTATTTAATAGATAAAAATTGTTTCCAAATAAAGAAAGATTAGTTACAAATAGAGCAAATAGATATGGATAGATATTAAATTTTCTTATTTTATAGGTATCAATATAATAAAACATGATAGTTTTCAAATATGTCTAAGAGATACAATTGGCTAAATCTTATGAAGTGACCTGATTAAAAATTGAACGGCTTAGATTGTTTGATTCGAAATAAGCTTTCCGTTTAAATAATTGTTAACTTTTATTTTACACAATCTCACATCGGTATAAGAAGGAAAAAGTGAGTTGTTTTACTTATATAAAGTGAATCTTATACTTCCATTTAATATTGTAGTGTTGTGTATGTTTCAGATCAAGACAGTTTAAAATTTAAAATAAAATATAAAATTTTAATTAATTAATTTTTGTGTAAGTTGGTTATTTTTTGACCTAGCCGATTAGGCTGAATCGTTTTCACTTGGATTGATTCGCTATTTTAACTGTAATTTTAGCGATTTTATCAAAATATATTGGTTAGATTTGAGATAAACTTCTAACCAAATCAATTTTTAGCTTTTTATATTGGAACTAGCAAATGAATTGTTTTACTTATATAAATTGAACCTTATTTAATACTGTAGTGCTATTCATACTACAGTTTAATACAATTTAAATGTTAAAATTTTCAATTAATTAATTTAGGTCAAAAGTTAAAAACTAAATTTAGGTTGGGAGTACCTTTTGGTGCAGATTATTCACTAATACTATTACGTAAAGCAAAATATTTTGAATCTTTGGGATCAAAACCTCAATGTATTTTCTCAATTTTTTAAATTTAAAAATATAAAGATACATATTAAGAAAGTATTGATCATTAGTCATTTGATCAAATGATAATATATTTTAGCTCTTTTAAAAAAATATAGAGAGATTAAATAAAAAATTTCAAGTTTCAAAATACCAAACATGCATGTCATTATTGATTCATTGATCAATAAGGCAATGTTTTTAAATTCACTTATATCAATGTACTTTTTAAAAATAAATTTAGTTTTAAATTTTATAATCTAAAATACGTATGTTCCAAAGTAATATATATATATATATTATTAAATTTTATCAATCATTACTTATTTTTTCTAAAATTCATTTTTATATCTGCTCTGTATTGTTTATAAGGGTTTTTAGTTTAAAACCCTTGGTAATATTTTTTTGGCAGAATAAAGACAACACATTTTCTATATTAGCTCCTTCGAAACACATGGTGACAAAATTTTACTATAACTTTTTAAAACTCATTTGATAAATTTTAAATTCTATAATTTTTTTATCTAGATCTCTGTTTTTTTTAATTATAAAATTTATAATTTTTTGAATCTTTTCATCAAGATCTATAAAACAAAATTCATGATGAATACAAAATTCTAAAAAAAAAAGTTGACGAAATTTCACTAACCTGGTGATCGAGTCTAAATTAGTGAAATTTTGATGACTAATCAATGAAATTTTAGCCTAGGTCAATGAAAGTTTAGCCTAGGTCAATGAAATTTTGATGACCAAGTCAATCTAAGTTAGTAAAATTTCACTGACCTAGGTTAATGAGGTTAGTCAGTGAGAGAACCAAGTCAGTCTGAGCTAGTGAAATTTCGATTGGTCAGTGAAATTTGAAAGACCAAGTCAATGAAATTTCGGCTGGTCAGTGAAATTTCAATGACCAAATAAGTGAGTCAGTGAAATTTCTTGAATTTTTTTCTTCAGAATATTACTCATAGATCTTGTTTGAAAGATACTGTCAATAGAATTCTAAAAATATAAATTTTACAAAAAATATAGGAAAAAATTAGAGAGAGGTCCTCCTTAGATTTTGTGTAAGAATTTGGGGACAACAAAAATTAGTTTGTTAGTTAAGATTCCTAAGATTTAAAATTGTAGAAGGATAACGACAAATTTTCGTAAAATGCCTTTTTAATCCTATAAACCCTGATTTTTTCTCTAAACCATATATCTCTCTACAGTGTATTTCCCTGTCTTTCTCTCTACGATGCATTTCCGGCATTTATCTACAACATTTGTGATTTTGATTTTGATTTCGCGTTTGTATTTCAACTTGGCGTGTAGATTTCGATTTTGCGTTAGGATTTTGATTTTGATTTTGATTTTGATTTGTGATTTCTTCCGATTTCGATTTCGATTTGTGATTTTTTCGATTTCATGTTTGGATTTCTAAATTTGAAAGCTTTATTTGAGTTGATTTCGATTTTGATCGTAATGTTTTTGTTTTAGTGGAGGTGTAAGTGCTTTTGATTTGATTGTTAGAGAGTTTTGTTTTGAAAGATATGTATTTTGTAGTAAATTCTTTGTTATTGAAGCTTTTTTTTATTTGTATTGATAGAAAAATATTTTTTTGTGATTGAATTTGACAGAGATAACACTTTAGTATGCAATATGTTTATGATTTGTAAATTTCTCTTGATTAGTTTTTTGAGTATTGGAGTAGTGATGTAATTTTCTCTGACATGTTTATAACTTTTTAATTTTCTCTGGACATGTTATTTGTGAACTGAAGCAGTGATATAATTTTCTCCGGACATGTTTATGATTTGTAAATTTCTCTAGATTAGATTTACAGATTAGAAAAATTAATTGCAATTTTTGGAATAGTTAGCAAATAAGATTTTTTTTCTGTGTGTTTTTTTTTATTTGAATATGTTTTTGTTTTTGTTTATGATTTTTCAAAGTTAATTTAATTTTATAAGGTTAGCATATAATATGTGTATAATTTGTAAATTTTTCTGAATTATGTATTGTGAATTGAACAAGTTATTCTATTGTAATTATTTTAACAAAGAGAAATTTCTATGTTAGATGTTTTACTTGTTAAGTTTGTAAATTTCTCAGTTGTGTAATTTTCTCTAAAAGCGTTATTTTGTGAGCTGGACAATTTTGATTTGGAAGTTCTCTGTAATTTTTATGTGTTTGTGATTTCTAAATTTTCTCTGAATTCTATTCACACAAGAGAGTACTAAGTAAGCGTGTAATGACTAAAGAAATTCTATATCGCAAGAGCAAGTGGTCAATAAAATTCCACACACACATGAACAAATATAAAATTAGATAAATTTCATATCTCACAAGGGGGTTGTAATGTAGCCAATGAAATTCAAATGCACAAATGAACATGCCTGAGAAATTCCATATATAAAGGGGGAGTGTAATGTTGCTAGAGAAAATCAACATGACAATAGGAAGAAAATCAAATTTTTCTAGCCATCACACAAAGAGAAATTTAGCCCAAATTTTTAGACAAAGAAAATAAACTAAATAAGGGGTAATGTTGTTACAAATTTCACTACAATGACAGAGAATTTTAACCCAAGTTTTTATCTAGAGAAAATCAACTAAATACAAATTTCTCTGGTTGTCACATAGAGAAATTGAGCCTAGATTTTTAGGCAAAGAAAATCAACTGAACAATGGGTAATGGTGTTATAAATTTCACTACATTGACAGAAATTTAGCCCAAATTTTTTGCCAGAGAAAATCAACTAAACAAAGGGTGATGCTTTCACAAATTTCTCTAAAATGATAAAGAAATTTTAGTTTTACAAATTTCTTTGACCATCACATAGAAAAATTTAGCCCAAAATTTTCTCTATCGATCGTGAAGAGAGAATGATGCGAGGGTATTTTGGTCTAGGGTAAGTTACACTGACACCGCTTGAGGTTTGTCTTTAATACAAGTACCCCCTCACGTTCTGAAAATTATATCTCCCTTTCTAAGGTTTAAACTTTCATTACAATTTAGTCATTCCATTAGTCAACTGTTAAGTCAACTAACGGAAAAAACTAATATAATAAATTAATTTCTTTAAATGCTTATTTTACTCTTGTTAAAAGAATTTAAAAAAATTACTAGATGAGTAAAGAAAATTTACAGGGAATTACAAAAATTCATTTAATACATATATTATTATACTATTAAACATTTAGATAATGCTAAGATACACAAGTTTTTGTGGTGTTAATTATCACAAATATTATAATTAGATCCGTTTCAATCATAACTATAAAAAAAAAATAGTTATAACCAAACACCGCATGAGGTATAATCAAATACCTTTTGAATCATAACTAAAATAATGTTATAATCAATAGTTATAAATAATATCATAATACGTCATAACCAAACACCATGACTGGGGCATATAAAATTTTCTTAAACAGTAAATTATTTGTCAATTTTATATATGCAAACAAAAGTAAAACAAACATTTCAAAAAATTAATTTTTTATATTAGTTTTTTTCCTTAGTTGACTTAACGGTTGACTAACAGAAAAATTAAATTATAATAAAAATTAAAATCTTAGGAAAGAGAATGTAATTTCCTGAAAGTGAGAAGTATTTATATTAAAAACAAATCTCAAGGGTGTCAATGTAATTTACCTTTTGGTCTAATAAACTTGATACATAGGGATGTAATGATGGCCCGACCCATCCAGGCTCGAGCTCGGGCCGACCCAAGCAGTCATTGCAGGCTCTCTTTTTTTTAGCGGACCAGTTGATGGGCCAAAAAGTGGGGCCTAGGCCCAAGTCCAAGTGCACTCATAATAGGACCTAGAGTCGGGTCACTGGCTAGGCCTAGCCGGGTATAGCGATCCCGGTTTCTAACTCGACCTTTATGGTGTTTCGGACTCAGGCCTTATGGTTTAATGTAGTTGTTATGTCTCTTCCTCCTCTTACTCTTTGAATTTGAGTTTTGGAATGTCTTGGGCGTGTTTAGAACAGGTTGGTTGTTAATTGGTTTAGAACCTTATTGCCTAGAATTTTGGTCTTCCGCTCGAGCGGGGTTTGTAATCCTTTAGTACTTTGTGTGTCTGCAAAAATACTACAAAAGTGTTTTTCACGCTCGAGCGAAGTTTCTTACGCTCGAGCGGATCTGAGCTTAAGCGGCCCCTCTGGCGCTCCAGCGACTGTCTGAAATCTATAAAATACTTGACTAGTGTATTCTACGCTCGAGCGGGTCTCTTTGCGCTCGAGTGGGTAGTGCCTTGTTGTTGTGTCTTGGAGCTCGAGCGGCATTTGTTGCGCTCGAGCGGGTCTAATTTTTGTGTCTGACGCTCAAGCAGACTGTACGTATATCAGATCGCAAAAGTGACATTTCAAATGACTTTTTTTGTCCTTTCTCTCTCTAAAACTTTCCAAAACCCTAAGTTGAGAGCTTCTCTCTCTAAAATACTCTCTCTCTCTCTTCATTTTGACCTAGATCTAGTGATCTTCTCACCCCCTTCCTTTGATAAAAAGTTTGAGCTCTTCAGGATCTCCATTTTCATCCGAGTGAAAGTTGGTTTCGTCATCTTTGGAACCCATCTCTTGCTTGGCTCGTTTTCTCTTCTTGAGGTAGGGATATTCTACTCTCCTATATGGGCTTTAACATAGATATTGGTCATTTTGTATAAATGGTTAGTTTGGGTAAAGTTAGGGTTTTGAGTTTGTAATTGTGAAAGAGGGGTTTTCTATTTCAGATTCTATATGTATGTGGGGTCTTGAAAATGGGGTTGTTTGTGTATGATGGGTGAAATTTGGCCTTGGGAGCAATATTTGAGAGATGGGAAAAATGCCCTAATTTGAATTTTATATGTTATTTGTGTAATTGACGAAATCATTATGGAAATATGAAATTGGTTTGAGAATCATGAAATTGGAGCAACTTGTTGTTAAATGGTGTAGTTGGATTGATGAATCACTCACATATGGAAAATGTAATATATTACCTGTTGAGAAATTTATCTATCTGTCTAGATATATCTGTTTGGGCTATCAGTGAAGAATAGCCATGCTTGTTGTAGAAACTGCATGTTAATTAGGTAAATTGAAACAAATCAATTGGAATATGTCATTGGATATGACGATTGGAAGTAAACATTGTATATGTGATTGAATTGGTCAATGTATATGACAACGTGTATAGCGATCCCGGGTTTTACCCTTTGTTGTACAGTGATCCGGACTTGTGTCCGTGGATGTTAGCAGTTGTTTAAATCTTGTTTACATCCTTTCATACTTTGTATTTGAGTTATAGAATGTGTTGGGCAGGTTTGTTACAGGTTGGTTGTGCTTGGGAGCAAATGGTTGCTGCCCAGAATTTTGGTCCTTCGCTCGAGCCAGGGTTCCTTCGCTCAAGCGAGAGTTGAGTTTAGTGTCTGGTAGCTCGAGCCAGAGTTTCTTCGCTCGAGTGTGAAACTGCGTCTGGTTCTGGACCTGAGAGTTGCATTTCTTGGCTCGAGCGAGCGAGGTGTATGTTTTCGAGTTCCTCGCTCAAGCGAGCATTCTGTCGCTCGAGCGTGCTTCTGGGTTGTAGACCTGAAGCTTCGAGTTGTTGGCTCGAGCGAGACTTTCTTCGCTCGAGCGAGTATTCTTTGTGTCTGGTCGCTCGAGCGACTAATCCTTCGCTCGAGCGAGCCTGTTATATATCAGATCGCAGCAGCGGGTAAACACTTCACTTTTTCACCTCTTTTGTTTTGGAAACCCTAGATCCGAGCTTCCTCTCTCTCTACAAACCTTCTCTCTAGGTTTTCATCTCCCTCTAGTGTGAATCTACCCTAAGTCCTTTGTTAAAAAGATAGAGGGTGACTTGGGCTTTGATTTAATCTGAAAAACTTAAGATTTGGAGCACGTTGGATTTTGGTCTTCATCTCCGTTTGAGCTCAAACTTTGAGGTAGGGATATCCTACTCCTCTTTATGAGCTTTGTCTTTGAATTTTGGTATTTCGATATGTTGGAGGTTGTTGTGTAATTATGAGAAAGTTTGGGTCTTTTGTGTAATTTTACAAAAGTTGGGGTTTTGTTTCTACAAACCTATATGCATGTTTAGCATAGAGAAATGAGATTAACATTGGATTACTAGTGAAAATGGAACCTTAGGGTTGTGATGTTAATTATGGAAAATGCCCTAATTACATTGATAAATTAATTTGTATAATTAATTTGAAGAAAAGAGGAATTGAATTGAGAATGTTGGGATTAGATATGTATGGGATTAAAGGGTGTAGTTAGATTTATTCATCGCTTACCTAGTTGAAATATTGATTTTACATCCATTTGGTGCATTTATTTTTCGGTATAGAAATAACTGCTTTGGGCTATCGGTGGAGGATAGTCTTGATTGTTGTAGACAATGCATGATGATTAGGCAAACTGAAACTAGTCAATTGAGTGTGCTATTGAGTATAGCGGTATGAATAATACATTAACTTTATGTATTGATTGATTATATATGATCTATATTTATATATATGTGTTGTGTGGAAGGAGATAGGGGATGTACTCCACGGTTTAGGAGAAGATAGGGGATGGACCTCTAAACCGGATTTTGTGTGACATCGATACAGCATTACAATGTGTATCCAATGTTGATTATGGAAGTGTTGAATTGATTTGATATAGCACTAAAATGTATATCTTTATCAATTGTAAAGTATAGAAATGTTTCTATGTTATGTTGATACAGCACCGAAATGTGTATAGTTAGTGAAGTGTGAAAGTGGTTTAGGTGTTAATGATACAGCACCAAAATGCGTATCCATCATGAATTTCGAAAGTGTTTTAGAGATGAGTTACATTCTCATTAAATTATTTGGCTAAGTGTTGAGCCTTGTTTTCAAACTCATAGTTGAAAAGGAAGTGAAAGGTGAATTGTATCATGGACTGGAATGTCACGAAACTGTAATGTGATATTAGTCGGAATATAAGTGTTGACCATCTATCAACTGCTAATCTTTTAGTCATTGTTCATAGCTGGTTTAGTATATTTCTACTAGGCTGTGGCTCACCGTATATGGGGCATCATTTTCAGGTACAGATAACATGCCACCTCCAAGGACATAGCTTGGGAGGCTAGAGGCGGACAGACCTTTTTGTTGTCTTACTTTCTTTCGATGTATTAC
This sequence comes from Camellia granthamiana, assembly GCA_036172215.1. Classification (NCBI taxonomy): domain Eukaryota; kingdom Viridiplantae; phylum Streptophyta; class Magnoliopsida; order Ericales; family Theaceae; genus Camellia; species Camellia granthamiana. The sequence continues at coordinate 73,021,722 of CM069908.1, read as the reverse complement.
ATGTAGATTCAAGCCAAGGGCTTAATGTGTAATTGAGTTAGTACTCTCTTTTTGTAACCAAGTGTTAACTTGGAAAGCTGTAAGCCCGTAGGGCATTTACTTTTGTTGTTAACATGTAATACTTTTGTAATGAATTACTCTGACGAATAGAGAGTTGTTGATCTTTTACATATCAATGCATGTCAATGTTGATGGGTTTATGATTATTATTTTGAAGGCGTTACAACTTGGTATCAGAGCGTACCGAGTTCGAATACTTTAGGTACGTGGGAAGTGATTAGTATCACAATGGGTTTGTCTCACTTGTTAGAGACTTATATGTGACAGTATATGTTTATTTGATAACATATCTATGTGACTATGTGGGTATGGGATTTAGTTTCTAGGATGTTGATTGAATCCTTGGGTTTCTCTGAGTCTTGTTGGAAAAGCACTTGATCAATGTTGTTTCTAACCGGAACTCTAGTAACGCCTCGGGACTATCATTATCCAGAAATGAAATTCGTAAGTGCTTATGTGTTTATGTGCTTACGTGGAGTGAATTACAATTGTTCATGCATTAGGACGCGAGTGTTTAATTTTGGCACATTTATGAATGTGCTAACGCTTTTCGTTACCTTTATTAGGATGTCAGGATGAGGACGTGGTGGTAGGTGAGGTAGGCCTAGGAGGCAGGAAGGTACCGATACCGGATGACATTCTGGCGCAGCAGGAAGGGGTTGGTCAGGCCAATGTGGCCGAGCTAGCAGGTCAGCAGGCTATAGGCGACTTAGCCCGTGGGATAACTGATGCTTTAAGGGAGTCTATGGGAATTCTCAGAGCTGAGAATCCAGTACAGGCACCAGTGCAGGCCCAGGTTGTGGATGCAGGGCCTTCCTTCTTGAAGAGGGAGTTCTTCCGGTCTAATCCGGACGAGTTTATTGGGGATCCGAATGAGCCACTTAAGGCTGACGAGTGGTTGGAGCAGATGAGTAAGACGTTCGAGATGCTTGGCATCGAGGACGGAGCATTGAAAGTGACCTTGGCATCTTTCCAGCTTAAGGGGAGTGTGGGTCAGTGGTGGAAGTATGTGAAGAGTCGTATTAGTGGCACGTGGAAGGATTTTGTGGATGCTTTTCAGGAGAAGTACTTATCTCCAGCAGTCAGGGAGAAGCTGAGAGACCAGTTCTGCCAGCTTTTTCAGTTGAGTTCTTCAGTGGCCGAGTTTGAGGCTGCTTTTACTAGCTTGTCCAGGTTTGCACCTGAGCTTGTGGCGTCCGAGGAATGTCGTTGTATCGAGTTTAAAAAGAGATTGAGGCGTAGCCTCAAGATGAGAGTTGGGGGTTCTATGATCCGAGACTATGGGCACTGGGTTGATGCTGCAGCCCATATGGAGATCATGATGCAGGAGGAGGAGGGACAGAGAGGCTCCAAGAGGAGTCAGGATGGTCAGGGTGATGGCAGGAGACAGAGGGGTGCTAACCCTCAGCAGTCTCAGAGTGGTGTTGCTAGATCGACCTTTCCAGTGCCGAGTGCAGGCTCGGGGAGAGGCAATCAGGGGAAGTTCACTTGTTACAAGTGTGGTCAGCTAGGCCACAAGGCATCGGTTTGCCCACAGAGGGGAGGAGGTCAGAGAACTACTTCATCTTCAGCTAGACCGCAGAGCCAGAGTCAGGGCAGAGGCCAGCCCTTGTCTTGTTATCAGTGTGGTCAGCCTGGGCACCTGAAGAGGTTTTGCCCACAGTTGAGTGCCACTTCAGGAGCTTCTGGTTCTAGGCAGACGCAGGGTTTTCAGCCAGCTCAGTCTGTGCAGGCCTCGAGGGCCAATCCGGGAGCTTCATCGTCCCAGTCTGTACAGCAGTCATATGCTCCAAGGGGTGAGCAGGTAGATCAGGGGCCTACAGGGCGCGTGTATGCTGTTACCGCGCAGGATCTTGTACCGGCTCCATTAGTTGTGAGAGGTACCTTCTTGTTTTGCAACTCGGTTGCTAGTGTTTTGATCGATACTGGTGCATCTCATTCTTTTGTATATGCTGCATTTGCATCTGTTTTGGGATTGGAGTTGGCACAGTTAGCATCTCCTATTTGTGTAGTGTCACCTATTGGGGGTGAGTTGGTTTTGAAACAAGGCTGTAGGGGTTGTGATATAGAGGTCGCCGATCGCCGACTTCCGTTTCCTTTTGTGGTGATGCCCATGTCGGGATTTGATGTTATTTTGGGTATGGACTGGCTTTCGTCATACCGGGCTGTTATCGATTGCTACCGCCAGAGGGTCACAATTTGTACCTTGAACGGGGAGTGTTTCCATTTTCTGGGGGACCGGGTTGGTAGTGTATTGCCACCGGTGTATGATCCGCGAGGGCGGAGTGAGCTTAGTGGTCTACTTGCTAGCTTTTTGAGTAGTGAGTGCAGTAAGACCCAGACTGTATTGTCGAGAGTGGTTTGTGAGTACTCGGACGTCTTTCCCGAGGATCTCGTTAGTTTGCCACTTCACCGGGAGACTGAATTCTCTATTGATTTAGTGCCTGGCACGGCGCCGATTTCTATGGCACCTTACCGTTTTGCCCCAGCAGAGTTGGTTGAGTTGAAGGTTCAGCTCCAGGAATTGCTTGATAAGGGCTTTATTTGCCCTAGTGTTTCACCGTGGGGAGCACCAGCCCTCTTTGCTAAAAAGAAAGATGGTGTCTTGAGACTTTGTATCGACTACCGGAAGTTGAATCGGGCTACGGTCAAGAATAAGTACCCTATGCCCCATATTGATGATTTGTTTGACCAGTTGAAGGGTTCCTGTTGTTTCTCTAAAATAGACTTGAGATCGGGTTACCACCAGTAGAGGGTCAGGGAGGAGGATATTCCGAAGACGGCATTCCGTACGCGGTATGGCCATTATGAGTTTTTGGTGATGCCATTTGGGCTCACCAATGCACTGGCAGTCTTTATGGACTTGATGAACTGGATCTTCTGGGAATTCTTGGTTCGTTTTGTGGTCGTTTTCGTGGACGACATTCTTATCTATTCACCTTCAGTGGAGGAGCATGAGGAACACTTGAGAGTAGTGCTTGAGTTACTTAGAGCCCATAAGCTGTATGCCAAGTTTGGGAAGTGTGAGTTCTGGCTAGGAGAAGTCAAGTTCTTAGGCCATGTGGTCTCCGGAGAAGGGGTGTCTGTTGATACATCCAAGATTGAGGCAGTGCAAGATTGGGCACAGCGTAAGAGTGTGTTTGAGATTCCGCAATTTTCTGGGATTAGCTGGGTATTACCGTCGGTTTGTGAAGAATTTCTCCAGGCTAGCTTCGCCGTTGACTAGACTGACTCGGAAGGGAGTCAAATTTGTGTGGAGTGAGACTTGTGAAAAGTCGTTCCAAGAGCTGAAAGTTAGATTGACCACCGTTCCGGTTTTGATTATTCCGGAGAGAGGGTTGGGTTATGCAGTCTATTGTGATGCCTCACGAGAGGGTTTGGGTTGTGTGTTGATGCAAGAAGGGAAAGTGGTTGCCTATGGCTCACGTCAGTTGAAAATACACGAGAAGAATTACCCTACACATGACCTAGAGCTAGCAGCAGTGATCTTTGCCTTGAAAATCTGGAGGCACTACCTTTATGGTGAGAGATTCGAGGTGTTCTCGGATCATAAGAGTCTGAAGTATCTGTTTACACAGAAAGATTTGAACTTGAGGCAGAGGAGGTGGATGGAGTTTATTGAGGATTACGACTTCGAGTTGCATTATCATCCTGGGAAGGCCAATGTTGTGGCCGATGCCCTTAGCAGTAAATCCATAGGTGATGTAGCTTGTATAGCCATCCGAGAGTGGGAGATGTTAGGTGTGCTTGGCGAGTTTGATTTGCTTCTGGGCGAATCCGTTAAGGCTGCGGCCTTGTTTTCTGCTGTTGCTCAGCCTATACTTACGACTCGAGTGTTAGAGGCACAGAGAGGTGACCTTGAGGTAGAATCCCTCCGAGAGAAGATCTCCAGTAGGAAAGTTGAGAAGGGTTTGACGGTGTATCCCGACCTGAGTGTGAGATACCGAGACCGTTTGTTTGTGCCGGAGTCTTGCCGAGAAGAGGTACTCCGAGAGTTTCACCATTCACGCCTTGCGGTGCATCCGGGAGGCACTAAGATGTATCGTGGGGCATCAGTTTTGGTGGAGGGGTATGAAGAGGGATGTGGCAGTTTTCATGTCTAAGTGCCTTACTTGTCAGCAAGTGAAGGCCGAACATCAGAGGCCAGCGGGTTTGTTACAACCCTTGCCTATTGCCGAATGGAAGTGGGAGCATGTCACTAAGGACTTCGTTGTAGGTCTTCCGAGGACTCAGCGGGGTAGTGATGCTATTTGGGTGGTTGTAGACCGGTTGACTAAGTCAGCACACTTCATTCTTATACGCGTGAGAGATTCGGTAGATCATCTTGCCGACTTGTACATTCAGGACATAGTGAGGTTGCACGGGGTCCCAGTGACGATCGTCTCAGATAGAGATCCTCGTTTTACTGCTAGGTTGTGGCAGAGTTTGCAGAGTGCCTTGGGCACTAAGTTGACCTTTAGCACGGCTTACCATCCTCAGACTGACGGGCAGTCCGAGCGTACTATTCAGATCCTTGAGGATATGCTTCGGGGTTGTGTCCTTGATTTTAGTGGGACGTGGGAGAGGCACTTGCCCTTGGTGGAGTTTGCCTACAACAACAGTTTCTAGTCTGGTATCGGTATGGCACCGTTTGAGGCCTTATATGGCCGACCGTGTAGGTCTCCAGTTTGTTGGGCCGAGATGGGTGATGCACTTTTGTTGGGTTCGGAGTTGGTAAGGAAAACGACGGAGAAAGTTGAGCTTATCCGTAGGAGGCTTGTTATAGCCCAGAGTCGTCAGAAATCTTATGCCGACCGCAGGAGGAGACCTTTGGTATTTGAGGTGGGTGATCATGTCTTTCTAAAGATATCACCTAGGCGGGGGTTGATGAGGTTTGGGAAGAGTGGGAAGTTGTCCCCTCGGTTTATTGGGCCTTTTGAGATCCTTGAGAGGATTGGCGAGGTTGCCTATCGTTTAGCTTTGCCGCCGCAGTTGTCCGGAGTGCATGACGTGTTTCATGTGAGTATGCTTCGGAAGTATGAGCCGGACCCATCGCATGTATTGGATTGGACCGACTTGGAGGTAGATGAGGATGCCTCATATGAGGAGAGACCGGTACGGGTCTTGGATAGACGGGATCAAGTCTTGCGAGGCAAGACCATTCCCTTGGTAAAAGTTTTGTGGAAACATCACGGAGTGGAGGAAACCACTTGGGAACATGAGTTGGAAGTCCGTGAGAAATATCCGGACATGTTTGTTGATGTGTAATCATGTATTTAGATTTTGTAATATTGTTGAACTTAAGAGCTTTATATATGTCTTAAGTTGTAAAGCATTAAAAATGTTTTGGTCTCAAAATGGAAGTTAATGTAACATTGTATATGTTGAATGTATTGTAGAATTGGAAATGTATCATGAACATTAGTTATGATATGGAATAGTTGAAATTGGAAAGAAAATGCATAATGTTAATGCAGGTTGAAATGTATGTTGTTTTACATATTGTGAAATGCCTCTTGATAAGAGATGGAATGACCGGTAAAGGGTCGAGTTGTTTAATATTGAAATGTAATATTATTGGAAATGGAGAAAAACTTGTTTTTGAAAACTTGTGCTTAATTTCGGGGACGAAATTCTTTAAGGGGGGGAGGTTATAGTGATCCTGGGTTTTACCCCTTGTTGTACAGTGATCCGGACTTGTGTCCGTTGATGTTAGCAGTTGTTTAAATCTTGTTTACATCCTTTCATACTTTGTATTTGAGTTATAGGATGTGTTGGGCAGGTTTGTTACAGGTTGGTTGTGCTTGGGAGCAAATGGTTGCTGCCCAGAATTTGGTCCTTCGCTTGAGCCAGGGTTCCTTCGCTCGAGCGAGAGTTGAGTTTAGTGTCTGGTAGCTCGAGCCAAAGTTTCTTCGCTCGAGCGTGAAACTGCGTCTGGTTCTGGACCTGAGAGTTGCATTTCTTGGCTCGAGCGAGCTTTCCTTCGCTCGAACGAGCGAGGTATATGCTTTCGAGTTCCTCACTCAAGCGAGCATTCTGTCGCTCGAGCGTGCTTCTGGGTTGCAGACCTGAAGCTTCGAGTTGTTGGCTCGAGCGAGACTTTCTTCGCTCGAGCGAGTATTCTTTGTGTCTGGTCGCTCAAGCGACCAATCCTTCGCTCGAGCGAACCTATTATATATCAGATCGCAGCAGCGGGTAAACACTTCACTTTTTCACCTCTTTTGTTTTGGAAACCCTAGATCCGAGCTTCCTCTCTCTCTACAAACCTTCTCTCTAGGTTTTCATCTCCCTCTAGTGTAAATCTACCCTAAGTCCTTTGTTAAAAAGATAGAGGGTAACTTGGGCTTTGATTTAATCTGAAAAACTTGAGATTTGGAGCACGTTGGATTTTGGTCTTCATCTCCGTTTGAGCTCAAACTTCGAGGTAGGGATATCCTACTCCTCTTTATGAGCTTTGTCTTTGAATTTTGGTATTTCGATATGTTGGAGGTTGTTGTGTAATTATAAGAAAGTTTGGGTCTTTTGTGTAATTTTACAAAAGTTGGGGTTTTGTTTATAGAAACCTATATGTATGTTTAGCATAGAGAAATGAGATCGATATTGGATTACTAGTGAAAATGGAACCTTAGGGTTGTGATGTTAATTATGGAAAATGCCCTAATTACATTGATAAATTAATTGGTATAATTAATTTGAAGAAAAGAGGAATTGAATTGAGAATGTTGGGATTAGATATGTATGGGATTAAAGGGTGTAGTTAGATTCATTCATCGCTCACCTGGTTGAAATGTTGATTTTACATCCATTTGGTGCATTTTTTTTTTCGGTATAGAAATAACTGCTTTGGGCTATCGGTAGAGGATAGTCTTGATTGTTGTAGACAATGCATGATGATTAGGCAAACTGAAACTAATCAATTGAGTGTGCTATTGAGTATAGCGGTATGAATAATACATTAACTTTATGTAATGATTGATTGGATATGATCTATGTTTATATACATGTGTTGTGTGGGAGGAGATAAGGGATGTACTCCACGGTTTAGGGAATGGACCTCTAAACCGGATTTTGTGTGACATCGATACAGCATTACAATGTGTATCCAATGTTGATTATGGAAGTATTGAATTGATTTGATATAGCACTAAAATGTATATCTTTATTAATTGTAAAGTATAGAAATGTTTCTATGTTATGTTGATACAGCACCGAAATGTGTATCATTAGTGAAGTATGGAAGTGGTTTAGGTGTTAATGATACAGCACCAAAATGCGTACCCATCATGAATTTTGAAAGTGTTTTAAAGATGAGTTACATTCTCATTAAATTATTTGGCTAAGTGTTTAGCCTTGTTTTCAAACTCAAAGTTGAAAAGGAAGTGGAAGGTGAATTGTATCATGGACTGGAATGTCACGAAACCGTAATGTGATATTAGTCGGAATATAAGTGTTGACCATCTATCAACTGCTAATCGTTTAGTCATTGTTCATAGCTGGTTTAGTATATTTCTACTAGGCTGTGGCTCACCGTATATGGAGCATCATTTTCAGGTACAGGTAGCATGCCACCTCCAAGGACATAGCTTGGGAGGCTAGAGGCGGACAGACCTTTTTGTTGTCTTACTTTCTTTCGATGTATTACATGTAGATTTAAGCCAAGGGCTTAATGTGTAATTGAGTTAGTACTCTCTTTTTGTAACCAAGTGTTAACTTGGAAAGCTGTAAGCCCGTAGGGCATTTGCTTTTATTGTTAACATGTAATACTTTTGTAATGAATTACTCTGATGAATAGAGAGTTGTTGATCTTTTACATATCAATGCATGTCAATGTTGATGGGTTTATGGTTATTATTTTGAGGGCGTTACAACGTGTTTAAATACATTATATATGTATCATTGTTTGGGAGGAGATAAGGGATGTACTCCATTGTTTGGGAGGAGATAGGGGATGGCCTCCATGGATAATTAAGTTGGTCGGAGTGTCCAGCGTGAAAGTCTCGAAATCTTATTTATATTTGGGTGCCAGTTCCCTCGGACGTAGTTCCGTAAAATGGCAAGTTATGGAAGTGTATGAATGATGTTTATGATTGAAGTGTTGATGAATGAGTTGTAGTCTCATTTTGAATTATTTATATGATAATGAGTTATGTCAAAGAATTAACGTGGGTAATAACTGGATGTAAATCGAAATGTGGGTATCAATGTCAATTGATTATGGAAAAGGTTTAAGATGGTTCATAAGTGTTAAACATTTATCGAATGCTAATGTTTTAGTTAATTCTCATATGTTGTTTAGCATATCTCTACTGGGCATTGGCTCACCCTACTTGGGACACCATTTTTCAGGTACAGGTGATGTGCCACCTCCAAAGTCTTAGCTTGGGAGGTTTAGGAGTTGAAGACTTCGTTTTGCTATTTATATTTTGTGTTTAATGTAAATCCAAGCCAAGGGTTATTCATGTATAGAGTTAAAACTCTTCTTTTATTATAACCAAGTGATAACTTGGAAAGTTGTAAGCCCGTAGGGCATTTACTTTATTATTTGGAGTTAGAATTACATGTTATAGTTTCAGGATAAACATCAATGAAAATGTAATGCATGTGATATTTTTTGTAAAGGAAACTCTGATTAATGAAATATAACTTTTCTATTATGTTTATGGATCTTATGCATGATTGTCGTGTACTTTAAATCGAGGGCGTTACACCGGGCCTTTTTTTTTTTTTTTTTTTTTTGAAAAAATGAACGATAAATACATTATCTATGTAGATTATTTATTAAGGATAAAAAATAAAAGAAAAATTATATTAGAGTATTTTAGTTAAAATTAATGAGATGTTTTTTTTGGTTATATTTCATAGTGGTATTTAAATTTAATTATGTATGACTTATATTTTTTTATTTATGAACTTATAATTAAAAAAGTGCGCAATTATGTAATTTTTTTTTTTTCGAAATGAATAATTGTATCTATATGAAAATGAAACTTTTAATATTACAATATTAAATTAATTATATAACATTTATTGAATGAATAATTTTTATTTCAAAATGAAATAAAATATTACAAAAATTTATATCATTAAATAAAATAAGTGTAGATTATTGATAATGGTAAAGCAATTGCATCACTATAAGTCAAATATATTCCAACTAGGTTGGCACCTACTAGCCTACCAATCATTTGCATTATACTGCACCTCAATATTCTAATACAAAAAAAAAATGAAATAATAAAAAAACAAATTGTTAATCAATCATCGGAGGAAATAGACATTTTCGTTTCGTTTCGTTGCGTTGCTTGAGGATATGTCATCAAAATCATTTTGAATCCGCTTATTTTCACGTAATTTTGCCTTTTCGTAAGCGCATGTATATAATCTTTAGATATCATCAGTGCCTCAACCGTTTGAGATAAAAGCTTGCTGTAGTAATCGCTCAACACCCATCCACCTGCACTAAAAGTTGTTTCCGAAGTAACTGTAGAAATAGAAACGGTTAGTATATCACGGGCCATTTGTAAAACCACAAGGCACATAATTTTATTTTGTTTCCACCATTCCAAAATATCAAAATCATCGGAATCATTCATTGATGGGTTTTCCAAATAACGTTGTAGTTCAGAACTACTTATGCTTGTATGTTGAAATATTCTTCTACTTTTTATTGCTAAAAAAACACTTAATCTCTCGCCTCAAGATGAGACTGCTAGTGTAGTGTGGGTAGGTGTATTTACAAATGCAACTACCCTGTATTATTCGAATAATCTGTTGCATGTTTGCATAATAGGAGAAAACTATGTTTGATAAACGAAAATACATTCTAAAAATTCTTGTAAATCAATTTTTTTACACCTAGGATCAATTATTATGGTTAAACATAAAAGATGAGGCAAATGATCAAAATATTTATCAAATTTTACTTTCATTGAAGTAATAATGGTTACATAATATTCATTCCCATATATTTTACAAAAATTTTAATTATTTCTGCTAGCATATGTAAAACAAATGGGGAAGTGGGAATATATATATATATAAGAAAATAATTTTGTTGAAATATAAAAAACTTTTTAAAAATCTTTATACAAGGCTACTTGGTGCCAATTAAGTTCTGTTGGAGTCAATATTCGTCCTATTGATATTGTTGCAAAAAATAAATCTATTGCTCTTGTTTGTTTATAAGCTCTTTTGAACATATAATACGTTGAATTCCACTTACTATCTATAAATAAAATTAATTTTTTAAATGGCATATTTTTTCGTTGACAAATTTTTCTATATTCCAAAATTCGATTAGCAGGGGACATAATAGTAACAATTGCATTTTTTATTACAAGTACAGAAGACTCGTATACATATATAGCTCTTTTAACAATCAAGTTTAAAATATGGGCACAACAACGAATATGAAATAAATCACCATGAACAAGTAATTGTAAAGTTGATTTTAAATGGGCTACAATTTGATTATAATATGCTGCATCATCTAAACTAATCGTAAATATTTTATTTTGTAAAGCGTACTCATATAATACATTTCTTATTTCTACACCAAGCAAATGACCATTGTATGGAAGTTCAACTAATTTAAATGAAATAATTCTTTTATTTAATTTCCAATCATTATCAATAAAATATGAAGTGATACATTGATATTCGAAACCATTATTTGACCATAGTTCAAATGTTAAACAAACTCTTCTATTCAATTTTTTAAAGATGTCAAATAATTCACTTTTAACATCCTCAAATTTCCTTAAAATCCTATTTCTAGTAGTATTTCTTGAAAAACTTTGATATTGCGGTGCAAAACTTTCGTGAATTATTTCGGTAAAATCAGGACATTCACTAATAGTAAAAGGTTGCTCTTTTTTAATAATATAATCAACTATAGAATTTTGTGCACGTATAGGATCGTATGAAAATGTTTATAAATTACCAATTGATGAAGCCCTTAAGTGCACTTGACTTCAAATATCAGGTTGTTGACTTTGTAAATGTTTGTTAGCATGCCTTTTTAGATGACTAGTATCCCCTGTAGATGCAGCATTAAGTAAATGTACACAATATTTATATTTTGCTTTAAATGTAATTGTACCATCAAGATTATTTATAGATATTTTTTCAAAATGTTCCCAAATAGTACTAGTTGTGCCCCTAGGTGATAATCCAACTATGATAACCCTGTTCTGTGTTATGTTGATCAATCTTAATTATGATTGTGATTATGTGCCTGATATGATTTTGAGTGCCAATTAGATGATTATATGTGTTTTTGAATTTCTATCTATTCATCGTAGGAAAACCTATTTGATTTACTGTTATAGAATTTAAATTGAAGGCCGTAGAGGCGACCGAAATTGAAATTCACTGTATTATTGTGATTAGCATGATTTTTAAAGTCTACGGTGAGATTTAATTAAAAATTGATTCCGATCAAAATAATTCGATTAAATTGATTAAATTAAGTACAACTGGTTAGTCTTAATTGAGTTTGATTAGTTTAAACTAATCACCTAGTATATATATGTATGGGCTAAACACACTTAAGCTCATATTATGAGCTCAAAGGTCTGAAAACACACTATAGAGAGAGAGAGAGAGAGAGAGAGCAAGTGAGCCGATTATATAGAGAGAGAGAGAGATAGAGAGAGAATTCAACTTGAAGATTCTACCTCAAAGCTTAAAGATTGAGAAGATTAATTCAAGAACTAGCTAGACTTTGAAAGATTGGATCTTTTAGGTGAGTAATTGAACTTAAATTCTTGAGTTTAAGTTCATAATTGAATGAGTTCAAAGATAATATGAAGCTAAAGACAAGATTTAAGGTGAATGTGATGAATTTGAAGTCAATATGCATATGCATGTAAGAGATTGCCATGAATTTTCATAATTGAGCATGAAACATGTAGTTCATATGGATTTGAGAGTCATTTAATGTAGGAACAATCTTCTGTGTAAATAAAATAACTTGAAATAAATTCAAACAAAATAAATAAATAACATACCGGATTTATTTATTGAACCGAAATAAAATTAAGACCAAGTCGAGTGTGTGACACTCTGTCCTTAAGACAGATTCGCCCCGCTACAGTACTTACGGTTGAGTGGCGTCTATCTCCCAGGATACAATGATCTTCACAAATTGTAGTAGTACTCCAAACAATTTGTTCGGCGAACCAAACCTGTGATCTATACTCTCTTTATTATTTTCCTAAAACTAGAATGTAGGAAAATGCACTAAATAAAAGAAATGGACAGCAACAAAGACAATCTGCAGATTGAATTATTCCGGATGGAAAAATAGGGATCACAAAGACTTCATCCTCTCGGATCCGGACCGCTGGAAAAGGCTGAATAAATAGCCAAAAAATATGACCCGAACAGGTACTATTTGACCGTTGCCATTTTTCAAATATTGAAAAAGCTAACCGTTGGTCAAACACAAGATTTCAAACAATTTGAAGGCTGTTGGTCTAACAGTAGGTTCATATTTATTTTATTTAAACTATTTCAAATATATATATATATTAAACTAATAAAATAGTTAAATAAATAAATAAATGAAGAGGTATAAACTTTAGGAAACTTTTAAGGAACCTAAAAATAGAATTTTAGAATTGAATTAAATTCTCACAATTACAAATTTTAGGAAACCACTTAGGAACTCAAAATTTGTATTTAGAATTAAATTAAATTCCCACAATAATTTTTATTGAAAAAATTCACAGAATTTTATCTAAATAAAAATTAATGTTACGTCAACTTTCCATTCACTAATAAATGGTTTTGACGTTCCGTCTTCACCGTATGACTTGCCACGCGGCAAGGAACACTTCACCTCTTCGGACCCACCCCAAACCACGTTTGGGGCCCACTCAAATTGGCTCAAAATTATGCCTATATAAAACCATTTTCCAACAATCCCCCACATGAATGGAATTTGACGAAGAGAAAATGCAACAACATGATCTAATTACAGAGAGTACAGAAATTGGAAATATTCTACAAAGGATAGGTAGCTTTTGGCTTTGAACCTTCCCTTGTGAGACACTATCGGATTTACTAGCTAACCAGTGAACATGATGTCTTGAACTGTTCAACCGTTTGTGTAAACCAAGACAATAGAACTCACACAGATTATCTCCAGACACAGTTTAGTTCTCACTATTGTGTTCATTTTGGCCCTGAACAACCTGGTCTTCATGAGTGCTCTAGAGAATTATAGCCCTTCACAAATCTCACAGAACCGGCCCAGTTCACACTCATATAGGTGATTCTTATGAAGAGTATCCTGCCATACTCCACTAGGTTTACCTAGGTATAAAAATCATTAAAAGTTTTAATTAACCTAAAACGCTGCAGACATCACTATTTCATCATAGAAATGGGTAGGAGTTAGACTCCCCAGTGATCCTTCTGAGTCATTCACAACTCGGTTGTCCCTTTGAACCTAGATCTTGGGATCTCCAGTCAATTAGGTTGGGTTGCCGTTGTGGTAACTCTTATTTAATATGCTTAAGTCCCATTCCCCTCGATGAATTCTCAACTAACTCTCTTGCTAACCCTTTGGTTAGTGGATCCACTATGTTGTCTTTAGACTTAACATATTCTATGGAAATAATTCCATTAGAGAGTAGTTGTCTTACGGTGTTATGTCGATGACGAATGTGTCGTGACTTACCGTTATACATATGACTCTGTGCTCTACCAATAGCTGATTGACTATCACAATGTATGCATATAGCAGGCACCGGTTTTGGCCAAATTGGAATATCTTCGAGGAAGTGGCGAAGCCATTCTGCATCTTCCCCAGCTTTATCTAAAGCTATGAATTCAGATTCCATAGTAGACCTAGCAATACAAGTCTGTTTTGAAGATTTCCAAGATACAGCCGCCCCACCAAGAGTAAAGACATACCCACTGGTGGACTTTGAGTCTTTAGTATCCGATATCCAATTTGCATCACAGTATCCTTTAAGTACTGCTGGATATCTAGTATAATTAAGCCCAATGTTATGAGTAAATCGGAGATATCTAAGAACCCTTATAATTGCTTTCCAGTGTTCTACTCTCGGATTACTCGTATATCTACTTAATTTACTTACTCCATAAGCTATATCTGGGCGAGTGCAGTTCATCAAGTACATTAAGCTTCCAATAATTTGGGCATACTCTAATTGAGAAATACTTTCCTGTACATTCTTAGAAAGATACAAATTAATATCTACAGGTGTTCTAGCAAGATAATCATCATCTTTGCTGAATTTGTCAAGTATTTTCTCAATGTAATGAGATTGTGACAAAGTATAACCTTCTGATATTTTGGTAATTTTCATACCAAGAATTACATCAGCAATGCCCATGTCCTTCATGTCAAAATGTTTATTTAACATTTTCTTGGTAGTTTTAATCATATCATTATTACTACCTATGATGAACATATCATCTACATAAAGACATACAATGACATAACATTTGTCTGTGTTTTTAATATAAATACATTTGTCACACTCATTAATTTTAAATCCATTTGATATCATTGCCTTGTCAAATTTCTTATGCCATTGCTTTGGCGCTTGTTTTAAACCATATAAGGATTTAACCAATTTACACACTTTCTTTTCTTTCCCTGGGACAGAAAACCCTTCTGGTTGTTCCATATAAATTTCTTCATTTAACTCACCATTTAAAAAAGCGGTTTTAACATCCATTTGATGAATTTCTAGATTGTATAAAGATGCTATAGCAATTAGCATTCTAATGGATGTTATTCTAGTAACCGGTGAGTATGTGTTAAAGTAATCTAGACCTTCTTTCTGTCTAAAACCTTTGACTACAAGTCTTACCTTGTATTTGTCTATTGATCCATCCGCTTTCAATTTTCTTTTGAAAATCCACTTGTACCCCAGAGGTTTACAACCTGGTGGCAAATCCACCAATTCCCAAGTGTGATTTTGTAAGATGGATTCAACTTCACTGTTGACAGCTTCTTTCCATAAAGGAGCTTCAGGACTGGTCATAGCCTCTTTAAAAGTTAAAGGCTCATTTTCTAACAAAAATGTTAGAAAATCTGGACCAAAAGATTTTGAGGTTCTAGCACGTTTACTACGCCTAAGTTCCTCTTTCTCATTTTGATCTAACTCTTGTTCTTGATCATGTTCTTGATCCTGACTAGTAATGGCATCATGAGATCTTTTATTGTTACTAGTCTCTTGTCCAGTCTTCTTTGGAAATACATGTTCAAAGAATGATACATTCCTTGACTCAATAATAGTATTTACATACATTTCGGTATGTTCTGATTTATGAATCAAAAACCGATATGCACTACTATTCTTAGCATAACCAATGAAAATGCAATCAATGGTCTTAGGACCTATCTTAGTCTTTTTAGGACTAGGAATAGCCACTTTAGCCAAACACCCCCACACTTTTAAGTATTTGTAGGATGGCACTCTTCCATGCCACAATTCATAAGGTGTTTGATTCACTTTCTTTCAGGGTATTTTATTTAAAATATAATTAGCAGAAAGTATTGCTTCCCCCCACAAGTTCTGAGGTAATCCAGAACTAATTAACATGGCATTCATCATTTCTTTTAAAGTCCTATTTTTCCTTTCAGCAATTCCATTTTGCTGAGGTGAGTAAGGAGCGGTGGTTTGATGAATTATTCCATGTTCTTTACAAAATTCACCAAAAGGTGATTCATATTCACCACCTCTATCACTTCTAATTTTCTTGATTTTCTTACCAAGTTGATTTTCAACTTCATTCTTATATTGAATGAAAGTTTCCAAAGCTTCATCCTTGGTTCGAATTAAATAAATATAACTATATCTAGTATAATCATCTATAAAAGTGATTACATACTTTTTCCCACCTCTGGTTTGAATTGATTTAAAATCACAAATGTCACTATGAATTAATTCAAGCGGTTCCGTACTTCTTTCAATTGAATGAAAAGGAGTTTTAGATAATTTTGCCTCAACACAAATTTCACATTTATGATTTGAATCAATGTCAAATTTAGGTAAACTTTCCATATTAATTAATCTACGTATAGATCCATAATTAACATGTCCTAGTCTACCATGCCATAAATTTGAAGACTCAAGCAAGTAAGAAGAAGATGTATTATTATTTGAGGGTACAATAGTCATTACATTTAACTTGAAAAGGCCATCAGACATGTAACCTTTTCCTACATACATCCCGTTTTTGGTAAGTACAAACTTGTCACTTTCAAAAACTAGCTTAAACCCATTCTTACTCAACAAAGATCCGGAAACTAAATTCTTGCGAATGTCCGGTACATGCAGCACATTATTGAGAGTGAGTTCCTTTCCAGATGTCATCTTGAGTACAATCTTTCCTTGTCCTTCAACTTTGGAAGTTGAGGAGTTGCCCATAAAAAGTTGTTCACCATTGTCCACTGTAGAGTAAGATGTGAACATCTTTTTGTCGGCACAAATATGGCGAGTAGCACCAGTGTCCACCCACCATTCTTTAGGATTTCCGACAAGATTTGCCTCGGAAACAACTGCAGAAAGATTAATGTCATCGACACCATTGGAAATATTGACCATTTCGGTTATATTGGTTATATCGGCTTTAGTAACCTTCTTACTTGTTCATCCTTTGCCTTTGCAAAAATCAGTTCTTAAGAACTTCTCTAGTTTTCCACCATGATTCACTGGCACAGTCCCAACATAAGGAGATGTTGGCATAATGGCAATCACCATACCAGTACTGGTTTGAACATAAGTTTGACCAGTTTCAGTAGCCATGAATTCTAATATATAAAACAAAATTATAATTAGAATTTACACTATACAGAAAATTAAACCAAAACCACAGAATTTCAAATTCTGTAAAAAATAAAAGAAACAAAAAATGTAACTTTTATTTCCAATTAATTTGAAAATAAAATAAAATTTTATTTAACAAATTAGACCAAAACTACAGATATAAAATCTGTTAAAATAAAAGAAACAAAACAAAATGTAACTTTTATTTTCAATTAATTTGAAATAAAATAAAATAAAATTTAATTTAACCAAATTAATTCCACACAAAAAACTAGTCCAAATTCACAGAATTAAATTCTGTAAAAATAAAAGAAACAAGAATGTAACTTTTATTTTCCAATTAATTTGAAAATAAAATAAAATTTTATTTAAACAAATTAATTCCACACAGAAAATTAAATTCTATAAAATAAAAGAAATAAAACTATAACTTTTATTTTTCAATTAATTTGGAAATAAAATAAAATTTTATTTAACCAAAATAATTCCACACAAGAAATTAAATTCTGTAAAAAAAAAGAAATAAGAAAATAACTTTTATTTTTCAATTAATTTGGAAATAAAATAAAATTTTATTTAACCAAATTAATTCCACACAGAAAATTAATTTCAGTAACACTTCAATAATTAAAATACTGAAAACAGAATTTTAATTAATGAAAACTCAGAAAATAATTTCTAAAAAACCAAAATTAATTTTCTGACAAAATTCCACAAAAATATATTCTGAATTGTTAATGACACCAGTATCGTACTACTAGTTGTCAAAGAAAAGAGACAGTATATTACTACTATCTGTCAAATAGTATATAATCACTATTTGTTTTTCCAACCAGAATATTATTTTGTAAATTTACAGAAAATAATTTTCTTCCGAAATTATTTACGAAGAATGAAAAAGGGAAACAATCGAAAAATTCTGTAAATAGAATAATTCAAATCTGTCTTAAGATTGTAGGAACAATCTTCTGTGTAAATAAAATAACTTGAAATAAATTCAAACAAAATAAATAAATAACATACCGGATTTATTTATTGAACCGAAATAAAATTAAGACCAAGTCGAATGTGTGACACTCTGTCCTTAAGACAGATTCGCCCCACTACGGTACTTACGGTTGAGTGGCGTCTATCTCCCAAGATACAATGATCTTCACAAATTGTAGTAGTACTCCAAATAATTTGTTCGGCGAACCAAACCTGTGATCTATACTCTCTTTATTATTTTCCTAAAACTAGAATGTAGGAAAATGCACTAAATAAAAGAAATGGACAGCAACAAAGACAATCTACAGATTGAATTATTCCGGATGGAAAAATAGGGATCACAAAGACTTCATCCTCTCGGATCCGGACCGCTGGAAAAGGCTGAATAAATAGCCAAAAAATATGACCCGAACAGGTACTATTTGACCGTTGCCAGAAACTTATTTTTCAAATATTGAAAAAGCTAACCGTTGGTCAAACACAAGATTTCAAACAATTTGAAGGCTGTTGGTCTAACAGTAGGTTCATATTTATTTTATTTAAACTATTTCAAATATATATATATATTAAACTAATAAAATAGTTAAATAAATAAATAAATGAAGAGGTATAAACTTTAGGAAACTTTTAAGGAACCTAAAAATAGAATTTTAGAATTGAATTAAATTCTCACAATTACAAATTTTAGGAAACCACTTAGGAACTCAAAATTTGTATTTAGAATTAAATTAAATTCCCACAATAATTTTTATTGAAAAAATTCACAGAATTTTATCTAAATAAAAATTAATGTTACGTCAACTCTCTATTCACTAATAAATAGTTTTGACGTTCCGTCTTCACCGTGTGACTTGCCACGCGGCAAGAAACACTTCACCTCTTCGGACCCACCCCAAACCACGTTTGGGGCCCACTCAAATTGGCTCAAAATTATGCCTATATAAAACCATTTTCCAACATTTAATACATGCATGTAAGAATTACCTTGGTATGAAACTCAATTCTAAGGATTTATGTTGTATTTGGAAGATGATTCTTGGAACATGAAGATTATGGCACCAAATCATACATACATGCCTAATTTTTTTGAGTCTCATAAGTCCAAGCATCAATTGTACCATTTGAGATGAAAATAGAAGCTACACTTCACATGCATGAAAGATCCAAGAAGATTTAAGATTTGTTTGCATGGGTTTTGAAGTTATGAAAATAAATTCGACATAATTGAACTTATGTGATGAATTCATGGGAATTTGAGCTTCAAATCTTGTGAAATTGACATTTAGATCAGGATAGAAGTTGTATGGTTGGCATATAGGCCATAATATGCAAGTTACACCATATAGAGTTGTGTTTTGAAGCTCAAAAAGTATGCTAGAAATTCTAGAATTTGGTAGTCCGCTCGAGCGAAGAAAGTCTCGCTCAAGCGTAAAAATCAAGCTTCCATAAGTTTTGCAGAGATTTACACGGTAGCTCGAGTGGTAAATATTGCGTTCGAGCGAACCTTGTTTTACAAGACTCCTCACTCGAGCATAAAAATCATGCAACCAATACTTTTACAGAGTTTTACAGACCGCTCGAGCAGAGTGCCCTGTTTCGAAAATTTTGAAAAGTCACTTCATGTTCCGTTTTTCATTCTCTTTCATTTCTAAGTACTCTTAGGCATGTATTGAGCATTGTAAATGAACTAAAGCCCTGTTTGTTTTGGGATGTAATGGATGGGAGGGGATTAGGATAGAGGTAGGGTTATTTAGTATTGTGTTTGTTTATAGAGTTGAGGAAGGCATTAGGATGGAGTAGGGGATTAAGATAGAGATTGGAAGGGGGATTGGGATGGAGGAGATGGAGGTGGTAGTAGAAAAATAGTGAGGAGATTAGAAATTTTTTTATTTTTTACATATTGGGAATTTTTTTTAAACATTAATGTTTAATTTTTTATATATTTTTATTATTTTTATTATTTTATATAAAAATAATTTAACAATTCCTACACTAAGGCCAAGTTTGTCTAACCAATATAAGTGCACTTATTTCATCTTTTTATCTTTTTTGAGTCACATCAATCAACATCTCCTCTCTACTTTTTCTACACATAATACAAGAAAAGTCAAAAAGTGCACTTATTCTAAACTACCCAAACTTGGCCTAATAATTATCATCAAAACAAACATAATTTTACTTAATCCCCTCATTATGAATCTCCTCTATTCTACCTCTAAAAGCAAAACGGGGCATAAAGGAATAAGAAAGAGGCCTAAGAGAAATAAACAAATTAAGAATAGATTGAATTGCTTGTGACCCAATGTGTTATGAAATATGTAAGGTCAAGCGCAAGGGCAAATCCATCGACGGAGCACTGCAAGTAATATCTTAGTATAGATATTTTCAAGTATGCTATCTTCCAAATGTTATTTTTGTACAAGCTTCTTGGATTTGTTGATTTGGATTATGAATGAGTATCCGATATGCCTAATTTTGTATAAGGCTCTATTGATTTAGGCCCAAGGCCGTTTGATATGTATGAATTGGGCTTGAGGCCATTTGATACGCTTGAATATTTTGATGAGCCAAAGGCCATTTGAATATGAATGTAAAGTTGATCATGATCATGAATATGAAATGCACATGAAGATTAATATAGAAAATAATGGGCCCGAAGCCGTTTGATACGTCTGAAATGTTTGAATTAGGCTCGAGGCCGATAACGAACAATGGGCCCGAGGCAGTTTGATATGTTTGATAAGGATCAACATGAGCCCGAGGCCGTTTGACATGTACAATAAATCACAGAATAGGCCTAAGGCCGTTTGTATTTGAAATTCACGGGTTCGACGTACTTAACATGAATCTTTTCATATAACCTCTTTACTTTGGTATTATTTGCTGGGCGTTAGCTCACTCTTATTTATATGTATGTAGGTAAACAAAGGGAAGTTCAACTCCAGTCTTAGTGGAGCTTGAGAAAGGAACCCGAATTTTGTGGAGTCAGCTGATATGCCTCACACAAGAGGCTTTGTTTATAACCTTTTGTATTTCTTTTGCTATTTCAATTGGTCATGATAGACCATTTATGTGTATAAGCTTTTGGTATAGCTGACTATATGTTTGAATGATCCTAGGTCTACAAGATGCTAATTTTGGTTTATGGTGTTAGTTGTTATCTATATATGAGAAATATTTTTGACATGCCATGTAAACACAACACATTGGATAAAATTTTTAAGTCTGCTTTCGTTTGGGTCAGTTTATTACTATTGAGATACGTTTAATCTTGTTTAAAGTTGTAGGTAATCTCATAATTACTGGCCGGTTAAGACCTTAATCCATAGGGACGGGTTCGAGTCATGACACCAACTGTTGGAAGAGAGATATTAGAAGGAGAATCAACAGATTCATATTGTGTAATATATATATATATCAACATTGACATAAACGTTAGGAATATTATGATCCATAGTAATGTAAGTAAAACAATATATAAGAATTAACAATTAATTTAAATAATGTGTAAATACAATGAGTAAAAAATAATAATTAATATATGTTCAAAAATAATTAATAAAAAAAATGAATAGCTAGGTTCTGTTTGGTAACCATTCCGTTTTCAGTTTTCAGTTTATATTTACAAAAATTTTAAAAACTGCCATAAAAACTTGTTTGATAATTTTTTTGGTTTATAAATGGTGGTCTTAGTTTATAAATTTGAGCAAAAAACGTAAACTCAAAAAATGAGTTTACGTTTTCAGTTTTCAATTTTTTTTTTCAAATAAATTTTTTTTCAATTATTTTTTTTAAATTAATTTTTTTTTCAATTAATTATTTTCTCAAATAATTTTTTTTTTCAAATAATTTTCTTTTCAAATAATTTTTTTCAATTAATTTTTTTTTTAATTAATTTTTTTTCAATTAATTTTTTTCCCAATTATTTTTTTCAATTAATTTTTTTCAATTAATTATTTTTTCAATTAATTTTTTTCCCAATTAATTTTTTTCAATTATTTTTTTAATTAATTTTTTTCCTTTTTTTAAATTAATTTTTTTCCCAATTAAATTTTTTTCAATTATTTTTTTAATTAATTTTTTTTTCAATTATAATGTGTGTGATTCCATTGTCATAAATAATAAAAATAAATATAAATATTTTAGACCTGAACAAACATATTTTTTAGTTTATGTTTTTAAATTTTTTTAAACATTTTGTTCAAACCAAACGCGTTTGTAATTTATGTTTTTTTAAAAATAAACAAAAACCAGCGTATAAAATTTTTGTAAACATAAATAAAAAACGTAAACCTTACCAAACGCTACCTAATAAATTTAATTAAACTAATTAATGTTATCAATTGACGAATGTGATATAGAAAATAGTTTTTTCTAATAAAAGTTTTTTGTTGTACAATTGCAACTGCCATTTAGGGATGACACTTCAAAATTAATTGAGAGTTGAGAGAGACTAAGAGTTTAAGAGAGATTGAAGAATGATGCTGTATGCACCAATTAGTGCTCGTTTGGTATTCTTCATGGGGCTAAAAAATCACAAAAGGACAAAAAAAAAATTAAAAACCACAAAAAGCCAAAAATCACAAAAGGACCAAAAAAAAAAAAAAAAAAAAAATCCACTATTCCAAAGCTAAAAAGCCAATCAAGAATATTAAGCGAACAAAAAAATCTCAGGCTAAAAAAGTCAAAAAGCTAACTAAAAAAGTCATTGTCAAACGACCCCTTAGTGTACGAATTGATGATATGACATAATTTAAAAAAATTTTAGTATTTGTAATTTGTAATTTGTATAATGAGTAGGGTTAATAATAATGTCATAATTAGTGTTAGTACACTAATTGATGCATGTAGCACCACCGGAGATTGAGAGAGTTTAGGAGAGATAGAAAATTATTTGTGAGATTTATTTTGGAAAAGGAGAGATATTTATAATAGTTTGAAAGATTGAAGTAAATTTATATATATATATATATAAAAATATTACCATTGTATTAAACGGTAATATGTCCGTTTGAAATTTTATTTATTTTTTAAGTCTGCAGAGGTGTTCAGATGTAGAATAATTTGTTTGTTTGTTTGTTTTTTTTTTTTTTAATTTTGTATTCAATGAATGTGAGTGGAGAGTGAATTGAGTGATGCAAGCATAGCATAGGGGTAAGCCGCAGGAGGCGGTAGGGACGGGCAACAGCAATTAAGCTGCAGTATTTTTTTTTTTTTTCCATTCATTGTAATAGTAACTTGAACTTGATTGTGAGAAAGAATGATGTGATGCATGAAGGGAGACAGGGCAGGGTTAGGCTAGGTAGGGGTATGGGTCTAGAATTATATATATATTTATTCATTCAATGCGAGAAAATGACCGTCGTGTTGTTTTATTTTGTTTTATTTTATTTTATTTTTTAAATTTTTGTAAGATCAATCTTTTATTTATTTTTATTTTTTATATTTTTTTAATCGTTGCAAATTACTTTTTATTATTATTTTTTTTGAAAATTGATTATTTGTAGATGGGGTCAGATGGGCTGGGCCGCCCACAAGGCCCAAAACGTTTTTGGGCCAGACCAATAGGTCGAGTTAACAAATCGGGTTAGTCTTGAAATAGAAGGCCTAGCCACAAGGAATTGGGCTCAGGCTCTAACCACGCCTAACCGGGCCAAAATAGATTGGACCCACCTCAAACCTCGAGCACACTTCAGACCACCCAAGCCTCGGGCCAAATTTACAGCCTATTGATACAGACAAATTAACTAACAAATCAAAATATGAGGCTTAAAAACGTTTCTCTAAATCGAAAGTCAGCAAATTCCCTTGGAGTGATCATATTGAGATTTGACTTATTCAAACTCAAATCGATAGGCACCGATTCATTTACTGTTCTTGAACGGCCATGAATCCAAACCAAGCTGTACCTTCCAATTGAATTGAAATCAAAATCAAAACACCAACACCTTCATCGATCGATCGGTGCGATTCATTCATTCGGAATGGGTTCTGTAAAAAACGCAAGGAATAATAGCAAAGGAAGTGGAAGTGGAAATGGAAATGGAAGTGGCAATTGTCTACCAGGAGAGGCGAAGAAGATTCTGAAGTCGCTGGCGTCGAGATGGGGAGATACGATAATGGACGAGGACGATGGTGGTGATGCATTGCAAGTGATCCCAGTCAAGGGTGCGATGACAAACGAGGTTTACCAAATAAAATGGCCTACACAACAAGAATATTGCTCTCGCAAGGTCATAGTCAGGATTTACGGTGAGGGCGTCGATGTTTTCTTCGATAGGGATGATGAGATCCGTACCTTTGAGTTCATGTCCAAGCAAGGCCAAGGCCCTCTTCTTCTCGGACGGTTCCCCACTGGCCGAGTCGAGGAGTTCCTTCATGCTCGGGTCTGTACCCTTCTTTTCTTCTCTTCTTTTAATAATTGGGTCATATTAATCGATCTTACAACTTATTGTCAAGTATGTTTCATAGACTAACATGTAATGTCAGAATTATGCAATTTTCATGGCAACAACACCGAGACGCTAAATAAGTATATATTTAATTTTTTATAAATAGATGTACAAAAAAGGTATATAGGTGATGTGAAAAAATAAAAAATAAGAAGATAAAAAAGTGTGTTAATATCCAACATGCCAAACAAGTTCTTAATGCATAAAATGAGAGTTTTATTGTAAATTTGATTACTTAGAGCATCTCCAATGGCTCTTCACCAAATTTTTCATCTAATTTGATTATAATTTTGAGTAAAAGGTTTGATTGGATATGAATTACTCAAATTATTTCATAAAATTTTCATCATAATCTTTTTAAAAATTCCATTCTTATTCCAAATTTTCTTTTTTTATCGAATTTGATTGATAAAAAAAATCATCTCCAATGCTTCATTTTTTAAAAATTTTCATCAGATTCAAATTTGTGGATGGATTTGATGAGTTCTCAATTTGATGAAAAGGGTGACTCTTGATTTGATGAACATTTGATGAAAGGATTGAAATGGTTTTGAGCAGTTTTTCTTCAAATTTAAATTTAATGAAAGAAAAGGTGAATGATTGGAGATGCTCTTAGATGTTGTTTGATAATCTAATTCAACACTTAAAACGAATGTATTAAGTGAAAATCAATCAAGTCCGTTTGATAAGCACAATTAATATCATTTAAAAATTTAGCTAATTTTTAAAATATAAGTTAAAAATTAAGAAAATTGTAAGTGATAGGAAATGTACTTAATGCTGATTGAATTTATAAATACTTGAGCATAAGCATCAATATATTCCGTTATAACCTTACCACCATCATTACCCTCATGCCACCATTACAACTACTGCCACTTGTACCACCCCACCACCACCACCACCACCACCATTACCATAGGCACTCCATTATTTCACTAGCACTACCACCCCACCACTATAGTCGCCATTGCCATTATCACCACCACTACAACAACTACTATAGCCTTTTAGCTCCACAACCATTGCCACCATTGCTATAACCACCACCACGATTACCACCATCATTACACCACCATCGTTGCCACCCTTTTACCTCTTCTATATTTCCCCTCCACCATCACCACAACAACTACTATCTCTCTACCACCACCACCATTGCCATTTGCACAATAGCTATTGCTGCCGTAGCCGCCGCCGCCACTATCACAATATAAAAACTGAAAGATTTAACGTGAAAATAATAAAGTTCCAATTCGATATTGTATATATCAAATAACTTGTTTTAGTTCAATACTTAAATTTTTTTCAAACTACTTTTCAACTTAAAAAAATTTAGCATTCAGTTTTGTTAAACACCACCTTAGTGTAGGTTGTTCGATGGTGAGATATCTGGGAAGATGTTAGGTACAAAAAGGCACAAAACCATTGAATGTGGAGGAGGAGAGAGCAAAGGCAACCTCAGGAGGGAAGAGAGAGTGGCACTGGAGAGGTTTTTGTTTTGTTGGAGGATAGCAAGGTGATTAGCTGCTTGTTTTCAGACACTGATGCGACCCCTTATATAAGGTGGTCGGACCATGGGGTGCAACTAAGTCTACATAGGTGGCGAGACACTTTTATGTGCCTTGGAGAATTAGTGCTCTTTCAGGTTGTTGGTGTTGGATGCCCTAGGCTAAGATGTTTGACCGTATTTATATGAGGATTGCCACAACAAAGAACTTCATGAGAGTGCAACAAGTGTTGGAAGATTTTAAGCAAAATAACCTGAGAAGGTAGATTGCTGGAAGAGAGGATTTCCTAGATGACCCCCTAAGTGTGACATGCTTGGGTCTGTGTTGAATTTTGAAGAGAGACAAAAAGATCAAAGAGGCTGAATTACTGACGAGTGGGGGAAGAGATAGAGAGTAACCTTGTAAAGGAACTTTGTTTATGTAATGATCTTTTGTTAAGGAATGAATCCTCATATTTTGGGGTATATTTGCTGGCATGTTTTGCCTTATTATTCCCTCGTATGAATGAATGTTCATAATGTGTTTAGTTAGATGGTGAGGTTACTGCAAGACGGTGGGCACAATGAACCATCAAAGGTGGATAAGGAGAGGAAACAACTAAGAAGGGGAAGAGAAGAGAGTGGCGTAGAGAGGTTTATGGTTTGCCATAGGAGAGTAGGGTCATTTGCTTGATGTCTTTCTTCATCTTATATAAGGTGGCTAGCATAGTTATCAAAATTTGGATCTAGATCGTGGGATCGTATTACATTCTATTCTAAGACGGTGGGCACAATGAACCATCAAAGGTGGATAAGGAGAGGAAACAACTAAGAAGGAAGAGAGTGGCGGTAGAGAGGTTTATGGTTTGCCAGAGGAGAGTAGGGTCATTTGCTTGATGTCTTTCTTTATTTTATATAAGGTGGCTAGCATAGTTATCAAAATTGGGATCTGGATCGTGGGATCGTATTACATTCTATTCTAAATTGCTAAAACGATCCAAATCGTTGTAGGATCGATGTTATAGTAGGATCATAACTAGAATTGCTTTGTTTGTAATGTTTCGCCTTATTTTTAATATGTATCATCCTAATTTATATTTTTACCTTATTTTTAATAGAAATTAGAATCTTATGATCTCAATCCGATCCTACGATTTGATCCATGAGACCCTCGAATCAATCCTAAGTGAGATCCTGATTTTAACAACCTTGGTGGGTAGACCATAGTAGACAACTCAGCCTAAGTCTAGATGGATGGTTTAGCCCCCCTTAGTTATGGAAGTATCCGAACCACCACTACCTCTCGTGATCAAACATCGGGGGTTATATCATGTGATCTACATTGAATCAGTGTGAAGCACAGGTGTGGGTACGGATACTAGTACGAGTACGCTGATACGGCAAGACCTAAAAAGATAGGATGCGGATACGATTGGGTACGTCAATAATTTTTTTAGTTTTTATAATTTATAGTTGGAGATTCATTCTATAAATCAAAATTCAATACCAAAACTAATAGGATAAATTACAATATCAAAAGAGAAATCATAGTTCAATAATCTCAATACCAAAACAAAGTCTATAAGCTATTTTAATGCCATTGAATAGGAGAAATTACAAAACTAAGTTTCATTCTAAAAGCAAGCTAAGCAAAATTTAAAAACTTAAAGTTTTAGTTTTCATTTCCATCAATTTCATCATTGAATAATACATCTTTCATCTCTGGCACATCAAATAAAATATTTGCAATTTCAAGTAAATAAGAATTCTCTAATAAATTAAATGTATCCCCACCAATGTCCCATAGCTTGGTGTACTCCTGATGTACCCAACTACCAAAGAATGTATAAAAAGTATCCGGTACATATTTCTAGTACCCGGTATGTATGTAGCCCTATCGTTACAAGTACCAGTACTCGGTAAGTATCTGGTACGAGTACGACAACATTTTTGGAGTACCCATGCTTGATACACGTTGGGAATTGTATTGGAAGGGCTCCAATGTTGGGTAAGGGCAGGCATTGACAAATTAGGTTCAAGGCGAACCTAGGGTAGAAAAAAATAAAAAAAAATCCCATGGCCAAGCCTAGCTTGGCTTGACATTGGGCATAAGATTCCTATCCTAAGTATGGCCCTAAAATGATATTACAATCCTTTTCCCACCTAACAAACCCATATATTAATACAAAATAAATGTTGCAAAATTAATTAACATCAACTTTGTAAGTTTCCTTTCTTCACACAAAAAAATAAATAAATAAATAAACAAAATAAAATATAAAACAAAAAAAAAACAACTACAATGTAATAGAGGTTGCACAAAACACCCAGTATTCACTCATTACATCCTAGTTTTAAAGTTTGATGGGTGTATTTTTACTCTTAAATGCATTTTCTTTATTAAAAGAAAATAAACTAAATAAGTTATGTATGTAATTTACACCATAGTTTTAAATTGTGGTATCATTAGAGTAACGGTTGTGGTCACATGTAATGGGTTCGGGAAACACTGGTCATTGTGTAAAACAGGACTCGAAGCAAGATCATGAATCTTTTTCAAGTATTGGTGAGTGCTAAAGAAAATGATGAATCTTTTTCAAGTATTGGTGAGTGCTAAAGAAAATAGTAAGGCATGTTCCAAGTCTTTTGACCATATTTATCACAATCTGAATATTTCTAGTGCTTTTTCATCAACATTTTGACAATTAAGAAAAATGTTTTCTATAGTTATATTGAAATTAATGTTTGATTTCGAGTCCAAAAAGTGAAGGAGCTCATCTGGTAAAGGAATTTTACTACTAGAATAATTAGAAAAGCTACTAGCACAAGCAATCACAAGCCAACATTTTATGGTGTACAACAATACGAATGGCCAATACATGCACTAATTGCAGGTTGTAGCCAAAAAATCACTACGAGTTGTCAATTCATTCTCTCTACTTTTTTTTGCAGGTCTTTTTGTAAAGCCACTAAAAAAACCAATTACCAAATGAGCTCAGTTAAATTGCAAATGTGTAGTATTATTATAGTGTTAATTTTAATCTTGAACAGTCACAAGCAAGGTTTTAAAAAGCAGCCGCAACCGTTACGTAACGCCGTTACGTAACGGTTGTGGTAGTTACCGCCACCCGTTACAGCCGCTTTTGCAATGCGATTGAGATTTACAGGTGTGTCAGCCGTAGCGGCTGCTATAGCGGTTGTAACGGTGCCGTAACGGCCTGTTACACACTGTTACGTAACGGTTTCGAATTGCTTCTTTCAAAAAAACACAAAAAAAAAAAGGTTGAAAATGGGGGAAGAGAGATAGAGAGAGAAGAGGGAAGATGAAAAACATGTTATTGATTTGTTGAAACTGTAAGACCTATGTTATTTTATTCAGCTACTATTACTCAACCATTTTGTTTGTGTGTGTCTATTTATATATTGTTTGAAAATAATAATAATAATAATAATAATAAGTGTGGTCATTATCTATTTGGCTTGATTAAAATATATATATATAGGCTTTTATTTATTCTCTTACTTTTGGCATTGTTTATCTTATATATAATAGTTAGTGATTGATTTTTTGTGTAATATAAAGTCATTAATTATTAAATGGCAAATTACAAACACCCCCCTCGAGGTTTGGTGAAAATACAGATTCCCCCTGAGGTTTGAGAAATTACATCCCGCCCCTTGAGGTTTATATTTCCATAACAAATTGCTCCCTGAGGTTTTTATTTTCATACAGATTCCCCCGTAATTTCCCCTAATTTGTTGTGAAAATTTGACCCTCAGGGGGGTAATTTGTAATTTCTCAAACCTCAGGGGGGAATCTGTATTTTTATCAAACCTCGAGGGGGGTGTTTGTAATTTGCCCATTATTAAAATAAAATGTAAAAAACTCAGTTTATAGTAATTTAAAAATATGAAATATATTGGATCAAACTTAAAAATTTATAAAAATTGATCAATATTTATTTTAAAATCCAATAAATATGATCATGGAAAAAAAATATGCATATCGGTAAGTTTTTTTCAAATTGTGCGAAAAATAAAAAAATTCACGGTTCCGGTTACCGCAACCGTTACGCTACAGCCTTTACATCCCGCAACCACAACCGCGCCACCGCCACCGTTATGGCGACCGCAATCGCTTTTCAGAACCTTGGTCACAAGTTTATTGAAGTAGAGATTCTCTTTTTACCAAGAAAAAAAGGGTAAACAAAGAAACTCTGGACCTCATATACTAGTTTCTTGTACTGCTAAATAAACAGTGTAATGAGTCCTTGTGACACTTTCAGGTCAAATTTATGTTGAAAGACATTGTAATGCAATGCAACAAACTTTAATAAACTTTGAATTCTAATCATGGCTGTTATTACTCAAATTTCACTTTAAAAAAGAATATAACATCTTTACTTATTTGCTTGTTTGTACTTGTGGATAATGGTTTATAGTTAAGTTTTGTTGTTGCCTCTCATTAAATGAAGCTCTTCTAGTCAAAGAATAGATTGTTTTCTCTTCTTTTGCTCGTTAAACTAATAAATTAATTATGCTTTAAACCAGAAAATATCTTCTTCTTCTTCTTCTTTATTTATTTATTTATTTATTTTTATTTTTTATAACTTAATTTCTTTTTATGTGAATTTCAGACACTATCAGCTTCTGATCTACATGACTCAGATATATCTGCTCTTATAGCAGCCAAAATGAAGGAGTTTCATGATCTTGATATGCCTGGTCCAAAGAAAGTCTTACTGTGGGATAGACTGCGGCATGTTCCCTTCTCTTTCTATATCTCCTTTTTTTTTTTTGTTAATCATGCTATACTGATCAAGGTTGGGATTGTAGTTGTTTCTTGAGCTATTTTTGTTACTGTAGCAGTTAATGTTTAAAGTGTTCTTTTTTCAATGTTCAGTAATTGGCTTAAAGCAGCCAAAAGTATGTCTCCCCCAGAAGAAGCTGAGGCTTTCCGCTTAGATGCCATGGACGAGGAAATATCCATATTGGAAAAGACTCTTTCACACAATAATCAACTACTAGGATTCTGTCACAATGATTTACAATATGGTAACATAATGATCGATGAAACGGCGAAGTCAATAACTATAATTGTAAGTTTCTTCTTGAGTTGAATTTATTTATTTCATGATTTCTCTCGCTGAAATTTTAATTTCAAAGCTCTATGTCATTCATTTCCTCTAAAACCTTCATTGTTAGGCTCTGTGATTAGGTGTTTTTGTAGATAGTCACCAGGAGGTCTCATGTGAAATGCTGACATACAAAACAACTAACTATAAGTCAGTAGACCATTATGAAATGTTGCTGATGGAAAAAAGATCTCTGAGAGTTGTTTATTGAATTCGGAAGAGAGTACATGGGTTCTCCCAATAACTAAAAAATGCAGCATGCATGAATCTAACTAAAATCCGCAGTTTAATGGTTAATTTTCTGAATGGTTCGAACAATTTTAAACCTATGTTACCATGCTTTGTAATTGTTATTTTCCTGACAATGGTGGCAGTTCAGCTATATTGCTTGCATAATCAATGTATTTAGATCGTTGTGTTCTTTAGCGGATTCATCCAAATTCACATGGTATAGGTATGACTATCTAGTTGAGTGGTTCATAGTATAGTGAAGGTCTGACTGCTAGTAGTTAATTTTCCAATCACTATGGTCAATGAGATATATTGATCATGTAAAATTGATACCAGGATGCAATTTTTGGTCATCTTATTAGACAAGAAACTTATCTTCAGGATCTGGTCTCTCTATTACCTGGGTCATTAATTGAAGAATATGTTGAAAAGTTCGAGAGTATTCCTTTCTTTGTGTTTAGACAGTTCAGCTTTTCACATGTATTTCATTGTTTTTTACCCCAACGGATATACATGTGTGTGTGTGTGTGTTTCTTCTTCTTCTTCCTCTTTTTTTTTTTTTTCCCCTTCCCCTCTTTTTAGTTGTTATTCCCCCCACCTCCTCAAGTTATATCTTCTTTTACCAGGACTATGAGTATGCAAGTTACAACCATGTTGCTTATGATATAGCAAATCACTTTTGTGAGATGGCTGCCAATTATCATACAGAAACACCTCATATTTTGGACTACAGTAAATATCCAGGTGGGTGAATGTTGCAATTTATTTTGTTCTTGTTTCATTCCTTTAATTGTTTCAACTTAAATTTCATTATTATGTGTTGGACTACTGCATACAAAATGATTTCTCTCAACTTAATTGGCTGCAGGTTTGGAGGATCGTCAAAGGTTTATGCGCATTTATCTGAGTTGTTCAGGTAGTAATTGATTTAAACCTCATTTATTGTTTTTGAGAGAGTTCTTGACAGCTTAATCCTGGTTATGTAGCAGTTACTTTCCACAGGATTGTTAAGTGACACTTTCACACATTAATAGGCCAAGAATGACCAATGAATTGGAAGAATTTTGAGACCTCAGATGTCCGTTGTCGTCTTTTTGGCACAAAACACATCATTAACTGTTGAGGACTGCCGTTATTGGTTAACTTGTCAATACTGTTGCATGATCTGCAACTCATTATAGTTGCCAAAAAAGGTATATTAATTGAAAAAAATAGAAAGGAACTGTAAATCCGATCTTGTAGTGCAATATACACACTAGTTTTGATGAAATGAAGATATAAATATAGTCAGACTTACGAATTTAAGGAAATGGAAAGGGAAAAGGGGAAAAGTGGCTTTTGTTAAGCTTAGCTTTGTATTATTTTATTATCATTATGGGTATTTCAGTCTTTGTCATAGTTAGAATGTAAAATGGGAAAATTTAGGGTTGGGGTTAGAGAGGAAGATAGAGCGAAGAGAGAAGAGAGAAAGAGATTGTGAATATGTGGTTTAGAGTTCTTGAATTAACTCTACACCAGCAAAATATATTTATATAAACCCTGGCATTATAATATGACCATAGTACCTTCAACTTAACTAAATAATAACATAAGAACATATATAACTATTCTAACACTTTCCCTCAAGCTGGAGCATAGAGATCAAATATGCCCAGCTTGAAAGATAAGTGACGAAACGTTGATTGAGCCAAAGGTTTAGTGAGAATATTACCGATTTGATCCACAGAACTAATATAAGGAGTTACAAGTTGCTTGCGCAGTAAGAGATCTCGAATAAAATGACAAAGTTCCATAGTAGTAGCAACATGAGAGTCTAAGCTATGCCATATCCACCCCATAACACATGAACCCTCACTACACCAATCATCATAAGTAGTATGATCAGTAGCAGGAGGTAGTTTGGTAAGACAATGTAACTTCTTCTTGCCACGTAAAAAAATTTAATTGCATGAGCCCAAGCCATATAGTTTAAACCATTCAATTGTTTGGTAGTAATAGATTTAGGCATCTCATCATCCTTAATCACAATCATAGGTGGTTTTGCCTCAGCCTTAGTCTTAGTCTTAGCCATGATACTCACGCAAGTCGCACACCAAAGAAATACAGAACCAACAAAAATACCAGCAAAACACGGTAACCAGCACCCATAACAATCAGGAAAGGCAAGAAAACAACTCAAAACCAATAGCCCATCAAAAAACAGAGTCAGAGAAGAGGAAACAAGGCTGCTGAACCAAACCAAGGCACAAATCAGACCTAAAATTCAACCCAACACCAACAAATCAACAAACTAAAATCAAATACACCATTCTAGGGTAATTTCGGCGCCTATAGGGTGGATCCCAATAAGTAGAAACGGCAGAAACCAAGCCCAATTGCAGATTCAAAGAGTTACAACAAGAAATTCGAAAAGCATTCAAAAATAGAAAACTCAAATCAGAGGTAATCAAAAAATTCCACAAAAAATACCATCATACTCGGGAGAGAAATTCGAGCCTAGGGTGAAATTTCAGGCTGTACAGTTGCTGACGTCATCCTGACATCATCGTGGGGATAATGACGTTAGCACGTCTTTGTCACCTCAGGTCAATCTCCAGAGTCTATATGGAGTGCTCTCATACCAAATTAGAATGTAAAATGGAGAAATTTAGGGTTAGGGTTAGAAAGGAAGAAAGAAAAGAGGAGAGAGGAGAGAGATTGTGAATACGCGGTTTAGAGTTCTTACACCAGCAAAATATATTTATATAAACCCTAACATTACAATATGACCATGGTACCCTCAACTTAACTAAATAATAACATAAGAACATATATAATTATTCTAACAGTTATCATTTTAGGGTTAGCATCTTTAACTATATTGTTCTCTTGTAATCTCTTTGATTTAATACAGTACTAAACTTTTTCTCTCTTGCCCAAGTTTTCAGCTTTGTTGTTTTCCTCTAAAGCTTTGAGGTTTTCATGCAGGTAACCAACCTAGTGATACGGAAATTAGGCAGCTAATTGAAGATGTTGAGAAGTATACTCTTGCAAGCCATCTGCATTGGGGCTTATGGGGAATAATATCGGTATTATATGCCTCCTCATTTAGTTTACATTTTTGGAACTTTTTCGATTATGGCACATCTCTTTCAATTCTTGTATATCTAAACCTAAGGTTTGTTGTTCTAATGGGCTTCGATATTCTCCTTCTACTTCAGCAAGTTTGAACAATGGGTGTTCTGATGACAAGAAGTAGAGTAGTTAGGAATTTTCTTGGTTGGTAGGAATCCATCTTTGGTAAAGGATGGTGGTGATGAGATGACAATTGCAAAAGAGAGGAATGAGAAGTTGGAGGAGGGAGATGGGGTAGATTTGGTTGCAGTAGTTGATGGTGAGCAAGGGATTAAGGGTTGTGGGGATGTTGTGTGAAAGTTGATGTTGTGTTTATTGTACTGCATCATATATGCTCTCCTAAAGACATCAATATAAAAATTGTTGAAACTTTGAAATTGACAAAAATTTCCACTAAAACAAAGAAAATAAATTATTCGTCAAACTAGTTTAGTTGACATAGCAAAAACATGTTTGCAGTACACAGTGAGCTGCAATTGGTTCTCCAACTGCTTTCTGTTCTGGGAAATTATTCGTCAAACTAGTTTTTCGATATATCTACTCCATTATGGTCCTGTCAAATGCAAAAGGAGGAAACCAATCCTAGCATCAAAATTAACAAAACCAAAATAAACAGTGGAGAATTTTCTCTTGCTTTCCACATAAAGGGCATCAGTGGGGACCAATTTCCTTCTTTTTCCTTATTCTATCTCACTGGTATTATGTTATGATATCAAATCTCTATCCTCTAATTTGTGGGCATTTAAACCTTGCCTTTGACGTTTAATGCCATTTGCAAGAGACCAAATGATCAATGGGAAATACTGGAAACTATTCATAAATGTGAGTTGACCATTCAACTTTTAGTTTCAATCTAGGGTGGTTGTTATCCTGATTCTTATGAAAAGCTTGGGTCATGGCCTTGTCGACGCAACTGCATTCGTGGATAGAAGAGTACGATAATATCGTAGGGAAACACCTATTTACTTGTATTATATATTAACTTCCTAATATATTGCCTCTAAATTTTTACGCCAGGAACATGTTAATGAAATTGACTTTGACTACATGGAGTATGCAAGGCAGAGGCTTCAACAGTACTGGTTAAGAAAGCCTGAGCTATTGGGTTCTTTCGGAGCTACCCCGGGTGGTGTGGCTGATGGTACACTTCTATCCACCTAACTTTATTGTTTGGATATGGTTATATATGTGTCTGCAGAGTATTACAAAGTACAATGCAGTTGCTGGTATTAAAGTTTGACTTGTTGAGATTATGTTGGCAGGTTTTATTTTGAACTTCAATATTTGTTTAGAAACATTGTCATATGTTGGTGATTAAATTAGAAATGGTCATCTTAATTATTTAACTTTATTTCTCTCAAGCAACAAGGATTTATCTTTGTAGCAGCTTTCCTTTATATAACATTTTTCATTTTTTCAAATTTTGGTCTTTCAACGTAACTCATCAATACTAAACATATGTTCATGTTTAACCAATGAAATACTGTTTTTAACTTGTAAGTGTGAATTATCATAGGATAAGTTTTTCCCTAGGCAATGAAGTGCAATGTAGGACATGTCGCACATCTCGAAAGAGGTTATTTCATATTTGGTTAAAATCCTGTGTAAAACAGTCAGAAAAATTAAATGATCATGTTGTAAATCTTACAAGATCCCAATGTGAACAGTTTTAGTTAGATCAGGACACTCATGCACATGAGTTTTTAGAAGTCGAGCTGCAAGCTTAGCTGCTATAAATTTAGTGTTGAGGATCCTGAGGTCATGTGTTGTGGTCAGAAAGTAAATTTCGAACATTGGCATATATGTAGTGGTATTGTATGAAATATTCAAAGGTACAAGAGCTAGTGTCTCTGCAGAAGGATCAAAGTGTAGCTAGGAAATACCTATTAAGTCTTTTTAGGAAAACATAATAAAGTATTAGAAACCACAACCTTTAAACCTGCATCCATAGCTTGGTGTGAAATTTTAAACTCCATGCCTGTCTTTTTTCTGTTGAATTAGTAGAACTTTTTCTTGTCGCCTTGAATTGTCGAAGATGTGGTTCTGTAGGCAACTTCTGCACATTCATATATTCTTGTGCTATTCAATAATAACAAGGTCCAAAAAATTGAACAATGCCTCTAATCCTTTTTCTTTTCCGCGGGTGCTGCATGGATATGCCTCATGATGGGTGGTCCCCATCCTGCTATTTTTCATCAATGCGAAATATCACCAATCTCATTTTCATGTTGCACCTATCCTTCTACATCCTCCATAACCATGAAAGTTTTTCTCTAATGTTGAACTGATGTAGGACCAGTATGAAGAACACTGGTATTACATTGTACACAAGGCTTGCTGTAGGGAAATATCAGTGGGTGTTTATATGACTAATTATAGTCAATTACTTGTTGCTATAGATCAACAAAGTTATGGGGCTTAAAGGGTTTATAGGAGTGTGAGGAGGGGATGTGATAAAGGGAAAGTTTGGAGGTTGTGAAGAGTTCTCATAAATTGTAAAAAGAGGTTGGTTTGGATTATTTTGAAGGGTTAAATTGTGAAGTACAGGTTGGGCTTGTGGTTTTTAGGGTAAAAGGGGTTAACAAGACCTGGTTTTGGGTTGTAAGGGATAATAAAAGGGTCAATTACCTGGAGACCCTCTGAACTATTGCGAAGAATCACTTGGACCCCTGAACTAAAAAAATAAAAGTACAATTAGGCCCCTTAGCTATCAAAATGTATCACATACACCCCCTCCATCCTTCAGCCGTGAGTTACTTGTGAGATTGAAGGTCATGGGCAAATATTTTGGTTATTTTAATGTATCCTTTACCAAGGGGTTAATTACACGGAGACCCCTTGGACTATCATCAAGTATCACTTTACGCCCTAAACTATCATGAAGTATCTGTCTGCACCTCTGAACTATTAAAGTGTACAATTAGACCCTTCAACTATTAAAATGTCACACACCCTCTGTTGCTGTTAATGGAAACAGTGGAATGACTAAATTGCTCCATCTTTTTTATATCTCACACACCCGTTATCTCTGTCATTTTATTGTATGATGGTTGTATTATATTATTGTACTAGGGTTTGTAATGGTTTGTATTATTGTCCTATGGATTGTACTATGGCAGACACACCCACATTCTTCCCATATGTCCGTAATTAATGTGCTGCTCATATATCCGTCATTATTGTAATATGTCCAGGAGCTCTCCCCCCTGTCTATATAGGAAGCTTCCTCCTCTAGTGTAAGCAGGCCTTAGCCACTCTTGTAATAAACTTGTTCGTTCTTGTGTGCTTAGCGTTCCCCTCGATGATTGTACCTCCTCTCTGGTTGTCTCTTTTTCTTTTAGGGTTTGATATTCTCCAATCCCTTGGTAAAGTATTCTGGCTTTCAAAACTGAAGTTCAAAAACTATTTTCTCCCCTGGACTACCCAACCAAATTTTTTCTCTTGATGTTCTTTCCACCCTTCGAGAAACCATTATGTAAACATCTTGTGTTGAATCTCATTTCCAGTTTCTTATCAAATGTTCCCATCCTCTTTGGAAAAACTTCATTTCTCCTTCTTTTAAGAAAAATGAAGACATTAATCTTACTATGGCCGCCTATCATGGAATGAATCTTGATCACTACCAGTTGGCCTTACAAGAACTTCCTTAGGTTTTTCAAAGATAATACCAATGTGGTACAGATCAACAAGGTAACCATAATAGTAGGTATGCTTACATACAGAAATGAAACATGAAGGATAGATTAAACTTGAGAACAGTAAGAAAACGGTAAATAGGGTAATAAGGGAATTTTTCTATAGGTCCATTGTTTAAGCCTGGTAAGATAGTAGGGTTTAGGATTGAAGCTACAACACCAGTATCAAAGAAGGCAATTATAGGGATGGGCTTCTAATATTTGCCAAGAGAAATCTGGATTTAATTCTTGGGTTGGAGTAGAAAGGAAGTTTGAGCAAAGGGATCCAGGGAATGGAGTCAATGGAGGTCATCATAGTGGGGTAGGTCGGGAATAGAATCATCAGAGTCAGAGAAGTCACTTGATTCAATTTCTACATCAGTGTCTCACATTGAATGAACTTTTGATGATTGCAAAGCTTATCCAGAGCTGCCAAAACATTTTGATAAAGCCCACCAAGGGATGTACTTGATAGTTGCTTCCCTTGATCCTTTTGCTCAACCTTCTACAAGAGTGACTAAGGCCTACTTACACCAGAGGAGGAGGCTCCCTTACATAGACAAGGAGGAGAGCTCCAGGACACATTACAATACTGACAGACACATGTGCAACACATTAATAATGAACACATGGGCAGCACATACCATGTCTTCCATAGGACAATAGTACAAACCATTACAAACCCTAATACAGTAATACAATCAATAATAAGACGAACTTACAACTATTGTACAAGTATAAGGCAAAGGATTGGAAAAGAATGGAGAATGTGATGTGTGAAGAGGAGTTTGGGCTGAATTTTCATCTACTTCCTCAACAATAGGATGTGGTTAGGGCCTGTTTCTTGGTTCATCATATGGATGAAGGGAACACATGAAATAGTATTACACAGTATCGGATGCTGATACTTCATATTTAGATTCAAGACGTAAGGGAACCAAAAAGCATTGGAACAAGAAATGGTATTGCTTCAAGAAGTATTGTCAAAAAAGAAAGTCTGATAGATGCTACATCTGCAAGAAGAAAGGTCACTATACAAAACAGTGTCACCAGAAATCCAAGACAAAGTAGTTAAGTCTTTGTCCCAAATTCAAAATCATGATGAGACTCTTCAATGGAGGACTACGAGCAGGATGGAAGGAATCTCAATCAGGGACTGCAACAGAGAGAGGGAAGAGAGGAAAAGAAAACAGCGTCTAGTGGGACGGCGACTGGTGACGGTGTTTGGCCGCAAAAAAGAGGTGACACAATGCCATTGAGTCATCACAGCACGAAGGAGGCCTGACACCGACGGAAGATGATGGAGACGAACTGCGATGGCGATGCTAGGGATTTGGTAATGTGGTCTCTCTCTTCTTCTTCTTCTTCTTCTTTTTTCTTTTTTTTCCCTTATTTCAGACGATTAATTTTTTTTGGGTTTTGATGGGGGAAAGTAGAAAGGGAGGATCAAGGATTGAGCTTTGATACCAAATTAATGTGGAAAAGGTAGGAGAAGAAGAGGAAACACTCAAAAAAATGGCCACAACCTAAATCTCTCAACAATGATATAACCAAGACTGAATATTAAAAAGCCAAAAACTTAATATATGTGGGCCAAAACCTTTAACAAATTAGGAAAACGAATCCTAGTAGTATTTTTGGAAACCTAATAAAAAATAATTTAACTAATGATTGTTTAACACCTAACTAACAATTAATAATAAAAAATAATTTCATTTATTGAACTAAAAAGTCTTTGAACCTACCCAGGGTATCCGGCAATGAGCTTCCAACCAGTCAAGGGGTGCACCATCAATTACACACAAGGATGCAAGAATTGGGCTTGGTTCTTTTTTATTATTCTTTTTGGGTACATTGGAGGTCCTAACCTAAGAGAGGAGTCATCATGCCTATATTGCAAGACTTGAACCCTTGACCTCATAGTGAGGTGTAGGAGTTTTGGCCAATTTTGCTAGCTTCAGTCGTTTGTTTTTTTTATTTTTTAGTTACTTATTTCAGTTTTTCAGTTGTAACTTGATCATTTTTTTTATTATGTATTTGTTCCTTGTATAGAACACAGACCAATTAAGAAAGACTTTTGCTTTTACCGAGAAAAGCAAACTGTTACCTATGGTACCATGAAAAATAAGTTTAGTTATGGTCAACTTAACATTTCTTCTTTCTTTTCTTTTTTCAATAGGAATATTTCTTCTTAGATTTAGTGGACTGTATTTATTGTCATCTAAATTAGTGAGATTAATCAGAATTGATGCATTTTAAATTGGTAGCTTGCTTGAAGGTGCAGTAGTTTAGCTTCTAAAGCATGCATTTTTTAAATTTCAGCTCAAGTGAAAATGATGAGTGTTGTTGTGCAGGCAGTTAAGAAGGTACAGGACACTGTTGAAGCCATTACGTATGCTCTAGATGAATATTTGCGACATTTGGTAGCTTGGAAGGAATGACCATTGGTTTGTTGAGATCGTGGGAACTCGACTTCCATAGATGTATGTAAAAATGGAAAAATGAAGAATGGTATTTCTCAGGAGTTGTAGTACAGGGATAAAATGTCGCGAAAAGTGAGGGTTAAACATGGATGTAATTGTCATTTTCTTGTGTATAAATTTGCTGGAGTCTTCCTGGTATGGCTTGATGTTATTGTCTTGATACTTCTGAGAAATTTAATGTATGTCAGAATTGTGTTCTTAGTGATTTGTGTCCATGCATCAAGGGACTTGATAAGTCCTAGGATTTGGAAATTCTTTTGACTTTGGTTCTTGTGATTTATATGGAAAATTTTGAATGTTGCTTTTGGGATCAATGAAGTATATGATGGGATCGCTTATTGGAAAAAAATTTTCTTTTACAATTTTTATACAATTTTTTTATCAAATGATGTGGTTGTGTCATTTTTATTATTAAATATTATTATAGGGAAAAGTGCACTTAAATTAAGAGAGATGTGAGTCAGCATGTGTTCAATGCAATGGGAAATTGTAGGCATGAGACAACTTTCACTTGTTCTTCTGACTTGTATCCGGATGAAAATGTAATTATTTTGAGTTGTTATTTAAATATAATTTTTTTAAAATTTTATGTACTTTTTCATAGTTGATTATCAATATGAATACAATTAAATAGATAAATGAGCTTTTAACTCCACCCAATTACAATTCAAATAGCCAACTGGAATATCAATAAGCACAGAACGAAAGTCGCCTAACTAACAATTCCCATTCAGCTAAATAATTATTACTTGTAAACAGAAAACACAAGTCAACTACATTCACTGGTAATTGTGATAAAGTAGCAAACAATTCAATATTTGTTTGGAGGTACAATCACGAAGAATGAGAGGATTCCTATAAAAGGGAGCCGCCCCATCGGTTGCAATCAGACATTAGCCACTTTAGTAATAGGTTTTTGTTAACATGGGCTGTTATGTTAAAGAAGTACTCGCATATCACCCGTGTTATGCACGGGATTAAATTTTAAAAAAAAAAAAATTTATTTATATTATGTCAAATATATTTATAAATTGTTGGCATAAAATATATGTAATTTTAAAAAAAAATGTTGACATTGCATAATTAAAGTAATAAAAATAAAAATTTATTACATTTGTTCGAAATTCACTGAATAAGTAAAACAAAAAAATAACTAAAATCTAAATTGTTGCGAGCATTCCATTAGTATTTTTGCATTGTCAACATGATAGTTAGATGGTGTTTGGTTATCATATTTGGCTAAATAATCACAAAAAGACAAAAAAAAATTCAAAAAATCACAGAAAGTCAAAAATCACAAAAAGACAAAAAAAAATCCACTATTCCAAAGCTAAAAAGCCAATCAAGAATACCAAACGAACAAAAAAGTCACAGCCTAAAAAAGTTAAAAAAGTCAAAAAGCCAACGAAAAAAGTCATTGCCAAACGAAGGCTTAGTATTATAATTAATGAACAATACATATATTATATATTTATAAAATGTTATAAAGTAAAAATATTATACTTACATTTTTTTTTAACCTTCTGAAATGTATAGACATTTAAAAAAAATAACCGTTGAACTAATTACAATCACATTTTTCTCTTTATGAGTGTTTATATTTATCTAACTTCAATCATATTAAAAAATCAAATTATAATTTTTTTTTGGCTAGACCAAATACAAATAAAAAAATGAGATAACTTCAATCATACAAATCACAAATATTTTTATGCTATCTAACTACAATCATATTTTTTTCATAATAAAAAAATAATTATAAAGAAGAACCATCAAAGCAGTAAATAAAACGATTAAATCACATTAAAAAACAAAAAAAAAAACAATTGAACAAACTACAATCACATCACATTTTTCTCATAATAAAAAAAATAAAAAATAAAAAAGAACCATTGAACTAACTACAATACAATCACATTAAAAAAAAGAACCATTGAACAAATTACAATCATATCACATTTTTCCCATAATAAAAAAAAATAAATGAAAAAAAAAGAACCATTAAACTAATTACAATACAATCACATTAAAAAAAAAAAAGAATCATTAAACTAACTATAATCACATTAAAAAAAAAGAACCGTTGAACTAACTATAATCACATTTTTCTCCTTGTGAGTGTTTATATTTATCTAACTTCAATCATATTAAAAAATTAAATTATAATTTTTTTTTAGCTAGACCAAATACAAATCAAAAAAGAAGATAACTTCAATCATACAAATCACAAATATTTTTATGCTATCTAACTACAATCATATTTTTTTCATAATAAAAAAAATAATTGTAAAGAAGAACCATTAAAACAGTAAATAAAACAATTAAATCACATTAAAAAAAATCATTGAATAAATTACAATCACATCACATTTTTCTCATAATAAAAAAAAGTAAATGAAAAAAAAAGAACCATTAAACTAACTATAATACAATCACATTAAAAAATAGAACCATTGAACAAACTACAATCACATCACATTTTTCTCATAATAAAAAAAAACAAATGAAAAAAAAGAAAAAAGAACCATTAAACTAATTACAATACAATCTCATTAAAAAAAAAAAAAAAGAATCATTGAACTAACTACAATCACATTAAAAAAAAAAAAAAAACTGTTGAACTAATTATAATCACATTTTTCTCTTTGTGAGTATTTATATTTATCTAACTTCAATCATATTAAAAAATCAAATTATAATTTTTTTTTTTTACAAATCACAAAAGGAGATAACTTCAATCAAAAGAACCATTAAAATAGTACACAAAAGAAGAAATTGCTAAACCAAATACAAATTATAATTTTTTTTTTTTGGCTAGACCAAATACATCAAAAAATGAGATAACGTCAATCATACAAATCACAAATATTTTTATGCTATCTAATTACAATTATATTTTTTTCATAATAAAAAAAATAATTGTAAAGAAGAACCATTAAAATAGTAAATAAAACAATTAAATAATTATGAGGGGGTTTTGACCAAATCTCCCAAAAGGCATGGGAATTGGGAGAAATTAATAAATGTTGAGATTTTTTTTTTTTTAAATCAAAAAATTAGAAAATTAGGATTGAGATATTGGAGCGTACACAAGACTTGTAGGTTAAAAATCTCCTTTTACTTAATATATAGTATAGATTAAATAGTTGGAACATTATAGAAACTTAAATAGGGTTAGAATTAAAGAAATTTTATTTATTTGTTTACATAGAGATCGAAAAAGTGTACTCAGTTCATAAATTCAAAGTTAGATTTTTTTTTGTTTAATATTGTGTTTGGTTGGGAGTTTGGAGAGGTATTTGAAAAAAAAAAGAGGGAAAAAATGTGTGAAACTATGTGAAATGTAGGTATATTTTATTCATATTTCACATTTCTTTTCCCTTTTCCTTTCTAAATTTCTTCCC
Source organism: Camellia granthamiana (assembly GCA_036172215.1). Classification (NCBI taxonomy): domain Eukaryota; kingdom Viridiplantae; phylum Streptophyta; class Magnoliopsida; order Ericales; family Theaceae; genus Camellia; species Camellia granthamiana. The sequence continues at coordinate 72,977,900 of CM069908.1, read as the reverse complement.
AAATCTCCCAATCAAACATAACGTAAAGGTCTACAAGTTAAAATATTATGTCCATAAGGACAAGTTTCAACAAAATGACCAAAATATCTACACACATATTTATATGTACCTATCTTCTCAACTCAACCCCAATCTCTCTCTCTCTCTCTCTCTCTCTCTCTCTCTTCATCCTTGGATTTCCCAAACTCCAGCGTCAGATTTCTCTCGGCCGCAGCACCTCCTTTTCTCTTCCCCTCTGGACTCTCTCTTTCTCTCTCTTTCCTCTCGCTTTCTCTCTTCTGCTACTTTGTAGCTCTAGATCTAAGGGACATCCATTACGCTGTCTCCAGATCTTCGTTGCCTCCGGCTCTAGTCCAAAACAGATCAAATGAAGCGTTTGAATCACAGAGAGTCCAAATTAGAGTCAAGGTCGTCAGTGGCGATGATCCTAAGATCGCTCAGGGAACTTTAGCAAAACACGATCTCTGATAATGAGATACACATTAGATTCGTGGAGCGTCCTCGCCTCTCTGTTCCATAAATTCACAAAGCTTCCCACCATCACTTTGTTTTATCATCATCAACGTCTCTTTGCCTCTCTCATTATCAATTAGATCTATCGTTTCAATTCGTCGAAAATGATTTGCTGCTTTTCTGTAACTTTTAGATCACTCTTCAATAATGGAATTTGATATTTGACAAAAGAGGATTGAACTGGGGTTTGCAGGTATAGCTAGACCAAGAAGAATCAAAACAAAGAGATGTGTTCTTGGATGCCCTGTTTGGTTGCCTAGAAAAATTTGGATAGATAAGAGTGAGAATTAAAAAAATATTAAACAGATAAGAAAAACAAAGCTAGGTGAATTTTAACAGACAAGAAAAATGCATGGAATTTCAACAGATAGAAATTTCTCACATGTAGAATTTCAATAGATAGAAATTACACAGATAAAAATTTCAACCGATAGTCAAAAAATTAAATAGATATTTAAAAAAATTAAACATATAATAAAAAATTAAATAGATTGTCAAATATTTGAACAAATAGTCAAAAAAATTAAACAGATAGATTAAGAGATAAAATTAGAAACAAAATATCTTCTAAAACAGTAAAATGAACTTTTCACCTTAATATTTTACAAAGAGTGGACATCTCATCATGAAAAAAATGCCCACAGGATCTAATGCCTTATATCCTCCTTAGATTAGACTTTTTAATAATCTTCTCATCAAAATATCATTTTACATTAAATGCTTTTTTTGGTAATAAGATCATAATATTAGAAAATAAAGTAATAGCAGAAAGAAGATTTGCAACACATACAGTAAATTCCAAATAAGGTATTTTTATTTATTTAATTTCTTATTTTGAAATATATTTTATTTTTGTTGTATTATTATGGTATCAATGGATTAATCTTTATTTTTTTGTTCTAATATATACCATCAATGGATGAAAATGTAATTGTAACCGAGATTTTTATCAATATATTTTAAAGAATTGTTTTGACTTAAATAAACTTTCAAATTCTATTAAAAAAAATAAAAATAAATAAACTTTCAAATGAATAAAGTAATATTAATTTATGTGATTTATAGTTTTATTTATATTTACAATGAAAAAATTTATTATTTTTTATTTAAGAAGGAATTATTATTTTATTATATATATATTTTTTTGGATTTCTTTTTATGATGAAATATGATAAATTAGCGTAATTATTTTTCTATCTTTAGCAAAAATAATGTCCTACAATTTCTAGACTTGTACCTACACAATTATGATGCACTAACATATTTTACTTTAATATAGTATAATTTGTTAATATATATACACGATGATGGTATTCCATGGGACAACTTTGTTATCTGAAAAATGAAGGTATTTTTGTCCATATATAAAAAGATTATTTTTTGAAAAACATTAAATTTATATTCACTTGTGTTTTACATTCCCCGTACAAGTGGAGATAGTTAAATTCATTAACTGTTTTATTAACATGTTCCATAAGAGTGTATGTTAACAAGAAACATATAAACTAGTGTTTTTTTAAAATTGTGATGATATATATATATATAAGAAGAAGAAGAAGAAGAAGAAGAAGAAGGGCCAGAGCTACATTTTGACCGATTGAATTGAAAATCTGATGATGTTGCGAATCTGGGGCTATTCTTCATTTTCTATCCGAATTTTTGAGGTAGAGATTTTCTTAACACTGTATATGTATTTTAGTTTCATTTTGTGTTATTTTGATAGTTAAATACATTTGAGAAATTAAGGTTTCGATTATAAGTATATAAATGCTCAAATTAGGGGAAACTCTCAAAAAAAAAATAAAAAAATTTTTTATATCAAATTTCAAATTGATCCTCCTGTGAGTAACCTATGATTTTGAATTTGTGAAAATTGTGTTTTGAGAGAGAGATCCCCAATTTTTTTTCCTTAAACCCTAGAAAGTGCAAATGTTGAAATTGGGATTTTGTTGATGAAATTCACGAAATTCGTAGAGAGTTTTGAATATTGGACACATGCATTGAAAATGATGAGATTTTGAGAAACATTCAGTTATTGAGAAATGTTGAGGGATGATATCCTATTTGAGATTGTTGGGAATTATTGAATTATCTTCTATATATATATATTGTCTATTTTGAAATATTGAATTAGAGAGAATTAATTTGGCAACCGGTGGAGGGTTGTGCTGACATGTTGTAGAAATATGCATGTGAATTAGGAAAAATTGAAACAATTGCAAATGCATGCCTATCATTGAACATTTCATGTATACATGTTTTGAATTCCGTGACACATTTGAGAAATGCATTGAGATTACTTTTGTTGAGAACAAAATGATTGTTTTGGAAATGGGATAAATATCTTGGTGAATCCGGTTAGGGAATATAGTTTGTTGAGAATTAAGTTAGTGTGACACCTCGAAATAATTAACATTACCCCATCCTATATTAGTGCTATAATTAATCAATAATCTTATAACTTCTATTAATTATATCTTTGATCATTACAAAAGATGACATATGTAATATATATTCCCCAATCCTAGATTCTGAATTTACAGCATATAGCATAGATACAAGAGTAAAGAGAAATAAAACCAAGTACTGAAATGCCTTATTGGCTACAACTTTCCAAAACGATACTTACTTACAACAAAATGAGTTTAAACTCAATACAAGTAAAGCCCTGGGCTTAAACAAAATAATTACATCAAGAAACCAAAAATGAAGCCTTAAGCTCCAAGTCCTCCCAAGCTATGTCCTTGGTGAAGGCATATCATTAACACCTAAAAGTTGTTTTCCACGTAGGGTGAGCCATAGCCCAGTAGAGATACTCCAACACAGCATATGAATCTTAGCAAAGTTATAAGGTGAATGCATATGCATGCCATTTGTCAAACAATTCCTCGTTTTCCATCTCAAAACAATGTAACGCCAGATTATAAATCAATTCATGAAAATAATCATTTTATATAGAAAACAGGGCAGTGGATACAAAACACTGGAAATCTCTAGGCACGTGTTTGCTAGTAGGCTATACAAGCACTACTAAAGCCATTTTACCCGTACTAACTCGAATGATCGGCACCTAACCGTGCAGGCTTCTGGACTTTCACCAAGGACACACCGGCCAACATAATAAAGCCACAACTACACCCCCTAACTAGATTCACGACAGTATTCACCCATTTTTCTCAAAATTAATACATTTACAATGTTCAATATGAAATGTTGCTCAATGCACAATATATGAGAAATTAGTTTCAATTTAACCTAATCCTCATGCAATATCTACAACAATCAAGATTATCCTTCATCGATAGCCCAAAATAGATATTTCTATTCAATAGATGATTCCGATCAAAAGATACAATTTCATCAATTACAATGAGAGTAATACTACGTATCCAACTCACTATCATCATCAATATAAGCATTGTTCCAATTTCATAATACCCAACATCATTTTCCATTTCCTTTCGCAATTCCAAATATCCAAAAATCTAAGGCAAAACTCCCTTTGTTTTACAAAATCAATTTCAAGAAGAAATATCCACTATTTTAACATATCACACTCATAAATACATCCCCACAACTATTTTCAAGAATCCATTTGGAAAACCCCTATTTTGATTTCAAATCCAAACCCTTGGTTTTTCCCAAAATTTTCCAAATCAATACCCCTTTCCAATAACAAATAACTAAGCTAAAAATCATATAAAATAGTCAAAGAAATCCCTACCTCAAAGTAGAAGACACGAAGAAATAATGGGTAGAACTTGATGGAGTCGAAAACACTAACTTCTTCAATTAAATGAAGCCCTCGACGTGATCAATGTTTTACTCAAAAGGATTAGATTGAGAAAACCCACGGATTGAGAGCATTTGGAGCTAGAGTTCAAGAACTAGAGATACAGTGAAGATATAGGGTTTTGGAATGTTTAGAGAGAGAGAGAGAGAGAGGTGAAAAAGTGACTGAGAATAGCTTCCTCTCGGATTGATATATGCACAGACCGATTGAGCGCAAGAATGGTCATACCACGTTCGGAAGTGCCAGACTCGGACTCACTAGACTGACTTGAATCTGATTCCGACTTAACAAAGTCGAAAGAATCAGACTTAGACTTGTTATCTGAATCAGAACTTTCAATGGAACCTTTTTTGAAATGCCAAACCAAACATGAAGCCTTTATTGCGTCGAGAATGAGATCGATGCAATCCACTGCTGGTCTATCCCCGATCACAGAAATAGTCACACTATCCCCCAAGTTAGTAGGCTCAGCTCTGATGCTGGAACCCGCCAAGAGGTCAGCCAATATTATCCCTAGAAGTTTCTCTTCACTGCTCTCTAAATTGGCACTTGTTTCCTGCTCCATATCAATGCTCGGATCGATCCATTCTCCCTCGCTATCTGACAGCTGATGATTGCAGAAAATCTCGAACCCCGAGTACCTCTTCCTTGTCTCTTGTTCAATCTACAGCTTTGGAAACCCACAGAAGGGGAAGTCTTCTTCTTAATGAACAAAGCGTCCATTCAGAGTCCCCCTGATTGGTTTGTGAATCAACTCAAACTGCCTTCCAGTTTTCTTTGCCTTGATTCTTTCCCTCACTTCATCTCCTTTCCTCTTCCAATCCTCTTTAGTCAGTTCATATCCCAACCCGAAAGCATGGGGGTTATAACTCATTTCCTTGGTAACATTAATGCCTTGCCTCCCTACTTTTACCCAATCTTGATCCAGAGAGATGCCCCTGTTTGTTCATCATGTATATGGACTATGCTCTTACGTAATTTCCCGCATCTTCTGCAATAATGGTCTGCACCAATCATGCCTCTGCCAAGGTGAACCCCGAGAGGAACATATCCTGTTCTCTACATAATATCTCTAACAGGGGTGTGGTGGTTCCTGAGGGAAGATAGATTCAAGAATTTCCATAAACTGTCGCAATTTCTTCCTTGAATGGGTATTTTACTAATTGGTGTACCGTCGAAGAAACTGCTTTTATTCAGTGTAACCAAGGCCTACCCAATAGCAAATTGAAGGTCGCTGGTACATTCATAATATCAAACTCAATCTCATGTTCAGACGAACCGACCAATATCTAGCTGTTGAAGGTTCCTATAACATCACGGCTGGTATTGTCATAGGCTCGGGCAGCTTGAGTTGTAGGCGCAAAGTTAGCTAGTTTCAAGCCTATAACGTAAGCAGTCCTCATTGGACATATATTGATTTCTAATCCAGTGTCTACCAATATCACGAGGATCCATTTCTTACAGCTTTCCAAAGTCACAGATAGATGATTGGTCCCTTCAGATGTCAATTCCTTATCTGTGAAGGACAACATTGGGGTAATGTCCCCGGATGTGACCAAGGACACCAGTTGATCGGGTGTAGTATCTATAGGAAACTTGGCTTTATTCCATGCCTCCAACATCGATTGTCTATGTCCTCGAGAAGCCATTAGTAACCTCCAGATTGAGATATCTACCTGAATCTTCTTAAGTTGTCTCAATACCAGATCTTCCTCTACTTCCTTCTCCTTCATCTTCTCAATGTCCTTACTAGAGGGCTCTCCTTAGTCTAGGGGTAGGGGTTTGAAATAGCAGCCACTTCTAGTCAGGTGGTTAATTTCCATTGTATACCATGTATCATCAAGGACATTGGTTCCCCATCCCTCATCAGTATAAGCGGAGTTCAGATCATTATCTTTCCATCACTTCTTTTCAGTCATATTCTGGTAATTATCTGGTTCTACTCGAATCATGCCAATGCTGTGATAACCATTCCTCGGCTGAAAAGGTGAGATGAGCCAGATGTCAGAAGAAATTCCCTCTCCCTTTACCTGGTTCCAGACCAGTCTTGATCTCTATAGTTCTTCCTCTTTTTCTTGTTGAAAATGTTCTAGTGGTTACTCTCTTTCGGCAATTGTCTCTTTCTCGGACTTCCCGTCTCCATCACTATTTCCCTCTTCTATCAGGCACTTTTCTTTGGCATTCTTTTCTCCATTTGTGCATGTCTTTTCCTTTTTCTGTTCCTTTATTTCAGACTCTTCCTCACTACTAGACCTCCCATGATCAATTTCAGGCTTGCTTGGATCCCATCGTCCAATCTGTACGTTCCCCAAATCTTGTTCCTCAAAGAAATGGCGGTTCTCCAAGTCTTCTTCTATTTCTGTCAGGTCATCTAGACCTTGTTCTAGCTCATTCTCTCTAACAACATTGATACTAAGTCAAGTAATTCAATCATCGGCTTTTCTTGATCGAAGGCCATGATGTATCGGTTGGGATATGCCCTTCCATGGAGATGGTCTTTTTTTCCATAACCTAGACATCAGACATCTCTTCTTTCAATAATTTTCCATTCTCCTTGACTACCATCACCACAGGCTTTGGTTGGGCTTCGGGTGTTGCATTTATCATGCACAAGTCCGTACTTTCTGGAATAACCTGTGATGCCCTATTCAAATTTTCGTGCTTTGTCTTCATTATTTGCTACGTATCGAGTCGCATAGCGCACCAACTCCTCGAAGTTTGCCACGTATTGAGTCATTGTCATCGTGCCTTGTTCTAGGTTCTGACATTCACAGATTCTTTCTTGTTTGACTGTGTTTGGGAAGTACTTCCTCAAAAATAACTCTTTATACTGCGCCCATGTCATTGTGGTGATGTCCCTAGATTCCCGAATCACGGCCCATCCATGATCTGCTTCCCTTTCAAGTTGGCAAATTGCTAGAGCAATTCTATCAATGTGTTCAGTTATTCCCATCGTATTGAACATCTTTTCAATTTGCCGGATCTAGTTTTCAACAATGTTAGGATTGGGTTCGCCAGTGAAGATTGGCAGTCTTTGTTTACGAAAATCGGAGAATAGATATGTCCTCTCATTCTGACGTGTTCTCTTCAGCCTTCCTAATTCTTCCAAAATTTGATTTCTGACATTCCTGGGTAAGTTAACAGTGGGTGTAGGGGCGTGATCGTGATTGTTGACCCCAGGTGCCCCATTCATGTTTATCTTGGCGTCATCGTTGCGGTTGGCGATGTTGTTGTTGCCTACGTATTTGTTTGCTCTTATATAGTTCACCATCTACCAAACGCGCAGTTAAGTACAGGTTAGGGTTTTGCTAATGCAGTTAGTCAAGGAAATTACTAAGATGAAATGCTTTACTCAAAACACAATCCAAGTAACACCTAATAAGCACCTAAGGTAGTCTTACTCAACCATCGATTCCATCACCACTCTCGGTTGCTCTGGGCAACTGGATGTTTCAATTCGTTGATTAAACCTAACCTTTCTTTATTATGAAATTCTAGTTCCACTGCCCTTATCTAAAAGGCTTTCTTCAGCACTTGGTACCAATACTAGAATCGTCGATGCTTGACTATATAATTTCATGAATCAACATTGCCATGCCCAAAATTCGAAGAAACGCCCTAGGGTTGGTCAGGAAAATTTTAATTTTTGACGTCTTCTAGTTTCTACACTAAGTAGTGTTATCATAATGTAATATAGTCGGTGGCAAGGTTATTTCTAATCGCAAGTCAAAACGCGTGGGTAAGGGTTGAACATAAGCTTTGATACTAAGTTGTGACGCCCCAAATTTTGGGAACATGGATAATATAATACAATGATATACTAGGGTTTAACTAATAGATACACAACATTTTTAAGCACAAAATACAAATAATTGTACTAAAAGAAAATATTAATAATAGTTACAAATAAAATTCTTCAAGTCTTTAAATATAGATTAGTTTCTTGATACAAAAAGATTATCCAAAATACAGGAAATATAAAATCTAATCTCTAAGGCAGCCATGGTTCCTCAAAGCTTTTAGGGATTCCATTCTCGGTGTAAAACTTGCATTCACTTGGCATAAAATGCCATGAGCTTGGAATGCCCAATAAACACACACACCCCGTCCGTTTTCCCATTCCAAATACACAAGTAAATTAACGGCATGATCATAACACACAACAAAAACAATAATTAAGCCAAGTTTATAATAAATTTCAGTTCTCATGAATAACAATCAATTTCAGTTCTCATAACTAACAGTGCTCATGAATAACAGTTAATTAAGTTAGTTCTAGGCAACTCCCAGCGGAATGTCGTTCCTACCCAACCACTAACACTGGCCATGGGTACTTTTGACTCCCCCTTGGTTAATACAATACCAATGCGTCGCTTACCGCATAACCACCAGTGCATCGCTTACCGCACAATTACCAATGATGCCCGCGCACCTAGGTTACATACCCGAGTGGTGACATCACGGCCTGCCCCAAGGGAACGGGCTCCCGGAGATACTCTCCTTGTGTGAGACGCTCACTACTACCCTTATACCTCCCAATTTCGTTAAGCAACCAGAATACCTCCCGTGCCATGCAAGGGTTTGAAAACACACTTGCGCAAGACTTCACCAAAATGGAATACATTCCACTATATTGTACTTTTGAATCCATCATTCATTATCCCATAAAATTTAGTACAATGATCGCAACCCATTACCACCCAATTCGATTTCCCATTTATTAAGTGCATTATGTTCTCGGTTATAGCAAAGCATGGTCAAAATAATTACAAAGCCAAACTAAACACAAAGTAATTTATGCATGGTAAACAAATTCACAATTTATCATAGTTTACATATCAAGACTTAAATATTTAAGAAACATAGCACATAAGAGTTGCAAGCCAATTACAAACACAGTAACACAAATTTTCATATTTGAACTAGCTGGGAAACTATTATGGAAAAATACTTTTATTGGCCCTAAGTACCTGGCCTCATGTGAGTTTGTAGATAAATGAGTCTAGTTTCAAACTCAATTTACAAAAGCAGGCTAGGTATTTTCGATTTTAAGATAATGCAGAATTAAAAAGATCTATCCAAATTCCTTGTCTGTTACACAAATCGATTTATCTCTCAAACCTCTCGCTCTCTTGAGTTCAAACAAATTTTAATTGGAATATAACACCAAGATTAAGATTTTGACATAAAAGTGGACTCAAGATTATTTTTTTGGAATTTTCTAAAAATAAAGAAAGTTGACTATTTTTCTGGTTCTATAAGTAACAAACTTAGAAAAATTGTTTAGGTTATAAAAATACATCCTTAAAAATTATCACATAATCTAGACATACAAAATATTATCCATAAAAATTGATTTCTAGTTTATAGAGTTTTGATGGGAAAATAAATTCAAGAGAGAGAAAAGAATTACTACTAAAAATTTAAGAAAGAAAGAGAAACACACAATTTCTTGATTAATACACATTTATACAAGATTGTAGGCCTAGACTGCAACATATATATACAAATAGCATGTATTAGGAGGGAAAAAACAAGTGGTAAAAGAACTTGAGAGAAAAGGTGATGTACGTTTACCTTTGTTGTAAAAGGCTCAACACAATTCTTCTTTTTCTTCTTCTCTTCTCTTCTCTCTCTCTCTCTCTCTCTCTCTCTCTCTCCAAGATCACTCTCTCTCACTCCTCTAGTGCATGGCTAAAAATATGTAAAATGAGGGGGAGAAGTGTGTATATATATAGAGAAAGGATTGGAAAGTTTCTTAGGGACTAAGTTTCGTAAGTGTAATTTGTCAAAGTTATCCATCAATGCCATGAAGGCCTTTTCATCCATCGCATGGCCAACTAGTTGGGCTCCAAGAAGTATGTATACATATATATATATAGAAGATATTTGTATTTATAAACATAAAATAATAGGCACAAGTACATTAATTAATAAAATATTACAATTAAGGTTTAAAATGAAATAAAATAAAAGTATACAGGGACCAAGTCTAAATTCATGAAACCTTAATATTTATTATTAATATACTAACATTAGAAAATAGTTAAAATAATAAATTTGGGTCCCGTTAAATTAAAGCGCAAAGAAAGGCGAGAAATCGAACGAAAATTGTGTTATCCGGAATCAAGATTTTAAAGTAATTAATCTATAATTATAGAGTCTAATAATTAATACTAGGGTTTTAAAGGTGATCATTAATCTACCGAAGTCAATTAGGGTTTACTCGAATTAATATGCGATGCTTCCTAATTTTAGGGTTTAAAACGCAATTAAGTGAAAATTCAAGGGCTTTATTGAAATAAGCTCAAGGTTAGGAATTTAATGCTAATTATAAAAATTAGGGTCTCTACATAACCACCTGGGGCTTAGGAAAATGGGATGGGGTGATATACATGTTGGGGTTGAAGATGGGTGGTAGTGTGTGGATAAGGTTGACATTTTTGGGTGGGGGACCTAGTTACGGATAGGGAGTGGATTAGTGGTCACATTTGGTTGGAGCTATGACTTTATTATCAATGAGATCTTGAATCTTATAACGGAGACAGAAGCAACGGTCAGTATGATGGTCGTGTTGCTGATGGAAAACACAATATTTGGTATGGTCATGCCTGGCCAGGAGTGGGCTGGGGATAGGTCGAGGGTCAAGGGGTTTGAGGTGCCCTTTTTCTATCAAGACCTTTAGAGCACGAGTTAGACTCGTTTGAAGAGGAGTAAAGGTTCTGAGTTGAGTTTGAGCTGAGCTGGTGATTTGTGAGTTTACACTAGAAAAGGGATCAGCTGTCTTGGTTGTAGTGGTGACAACATTGACTTCAGTGGGCCTAGGAATAGTGCTACTGCTAGCATTGGTACCCTTGGTAAATGGCCTTTTTGCAAGTTCGCATGTCCTCTGAATGATCCTCTTTTTGAATGCACTCTCGATCTGAACCCCTAATTCATGTAAAACGGCAAAAGTGGACAGTGGAGCGACTATCATCCTTTGCAGCATGTCCTGTTCAAGATTCTGAACCACCAATTGGACTTGCTCCTTCTTTGAAGGCCTGTTTGCCATTCAAACGGCTTTTGCCCTCCATCTCGCAACAAAGTCAATAAAGAGTTCTTTGGGATTATGAGAAGTTGCCTTTAGCTCATTAATTGTCACCTCTATCTGAGTGTTGTAAGAATACTAATTAACAAATCCCTTAGCTAATTCTTCCCAATTCTGCTTGGTCGAATCCTCTAGTTTGGCATACTAAGTGGTTGCCACTTCTGATAGAGTCCTCTTGAACAAAGACAATTTCTGAGCCCGTATTAGGCCTATTGGTCTTAAGACATCTGAGAAGAGACGGATGTGGATGATCGAATCTCGACTTCCGTCGAATTTGTCGATATGCGGCATCTTAAACTTCTCTGGCAACCTTACAGAAGCCTCAGTGTAACCGTCATCGATGTCTGAGATAGAGCTAAAGCCTTAAGACTTTTTGAGCTAGTGGAGACGGGGTGGGATTTGGCTGATGGCCCGGGATGAGATGAACAGTAGATGCTCTAGATGAGTGACACAATTTAGTGATGGTTTCATCTTGAGCATCGATCTTATTGTTTAACATATCCATGGCCTTTTGAAAGGTCATCATCATGGCCATAACTTTTTTTGGACTCTGTGCCATTACAGATACGAGAGAGTCAACTATTGGAGAGCCGAGTGGATGGAAACGGACAGGTGATTGGTGAATGCTCTGTATTGCCAACAACTGCATGAATCTCTTTTTCCGAAGAGCCAACGAGAGAGAAACTAACACTGTCTGGCCTTCAACCAGATCTCTGATCTTGCAAAGGCTATCGGTGCGAGTGCACAAAACGTAAGGAATATTAGGCCTTTCTGAAGCTATGATTACAGGACTACCTAGCAAAAGAAATAAAAGAAAAAGCAAAATTCAAAAATCAAACAGCACCTCAGCCCAATTTCACTAGAACAGATATGATCACAACTGAATGACTGTACTCTCAATTGAATTCTGCCCAATAAACCAATATAACTGAACCACTGATATGAATTCAAGAACCCCTATATAGATCCACTGCATAGCACATAACAGGTAAAGAGAGCACAAACACTTCTATGAGGGGGTAGGGTTACCCTGTCTTAGTTTTGGAATGATCTAGAGTTTCACTACTTCAAACAAGTGGTATCACAACATCCTAAATATGGGAGAGCATCCTGTCCTATTTTTGAAAAGTCACTAAAGCTTACTACATGCACTACGCCAATTGGTCAACAGGGTAACTTAGTAAGATTACCTAATATACCTCTCACACCTAATACCGAAAAGTAAAAGGAGGATCAAACGGTACTACGTTAACCCAGATCCAAGGGTTGTGTTCCCAACATGACATTGCCTACGTCCGTCTAGCCTTTTGGTAAGCTGTCCGGGATATTAGATGGTAAACACAGTGATTTAAGAGCACCATGTAAATAGAATGCAAAAAACATATATATGTAGATAAAAGTTCACATCATGAAGTTCAAGTCAAATTCTCTGACAATCCCAGCAGAGTCGCCAGAAACTGTAGCTAGTTTTTCATGCTTCTCGGAGGAGTTTAGTCTCCTTGGATGTGATTTCCTACAGTTCAGACTCCCGTGATTTTGAGTCTGGCTTCACAAGTGCAATGTTAAACAAAAAAACGAATAAGAATCCAGATCTGACAAATCTTTAGAAAATCCATTAATCACAATAGATGCCAAAAATAGACTGCATTACTAGATTTTAGAGTCACCACCTAATATTTTTGAGAGAATTAGGAAACTCGTGACTCGTGCCAAAGGCTACTTGTCCGTCATAACCAAAGTTGTCTCGACTTGGGAACTTAGATATGAGAGAGGAAGGTCATGAATTGAGAACTCCACTCACCCGATCAAAGATCAACCTCTACTAAATCATGATATGTATCTTATAGACATTATATGCTCATTCTGATTATTAATATGTTAACATTACTATGTGAGGCAAACGAGTATAGACCACATCACTTATTTTTGGAATGCTTTGATTTCATACTTTTTTGAAAGAGTTTTGAATATGTACAACTCAAAGGAAAAATGAGCTCATATATACGACAACCAAAGTCATTCCAATTTAAGCAAAATAGCTCCATCCACAGGCATTTAGAGAGTTATTTCAAATAAGCACGTATCCTCATGGTAGTATACTCATCATGAAAAAAAAAAAAAAAAAAACACACACACACACACACACACACACACACACACATATATGAGATGCTAAAGCAAAAATGCTTACCTAGTACTCAACCGTGGCAAGCCAAAGAAAATAAGATAATTAGAAAAAAATGCACGATCCTAATATGTAAAATGGCTAATACAATGCATACCAAAATGCAACAACTAGATTCGGCTACTAATATGACATGTGAATCAACTTAAAGCATGAGGTAGGACACATAATCAAGTAGGAAATGATAACGACATCAAGTATGATGAGCCGAACCTTAATGCATGCAAAAATGGATACAATGCATGGGAATGATAAAGGAAAACATGACGCTTTATACAACCACGATAAGTATGTAAATAAAAAGAAGAAAGAAATGGAGGTTGGAAGACATACATCAAGTGTTACAAATTTGCCCTCTTTACAAGTGGATTCGAATGGCCTAATTAACTAATTATTACAAACCTAGATGAATCAACTAATCTAAAGGAGTTAAATGAAAGGATGGAAATTGTGTGCGTGTAAACAAGAATATCCTTCGGAAACCTCTCTGTCTGTTGCTAGAAATTGCTCTGTTCGTAGTCAAAAAATTGTTCTGTTTTGACCTCATGATCTGCTTTGCTTAGCTGAATAACCACCATTATCATACAAAAGAGTTGGTTGGCTAGCCTGATGAACTGGTCGGCCATACACTTGCATGGCCGATCGGCCACCGATTTTGGAAAATCTGTTGCAACAGAACTGCCACAGAGCAAAAACTAAGGGTTTTTAAAGGATGTTCATCCTTCATGCTCCCTTCTATCATGAAGATATTCAAGAAGGAAATAGGTTTACTTCACAAATCATCAAACATCCCAAGGGTATTTATATGATGATTAATGAAGCAAAGGAATGGAAGATTTAATGAATACAAAGCTAAAGCTAATTAAAAAAAGAAAATCACTCAAAGAAATGGTAGGAACCTACTATATCTCATAGTGAATAAGAGTAAATGAGTACTCAAATTTGGAGAGAATAGGTTAATGAGAACAATTTTTGAAAGGGAAGCTTGTAAATAAGAGATTACATCACTGAAGAAAGAAATTAGAGACTCTTCTCCCTACACATGGAACATGGATTGACATCCATTTCTATACTTCAAAATGGAATTAGGAGAGAGTTTCTAATACTTTTGATGAAAGAGCTCTCTCATTTAGCTTCAAAGCAAAATAAAAGCAAAACTAAGCAAATGAATGAAAACTATAAAAAGTTGTTGCATGCTCATCTTCCTACTCATGAAATAAGGATGAGACATTTATTTCTATGTTTCAAAAATGGAACTAGAAAAAAGCTTACAACACTTTAAAGAAGAAAATAGAGAAAATCAAAAATTAAGCTAACTAATTTAAAGCTTTAAACGCACAACTCGTCAAAAATTGTTGATTTACACCTCTTTTATTCATGGAACATGGATGAGAAATCTATTTCCATGTTTCGAAAATGATCGAGAAAAGAGTTTTTCAACACTTCTAACACGGAAGCTACTACCTAGCTTCAAGGTGACAACAATAGTATGAAAGTAAGATTTACAACTAGTTAATCAAACTTGTGGTGGGGTGGCTAAGCTCTAAACCCCCTCATGATCACCAAGGTTCCAATATACTGTGGAAATCTATAAGAACAAAAGAAAGCGATCAACTCAAACGGATTGGCGACTATATCCTAAACACACCAAATCCGAGAGTACTATTACACTATTACAAGCCCATATTCAGTTCATATCACATAAAAATAACCTAAAACAGTGCTGAAAAGTAACTAAAAAGAGCAAATATGAAAGAGAATAAAAGGATTACAACTACCTTATGGAAGGGTGGCTAACCCTTTTACTTTTTAACAAAGCTCAATCACATTTTTAAGCCTAAAATAACTCTAAAAAATCAGTGTATTATGACAACAAATGAAAAGCAAAAGAGTAAAAGAAAAAGTGATGAAAGGAGTTCAAAGGTTAACCTCTTGGAAAGAGGAAGAGCTTCTTAGTTAGCAAATTTCAATCCAAACACCCTCAAGTATATGAAAATAAGGTTCAAAATTTTAGTAAAAAGCTTCAAGTTTGAGCTTTAATGGTGTATTTATAGTGTATCTATTTTGAATGTCAAGAGAAAGAGCTTTGAAGAAACTCTTAGGCTTCTGAAAACAATTCTCTAACCCTAAATTCTAAAGGAGATTGTCCATATATAGATTTTCAACCACTTTCCAACGGAAATATCTTTAAAAGTGGACAAGTGGCCAAATCCCGTGCATGGAAGCAACTTATGCTTGCAAATGCAGAATCTGACACTAAACATGACCGGCCAGCCACTCAATTGTACAGTCGGCCCAAAGAAAATGGTCTACCGGCCAATCAATTGGCCTGTTGTTCTCTGAGTGGTCAAGCTACAGAGAGAGAAAAAAAAGTTTTGGTCAAAAAAGATCACAAGGTTTGGGTTTGAAGCTTGAAACCAAATTCCTTTGTTGAATATTCGAAAGATGAACAGCATAACATTTCGTCATCGGGTGTTCGGAATGAAGCACCTAAGTCTTAAGGGCGGTCAAAATGAGGTGTCTATACACGGGTATTTCCTTTGTGTCACAGTATGGATTTTTTGCTATTTATTTTATTTTTATTTTTTTGTATTTTTTTTTTTTAGTTCACCTGCGCATAGGGCTGCAAATGAACGAGCTGTTCGTGAACAGGCTCGGCTCGGCTCGGCTCGGTAAGGGCTCGGCTCGGCTCGGCTCGTTTACTAAACGAGCCCGAGCTCGAGCCTCGATTATTGGGCTCGTTTCGTTAACGAGCCGAGCTCGAGCTCGACTGTGTTCGGCTCGGTAGGCTCGGCTCGTTTATCTATAATTAAATTATATAATAAATATATTATTTATATATTAAATAATATATAAATATATATAAATACATTATTTATATATTAAAAAATATATAAATATATATATAAATAATAATATAAATGCATTTTTTATATATTAAATAATATAAATAATATTTTTATTTAAAAATTTATATTTAAATAATATAAATAATATAAAAAAAATTTATCGAGCCGAGCCGAGCCGAGCTCGAGTTCGACAAAAATTAACGAGCCGAGCCGAGCTCGAGCCCAGTCCTTTATCGAGCCGAGCTCGAGCTCAATAAACGAGCTCGATAGCTTAACGAGCCGAGCTCGAGCCCAGCAAAGCTCGGCTCGGCTCGGCTCGTTTGCACCCCTAGGCTGCGCAAGACAATATGCACACAAGAAAAAAAAAAAAATAGTAACACTTGCACAAGAAAAATATATATATTAAAATAAAAAAAATAAATTACAATAAAATTACCTCTGAATCAGACAACTTACTTTTAGTTTCTGGCAACGACACCAAAAATTGATATGGTCGTTTGCACATGAAAATATTTATTTAAGAAATCAAGTAAAAACAACTACTCTATAGAATAGCGGTTAAAACCAGGTGTCGATCTACATGGACTAATGATGAATAATTTAATTTAGCAAATTTAGCATTTGATTATGAATATTTGGAGTGAAAATTAAACAAAATGAAACAAATATCTTAAAATTTTCGAATCCATCACTAACCTCATAATTGAGAGTAATTGTATTTAGTCCTTAGAATACCATTGATGTGAGTACTGTAATGTAAGTTGATTAGAAATAGATCATCAAGAGGATCTGTATACTCAAATCAGAAAACTATGAATCATTTTCGCTTAGCATGAATCGTCATCATTAAACTATGGTTTGATATACAATTCTAATATACAACACTGAAAACCATTGTATAACATGATTGAATAAAACTATTTATTATACAAAAATATCTAAAAGTTTAACAAATATATCCAAATCAAATTAAAATTAAAAATACTAAATATAACTTATCCTAATTATTTGGTCATAATTTTATCATTATCCTAAGACAGAAAAATAATTTCAGGACGCTAATATTTACAGACTAAATAGTCTCACTTTTTTCTTTTTTTTCTTCTTTTCCTTAGCCGCCACACCTCGTTTGTTTGTTTTTATTTTTCTTTTATTTATTTGTTTTTGTTTCTTTTTCTTTTCTTTTGTTCTTTCTTACCACTTTTGAATGCAAATCTCGAAAAGTGTATAAATTTATCGTACATTTTATAATATATTAATGTATAAAATATTTAAAAGATATTATTTATTGTAATTTATATACAAACACGTACAAACATATCACATCACATAAAATTATAAAATAATATAATTAAATAGATTAACAAAATGTATATTAATAGATTAAATGTGTAATATTTAGGCCTTATTTGGCAAGTTACCTTTTTTAATCAAAAAATCACTAAAAAATTAAAAAGCCAATAATCTATACCAAAAAATCAAAAATTTCTTTTTCTCTTTACTTTTTGCACATCTTTTCTTAAAAAGTCATTCTAAATATACAAAAAAATTTTACATTACATTTTAGTCAAAAAATCAAAAAATTACTAAAATAACATTTTTCCAAGCGAGGATTTAAGTATCAATCAAGAATGAAATTCAAATTTAAAGCGGCTGTTTGGAATGTTCTAAATAAATACATTTTTTAACTTTTTGTGAAATATGAGTTAGGTATGAGTTGAGTTTGAAGCGATATGGTAGAGAGGTAATGTGACTCAAATAAGATGATGTGACTTGAATATGATAATGACTTTTTGAATTTTTTAAGAAATAACAAACAAGACCTAAATATATCACAATTAAAAAGTCAAAAATCAAAATGACATCATTGCAAGTGACCATTATAACAATATAAAAATATTAAACAATCTTTTTATTATCTTTAGAATAATGTTATATGTCCTAATTGGTATATTAATTAGTATACTAACTAATGATGTATCATAATTTTTGAAGTTTTGAATTTCGTAATGAATAATATTAGGGATCATGAAAAAAAATCATGAAATACTTCATGAAGATTTTTCATTCTTTTATTAGTGCGTGATGTTTTCTTATATATGTAATTTAACAATAAAAAATCTTTCATGATCACTTTCATAATATTTTTTTTTTATAATAGGTAACATTACTCTTTTGTAATGAATAGGGTCATAATTTTAAAAATAATAATAACATAATTATAATGATATATTAATTAGTATAGTGCGTGTGGCACTATGGTTCTCTGTAATATAAATATCGCCAAACTTCTTTACACTTTACGTACAAATTTCTCGGATTCCTTTTCTTTTCAATTCTTCCCTCTCTCTCTCAGTCTCTCTCTCCCTCTCTCTCTCTCAATCAAACCCATCAATGGCAGCAGCAGTCACAAATCTCGGCATTGTCGACCACCAGTTACCGGACGACACCCACAACCTCTACGACGTAACCCTTTTCACCGATCGAATCAAAACACTCGTCACTCGGTCTCCCTTCTTTGTTGACTCCTGGATCTCCGAAATCACAGCCATCCATCGCCGCCGACTCCACCACCTCATCGTCGGCCTCGACATCGAGTGGCGACCCAACGACCGTTACAGTGATAACCCCGCCGCCACTCTCCAACTCTGCGTGGGCCGCCGATGCCTCATCTTCCAACTCCTCTACTCCCCTGAAATCCCCCAATCCCTCATCGACTTCCTCAACAACCCTATCTACACCTTTGTGGGTGTGGGTATTAACAGCGATGTCGAGAAATTGATCGAGGATTATGGGTTGTCTGTGGCGACTACTGTTGATCTTCGCACCTTGGCGGCAGACTGCGGCATGACGGAGCTTCGGAATGCGGGGTTGAAGACCATGGCGAGAGAGGTGCTGGGGAAGGCGATTGAGAAGCCGCAGAGGATTACGAGGAGTAGGTGGGACAACGAGTGGCTCTACCCTGAACAGGTACAGTATGCTTGCATTGATGCTTTTCTTTCTTTTGAGATTGGAAGGTGTTTGAATGCATCTGAGTATTAGATATTGGGAGAGTAATGTGGGTTTTTTAAGATTTGTAATCTGAATGGGGTTGGGGTTTGATGGAGATTTACTATGGTTTTGTTTATATTGGGATCTCTGTTTGGTGGATTTGGATGGTGGGTTTTGTTTGCTATATGATTTGCAATTTCGATATGTTTGATGATTACGTGATATGTTCTGTGCTTCTATCTTGTTGAGCAAGAACAGGATTGTTGATGCCTGTGTTGCATTGTACTAACATACAAATGGTCTCTTATTTCTGTCTTTAATTAGGGAAGATTTTGTTTTGCTTAGTTACTAAAGTATTTGCATAGCAACTCATTATGCCATACAATATATATTGATGGTAGTGTGGATCCCAAATTTTGAGCGAGTATTTTTACTATTTTTGCACTTGTTGCCCTATTTCTATGTATATGGAGTTCAGAGCGGTTGGGGTTGTCTCTGTATCTTTTGTCTAACCTTTTCTGATCATATTGGAACTGCAGAGACGGTGAATGCAACTCTAGTTTTGGGGTAAACCACGTAAATCTCATGTTCATGTACATGCGTGTGATTTACAATTCTTATACAGTTGTTTTTCTTTGTTTTTTGTGTCTCACTTATTCTTGTTAGGTGTTTGTTTTAAATTCCTAACATATGATGTGTATGAAACATTATGGTGGTCATAGTGGATGATGTCAATATGATAGTTATGAGCGGCATAATTGAATTGGTGGCTCAAATTTTTTGAGGGAGTGAAGACAGGGACTAGCAGGATGCGAAGATAGTACAGTTTTTAGTTTTTGTTTTTGTTGGTGTTTTTGTTTTTTGAGTTCGGACAATAGGTAAAACGAAACCATAACAATAAAATAGTTTTTTTCATAAATAAGAACACTTTGTAACCTTGGTTTTTGCATAAATAGGGTCGCTATCTACTTCTCCAACTTCTTAATCTTTATAGAAATCGAGTAGATCCTCCCACCTCCTAGTTATCAAGAACAGCATACCTAGCAAAACATTTGCATTCAAATTTTGAAACCGAGTACCTGCTAATTAAAAGCAACTACATTCAATATGCTTCATGCCAAGAATAGGATATCTCTCTCTTACTCTCATTTTGTTGTGGTAAGAGTGTATTTGGGATCGGGAGACCTGAGAGAGTGGGACAAAAGATTCGGTTTCACATTTTCTAAGCTAGGCAAGGCATAATTACTCATCACCTAGTTGGTAATGGGGTTCCATTTCGCGAGAAATTATTCAATGTTCCTGAGTCAAGTCTATGTGGAGCAAGTCCATCTAACATGCAACATGGATGTTTCAACAAATACGTTGTTTCTTAGGTCACTCTGTTACAAATTAAAAAGCATAGATGCCAAGTAGAAAACAAAATATGATTTCATATGTAAGAGCTAGCTAGATATGTATAACGTTAACCCTGGAGTTTTTAACTTGAGTTTTTGACTTAATATCTCTCTACTATCTTCACTTTCTCTCTCTTATGTTTGCACATTATTTTTTTATCTTAATTTCATACTAATCAATTAAACTACTTATTAACTCAAATATACCTAATTTTATTACCCAATTTCCAATTTAATTACATCTTTAAATATGCATATATACATATATATATATAAAGAAATTCAAAATTGGGGAAATGATAAGTTGTCATACCACATTAATTCTTTCCCAAAAAAAAAAAAAAAAAAAAAACCCTACTTATTACAAGGAAGGTTCAAACTTTTGACGTTCAAATTTGAAGTTAACCATCATGTGCAGACTCATAGGCCTATCTTGAGTCCCTTTTAAAAAAATTGAATAATTTATTTTGTAGGGTCATCCGTATATATCATCTAATGAAAAATAAATAAATCGATCCGATATTTGTATCTTTCTTATTTTAGCCCCTTTTTCTCTAAAAATAAATAATCTATTATAAAAAATAAAAACCCTCTGGCTTTATTGGTGATGAAATAACAATTCAGTAAGTTTGCTAAAAAAAAAAAAAAAGGGCTAAACATACACTGGTCTGATCCCACACAAAAAAAAAAAAAAAAAAAGAAAAGAAAAGAAAAGAAAAGAAAAGAAAAAGAAGCTCAACTAAATACATGAAGTGGTATTTTGTGCTGTAACGATGTTTTGTGCATTAAATTATATATCCTTTTTCTATAAAGAGTTGGGCGATCCCAGTGTCGCTAAAGCTAGAATCTTCATCTGATGCTTTAAAGCCTTTTTTCATAGGCAGCTCTCACGTCAAGTATAACACCACACCTTTCTAAATATCCTTTGTATTTAGATTATAAATTTTAATACGAATTTAAAAAAGAAAAAAAAGAAAAGAAAAAGTGGGTGATATGTATTATATTTTATCGATATTTCACCAATTGGTTCGGTTAGAAATTGGGCGCCCATGAGACGTGACCCTTTGAACCTTCTGAACTTGAACCTTTTGAACCTTATCCATGTAAGTTTGAATTTGAATTCAAAATTTATTTGGATAACCATTTAGGATATCTATATCTGTCATATCAATAGATATAGATAGATGTATATATAGATATTGGTTATATATCAGATTATATTGATATATCAGATACGTATATCAAATACGTCATGTAGTTTTTATCCATAACCTTTTTTTCCTAGACTCTCTTTCTGACTCTCTCCCATTAAACAACGATCAAGCCATTTTGCATTATGACTTGTGTGGGTGATACTCATTTTTGTAGTATCACTCCGCTGCAGGGTTCGTTGTTCATACCCTAGAAGCACGTGATTTATCCACGAGGTTCTATCACCTAAAGGTATGATCTAAATGTTTTTCCCGCTGCGTTATAATACTTTATGTTTTATATTGGTATCAGAGCCAATATGGGTTTTTTGTGCTTATTTTTTATGCATTAAAATATGTGTATATTTTTATATAAATATATATACTCATTAGATGCATGAAAATTAATGGAGGAAGATGAAGTGCACGGTTTCTGCACTTCCACTCTCATTAGATTGAGAGTGTAAAAAATACCTCATTTTTATGTTCATTAAATGCCTTTTTTAAGATCATAAATGTTTTTATTTTGAAAAATGGAGTCCGGCAATACCAAAATCGAACCAGAAAACACCCTGGAAGGCGGCGCGTGAGCTGCACGCGCCTGATGACGCCGTCAGCGGCGGCCATGCGCCTTCACGCGCTATCACGCGCTGCCACGCGCCATCACGCTCACGCCATCTGCGCCACGCACGCGCGCCGTAAGCTGAGCCGCGTTCTAAGCCGCTCTCTGAGCTGCTTTTGAGCCGCGCGCTGAGCCGCGCCGTTTTTCCTCCGCGGCTTGGCTGGCTTGGCTGCTGGTACTAAGGCGCTGTTTGTTTTGTTTTAAATTCTGAATCGTGTTAAATGGTCATAATTAATTCGTTATAGCTTTGTTTTAAGCATGGTTGGTACCGTTAGACTCAAAATTAAATTTTCTATCTTCTATAAAATTTTGAAAATTTTATGAAAATAAAAAATTTTTTCCTGAAATAATAATTTATTATTTCTGCTTTAAAATGCATCTGGTGTTGCATGATTAAGTTTCTGGGGTTGAATTTTTTATTGTAGACTATTGTTGTAGTTTACTATTTACTGGTATAATTATTGCATTTTACCAGATTCTGGAATATTTATTTATAATTTTATGTGTGTTTATTAGTTATTTAAAATTCCAAAAAATACCAGAAAATTTCAGAAAATTTCAGAAGTGATATACTTTCTGTTATGGCATAATTTGAATATTAAATACAGTATATTGTTGTCTTTTGCCTAGAGTTTCTAATATGTTGTAATTAGAATAGCATGATTAATTGTTATTTGTTTAAATTCCATTATTAATTGTGACATAGCATGAGTTGGTTGTGAATCTACATTATGATGCTATTGTATGGAATTAGAATATTTTATCATGCTTTTGGACATGCCATAGTCAGTGGGAGGTTATTCGGTTGAGAGAAATCTTTGTAGATTAACTCTCGAAAACCAATATTTTGCGCATAAATTAAATTAAATTTTGGATAATTGTTACCTGTGGCACAAGAGATGATTACGAGCATAGCGGATTTTCGATCTTGCGGACTTGTGTAATATTGTCACTATTTAATTTAGATTTTTGTGGCAAAATTATATTATGCTAATCAAATTAATCCCAATGTGAATTTCTCTCTAAATTGACTTAGCTTATGGAAGTTAATTTGGTTGACCTAGACTTAGTAGAGATGTTCAAATGTGAACAATGTAATCCCATTCTTTAGATGAGCAAAAGTCTTGGAGACTTTAGATCAAACCTTAATTAAGCCAAAGTAAGGAAACATGACTCAAAGTCGCCATGGTTTTGTTGCCTTGTTTGGCATAATAAAAACTAATGTGTGCGCTATGGTTAGCGTCATGCTACGTAGTTTTGGTTTGCGAGTTTTGAAGTTATGAAATTAGTAAGCCCTCAATAGATCTCTATATGATCTTGACTATTGAGCTGCGCGGATTGACTTTGTAATTTGACTTGTAATGATGTTGCATCATTGGATGAAGTAACATTCAAGAGTCACGTCATTCAAGAAATGCGAGCTTAAATGAGTTAGTCATTAAGTGTAAGACGAGTAGACAGTATGAGCAGTGTTTTGCTCTCTATCCAACTGTTGGGAGTGGATGGAGCAAAATTTCATGCATTATAATAGTGTGCATTAAAGTATCACTTGAAGTTAAAAGATTAGCTCTTAGTAGCAGAAAAATCTATTAACACTAAGTGAATAGATTAGCGCCAAGTGGCTGCAAAATCTATTAGCATTGTCAACTTGTCTAAGTCTGGACACTTATTGTTTCCACACTTAAGTGTGAGACATGAGGAGGTGCTTCTTTGTATAATTCCTTAGCTAGGCTAATGTTTTGAATAACGTTTACCACTAAGCGCAAACGTTGCAGCATAGTATTGAAAAGGTCAAGGCCGACAAAGGTTATTATGACTCTAAGAATTTGACGCATCACTTGTGAAAGCATTGTGTTGAATTAGACTCTTTAGCCTAATTCGCACTTAAGTTACTTCAGGAGCTGTCATAGATTGATAGCTTATTCTCTCATTCTTGTGGATAGTAGAATTAATTGCAAGTAACTATGAAGCGAGAAACAGAGATGACAAGAGGAGTATCGTCATCTTTCAACTAGATGCATTAAAGTGTATGGCGAATTAAATTGACTTGAAGGTGCAGGGGATTAGCACTTACTAGTTAAATTTGCGACTCAAGAGCACTTATATCTCAATGACATCCTTTTATGATCTAGTAAATATGAATTAGTCATGAGTCATTACCTAGTTGGGCCTAAACCTTTAAAACTTGTCTTCAAGAACTCACACATTAGGATGATTGGAATTAGTTTATGACATGGTCATGAACTGGTGGCTTATTATACTTAATCACATTAATGAGAAGATGCGTGGATGTTTTGAGTAGGTCCTCTTGGGCTAACTCGCTTGTGACATCCTGCTCTCATATGAATGTGTAACTTTGTTCGCAATGGTTGTGCACAAGTAAGTAGGAAAGCCGTAGAAGGTCATTTGTATTGGCGCATTTAGTCCACTATGATATTTGTGACTAGATATGTGCAAGGGTATGATAGCTAAGCCTCAATCTCGACACATTTATAGATTACGATACGCATCTGAGTCAAGACTATTTGATCTCCCATAAGTCCAAAATTTTGAGATGATTTTTGACATTGCACATATGAGGTCGAGATCAATTTGATAAGAGCTTTTGTGCTTTTTAGTTTTGACCAAGTGGTGAGTATCTATTTGAGTTTTTTTTTAGAAAGCTTTGTGAAGAGAAATGGATGCTTAGAAAATTGATTATTCCTAGTACTCAACAACACAATGGTGTAGTAGAGATAAGGAATTAAATATTGTTAATGTTAGGTGGATAATGGCGCAAAATGTTTCCCAATTGGGAATTGCACTAGTTTGTTGCCTATATTCCTAACTAAGTGCCCTCCATATCAGTTTTCACACTCCATTTGAGTAATGGGTTAGCGGAGAGCCATCTATGGGCGATCTGTAACCGTTAAGCAGCTTATCTTTATTTTACTTCTCATAAGGTTGCGAAGTTAAGACCTAGGGTTCTATAGCGCATTATTGTATGCTGTCTTGTAAACACATAGGGTCGTGTGGCGCATTATTGTATGCGGTCATATAAACCCTTCGGGTCATGTGCATATAGGTAAGCAGCTTTGTGGTAGTGTAACTAAGTCACATAAAGTTTCTTAGTAAAGGTGACGTGAATAGAGTTTTGGAACTCTATAAGATAGAGAATTCTAAGCATAGCGCTTTTATGTAGCTTAGTTGAGAATGGAAAGAAATTTCCAATATCCTAGGGACAGTGGGAGCGATGTGCCTACTAATGGATTACTCCATTAGAGAAGAATACTCTACATTCTTAGTTGCGTGGTAGCGAATGTGAAAATTTTCCACGTCATCACTGAGTGATTGAGAAGGAAAACATTCATGATTGCTCCGCAAGATGATAAAGAGCCTAGGATAATGCCAAAGGCTTTAGTCCCTTGTTTTTAGAAAGTGGATCAATGTTGCGTAGTTTAAGACAAAGCCTTTGAGGATTAACAATTTCTATAATTTGGTTGACTTTCCATTATGACGCGAAATTATTCTGAGGTTATGCGCAATTTGGATAGTCATTGTTGAGGCATATGGCTCGTTAGATACCGAAAAGTCGCACCATTGAGAAAAGTGTAGACCATGAGAAGACTTCCTCCTGGGGAGTGAGGTTATTTCGACTTAGGCTACGATTGACATAAGTTCGGAATATTGATTTGTGAACATTGTGACCCAACTTCTCGTTGGAAAATTGGATAAGTAGATCCGTAGGGATTTATCTTCTGCTTTTATGGTAAAAAGTTAGGAGCGCAAAAAGGTTGCTAGTTCCAATAAATCTTTTACAACCTAAAACAGTTATCCAAATAGTGGTTCTTAGATTTCGTCAAGCCATGATAGGCTGACGATGATCGATGAAAACCACTGAGACATGATCAATGGTCCAAAAAGAACTTTTTCCTTACTTAGTCATTATGGGCCAGAATTTATAGGGTTGTCACCACCTAGGGTGGGCAGTCCTCTATTTTAGATATGATGGACATAGGTGATGTAATTTATATGCTCGGATATACGATCCTTAGGGATTGTTTTGGAAAAATTCATGTTTTGTCTTCGATGACTTACATAAAGAATATCCTAGAACAATTTTAGATGCAAAATTGCAAACCCATTGACTTACCTATCGGTAAAAGCCAGAGCCTTAGCTATTAAGTGAATCCTCGGATTGTCTTTGGGAGAAACAGATGACCTATATTCCTTGATCTTTTCTTTGTTGTGGGAGCCTAAAGTACGCTATGTGGGCGTATTCGGCATGATAAGTGTTATCTTTGGTAAATGGTCAACTAAGTTGTTTAGACATTGACCTTGCTCATTAGACTGTGGATAGAATGCTTTACCTAGCAGTATATTAATTTGCTCCTTGTAAGATTCAATGCGCTAGTTGGGCGCATCTAGAATGAACGCAAATTGGTCACCAAAATATCTTTAGAGAGGTTATTGCGCAAGAGGTAGTGATCTTGAATCACTTCATGTGAGGCGCACATGGTGGATTTCGTTGTATATACTTATCGCAAGAGGTGCTGATAAGGCTTATGTTTGGAATCTAGAATTACACAAGCTGTGGTCAAATTTTTTTTAAAAAAAAATCGATCACTTATTTTGAGATGATGGGATGTTGACACTATTATGGTTTGTGTCATAATGATTAGCAGATAATGATGTCAGCAGGCAAGATTGGCTCACTCACACGAGCAATCGCCCTTGGCGCTTGGGAGCAAGCAAAGATGAGACTAGTGGTTTATTTTTTATTTAGAGCCAAGAGAGGCTTAAATTATCCACTATGCATGTTGCCTTGGTTACAACCAGGATGAGGTCATGTTAAGGACCAAACATGGATGTTAGTACCCACTTTCTATGTTGTGCCTGTTATGATTAGCCAGATGCGAGATCTCATTTGGCGCCTGGAAGGCGAGCAAATAGAGAATTCGGGTTAGGCGCTAGAAAGCGACTAGACTAATATCTGTACGGTGTATCGAGTATGACGTCACTCTTTTGGAAGAGTTACTCCACCGTAACATGTATTCATACTATATGTGCTTGGCAACCGAGTAATGAGGTGAGAGAATGGATCCCTGTTTCCTCACCGTGTGAGTCTTACGTGTCATTATTGATATGACTTTCATTTATGTATCCTTTTGTGACTTTTGACTATGTCATAAGGTAAGGGGTTGATGTTCTGTTACTTTGGTATGTTGCCTGTGATCATGTATGATTCGGCCTTAAGGGACATCATTGGGAAAACAGTCAATCCTAAACTAAATGGTATGAGGGTAAAGGGAAGATCATCTAGTATTACACAACTGTTGTATATTCACTGCCGGCAACTCACATCGCTATGTATGAGAGTTGGATTGAGTGTGAATATATTGCAAGAATTGAGAGGGGTCAAACATGCTCTTTTTGAGGGATTAGAGATGTTTTTTGGACGGGTGTAATTAGATGGGTCTGGGGTATATGAGACACTATTTCTGTTCTTTTTGGATTGATGTCTCTATGCTGGCTCATTTTGAGTTTCTAGTATAGAGCTCCCACATGCAGGTGTTCTCAGTAGTCGCATGGTGCATTGGCTAGTATGAGATTGTTCGTTTTTGAGGAGATTGAGATAGAGATGTGGCAATGTCATGCCAACTCATGTGCGAGTGGGAGATGCTAGAAATTGGGCGCCCATGAGGCATGACCCTTTGAACCTTTTTAACCTTATCCATGTAAGTTTGAATTTGAATTCAAAACTTATTTGGATAACCATTCAGGATATCTATATCTATCATATTAATAGATATGGATAGATGTATAGATAGATATTGGTTATATATCAGATTATATTAAACAATGATCAAGCCATTTTGCATTGTGACTTGTGTGGGTGATACTCATTTTTGTAGTATCACTCCACTGCTGGGTTCGTTGTTCAGACCCTAGAAGTACGTGATTTACCCACGAGGTTCTATCACCTAAAGGTATGATCTAAATGTTTTTCCCGTTGCGTTATAATACTTTATGTTTTACCGGTTCTTTCTTCAAATTTAAAGTAATGATCAACCAACAGTACATTAGAAACACATATATCTGGAGACACCATGACTGCTAACGAAGACATGTGTGGTTAGGTTTACCCCCCTTTATTATTATTATTATTATTTTTTATCTTATAAAAATATTTGAGCAAATTATATTTATGATTCCTGTAATTTACTTTTTGTATCAATCTGATCTCTGTAGTGCTAACTGTATCACTTTTATCCTTTAATTTTTAATTGTATGTCAATTTTAACCTAATTGATAACATCCGCTAAAAAATTGAACAAAAATCAAGAGCAAAATAATTTATTCAAGAGGGAATGCACTATCTCAAATTAGACTAATACTTCTCAATCACTTTGACAAAAGTGAATGAACTAGTTTTTCCTCTTGATTTCAATCAAATTTCTAAAGAGAGTAATTAAATAGACTATATTCACACAATGTGAAAAAAATTAAAGGTAAAATTGATGCAATTAAAATTACAATGACTAAATTGACATAAGAGATTAGCTATAGAGATTATTAGTGTAATTTGCCTAAATTATTTTTGGGAGCTACGCTTACTTTTTTTTCTCTTTGTATCATTTTGAGGATTCCTCAATCAAAAATGCTAGAGATTTCAAAAAATTTAACCAAAATTTTTATCAAATGTCTCACATAGGTGTCGGACTTACATGGGACTCATATGGTGTGGGTTTCACACCCATGTGAGACATTTGATAAAACTTTTGGGGTCTCTAGTATTACTCTTCCTCAATTGTCATTTTGCAAACTTATGTGACCTAATTGTAATTTGCCTTCAAGTTAACAAGTTATTTTAGTTTATGTGGTGGTGGTAAATTATCATTGGGCATGCAATAGTTTTGTGTTCCTTAGCTAGTGTTTGGACCATAATTTGAAAAAAAAGGAAAAAGAAAAAGACAAGTGAAATATAAATAAAATGTAACTATATTTCACTTATATTTTTCTTTTCAAATTCCTAATCAAATTTATGATTGAAATATGATATGGTCAAACCCTAGCGAAACAATTTCTTCTTCGTTTTCCTGGGTGACAATCTTTTCTACCTTCTTGCAACGTGCACCTGTTAGACTTTGTAAATTGACAAGGACCTTGGCTGTGGAAATTGTGAATATATATGTCAAGTTATCACAGCCCTTCATTTTTAGAGATTTTAGATTTCTGAAACAGTGAATTTGTTTGGGAACACATTTCCATATATGCATCAGCATAGGCAAATACTTCAATCCCAAATTGTTTAACAGAGTCATTGATGTTTCTTCCTCACCAACACCAGCACATAAGTCCCCTTGGAGGTCAATTATCATTTCTAGCGAATCATACCATCACCTTTAGCCCTTCTATTTTGTGCAGTCTTTGCATTAAATTGGACGAGACAATACTTGATAATTTCCCACCACATTGGACCCTCATGAATATTTATAAGTTGGTTGTGCCATATCTCAGTTGGCTCATCTACTCCTATGATAGTAAGTTCCCCATTGCTGCTTGAATTAAACTGCAATTGCAATAATTTCAATTGTGTTAGTGACATTTACTGATTATTGAATGAAACAAACTTCACCTTTGAGGCTACACATTGGCCCCGTTTGATAGAGCTGTAGGAAAATAATTATAACTTATAGCCTAACAGCTTATAGCTTATAGCTGTGAACATAAGCTGATTATTGACTTATAAATTAAGCTTCTCCTCCCCCATTCAAAGAATAAGTTGATTTTTGACTTACAAAAAGCTATAAGCTGTATTGTTAAGCTGAACCAAACACATCAAAATAGCTTAAATTAAACTAAAAGGTGAAATAAGCTGGAAATAAGCCCTACCAAACAGAGCCATTAACTTAGACCAATATGACAATAAAAAAATAAAAAATCTTAGACAAATGTGATATGTTCATACAACTTCAAGACCATTGGAAATAATAAAAGATGGGCCGGAAGAAGAAAAAAAAAAAGAAGACATACTCAAAAGATGTATTTATGTCATGGGTAATTTTATTTACCCGTCATTAATACTTTCAGTATATACCATTAATAGATTAAATTTATATTTCAATAATATCCTCCAATGAAATGACCATTAAGGACAACATGAGGTGTATTCTATTCATTTAAAATTTTTATATTTAAAAACACAAAATACTCTTCACATATCATCATTTTATAAGGTTTAAGGTTTTAACATATAACCATTGTATTTGTTCATCATCTTCACCATTAACATACACTTATGATATCATTCATCATTAATTAGTTTATTTCATTCTCTTCTCCATTATATTTATTTTTTAAACTCAGAACATTATTGCCGTTGAAGATTTAGAGTTTAAGAATATTGAAATCAACTAGTTTTGAAGATTTGCACACTATAGATGACATTGAGATGCTTGGTTCCAATATAAACATTGATTTGAATATTGAAAAGGTTAGTTTATGACTTAATTTTTTGATTTTTTATTTATTTTGTTCGTATGTTGGGAAGATGAGTTTGTTTGTCGTGTTCAGATAACCAGAGTTGAACTTTTACATAATGTTCGATTATTTATATTTGAACAAAATAATTTTGTTCAAATTATTAAGATTGACCAAATATTAAATGTTCAAACATGAAAAATTGAACATTTTAAGTTAGTTTAGTTAAAATGAATTAAATTTTTATTCATTGTTTAGATATAAATTTTTAAACATATTAAGTTTGTTCAACTCTGTATTTATGAATATGACTAATTTGATGAATTTGAAACGACGACAAGAGATGAGAGTTTAAGACCGACAGTAAAGATCAATACCGGCGAAGATGTAGGCCGAATGAAACATTCCGTCGGTGATTTGAAACAACGTAACGACGAAATGAAACATGACGAGAGTTCAACATCAACTATGGAGATCAACATTGGCAAAGATGGAGGCCAAATGAAATCTTCGCCAACGATGGAGATCAAGACTAACAAAGATGGTCTTTGTTGATCTCTGTTCAGAAGATCGTGGGGTTTTATTTTGTGTAGTGGTGAAGATAAAGAATTTTGAGTATGTGTAAGGGTGTGTACTGAGTATTAGTGGTGTGTAAATAGAATCACCCTTATGTCATTAATCCCGAAAACAAATCGGTCTAAAAAATATTTCCATAACTAAACACCAATAAACATGCTAGCTAAGACACAAAACATGTATGTGGAACCCAAAGGGGAATCTACTTAGTATATTTGTTGGTATACTAGTTACTATTTTTTCCATTATCTCAGATATTATCATATTGAAATATTTATCACGTTATTGTTTCTTCAACATTTTTTTTTCTTGATAGTTTTACATAATGTTCATTCATATTATACGTTGTACAAACATCATACAGAGAGTGAAAGGGACAGCTTGCCAATTTAGAGAATTTACTCTATTGTATATTTGGGTATGAAAATTGCGCAATTAGCATTGCTGTAATTAAACTCGACTCAGTACAATCAGTTTTAACCCTGTTTATTTGGGAATTGGGACATAATTGATAAAAAAAAAAAAATAATATTGATATACAAAAATAACATGGGGGCTTTTATTTGCATCCAAAAAATTTAGACACCCCAATTTAATTATATATTTGGGCAAACTCTACTTTACCCCCTATGGTTTAGGCTATATGCAGATTACCCCGGACGTTCAAATATCGTCACATAACCCCCCCGTGGTTGATGGAGTGAAGTGCATAGTTAGCTTTTCCATCTATTCTAGCAGGCTATGCAGTACATGTGAGTGTGGTGCAGTTGGGCATGAATTGATGATGTTCTTTCACAATTAAAAGACCAAAATGCCCTCATCTTCATCATCAATTTCCAAAGTAT
This sequence comes from Camellia granthamiana, assembly GCA_036172215.1. Classification (NCBI taxonomy): domain Eukaryota; kingdom Viridiplantae; phylum Streptophyta; class Magnoliopsida; order Ericales; family Theaceae; genus Camellia; species Camellia granthamiana. The sequence continues at coordinate 72,945,392 of CM069908.1, read as the reverse complement.
ATCCTCATCTTCATCATCAATATCCAGATTTGGAAATGTGATGATTTAGGAAATATGTAATATTATTTTGTAATGTGAAATTGTAAGTTCATCAATTTACAATGAAGCCCCTTCCATGATCAGTACTTGAAACGACGAATCCCATTATTCATAACCTTTTCTTGTGTACATCAATTCAAATTAAAGCTGCTCACAATCCTAATTAAAGTTCCATCATGTTGGTTTCTTAATTAGTTTTATCTTCGTTTGGTCTATGTTAAGTTCAATTGAACTGTGTTGATATGTGTCTTACTGACCTAAATAATAATTGATGATTTCATTCTACTTCAACAGAGTAGTTCTTTTTATTCTACCTAGTGTGATGTCAAACACCGATGATCAAAACCCCTCTCCTCTATCCCAACCCTCTACGCCATCCTCAAACGATCACAGCCCCAAAGTCGGCGTCAAAGAGGATCTCTCCATCCTCGGCCGCTAACTCCGCAGTGTCGCTGCCTTTCTTGCCCTTCCTCCTCCTCCTTAACAGTTGTCAAAGAAAAAGAAAAAGACGATGATGAAGAAGAACAGTTGTCCCAAACAAGGAAGGGTTTAATCTTTGATGCTCTTCTCACCACTTCTGATATCAGGCTTTTGTATTGTAAAGGAACTCCTGGGTCTCGTTTGGTTCACCTTGATGAAGAACATACTAAAGATCACAAATATATATATATATGTATATATATGTAGATATGAATTTGTTTAAAAAATTGAAGATCACAAATATATATATATGAATTTGTGTATATGATTGAAGTTCTCCAGATCTGGATATTGACGAAATTGTAAATTGATGATAAAGATGAAGATAGACTGTAAATTGATGATTTTGTGATGTGAAATATTATTTTGTGTAATATTATTTTCATCACTGTAAATGTGATGATTTATTTTGTGACTGGAAATGTGATGATTTTGTGTAATTTGAAAGGGTTAAAACTCTAGGTTCTCTTACACAACCTTGGCTCTTCTCAAATGCACAATGCACAATTGTTGAATGAGAAATGGTAAAGAAAGGTTATATACAAGGGAAAAATAGTCTTTTTACTTCTGCCGTTAACGGTGTTAATTGTGCACTTCACTCCATCAACTACAGTGGGATTATGTGGTGATATTCGAATGTTGGGGAGGGGGGGGGGGGGTAATCCGCATATGGCCTAAACCATAGAGGGATAAAGTGAAGTTTGCCCTAAAAAAAATGTTATTTGCTACTCTTTTGTTAAGGTCCTACTAAAGGACACATGATGCTGATTTGTTTTGTTTAATAGTTAAGCTTCCTAAGAATTTCAGCATTCCCAATTAATCAACTGGGGGTGTGTTTGTTTGGACGGACTACATAATGAGGGATTGTAATTCATCGGACTGTTAGTCTTAGGATACATTGTCCTTCGACTATTTGGTTGGACTAGATTTGTATCCTACATTTGTTTAGTCATGGGATTAGATATCTGGATTGAACTATTTTTAGTGAATCCAATGTTTGGTTGGACGGACTGGATAAGGATAAATGTTTAAAAGACCATTTTACCCTTGTAATTTATAATTTTTATTTGATAGATAATTTAAAATTTGTAATCTATAATTTGTAATCTATAATTTATAATTTAACAACACTAAAAAATTTTAATTTCTAAGGCCATAATTTTTAATTTATTATTTTAAATTAACAATACTAAAAAAATAATTTTATTTAATATATAAATTTAATTTTTTAACAACACTAAAAAATTTTAATCTATAAGGCCATAATTTTTAATTTATTATTTTTAATTAAATTAAATTTATAATTTATAATTTATATTTTTTATTTAATATATAATTTTAAATTAACAACACTAAAAAAATAATTTTATTTAATATATAAATTTAATTTTTTAACAACCCTAAAAAAATTATAAGGCCATAATTTTTAATTTATTATTTTTAATTAAATTTAATTTATAATTTACATTTTTTATTTAATATATAATTTTAAATTAACAACACTAAAAAAATAATTTATAAATGTTCAAAAGACTATTTTACCATTTTCCAATTGTTTATTAAGTAATAGCATGAGGGTAAAATGGACATTCACACATTAGTCCCATGGGATACCAATCCCATGGAAATAATCCCACCACCCCCCCAGGATACAATAATCCCTCATATGAGGGACTAATAGTCCGGAGGGACTATTAATTCGGAACAAAAAAATTGGTCTAACTAATAGTTTAATCCCATAGAATAATCTCTCAAAACAAACACACTGTGAGGGGAATTATATATATATATATATATGAAAACCCCCTCAAGTTTTGACTTTTTTAACAAAATAAATCTTGAATTTTTAATTTTGACAATTTAAACTTTAAACTTTTGATTTGTTTTTAATCTAAACCATCAACCTATTTCTGTTAAGTAAAACTGACGAAAAAATAATATTTTAATCATTAAGCTCACCGAGAAGGCTATTTCAAACATTTTATATACATCTACATGTAGTTTAAAGATTAAAATATCTTTTTCTCGTTGGTTTTGCTTAACAAGAATAGGTTGATGATTCAGATTGAAAATAAATCAAAAGTTTAGGATTTAAATTAACAAAATTAAAAATTCAAGATTTTTTATTATTTTGTTACAAATGTCAAATTCTGACCTTTTATTTATTTATTTATTTATTTTTTACCCTATCAAGTTATAGATTGGCATGTCCTTAAAGCTTATATTCTCGTAGAGTCCATGGTTGCTACTGTGAGTTAAGGATGTGGGGTTGCTAGAAATAAATCGTCCATTTTAGAACAGATGAGAAAGATATTTTTTTTAAAAAGGCTGCTAAATATCTCTACCTATTTACTTTGGATCCTCCACTTCTTTGAACCCTCACTCACATAATTGAAACCCTCTCATCTTCTCTTAGAACCTCCACCTTAATACCAACTATACTCCTATTCTTTGAACCCCCAACTATCCTTCGTCTGGCAACCGTTTCCACTGTTAGCAGCCCTCCACCGTCAACGACCTTCCTTCCGGCAACCTCCACCCTTACCGATGACCCCACCAAGGGATGGAACTAGGAGAAGACATGGCCTCCATGTTTCTATGAAAATTCTATTAACCATTAACACTTTTAAAAGATATATCTTATTTTATAAATAAAATAGTCTCTTATTATAAAAGATATATCATATTTTTCTACCATCTCACATTCTCTTTTTATTTTCTGGCAAAAAAATTTCTTTATCCTATTAGATATTACTTCTATAGTATTTGAATTTTTTTATGTGTATATATAGTTTATATATGACATTATACATATATGTGTGTTTGTATATATGGTGAAATTTTTTTATTTATCTTTGGCCCCTCCGGAGATGAAATTCTGGTTCCGTCCACCAACCAACCCTTCCCTATCGTTTGCTGGAGCCCTCCAACCTCATGTGATGAAGGAAGATGAAGAACAACTATTGACCAAAAAAAAAAAAACATAGAAGGAAGAAAAAACATGGAGAGAGAGAGAGAGAGAGAGAGAGAGAGAGCCAATGATCCCATCACCGGCCAACCACTGAGTCCCGCCCTCCTCACCCAGCCCTTCACCACTCCCGTCACAACATTCACGATTGCCACTGCCATTGACAACCAATAAATTGCGATCCACACACTAGATTTAGCGATCGCAAATGCATGTAGAAGAGGAGAGAGTGAGAGAGAGAGAGAGAGAGAGCCAATGATCCCATCACTGGCCAACCACTGAGTCCCGCCCTCCTCACCCAGCCCTTCACCACTCCCGTCACAACATTCACGATTGCCACTCCATTGACAACCAATAAATTGCGATCCACAAGCTAGATTTAGCGATCGCAAATGCATGTAGAAGAGGAGTTCCTGCAATGGACAACGCAAATTGAAACCAGATCATTATTCTAGTCTCCTAATTTAAGGTGATTTGGTCCCCCCAAAATCTGTATTTTTTTTTTTAATTTTTTGCAATCTCAGTTAAGTGGGTCTTCTTGTTTTGCTTTGATTGATCTTGATTTGCACTTTGTTTGGTGACTCTGAAAGCTTTTCTTACTGGATTTCATTCATTTTGGTGAAACTTGTTCAATTTTGCTGATTAATTGGTTGAGAGCTCGGATTGATCTTCATCGCTTGTGGTGAAGACGGCAGTCTTGGTCTCCAACAAGCGTCTTCGTCTTGATCCAAAGTTGGGTTTTGATTGGCGGGGGCTGCGAGAGATGGTTGTGGATTGGGAGAGGTGGTTGGAGGTGGAGGAGATAGGTGACAGGCAGTGACGAGGAGGATGGGCGGTAGCGGTCGGAGGTGATGAAATGGTTGGTAGGATTAGGGTTAGGGTTTGGGAAATTAGGGTTAGAAGGTTAGGGATGAGGGTAAAAATGGAACTTTATGTTTGGACAAAATTGGAATTAAAAAAAAATAAAAGAGAGGGGTTCCAAAGAAATAAGGTAGGCGCTAATAGCAGTCCTCTTTTAAAAATAAATTATTCATTTTTTGTTTTTGGAAAACAAATTTGATGAAATTATGTATTCATGATTATTAGATCAATTTGAATTTTTTCAAAAATAATTTACATGCATAATTCAACAAAATGAACAATTCAAATTGAGCAAGAGTCATCAATAGGTTAGGTCGGGCCTATCCAACCCACAATTAATGTGCCCAAGTCCCATATATAGAAGCCTTCTAGGCTTTAACTAGTCAACAGGCCAGGTTGGGTTAGACTTGTTTAAAAAATTAAAACCACATTCCACTCTGTGGGGGCCGAATATATTATTACGTAGGGAAGCTGAATAACTTAAAGAAGGAAATCAAGTCATGTACAATACGGCTCTATCCCGGAGGGACAAAGGCCGAATAACCAGATCGGCTGAGGAATCAAGTGTAAACCGGGCCGAATATGAAGAGATAGCCGAATGAGCGATTGTTCATTTGAATGAAAGGTGGGCCCAACCATCAACATCAAGGACGACTATAAATAAGAAAAGCATCGGCTAAGAAAAGGTATGTGAGAAAAAGTAAGATTAACTTGAGGTATAAGCAACCTAGAAAGTATACACTGACTTATCCGTCGGAGTGCTAATTCCGGCACCCCCGACCAGAGCGTTCATTTCTTTTCAAGTGACTAGCTGAGGATCAAGAGCGTCCTACAGGATCCAGAGAGTATTTCCAAACCTTATCTCCACAATTGGCGCTGTCTGTGGGAATACCCAAGTACATCCATGGCGGGCGTGACAGAAGATCCTCCATTAGTTGCTGACGACCTTATGCCACGAGATGATACCACTCCGAGAAACATGCTTAGGCCAGAGAACATTGCCGCACGAAGGGCCTTGAACTTTGACTCAGTTGCCCAGACCTCACCCTCGACATCAGCATATGAGACAATGTAAGTGATTATGGATCAGGCGAAGCAAAACGTACAAAGGTTAGAAAACATGATGGCTGAGAACGAGCGCCTGCGACAGGATTTGGCCCTGGAGGTGGCGAAATCCCAATAGGCCACGTGCCAAGATTGGGGACGACCTTTAGGAAAGGATGGTCAACGACCTCGAACTTAGAGGCATGATAGTAACAGTGATTTTGATTCATCGTCCCCAGAATCCAAAAAGAAGGGAAGAGTCGAAGTCTCCAGTTCTTCCGGAGAAAGTCCGCGTGCGCGGAATAAGGGAAGAAGAAATGATTCAGACGAAGAGGATCAACATGACCCCTTTGTGCAACGGATCGCAAGGGCAGTGCTACCTAAAAAGTTCAAAGCTCTATCGTTGACCCTATACGATGGAAAATCAGACCCCACTGATCACATTCGTCATTATAAGCAAGCCATGACGCTTCATGCAGACGACGAGGCCCTCATATGTCGAATATTTCCGAGCAGTTTGGGACCATTGGCCGTCAGATGGTATTATAAATTGGAACTGGCATCGATTAAGAGCTTCCACCAACTCCAAAAATCATTCAGGGCAAGGTTTATCACCAATGAGGTCTAGCCGAAGCAAGCCGATTCTCTCTTGGCAATACAAATTCAACTAGGAGAAACCCTTCGTGCATATTCGGCGTGCTATTGGGAATGCTTTAATCTAGTAGATGATGCCTGCAATGACTCCATGGCCATCACCGCCTTTAAGATAGGTTTGCATCCTGACAGTGCCCTCTGCAGCTTCTTGACCAGACGGCCCCCCAAAACAGTCTGGTCGTTAATGAAGAAAGTCGAGGAATACTGCAAAGTGGAAGATAATGCCCTACGGGTCAAAGCCGGACACAAGGCCAACAAGACGGCCCCATCTGAAATTGTTCAGCCAATAAACTCTGTACCAACATGGAGCCCTAAACCACAAAATCTAGCTAGACGAGACAAAAGACGAGATTCGCGCCGATCAAATGACTAATGTTCACATCGAGCTAACGAACAACTTTAAGTGGATAGCAGGCGCATAAAGCGCGTGAACAAGAAATATACGGAGTTAACATAGCCAATCAGTGCGGTTATGTCTAAAGTTCAACACCTTCCCTTCTTTAAATGACCACCCAAGATGATAGGACCTCCCGACACAAGGAGACGAGATAGGCAATGCGAATATCACAAAGACCACGGTCATGATACCGATAGTTGTTATGCATTGAAGGATCACCTTGAGGAGTTGGTACAAGACGGTCGGCTTAAGCAACACGTCCGAAAGAATAACTCAATCAAAACTGTTGCTTTATGGCAGGATTCACCTCCACTCGGCGTAATCCACATGATATACAGCTTGCCAACGGCATCTACGGTACATACGATTCAGTCGCATCCAAACCCCCAAAAGCAAATCACACTAGTGAAACGGCCCCATGAAGCTGCGAGTATTACTTTTGATGATTCTGATTTGGTCGGCGTAACGCTCCCCCACATTGATCCCTTGGTTATCAAACTACGCGTAAACCGATTCACCATTGAACGTGTTCTCATTGACTAGGGGAGTACTTCGGAAGTTATGTACTACAAGACCTTCGTCAAACTCGGTTTCACTGAGTCGGACCTGACTCCAACTCATTATCCGTTATTCAGCTTCAACGCTAATCCGGAATATCCGTTGGGCAAAATCACACTACCACTTCGGGCGGGCTCCTGATCAGTGGCTGTAGAATTTTTGGTTGTCAAGCTTCCTTCGCCGTATAATCTCATCATGGGACGAACTTGGCTGCATACCATGCAGGCTGTGCCAAGCACCTATCATCAACTACTTCCTTTTCTGGCTGAGAGTGGCATTGAGCAAATTTGAGGTTCCCAGAAATCGGCACAGGCATGTTATCTTCTTGCCGCAAAGACACTAAGAGAGCTGGAAGTGAATTCAATTGAGGTACTAGATCGAGAGAGCCTCGACGACGTTGGGCAGCTCCCAAGTGAAAAGGAAACCGGAGCCCTGGATCGAGTTGAAATTGATAGGAATCTTGACAGGTTCTTCATGGTTGGCACTTCCCTGAATAAAGTCCAGGCAGGAGCTAATTTCCTTCTTACTTGGCAACCTTGATGTATTTGCATGGTCACCATATGAGATGCCGGGGGTGGATCCATCTGTGTCTCAGCACCGCTTAAACGTTAATCCCAAATGCAAGTCGATTATTTAGAAAAGCCGACAGTTAGTCGCGAAACACACTGTTGCAGTTGTTGAAGAGGTTGACCAGTTGCTTGATGCCAGGGCAATCTGCGAAGCGACCTATCCTACATGGCTGTCGAATACTGTGGTTGTAAAGAAGAAAAATAGAACTTGGCGTGTTTGTGTGGATTTCACGGACTTAAACAAAGCTTGTCCCAAGGATTGCTTTCCCCTCCCCAGAATAGACTAACTCGTAGATGCAACAGCACATCATCAACGTATGAGCTTCCTGGATGCCTACAGAGGCTACCATCAAATTGCCATGCATTCGGAGGACCAAGACAAAACTGCATTCCTCACCCCAAGAGGAACCTATTGCTATAAGGTTATGCCTTTCAGGCTGAAGAATGCGGGGGCAACCTACCAAAAACTGGTCACTGCCATGTTCAAGGGGCAACTCGGCCGTACTATGGAAGCGTACATCGATGATATGGTGGTCAAGTCCAAAGAAGAGCAAACTCATCTAGTCGATCTGGAAGAGACATTCGGCATTTTTCGTAAATATAAAATGAAGCTAAACGCTTCTAAGTGTGCCTTTGGCATCGGATTCGGCAAATTCCTTGGCTACATTGTTAACCACCGCGGAATCAAAGCCAACCCGAGGCAAATCACAGTGATTCTAGAACTTGGCTCTCCTCGGTCGATCAAAGAGGTTCAAAAGCTTATGGGAATGGCCGCCGCACTCAACAGGTTCATCAGTCGTTCCACAAATTGCTACCGACAATTCTTTCATACCCTTCGGTAGGGTAAAGCTTTTGAATGGACCCTCGAGTGCGAAGCCACTTTGGATGGTTTGAAGACTTACCTCCGATTAGTTCCACTCTTGACAACACCTTCGGTAGGTGATCCGCTCATTTTATATCTGGTAGTTTCCAACCGGGCTGTCAGTGCCGTACTGTTAAAGGAAGAACTAGGGGAGCAGTGGCCAGTTTATTATGTGAGCAAAGCAATGGTTGACGCCGAAACACGTTACCTTCCACTGGAAAAACTTGTCCTTGCTTTCGTTATGGCAGCAAGAAAACTTATGCATTACTTTCAGGGGCATACCATTGGGATACTAACGAGCTACCCCCTCCGGTTAGTACTCCATAGTGCAGAAGCATCAGGGCGCATTTCAAAATGGGCTCTCGAACTCGGCTAGTACGATATTCATTTCTGCTCAAAACCTCAATCAAGAGGCAAGTGCTCGCCGACTTTGTGGCCGAATTCACTAGAAGTCTCGCCGACTTTAAGTCTGATCAAATTTAACCTAAGCCGAGCTGGAGAATTTCCGTTGGGGACATTTGGCAGTTGTATTGTGATAGATCATCCAACCAACGTGGCAGTGGGGCAGGCATAGTGATCATGGCTCCGGACGGGGCAATAATCGAGCAGGTTGTCAAACTGGGTTTCAAAGCATCAAACAATGAGGCCGAATAAGAAGCATTGTTAACCGGTTTACGAAATGCATTTCTTCTTGGTGCTCAGCGTCTGCTTATCTTCTATGACTCAAAACTAGTCATCAATCAATTGAAGGGGGAATATGCAGCCAAAAATGACCGTATGGCAGCCTACATGAAAATGGCAAATTCTTTGCTAGCAAAATTCGACCATCATGAATTGAATCAAATAACTCGGGATCAGAACACGCATGCAGACGCCCTGGCTTGCCTAGCCTCTGCTATCAACTCAGAAATCAAACGGACAATTGAAGTAGGGTTTGTCCCCGAGCCGAGCATTGCCTCTTTAGAACCAGTTCAAGTCAACGTTATCAAACCAGGTCCGAGTTGGATGGACCCTATCGTTGCATTCCTGTTTTCAGAACAGCTCCCGATGGATAAGAAAGAAGCACACAAACTTCAAAACAAAGCCCTCCGGCACTATTTGGATCCGTAGGGGAAGCTATACAAGAAATCTCTATCCGGGCCGTACTTAGAGTGTGTGCACCTGGATAACGTCGAGGAACTTTTGATTGAAATACACGAGGGCAGTTGTGGTGCCCATTTGGGCAGACACTCTCTGGCTCACTGCGCCGTATCGCAGGGATACTATTGGCTGACAATGTGAACGGTCACCGAGTGTTATGTTAAGAAATGTGGTCAATGTCAGAAGTTCTCCCCTTTAAGTCACTTGCCAGCCGAGAAATTAAATTCTATCACTAGCCCTTGGCCGTTCGCTCAATGGGGCCTTGATATCATTGGACCATTACCACGGGCCCCGGGCAACATGCGATTCCTAATTGTTGCAATGGATTATTTCACAAAATGGGTCAAAGCGGAGGCACTAACACATATTCGAGATTCTGACGTAAAGCGTTTTGTATGGAAAAACATCATAACAAGATTTGGCATACCACGAGCACTTGTTTCTGACAACGGTACTTAGTTCGATTGTGGCGTGTATCGAGAATTGTACGACAATTATGGTATCCGGCCCTACTTTTCCTCGCCGGCTTACCTCCAGAGCAATGGTCAAGCGGAGGCCACCAACAAGGTTATTTTGAACGGCATCAAGAAAAGGCTGGAGAAAGCTAAAGGTAGATGGGTCGAAGAGCTGCCCAGTGTGTTATGGGCTTATTGCACTACTCCGAGGCGATCCACCGGCGAAACACCGTTTGCTTTATGTTTCGGAACCCAAGTAATCATCCCCATGGAGATCGGCCTTCCAACCTTGAAATCGAAAGTTTTCGATATGGGCTGAGATGACATGATGTTGGCTTCGGACTTGACTCTGATTGAGGTACGCCGAGACCGTGCCTTTGCATCCATGGCACGGTACCAACAACAGCTCTAAGTCATATAACCAACGTGTTCAGTTGCACCATTATACACCAGGAGAATTGGTCCTAAAAAAAGTGCTTCCCGCTGCCAGGAATTCGGCTGACGGAAAATTAGGTCCTAACTGGGACGACCCCTATCAGATTGATTCAATCGCAGGAATGGGGCATATCGGCTCAAAGACATGGATGGAAGAAGCTTGCCGCGCCGTGGAATTCCACACACTTGCACAAATTTTATCATTAACTTGTACAACACTACAACCTGTTTTGATTTTACGCCGTGTGTATCTTTCTTTTTTCAATATAATGTCTTCCTGCCCAGTTAGCTCTAATTGTTTAATAAAGCCTCCAAATTCGGAGCGCCCTTCGTGAATGACACGATCAGCCAACACAAAAAGCCTCCGAATTCGGAGCGCCCTTCGTGAATGACATGATTGGCCAACACAAAAAGCCTCTGAATTCGGAGCGCCTTTCATGAATAACACGATCGGCCAACACAAAAAGCCTCCGAATTCGGAGCGCCTTTCGTGAATAACACGATTGGCCAACACAAAAAGCAAGGCTCCGAATTCGGAGCGCCCTTCGTGAATGACACGTTAGGGCCGAATAAAGCCTCCGAATTCGGAGCACCTTTCATGAATGACAGGATAGGCCAACACAAAAAGCCTCTGAATTCGGAGCGCCCTTCGTGAATGACACGATCGGCCAACACAAAAAGGCTCCGAATTCAGAGCGCCCTTTGTGAATGACGCGATCGGCCAACACAAAAAGCCTCCGAATTTGGAGCGCCCTTCGTGAATGACGAGATCGGCCAACATAAAAGGCCTCCGAATTTGGAGTGCCTTTCCTGAATGACATGATCGACCAACACAAAAAGCCTCCGAATTTGAAGCGCCCTTTGTGAATGACACGATCGGCCAACACAAAAAGCCTCCGAATTCGGAGCGCCCTTCGTGAATGACACGATTGGCCAACACAAAAAGCAAGTCTCCGAATTCGGAGCGCCGTTCGTGAATGACACGATCGGCCAACACAAAAAGCCTCCGAATTCAGAGCGCTCTTCGTGAATGACACAATTGGCCAACACAAAAAGCAAGCCTCCGAATTCAGAGCGCCCTTCGTGAATGACACATTAGGGCTGAATAAAGCCTACGAATTCAGAGCGCCCTTCGTAAATGACATGATCAACCAACACAAAAAGCCTCCGAATTCGGAGCACCCTTCGCGAATGATGTTAGGGTCAACACAAAGAAGCCTCTGAATTCGGAGCGCCCTACGTAAATGACACGTCTGGGCCAAATAAGTCTCCGAATCCGGAGTGCCTTTCGTGGATATCGTAAACGGCGTGAAGTAGTAAATTTGCAAGCATTGATCGAAATTACATGTCTACATTCAGAATAACGTGTTTTATTCAACAGATTATAAGTACATGATTTACATTAAAAATAATAATAATAATAATAATAATAATACATCAAAATTATTCGGCGCCGCCCTTATCATCAGTCTTCTTGGCTTCAAAAGCCTCGAACGGAAATGTGTAACTCTGGTATAAGGGTGACGCCGGATCAACGCCCGCAGCCTGGAGTGCCTTTGTCCATCTATGTTTAAATCCGCGATTTTCGCATCGACAAACCTCCTCGGCTAGCTTTTCCTTCGTCTTGTCTATTCCAATTTTGCGACTGTCATGGAAGCCTTTTTCGTAGGACCTAGCCTTCGCCGACTCAATTGTGAACATGCTGGCTGTGTCTCGGTCGGCGATCGTATGATCCAAAATTCAGCGATTTACTCGCTCCGCAACAATCGGATTCACTTCACTCGCCGAATGAGTCTCAGAGGTGCTAATCTTCTTCAACTCATTTTCAGCCCTCTCCGCGTGAGCTTGCAAGCTCTGAATGCGAGCATCCCTTTGCTCTATCTCTCTTCGCGTGGCACGCAGGCGCATGTCGATTTCATATGAAGTGTAAAGTCCCTTCACCGCTCCGTGGACGCCCTCCCGAAAAACTTTGAAATCAGGTCGCCCAACCATCGACTGCTGGACTTTCGGCGGAAAAATCTGTCGGGTGAATTCCACTGTCACGTTTGGATCGCGAATATCAGAGCTCCTAGTCAAATTGTCATGGTGCCCCAGCTGATCCCTGAACTGCCGTCGTTCGACGGCCGTGTTCAGCAGCTTACTAGGGCAAGGGCAGATTCATCAATCTCTTCGGCCTAAATATCAGAGCTCTTAGCCGAATTGTCATTGTGCCCCAACCAATTCTTGAACTTCCGTTTTTAGGCAGTCGTGTTCAATTTTGCTGAGACAATGGCAGATTCTTCAATCTCTTCGGCCTAAATATCAAAACTCCTAGCCGAATTGTCATTGTGCCCCAAACAATTCTTGAACTGCCGTTTTTAGGCGGTCCTGTTCAATTTTGCTGAGGCAAGGCAGATTCATCAATCTATTCGGCCTAAATATAAGAGCTCCTAGCCGAATCGTCGTTAAGACGTTCCTGTGCCCCAGCAAATCCCTGAACTGCCGTTTTTCGGCGGTCCTGTTCATCAACTTGCTGGGGCAAGGGCATATTCACTAATATATTCGGCTAAGTCGGCTAAGTCGCAGTGCTATATGGTTATGTTTGCGCTGGATTAATTCAGTAGTTTGTTCCATTCATCACATTTCATGTTTTTACATCTTACTTAGCCGTTAACACGCACATGCATCAGGCAAAAAGGCAAAAGCAATTTTCATTTGTAAATTCATGTCTTTACATCTTACTTAGCCGTAAACAAGCATGCGCATCAGGCAGAAAGGCAAAGCAATTTTCATTCATAAATTGAGCACAAACAGAAGTCATTTTACAAATGAAAACTACCCTACGTTAGCTTCTCACAAAAATAAATAAATAGTCAAAAACCTAACAAAACCTACATACACAGGATACCAAAACAAAATGAAAAATACTTTGACCCGAGGTCAGTCTTTCGGGTTAGACTCTAGCGGCTCAACTCCTACTTGCTCGTACAGAATCGGTTGCTCCAATACCACGTTAGTGGTAGCTAAGGCTTTGAGTCAGCCGTGTTTGAACCCCCTGTTCTCGAACTTCGGCATTTCTTCTACATAATTCTCCAAGGACGTATCCTTGCCAGCTTGGAATGACTTGGAAATCTCGGATTCGGCGTTGGCCATCGCCCTCTTCGACTCCTCCAAATCGGCCTCCAGCTTGGCAATTGTCTCGTTGGCCAATTTGAGCGCTCTTAGCTGGCATTCGCCCTCTCCTCGGTAGCCAATCTTAGTTAGTCAGTAGTCTTGGCCTTATCGGCTTCGGCATCGGCCCTCACTCTCTCTGCCACCGCTTTCATGGCCTCAGATTTGGCTCTGAGAGAGGCCTCTGCTGCCTTCCCCTTCTCATTTTCCACCTCGACTATGAGAAAGCTGATATGCTTGATAGCGTCATGTTGGCGACGACCAATCTCAGCTATCCTTCCCGCCGTCTATAAAACAAGAAATCAATAAGCCAATGTAAAATTTTCTTTTGGTTAGCCTTGCAAAATTACAAACAAGGATCACGTACCAATATCGCCGATTAAGCGGCTAATGCGATGGATAGCAAATCGTGCTCTGCCTTAAAGGTTGCTCTATCAACCGGCAGAGAAATGGAGGAGGCCAAGCTCAAGGCTATAGCTGGGTCTTTTACAGCTGATGCATCGGAAGCAACCGGCGTGTTCTTTATCCTTGGTTGTATTATAAACGGCACGACCAGGTTCGATCCTTCATTCGTGGCCGTTTATCCACTAGGTCTTCCGAATAATTGGCTTCTTTTTCTGTCGGATGTTTTTTCCCCTTTTGCTCCGTCACTTTGCTCTACTATTGATCGACAACATGCTACGTTTCGGCCACATCAGTCTGAACCACCTCCTCAACAGGAGCAGGTGGAGTTTCTGCCCTAGCGTCGGGTGGAGGGGGCGGAGGTTCATTTCTCTCGACTTCGGCTCTCCTACGGGCAACCATCCTCTCTGCATTTTTTCGCCTGGCCATTTGAGTGAGCGACTCACCAACCATGCTGTCAGGATACGAGTCGAGTAGGTCCCCCAAGTCGGTGAAAATATCTTCGAAGGACGCGTCCGCTCGGCCAGAAGTGGATGGAGGATTAAGGTCGGTTTCTTCAAAAGCCAAATTTAGTGCCACGCCAACCTCCTCCTCTAATCCGTCGGATCTGTCCTGGGATGGTTGATTCAGTTGCTCAGCAATCCCTTCGGCTGCTTGTTCGTCCGCTGGCTCTGAGTCTGAAGCCTCAAAACCAATTTGCCTAAGGTTCTTGAAGCTCGGAAAAACAAGCGCTGTAAGGTGCTGTTCACCCATCGGAATCAGAATGTTATCTGCGACCGAAAAAGTAGTGTAGGTCGGATCGTATCTCAAAAGAATGTGGGCCGCCCTCCCTTGTTTCTGGAGATTCGGACGACCGAAGAACTGGAGTACAGCTCTGATCTGCGCAAGTATAGCGTCGTCGGCCAAAATAAGAACTTTTTTCAAATCGTTTCCTGCACAAATAAAATGGTAAGTACGTAGAATTTGAACCAAGTAAATACTTAATGAAAATTCATAAGGGATTAAACGGCCACCTGGCTCACCCCTTCGCCTGGGCACTGGATCTTGATGATTTTCACCCTCGCCGAATTCCCAGTTGCCACGGACAACGACCATGACATTATCAACACGCTTGCCAGAGCTGGTAAGCATTGTCACTAGATGATGGTCAGTGTCCTTGGCCCTGAGGAAATAGTGCCCCTGCCGGCCAGAGGATTTGGCCAAGGCATAATAATGCCGAATGGCAGGGATTCCAAGGTTAAGCCTAAGGCGTTGGTTTAATTCTACAATCCCCATTATTATTCGGTAAAAATTTACATTCGGCTGAGAAGGGATTAAACCCCAATGGCAAAGGACAGCCCTCAAAAGTGGATGACGGAGGAAACGGACTCCGCCCTCAGCGATTGATAGGAGAGGAAAGACGATTGTACTCTCATCAATCCTCTCCGTGTCAATCACGTTCTCTGCCAAGAGTGACAGATGGACGTTGTCAAGAATAGAAAAATGGCGATGGAAACTAGAGACTCGATCTACAGAAAGAAGGGCTCTCAAATGTTTCGCCATCATAGCAGGTAAAGTGGACACTCTAAACAGCAAACAAACAAGGAAAAGGAGTCGAAATGGAAGAGAGAAAAACTTACAAGAAATGAGGAGGACAATGAAGGACGGAAAGAAGTTACAGAGGGCATGAAGCGAAGGAGGTGAACTAACAGACAACGACAAACCCTTTGCATTCGAAAAAACATACAAACGAAGAGACAACATGGTTTCAAATCGTATTAAATGAATGAAGCGTACGAAGGGGCGAGAAATTGTAATCATGCCTAAAAAGAGTAGGCGTTCTGACGCTTGCATTGGAATAAGGGAAACCGCTATATTTTTTGACCCACTAAGTCTAAAACCAAACATGCCGACTAACTGACATTAGTAGGATGTTTCGGGGGCAATTGTGGGGGCCGAATATATTATTACATAGGGAAGCCGAATAACTTAAAGAAGGAAATCAAGTCATGTACTATACGGCTCTATCCCAGAGGGACAAAGGCTGAATAACAAGATCGGCCAAGCAATCAGGTGTAAACCGGGCCGAATATGAAGAGATAGCCGAATGAGCGATTGTTCATTGGAACGAAAGGTGGGCCCAACCATCAACATCAAGGACGACTATAAATAAGAAGAGCATCGACTAAGAAAAGGTATGTGAGAAAAAGTAAGATTAACTTGAGGTATAAGCAACCTAGAGAGTATATACTAACTTATCCGTCGGAGTGCTAATTCCGGCACCCCCGACCAGAGCGTTCATTTCTTTTCAGGTGACTAGCTGAGGATCAAGAGCGTCCTACAGGATCCAGAGAGTATTTCCAAACCTTATCTCCACAGACTCATTGGTCTTAGTTTTTCCAACTTAAATCAAGTCGGGTATTATAGGTTAGGCTTTGACCATTGGACTTATATTATCACCTTCTACACTTTTTTCATTCCCAACATTTAATACTTCCATTAGTCCCTTTTTTCCCATAACATATTTCAAGTATTTTCATTCCTTTTTTCCTTTCTTTTTTTACATTTATCATATAATCAAATATTGATCATGTAATATGATCACTATAGCCATTCAAATGGAATTGAGCCCTTTGGCTGTGAATAGGGTCGCAAATGAACCGAACTACTCACAAATAGGCTCGATTCGGCTCGTTTAGCCGAGCTCGAGCTCGAATAAACTCGGCTTGTCAAGTTCAACTCATTTATCTTTATTTAAATTATATAATAAATATATTATTTATATATTAAATAATATAGATAATATTTTTTATTTAAATAATATAGATAATATTAAAAAAAGGGAAACTTACCTATAGGTCCTACTAAATGGACTCATTGTCCAATAGGTCCTATGATAATTAATGATATTTTTCATCGTGCACTATTAAAAAACGTCACTAATTGTTAACTTTCAATGACAATTTAAAAATTTTATTACAAAAAATGTAACTGGTATGAGCACGGAATAATTTTCACTTGTATAATCTAGTTGATCAAGCTCGTAGCCCTCCAAACGTCCTCGTAATGCCTAAAATTACAAACGTGAACTAGTCGGCGGGTGTATGCCGGAAACCCCTTCGATGCCTGACTCAGCAAATAGACTAAGGATATAAAAGCTTTGTGAATTCGGGAGTACGAATTGCAATACCTGGATGAGAGTTTGGCTTGAACTTTTGTAGATTCCACATGGCACAGTTCTAGTAGAACTCTAACTCTCCCTAGTAGAGTCCTCTTAGGAATTGCATTCCTAAATGATAATACTTATCCTTTAACGCCCTTCTCACTATAAGCCAAGTGAAATGGCACAACTCTGTGCTCAGTTGTCGCCGTGCAACCGGATGACCTTTCTTCTGTCCACCACTAGCGTAGTTGCGTAACATGTCATGCCATGCGAAGCTTGATCGGCAGAATTCCATGTTGACATTCCTCAGCTTTCCTTCTAGCTCGGTTAGACATTTACTGCTTGCTCCCCTTAATCGCTTTAACCGTAACTCAATCATAGCGTTGACTGCATTTAAGAGGTAGCTAGGCTTAAGAACATGTGATTAATCGTTAGGCCGGTCAACCATCTTGACTGGCCTAGCCTCTGTTTGGCCCAAAGCCGTGATATTTCAGCTCATAGCTTGGACCACTATGCGGCCCAGCTCCACGAAGGCAATTCCAAATAGCTCGGTCCAATTTGGCTGTACAAATTACCCTCTCAATTGCCCCTTAATTCCATCTACCACGCATGATTGAGATTACTGTCCTTAGCCGAGCTAAAATACTCAATCTCGCCAAGTTACAAAAATTGCTCGGTCCCAAGAAGTTCAATCAATCGTATAACTCGTTCACCAACCACTTTGGCACGATGTCCTTTATGGGACATGTGGCAAGCCCTCATTGCGTCTGTGCACTATCACAACCGTCATGCATGGGCATAAAATTCAAAATGTCTTGCGCCTTTTAGTTTGATGCATATATATTTCCTATATGCATACTGCTATTCCTATTGCTATTCATCTTCCTCTATTTGTAATTCTAAAAACCAGAGCCCCAATTTTCCAGCTCCCTCTATTTCTGCCTCTAATCGAAGCACCTTCAGTGTAACAGTGAGCTTGCAACCACTCGAAGATGGATTTCTATCGATTAGAACCTAATTCATCCCTCGAATTTGTAAGTTTCCAAGCTCTTCAATGTTTTTCCATAAATATTTGAACAGTTCCTCATGTTTGTTGTCACTTATGTACGGTTTAAACCACTATCCATCTCTACAAATAGCACTTTAATACTTAAAGCCACTGTAATTTAGAAAAAAATAGTTTTGGAAACTAGGCTTAGGGTCTGTGATTACCCTTAAAATTCCATAGGCCAAGACGGATATCAAATGAATGGGACCAAAGCCAATCAAACAGTGTCTTTTTAATCCAAAATTATATTGGAACTGAGCGAACATCCTGTTTGCAAGGTTCTTAGCAAAACCCACCGAACTAAGACTTGCTCCTCACCATGATCCAGCTAAAACCATGCCCCCTGGCCAAGACTAGGCTAAAACCTTGCCCCTTGGCCAGGATAAGGCTAAAACCTTACTCAGACCTCAAACTGTGCTAACTAACACCTTCAATTCAATGTCCAGGCTAGAACAACCCTTACAATCTTTCCCTACCAAGCCACCTGCTTAAAAGTTTTATCACTCCACATGATCTACACTACTATCTTAGCTTGGTCAATCATTTGAGCATAACACAATTCATTTTCGACTGTGCAAACTCAATTAGGCTTTGTTAGGCACACCATCACAATTGCCCTTTGGTGACGCCATTCAGCTAGCAAACACATGTCAGTTTGTAGCCATCCTGTGAAACTGAGCAAAACTGCTAAGTTTTAAACTTAAACTCCACACCCATAGGCAAATATCGTTTCTTGGTTAGCTCTCCTGGCGACATAGTTGAATTTCACCGAGAGTACAACATCCCCAATGACGTACATTTATCTTTAGCCAAACTAGATACTATCCCTTGGGAAAAAACTAGGTTTCGCCCATTTATCGTGCTATCCATTGTTAAGGAAGGGCTACGCTTCTCGGTCCAACCATTAATTTGTGAGTTCCTTAGGCAGACTAGGCTTTGCCCAACCCAACTTTTGACTAACACCTACTGAATCATCAATGGTATAACCGAGCTAAACCGTCGCCTAGGTCTCAACCTAGGGTAGGCCGAGATATTCCACCAATATTCTCTCGGTCAATGCGACGACAATTGGTGTTACTATCTAAAGGTGAAAAGAGGCCGAGAGAAGATCGTTAAGAGAACATTGGATAAAGACTTGCACGACGATAACTTTCTTTAGGTCTCTGGCAATTATGAGGACTAAGAGGCCCTGGTACCAGGCTACAACATTGACCACAACAAGGGGATAGTCGGTATAAGTAGCTGTAGACGTCCCCGAACGCCCCGGGAGGGTTAAGTCCCGTTCTGTTCGTTTGTGGGTCTACTACAGTTCGGACTCAAATTGTCACGGTTCTTAATCTGAACCAAAGAGTCCAAATCCGGCAAATCGTTTTGAGAAAACAGATTTTGAAAGAAGTGCCAAACATGGACTGTTTTGCCAGATACAGAGTCGCTACCTAAATATTTTTTAATGGGAAAATTTAGGAAACCCTGACTCGGTGCCAAAGGCCACGTGTCCGTCATCACCAAAGTTGCCTCGGCTCGGGAACTTGGGTACGATTGGGGAAGGTCAGCTATGAGCACCCCCTCTCGCCCGATCAAAGATCGGCCTCTACTAACCGTGATATCTTGTTTTGAAAACGTTATGCGTTCTTATTCCAGTTATTAGCCTAGAATTACTATGTTATGCGCACAGCAAACAAGTATAGATCAAATCACCTAAATTGGAACAAAACATTGTATGTTTGTTTTGAAAATGGTTTGCTACTCGTAAATAGGCTAAAATGCAGGTTTTGCCACCTTCGAGTGGGCTTTAGAAAAGATGGTTTTGGCACTATCCAGTGGGCTTAAAACTCACAGTTTTAATGTATTATTCCAATTTAGGTAATTCAACCTCCATCCACAGGCATTCAAGCAGTCTATATCACATAAGCAGCTAGCCTCATGGTAATCATGCTATTATGGCAACACTCACACGCATGCGGTATGCTAACGCATAAAAGCTTACCTAGTACTCCAAGCCAAAACAGAAACCAGTTAGTAATCATATGCATGATCCTAGCTCATGTTAAGATGGCTAATGCAACACATGCAAGATGCAACTAGAATAGGCTCGGCTATCCTAAACATGTCATGTGAAATGCTACAAGTAACATGTATTCAATTTGGAAATTGAAGTACAATGCAGTTTGTATGATGTACCGAGCCCGGTGCATGTAAGACAAATGAATGGATGCACGCATGCATAGCATAAGGTATGCTAGTTTAAACATGCCCTAATCTACCATCATAAGCAGGTAAATAAAAGGGAAGAAAGAAGTGGGGGTTGGAAGACATGCACACACGCACCCACACTTATTACAAATTCGCCCTCGCTCGGAGGGACCAAAAGAATATACAGTCCCGAAATAATACAGTCCAAATACATAATAAATTATTACAAAATATTCTAATTTAAATTAAATTCGATGTAAAAAGAAAGGGGCCTCAGCCCTGCCTCGGGATGCGCAAATGATGCATGCTCGATCCATCTTGCCTGGAAAACCCATGTCATGCCACTGTTGCTTCTGTTTTTACTGCCCTGTCTCTCCAAAAATTGCCAAAGCCCCCAGAATACCTTCTTTGCATGCTACTGAACACCACCGGCTGGAGGAAATGCCGACCGGCCATCTGTAATTTCCATCGGCTTCTGGGAAGATTATCGGCCGTCCATATAGTGCCGGTCGGCACTCTAAACTGCCGGTCGGCATAAAATTCCTGCAGAGAACAGTTTTGACAGCAACAGCAGACAGACAGTGCATGACATGGAGTTTTGAGCATATGTAAGCATCGCCAATGCTTCCTATCATGCATGGGACTCAAGGAAGCATGACTCTTGGTTCTTGGGCCATCAATTATGCATCTTGGTGCATGATAGCCTAAGGATCCAAGATTGCTTTTCAATGTCAATATGCATGCAACACACAAGTGAGACCAAGACCCCATCATGTATAGATCAAGGGCCTTAGTGACCAAGAGTTGAGATAAGTTGCACCACTTGTAGTGTGAACTTCTCTCAACCCTTACACTTGGTTTGACACCCCAAACCAAGACATGGAATGCATGTATGCAACATGGTTCGAATGATGCAATATGACATGAAGTGCAAGACATACCAAATGCAATGCGATATATTATAGTAAGTGTGCAATACTAGGCATGCAAGATGCAAAGTATGATGCAAACATGGAGGATTCTTGTAAAAGAACTAGCATATAACAAGGCTTTGCTAATCAAGCATGCAACAAACATGATTCAAGCAAGCAATAGTAGACCTAAACGATAATGGGACAGACCTCAAACCTCCCCAAAACAGTGGCAAAAGTGCCCAAAATGATGGACCAATTCTCATGCAAACATGCAAGCAAATGGGCCCAAAACCAAGGCATAAACAAGGGGGTTTTCGCTACCACCAACATGACCATTCATAGCATGTATTAGGCCACCAAAAACAGATCCTTAGCATGCAAAAATACACACACACATCTTGACATGGCAGCCCCAAAATCCCCTAAGCATACAAGCATGCATAAGGCATGTTCCTAGGCATAAAGGAGCACATCCTTAAAGCATGAAATAGGTCACATATGCGAACATATAAACATGATTTATGGACTGAAATTTGATCCTAAAGGATGCCAAATCATGAGGATGGTCCAAGCTAAGTATATTAGAGGCTAATATGCTTAAGGCTTACAAGCCAAAACACAAAGCAACCACACCAAGCACACCAAACATGGAAAAATCAGTGGCTCACAGCCCTTAAACATGATAAATCATGACCAAAGACTTCAATAAGCTAAGCCAAAACATGAAGATATGCAAGGCTAAACATATGACATATTTCTAGGGAAAATGGAGGATTACAAAGCAAGTATAAAAAGCATGCTAGGGGCCACAAAATCACTTTTGGACAGAGATGAAATATGATCCAAAACACCCAAAAAAGCTCTGAAATGGTGCCAAAAACAAGCAAGAATGCATGTTCCCTTTTAAGCCAAAGGCAAAGGCAAAAGAGGGACAAAGGGGAGAGGGGTGTCCCTCCTCTATACAAGACTTCAAACCACCTTTTTTGCCACTAAAAACCCACTGGTTTTCAGTGGTGAAAGGACCCAAAACAACAAGGCAACTAAGGCTCAAAGCAAAGACACCAAATAGGCCAAAATAAGGCCTAAAAGGGTGAGTTTGCACTCAAACCACAAAATGACCTTAATGAAAGTTCAAAAGCAAGAAAAACTAAGATTTTTTTCAGTTATACACCAAGCTCAAAACACAAAGCAAGATAGGTAAAAACTTGTTGCAAAAATGGGGAATCTAAAGTAAAGTGCTCACCCTTGAAGAACACTTGAAGAACAGGTGGTGCAGCCCTCCTCTATTGATCAAAACCAGTCCAAAAACTCATCAAACAACCCTCCAAGCCTCCCAATCTCGAGCTAAGGTGTAATGGTGTGTGTATTGGTGCAAAAGTGAGGTAAAAGTGCACTTTTAGGCCTAAAAACACACACACAAGAGGAGAGAGAGAGAAAATCTAGAGAGAGAGATATATATGGCAGATATATAGATACATAAGCTCTGGTTTTTGATCAAAAGTGGCCAACCCCTCTCAAAGGGAGAGAGATGGTGCTTATATAGGCCAAGACCAAGCCAAATGACTTAATGGCTAAGCAAAGAGAAAGGTTCAAGGGGGCTAAAAGGGGCTAGGCTTCTTGGGGAAGCCAAGACAGCTGGCCAAGCTTCTCCAAGAAGCTTGGCCAAAGGTTCAAGCTTCTAGAAGCTTTAGGGGTTCAAAGGTGCAAAGTGGTCATTCCTGTGCACGGGGATGAGTGACAGTGTATTCCAGCTGGCACAGCTGGCATGCACCATGCCTCAGAGGTTCAAAGGGTGCACGCCGGCCACCAAAAAGATCATCGGCACAAAAAAGTGCCGGTCGGCAACATATAATGCCGACCGGCCAAGGATTTTAACAAAACAGTGCCGACGGCACACATATGCGGCCGGTGATGGTAGGGAAGGGCCGGTGCTGTGTGGGGATGGCCAACAAGCCATTTCCTGCCCCCTCCAAGGCAAAACACAAGTG
Organism: Camellia granthamiana; assembly: GCA_036172215.1. Lineage (NCBI taxonomy): Eukaryota > Viridiplantae > Streptophyta > Magnoliopsida > Ericales > Theaceae > Camellia > Camellia granthamiana. The sequence continues at coordinate 72,922,093 of CM069908.1, read as the reverse complement.
TCTGGTGCGAAACCAGACACAAAACAGTCGAGTTCGGAGATCCTGAGGCAAGACGCGTAGCCGAGAACTCCGGGAACTCCAAACAAACACAAACATGGATAATCACCGAGTGTTCAAGCGGTGACGTCCAAGCCTTGAGGACGGTAAAAAATGGGGTGTCTACAGTAGCATGGTTTTACTTCTCTAATTTTAGTAATTTTGATGTCCAATGCCGAGCTAACCGTTCTCTTATTTTACAGATCTAAACCTTCTAAAAGAGAGGTATGCATATGCAAACCAAGATGCTCTTCATACCACGCTGAGATACCGCTAACGGGGTACCAACGGGCCTAGACCGATCTACTCAGCTTTGAGCCGACCTATCAATACAACGGCAAACGAAACAACAAAGTAACTGACTTTCTCCTAGAGCCGTTGCCTGAACCAGATCCTAACTTACCAGAGATCAATCTAATTCCCCTGACTGAGGAGCAAGACATGGCTAAGAAAAGAGCAGTACATGCTCTCATCACCGAGCAAATCTCCACAATGCCTACTGATGCCCAGACCGAGTAGCGTCCCGTCGAAAAAGACACTGAGCAACAAACTACCGAGCTTCTTGACCATGAAATGCCTTTAGGGGAAAGATGGACCGAGTGGGCTACCCCATCTACCCCTCTAGTGTGGGCACCAACTCTAACCTACAAGAGCCGAGTTGTGACCACTGAAGACTTGGTCTATGCTGATAAGGATCAAAATTTGGCCTTCAATCTGGCCAAGAGCCTCTACCTTCCTGCCAACATGGAGACGCATGAACAGCTAACCGAGTTGAAGGTAATTCGGTCAGCTACAAAGTCCTTGGTTTTGGTGAGTGCCCCATCTTTACTCTTTCTCTTACCATTTTTTTGTTTGGTCTTTCTAACCTCCAGTGTGCTTTGTAGGCTATGCAAAATAATCAAGTGGCACACCAGCGCTTGCTTAACTTGAAGAAGGCTGCTAAAGTAGCCATTGCGGACAACGCTGCCAAAGACGTCGAGCTAAACAAACTGAAGGCAAAGCTAGCCGAGGTAATCATTGCCTGGGACCAACTGGTGAGCAAGTACGTACGGCTGAGGAGAACAAATAGAAGGCCTTGGCTGACAAAATAAATAAGCATTTGTGTGAGTTCAAGAAGCTCAAGGATACCAAAGAAGTTGAGATCAAAGTCCTGGAGAAGAAGATGGAGGACGCCGAGGACCAGGGCTATGCTGAAGGCGAACAAGCTTATGTCTAACAATACGAGGCTACCAAGGATATCTTCTTCAAGTGCAGTTAGAAGGCTATGACAGAAAAGCTTGGCCAGGCACCTGATTCAAAGGTCTTTCTGAATCTGCCTCCTCAGTTTATCCCAAGCTACATGGCGGTATATGCCAGCGTCGTGCAACAAAAATTGCTGGAGGTGGATGAGGACAGCTCGACAACCTATATGCATGCCTTGGCTGCTGCTAATCTAACCCACCAGCTGACTTCTTCAGCTCGGCTAGAAGTGACCAACCATATTCAACTGAGTGTCACCATTGACAAGGATGTCACCAATCTAACCATTAAAGATAATGCTGACACTGCACTGAATCTCGATGGAACCGGTGCCTCGACCGAGCTGGATGATCTTACCATGTGACCGAGATAAATTGCTTCTAGTTTTCTTTTGTTTCTCTTTCTTTTTCTTTTTTTCTTTTCCTATGTAATCGGGCTACATGCCCTACTTTTGTAATTGACTTTCATATTAATGAAAATTATAACTTTTTGCACGCCCAATGTGTTTTGGTATTTTGATCAAGTTTGAATGCATGCTTTGCCAAGCTAACCAACTCAACAAAGATTTCCAAAAAGTTGGTCAATCCTGCAACCCACTTTGCCAAGCTTGTCAGCTCGTTTAAAGAATTTAAGAAGTTGGTTAATCCTGCCAACCCACTTTGCTGAGCTAACCGGCTTGGTCAAAGAATTCAAGAAGTTGGTCAATCCTGCTAGCCTACTTTGTTGAGCTGACCAACTCTGTCAAAGATTTCCAAAGAGTTGGTCAATCCTGCCAACCCACTTTGCCGAGCTAACCAGCTTAATCAAATATTTCAAAGAGTTAGTCAATCTTACCAACCTACTTTGCCAAGCTAACCAACTCGGTCAAAGATTTCCAAAGAGTTGGTCAACTCTGCTAACCCGCTTTGCTGAGCTAACTAGTCCAGCAAAGATTTCCCAAAGAGTTGGCCAATCTTGCCAATTCACTTTGCTGAGCTAACTAGCCAAGCAAAGACTTCAGATTTCATACTGAAGCAATACAAGCACAGTAAAACTACAACAAGACAAAAGTATAAAAAGAAAACTGTACTCATTTTATTAATGTTGACCAAAAGGAAAAACTTACAAGTGTTGAAACTAAAAATAGAATAACTTCAAATTAGCCATATTCCATGGCCTTGGAATATCTTTGCCATCTACATCTTCCAAGTAGTAAGCTCTTTTTTCCTGCTAACCCTACCACCTTGTATGGTCCCTCCCAGTTGGGTCTTAATTTGCTATCACTAGGCACCAAAGTGTTTCCCATGACTTTGCGTAAACCCAATTTCTAATCTTGAATTGCCTTGGATGCACTACTTTGTTGTATTTCTTAGACAGTTCTTGCTGATATGAAGTAATGTGAATCAACACTCTCTCTCTTCACTCTTCTACAAGGTCTAGTTCCAAGGTTATTGCCTCCCCGTTCAAGTCTGGGTCAAAATTCTAGCTTTTGATGGTGGGAAGGCCAACTTCCAAAGGGATGACTACTTTCATGCCATATGCAAGGGTGAATAACGTTTCCCCGATTGACCGCCTTGGGGTAGTTCGGTAGGTCCACAAAATGCGGAGGAGTTCTTCAACCCACTTTTTTTTTTGCCTTTTCTATCCTTTTTTTCAAGCCATCTAAGATCACCCTGTTCGATGCTTCTACTTGACCATTGGCTTCAAGGTACGCTGGTGTGGAGTTGTAGAATTCTATCTTGTGCTCTTCACAAAAGCCTTTGAAGATTCTTCTATCAAACTGAGTGTTGTTGTTTGATATCAAAGCCTTGGGGATTCCAAACCGGGTTATGATATTCTACCAGACAAACTTTTTGACGTCTTTTTCTTTGATAGAAACAAGTGCCTCTACTTCAACCCATTTTGTGAAGTAGTCTATTGTCGCAATAAAGAACTTCCTATTGCTCGGTGTGGTTGGGAGTAGGCCCACTATGTCTAAACCCCACATTACAAAGGGCCAAGGATTGGTCTCTAGCGGGCTAGTGGATTTGATGCGCAAACTTTTGGCACTTTTCGTATTTCCTGACATACTTCTCTGTGTCTACCTATATGCATGGCCACTAATACCCTTGTGAGATAGCTCAGTAGGCCAAAGATCTCCCCCCTTGATGACTTCTGCAAATTCCTTCATGTATTTCGAGCAAAAAGGCCTCAACCTTGTTAGAATGCACAAACTTCAAGTACAGCCAGGTGAAAGACTTTTTATACAATGCCAGAGATGGGAAAGCCAAAATTGCTATGACTTCGCCCGAATCTTATTTGCCTCCTTCTTGTTGTCTGGAAAAATTTGGTCTTTTAAGAAAGTAATGATGGGGTCCATCCATGAAGGTCTTAGCTTGACACACAATACTTGGCCTTGGCAGGAAGTCAATCAGCAAAAGGTTTGGAATAGAAGTGTCTGACATTGATGCGAATCCAGCTAACTCGTCCGCCTTGTTGTTTTCATCCCGGCCAATCTGTTCTATCCTGATGACTTCAAACTTTTTGATTTCTGTTCTAATCAGCTCTTGATACTTGGTCATTCTGTCGTCTTTCGCTTCATACTCACCTGATATTTGGTTAACCACCAATTGGGAGTTGTTGTACACCATTAGCTCGGCAGTCTTCATCCAGAAGGTAGATTTCAGACCGACCAAAAGTGCTTCGTACTCGGCTTCATTGTTTGACGCTGGAAACCCAAGTCTAATCGCCTGTTTAATAGTCAGGCCATTTGGCCAGATAAGGACTATTCCAAGTCTAGCTCCATGTCTATTAAAAGCTCCATCTACGAAAAGCTTCCACATCTCTCCCACGAATAACTTCTAGCAAGTAGATGGGTTTGAAGATGTCTTGGGATATGGAACTTCGGTTATTTCCTCAAAGTCCTTGTCCACTGTTTGTTGGTCAATCTCTTTTCTTGGTTGGCCGATCATTTCCTTTCCAGGCACATCATTGCAAATTGGGCTCGTAGTTGCGCGACTTACCTCTTCACCTCCTGACAATGTGTTAGTGGGCCGTATACCCACTGTCAGGCTCAATGGCGCATTGCACGACTCTTTTTCTTAAGGTGGTAGTTCAACTTGTTGTTGGGTAACGGGGGGATTGCGCTATTCCCGCTGTACTTCCCCTTTCTTTTTTGGTTTCCTCAGTCAAGTTAATCGGGTAAACAAAATGGCTTCCTGGGGCGAACTCTGCCACAAAGTCTGCTAAGTCTACTAATGTTTGGAACTTGATGTCAAATTGTTCAAACTCCATTGCCCATTTCAAATTCCTTCTAGAAAAATCTGTCCTTTCGAATAAGACCTTCAAAGGAAACACGGTCATTACCACCACACTGTGCGTATGGAAGTAGTGCGGTAACTTCCTTGATGCTATCATTAAAGCTAGGGCAAACTTCTCTAACGGCAGGTACCTCGTTTCGGCATCCAACATTGTCTTGCTCACATAATAGATAGACAGGTGTTGTATTCCTTGTGCGCGTGCCAACACCGTACTGACTACGTGCTGGGAAACTGCAAGGTATAAATAGAGTTCCTCTCCAAGCACTAAAGTTACTAAAAGTGGCGGAGAAGACAAGTACTACTTCAAGCTTTCCAAAGCTTAGTTACATTCTTTGTCCTACTCGAATTTCGTCTTGAGTGCCTAGAAAAATGGTCGACACTAGTTTGACGACTGACTTATGAATCTGTTTAGGGTGGCAGCTAGGCCCATCATGCGCTGTAGTTCCTTAATTGTATTTGGCCTTTCAAGCTCTTAAATGGCCTTGATTTGGGTTGGATCTGCTTCTATTCCACGGTTGGTTACTAAGAAGCCCAGGAACTTGCCCGTAGCTTGTGAGTCTTTAAGATTGAAAAAATCTCAGCTAGGTCGTTGAGATGGTCTGACTCGTTTTTGCTCTTGATCACCATGCTATTGATGTAAGCCTCCATTGTTCTGTCTAGCAATGGCGCAAACATCTTAGTGACCATTCGTTGAAATGTTACCTTGCATTCTTTGGCGTTGTGAAGGATGTGATCTCTTGGTCCAGTTCATATATAGCGATCTGATGATATCCACGATATGCATCAAGAAAGCTAAGCCAGTTGTGACCTGCAGTTTGGCCCACCAGCTGATCAATCCTTAGCAAAGGAAAGTTATCATTTGGGCACGCTTTGTTGACCATTTTGTAGTGCACACAAACGCGTCATTTGTCGTTCTTCTTGGGCACCACCACAATGTTTAAAATCCACTTTGGATAATGGACCTCTCTAATTGCCTCTACTTCTAGCAAGGTCCCTACCTCTTTAGCTACTATTTCAGTGTAGTGTAAGGCCGATCTACGAGTTCTTTGTATAACTGGTTTGGTGATGGGGTTGGCGTTAAGCTGATGATAGATGAAGTTTGGATTAATGCTAAGCATGTTATATGGAGTCCAGGCAAACACTTCGAGATTGGAGATCAAAAAATCCATGATCTCCTTTGTCTCAGGGCTGTACAAAGATGAGCCAAGCGAAAAGAACTTCTTTGGGCCGTTCTCATTAATCTTTGCTTCCATTAGCTCTTCCATAGCCTTCTGTTCAGCTGTTTTGCCGACATCTGCGAACATTCATTACTTTCTGATTCTTCTACCATCTGCACAAATCCTTTAGCAGTACGGTTGCCATTCACCGTCATGAAACACTGTTTGGACATGATTTGGTGTCCCAAGACCTCCTTAATTACCCTAGCTTTATTTAGGAACCGAATTACTTGAAGGTAGGTTGACGCCACTGCTCGCATGGCGTACAAGCATGCTCTCCCAAGAATGATGTTGTAAGTGGATGGGACTTTTAAAACCCAAAACTCCACTTGCTTGACTATCGAGCTAGCTTTTGACTAGCAAAATAATCTTGCTAACCGGCCACTTAGGGATAGAGTTAAAACCTACCGAAGGTGAGGTGGCTGGCTCCAAGTCTTTATCCTTCAGCTTCAATTATTTAAAGGTCTCATAGTACATTATCTTGCACGAACTCCCATGTCAATGGTGAGCAATTGGTTGATCTTGACAGGGGTTTTAGTATTTGTTTTGAACCTGGTAACAAATGCCTTAGCGAGTTGCGCCCAGCAGGCAATGTTGCCCTCTGACAATCTCTTAAACCAAGTCAAGACCAATTCCCCAAGACTTGAAGGAAACATGATATACAGGCCTTATTCCGCATGTGTATAGCCAATATTTGTCAAAAGTGGCCAAGGTGCATGTATGGATCTGACTTCCCGTCATAGATCATAAACTTAGGTTGGTTAAAGCCTAAGGGCAGTGATGCATTCTTTATTGCCGGAACGAACGACAAGCTCTATAATCTTGCCAACGCTCTGTCTGCTGGCTCAAAGGCAAAGTGCGGCATTGGCATTGCAACTTCGAAGCTTCCATGCATCCTAGGAGCCAATCGTTGCAACGCAGATGCCCTTTGGGGGTCCTGTGACTAGCAACTTCCCTCCTTCGGGCCCTCTCATCCAAGACAGTCTGCAAATTTATCGACCTGGGCAACTCAATATGTCGTGTAGATGTTTGATGAGTGTGTGAGGGTCAATAACTACTTCCCTCAATGTACGACCTTTCAGACCTCACCCTCTCAAACTTGGAGTAATGAGTTCTGGAGGTTCTTGAATGAGTGTTGCTTGTCTAGAGGCTTCTACTCTTGGAATGTGTGGACGTGAAATGCCTAACCTGATCCCTAGAACAGCGAGACTGTGTTCACCCTTCGCAGATCTCCACTCCAGCCACGCATTTGCCCTTCACTTGGTGCTTTAAAGTCTCCATGTCTGCTACCATCCTTCTTATCAACTTGTCATGCTCCCTCACCCGATCCTCCAGAACCTAAGTGTCTGTCTGTCACCTTTGTCCATCCGAGATTTGGAAGTGGCGAGGGATTAAACCCTGCTTTTCTCGTGCACACTTGTGAGGGTTTTGTCATTGTAGGTCTAAATCTTCCATAGGCGGAGTAGGAGGCAAGTCCTTACATCTCATGTTCCCCTCTGGTGTCTGGTCATCAATGGCAGACTACGACAAATCTTCATTGTGTGCCATTAAAACTGGCTAAAGGAAAACTTGATCAAAAGGTAAGTTCTCTAATGCTCCCCACAAACGAAACCAATTGTACGAGCACAAAATAATTTTCACTCGTATAATCGTGTTGATCAAGCTCCCACTCCTCCAAACGTCATCATAATGCCTGAAATCACAAATGTGAGCTAGCTGGCAGGTGTGTGCCAGAAATCTCTTCGATGCCTAAGTCAGTAAATAGACTAAGGATATAAAAGTTCTATGAATTCGGGAGTATGGATTGCAATACCTGGATGAGAGTTTGGCTTGAGCTTTTATAGATTCTGCATGGCACAATCCTAGTAGAACTCTAACTCTACTTAGTAGAGTCCTTCTTGGAATTACATTCCTAAAGGACAATGCTTATCCTTTGATACCCTCTTCACTACAAGCCAAGTGAGATGGCACAACTCTACGCTCGGTTGTCGTCATACAACGGGACTACCTTTTCTTCTGTCCACCACTAGCGTAGCCGCGTAACACGCCGCACCGTGCAATGCTTGATCTGCACAATTCCATACTGACATTGCTCAGCTTTTCTCCTAGATCGGTCAAATATTTATTGCTTGCTCCCCTTAACCGCCTTAACCGTAGCTCGGTCATAACATTGATTGCATTTAAGTGGTAGCTAGGCTTAAGAACACATGATCAATCGCTAGGCCAGTCAACCATGTTGACCAACCTAGCCTTTGTTCGGTCCAAAGCCGTGATATTTCAACTCATAGCCCGGCCCACTCTGTAGCCCAGCTCCACGAAGGCAATTCTAAATAGCTCGACCCAATTTGGCTGCACAAATTACCCTCTCATCACTAATTATAAGTTTTAGTAACAGTTTAAAAAAATTGTCACAAAAAATGGTCAATAATAATTAACTTTCAACAATAGTTTGAAAAATTCGTTATAAAAAAACATCATTAATTTTAAATTTTAGTAACAATTTATAAAAATTGTGACAAAAAAACAAAAGTCAGTAATTGTCAATGTTTAGCGACATATATAAAAAATCGTTACAAAAAATTATTTTTAGCAATGATTGTACCATGACTTATTTTCAATAGGGCTTGATCGGAATTAAATGCAACTATTAGGACCTATTAGTAATTTACCCTTAAAAAAATCTTATCATGCCAAGCTCGAGTTTCATTAATATTAACGAGCCGAGTCAAACTAAACTCGAGCCCAGTTACTTATCGAGCCGAGCTTGAACTCAATAAACAAGCTCGATAAGCAAATAAGTCGAGCTCCAGCTCAGCAAAGTTCAACTCAGCTCGACTCGTTTGCAGCCCTAGCTATAAATTAATAAGTTTTGGCCGTGGGCTCTTGTGAGTTAAAGAGCCATTTGGACTCTCTTTAATTTCAGGGGGACTTACGTGTAAGTGCTAATAGATAGACTTATTTTCCTATAAGTTCTATGATAATTAATGGCGTTTTTCATCCAACACTATTACAAAACGTCAGAAATAATTGATGTTTAGCGATAATTTAAAAAAATTGTCACAAAAAATGTCATTAATTATAAGTTTTAGCGATAGTTTAAAAAAATCGTTGTAAAAAAGTCACTAATTTTTAACTTATTGTAACAGTTTAAAAAATGCGTCATAAAAAAAGTCACTAATAGTAAGTTTTAGTAATAATTTATAAAAATCGTGATATAAAAAGTCACTAATTGTTAATTTTTAACGACATGTAAAAAATTGTCACAAAAAATTATTTTTAGCGAAAATTTTTAATAGAATTTAATGAGAATTAAATTTAAGTATTAGAATTTATTAATAATTTATACTTAATTTCATGATAATATGCTCTAATGAATATAAACTCAAAATTGGGCAATAAGTAACGTAGTAAACAGTGCCAAGTTTGTGTACAAGAATTATTTTTAGTGGACGGTTTGGGTCACATGTAATTGGATGGTTGGGTTGGATTTGCCCCGTAAGGATTTTTCTGGGTTGAGTTTATGGACGAACTCGAGTTAAAAACCTTGATCAAAGCTTTTAAGTGCTCGATTGGTAATAACTTTTTTTAGTTAGTTTTTTTTATTTTTTTTATTTTTTAGTTTGGAGTTTTTTTATTTGTTTAGTTTTTTTGTTTGGCTTTTTAACTTTGTTTTAGGCAAATTTGTTTTATCCTTCTGTGATTTTTGACTTTTCAAAATTTTTTTTTTTTATTTTTTTGTAATTTTTTTAGCTAAACTCAAAAATCAAAAGGACCCTAAATCATCTTTTATAGGTTAGAATGGGTTAGGCCCTGATACGGTCAGGTCAGGCCAGGGGACAGGTGGGCCAAATTGGATAATGTCAGATTTTTTGATTACTGATCACTCGATAATCCTTATTTAGGAGAAATCCGTGGTAAGCTACAGGCTCCAGTAACAGCTCCCGTCTTGGACAAATGCTTATCTCTTTGGATATCAGTTGTGATTCTCTTATTTGGTGTTATTTTCATTTTTTGTTTTTTATTTGATTTTTTGTAAAGCACATGAAACTTATTAAGTTGTTTTTAAAATTCATTTTCTAATTTTTTTAAAAAATAATTTACTTTAACAAAACAAAAAGCTATGTTCAAATTTTTTTGGCACAAAATATTTTTGGCACAAAATATAAATAAATAAATATATATTGTGTTTTTAAAATTTTCATTATTTTTATGTCAGAAACATGAGGGAAAAAAAATAATAATAATACCAAAACCAAGTCAAGGAGGTGGTCCTACCTACGTTATTGCCCATCACCGCGAAAACGCAAGTGAAAGTCATAAAATTACCAAGAAAATCATATAAACCACTAAATAATACCAAAACCAAGTCAAGGAGGTGGTCCTACGTTATTGCCCATCACCATGAAAATGCAAGTGAAAGTCATAAAATTACCAAGAAAATCATATAAACCATTTTGTGATTGCCATTTTTTTGTTTTTTTGTTTTTTTTTTGTTTTTTTTTTTTTGGGGGGGGGTCTCTTGTGTGTGTTTGGGGGATATGAGGTCACTGCTGCACAGTAGTGACTGTTGTGCCTCAATTTAAGGTGTATTATAGATTTATTTTTATGATTTAAACCGTTCATTTTGTAGAATTTGTTGAGTACTTCATGTCTACCAAAAATCATATTAATCGGATATAAATAACTATATAATCGAATTGCATATTTTTATGCTATTTCTCAAAAGAAAAAGTTATTATTTATTTTTTTTAGTTATAGATCATATAGTTATTGATATCTGATTAATATGATTTTTGGCATGCATGAAGTACTCAATAACTCCTACAAAATGAACGGTTTGGATCATAAAAATAAATTCATAATATACCTTAAATTGAGACACAACAGTCACTGCTGTGTCTTTAGTATAACAGTGACCCCATTTCCATGTTTGGGTGATGGAGTGATGCCTTTCTATATCTTATTTTTAATTAAAAAAGTTTGGGTGATGGAGTGACGACTTTCCATATCTTATTTTTAATTAAAAATGAAATTTTTTAGTAGGTCATTTTTTTTAAAAATTACTAAAAAAGTATAAAGAAAGGTTAATTATACTTTTCACTCTTATAATTTGACTTAAATTTTATTTTAGTCTCTATAATTTTAATTTGAATAATTTGATCTTTACACTTTAAGTGTACTTTTAAGAGCAAACTTCACTTTATCCCCTTATGGTTTAGACCATGTGCGGATTACCCTCCTGACGTTCGAATATCACCACACAAACCCCCCCGTGGTTGATGGAGTGAAGTGCACAGTTAACTTTTTCATCTATTCTAACAGGTTGTGCAGTACACGCGAGTGTGGTGCAGTTGGACATGAATTGATGATGTTCCCTCACAATTAAAAGACCAAAATACCCTCATCTTCATCATCAATTTCCAAAGTATACCCTCATCTTCATCATCAATTTCCAAAGTATACCCTCATCTTCATCATCAATATCCAGATCTGGAAATGTGATGATTTAGGAAATGTGTAATATTATTTTGTGATGTGAAATTATAAGTTCATCAATTTATAGTGAAGCCCCTTCGATGATCAGTACTTGAAACGATGACTCCCATTATTCATAACCTTTTCTTGTGTACATCAATTCAAATTAAAGATGTCCACAATCCTAATTGAAGTTCCATCATGTTAGTTTCTTAAATTAGTTTTATCTATGTTAAGTTCAATTAAACTGTGTTGATATGTGTCTTACTAACCTAAATAATAATTGATGATTTCATTCTACTTCAGCAGAGTAGCTCTTTTTATTCTACCTAGTGTGATGTCAAATATCGACGATCAAAACCCCTCTCCTCCATCCCAACTCTCTACGCCTTCCTCAGACGATCACAGCCCCAAAGTCGGCGTCAAAGAGGACCTCTCCATCCCCGGCCAGACCATCGGCTGCCAACTCCACGGCATCGCCGCTTTTCTTGCCCTTCCTTCTCCTTCTCAACAGTTGTCGAAGAAAAAGAAGAAGACGATGATGAAGAAGAACAATTGTCCCAAACAAGGAAGAGTTTAATCTCTGATGCTCTTCTCACCACTTTTGATATCAGGCTTTTATATTGTAAAGGAACTCCTAGGTCTCGTTTGGTTCACCTTGATGAAGAACATACTGAAGATCGCAAATATATATATATATGTATAAATTTGTGTATACGATTGAAGTTCTCCAGATCTAGATATTGATGAAATTGTAAATCGATGATGAAGATGAAGAGAGACTATAAATTGATGATTTTGTAATGTGAAATATTATTTTGTGTAATATTATTTTTATCACTGTAAATGTGATGATTTATTTTGTGACTGGAAATGTGATGATTTTTTGTAATTTGAAGGGTTTAAAACTCTAGGTTCTCTCACACAACCCTAGCTCTTCTCAAATGCACAATGCACAATTGTTGAATGAGGAATGGTAGAGAAAGGTTATATATAAGGGCAAAATAGTATTTTTACTTCTGCCGTTAACGGTATTAACTGTGCACTTCACTCCATCAACCACAGGGGAGTTATGTGGTGATATTCGAACGTTAGGGGGGTAATCCGCACATAGCCTAAACCATAGGGAGGTAAAATGAAGTTTGCCCTATATATTTTTTTTACTATTAAGTCTCTATTTAAAATGACTAAAAAAGAATTGTTATTGGAAAAGAATAAATAAAAGTGTTTTGAACACTTCATTAATCATCAACCTCAATATTCCTTTTCTCTTTTCTCTTCATACTTTTGTCACTTTACATCTTCATACCCAACCCTAATCCAACCCCATTTACTTTAATTTATCATTCTTTCATTATATTTTATATTGAAATAAACAATGGACAATAAAGAAGATATTTTCAAACAATTTTCTGTAGAGAAAGTAGTTTTTAATTGTTGTTCATTGTTTTTTGTAATTTGATTTTCCGAATTTATTCAGAATTGAGTGTCCGAACAAATTCCATATGTTTGGAATTAAGTTTCCAGACAAATATATTTTGTTTGGCACTGAGTATCTATATGAAACAACCAAAATTGATTTTCTTATGTTCGGCACTGAGTATCTAGAAATCGGTAGCCGTTGGTGGATGTAGAGTGGGAGGAGATCTTTGTCTGATGTAGAGTGGGAGGAGACCGTCTGTGGATGTAAAGTGGGAGGAGACCTTCGTTGCTTGGAATCCCTTTTCATCTCAAATGAACTCTCTTCGTCGCTTGAAATTCTCTTCTGATTTTGTTTCTCTATTTATGGGTAATGGGGTGTACAAAATTGATTTGTATATAGTTTTAGCGGTTTTATGGCTAGGATAGTTATTATTTAGGGTGTCCAAACAAATAAATAAAATTTCAATTTTATTATTCGGATGCTTAAAATAATGGGGTGTTCAACCTAATTCTTAGGTGCATTTAGAGCCTCTCTATAACATTTAGCAATGTTATATAACATTAAATATAGAATGATGTAGTTATAACTTACATTGAAACATATTGTTTTAAAACAGCATGTCCATTAAAAGACATTTAATAGCAGAATTTGTATATGATTTACATGTTTTATGGGTTAATTGCACTTGCCCCTCCAAACTTCTTATTTTTTTATTATTTAACTTATATACTATATTTAGTAGAATAGTTACGAGTTTTTGCAGTGTTAATACAAACCATTATAATTATGTTACAAACTGATGCATCTAAAACAAAAAAAAAAATTTTTTTATAAATTATTATGATTATATAACGAACTATTATAATTATGTTATGGATATTAAATATTATGTACTATAGTGCTGAAAAAAGTTATTAATTGTTATGATTTTGAACTAATTATTGTAGTATAATTTTAAAAGGGCTTACGGTATGCATTTTTAAGAGTGCCTACCATAGTTTTGGTCATTTTATTTCTTAAAAAAAAAAAAAAAAAAAAAGTAGAAAAACTGAAAATATTTTCATCTTTCATTCATTAATACGTGACAATTTCAAAAATTTCGTATGGTGATCTATAGAAGATTACAATTCATGTACTGGATAAACTATGTGATATGACTTATCATTTGCATTTTTCTAGTGTTTTATCACTGAAATTTAAGTTCATGGATTATATTTTTTTAGTAATTTTCAGCAATGCTACAGGCCCTCTCAGTGCCACGTGTCGGCCTGTCATTGGCTGAAAACAAAAAAAAAAACAAGTTTTTTGGACCAATGGGAAGGGACCCCAACACCCCCACTGGGGTTCGAAGCTTTATTCAATAATTTTTTAGTTTAGGTTTAATAGTGATTTGTTGATTTTAATAGTTGAAATTGGACTTGATTTGACCTCTTAGACTTACTTAATACTTGATTTTTTAATTACGGAGCTGCTGCAGAGCTCTAATTGGAGCTTCTGCAATACAGTTCTAATAAGCTGTCCAGTAATAAAAAAAAAAAAAAATGAAGTAAGAGATTAAAAAAAAAAAAAAAAAGACAAATTAAAGTTCCATTAAAAGTCTTTTTTAAAGATCTAAATCATTTTTCTTTTAATTATCTTTTAGCTTAATTTTAATAGTGGTTTGTTGATTTTAATCGTGGAAATTGGATTTGATCTGACCGGTTAGACTTGATACTTGACTTTTCAACTCCAATGTCATAATCCCAGCTATGCTCCTGAGCAGAAATGCCGCCGGTTTCTATTCCTTGACAAGATCTTTGACAACATCCATGACAAAGAGTTTACATTCTACGATTTTACTTTGTTTTGTTTTGCTTTATTTGTTTTACATTATTATTTTTTTGCTAAAGTTCTACGATTTTGTTTATCCAACAATTCTTTCAACTTCAAGGTCCCGTTTATTTTGGGATTAAATAGATGAGAAGGGATTAAGACAGAAGTGAGTATTGTGTTTATTTGTAGAATTGGAGAGGAGATTAGGATAGAAGAGGTGATATAGATAGAAGTTGGAAAGGAGATTGAGATGGAAGAAGTGAAGATAGTATTAGAAAAATAATGAGGGGATTAAAAATTTTTTTATTTTTTTTATATTGATAATTTTTTTTAAATATTAATGTTTAATTTTTTATATATTTTTTATTTATTTTGTTATTTTATATAAAAATAATTTAACAATTCCTACACTAACAACTATCATAAAAAAAACACAATTTTACTTAATCCCCTCACTATTAATTCTCTCACTATAAATTCTCTCTATTTTATCTCCAAAAATAAACAAAGCCCAAAGTACAGAGATTTATCCTTAGTTTAATGAATATTGGAAATATTCTCTTTGAAAGAATGGAATGTTAATGGTGAAAACTATAATTGTAAGATAACAAATTTACTTTTACATTCAAACGATGGTGTTGAGTAGCCACTGTTTGGCAAGGTAAATTGGGACTGTTTTAACCACAAACGGATAAAAAAAAAGCTAAATCAATCAAATGGAGACAAAAGCCAAGCACCTGCTTGGCAACAACCCATGCCGCTGATCATTTGCCAAACTGTCCCACTCACTCCTATGACTGTGCCTACCTCTTGAGAACTTTTTTGTCATTCACTTGGTGTACCATGTTTGAATTTGGTTTTAAATTGGGCATAGTGATTGTGCCTACCTTTTGTTTTTTTATAGTTGTCGTTTGATTAGTTTTTTTTTTTTTAGGGCTGTGCTACATCCCTGAAATTGGGGGCTCCTAACCCCCCGAAAAAATCAGAGCAAGGCAAAAAAAAAAAAAAAAAAATGTCCAAAACGACGTAATTTTAGGCATTAGGGGATTAAAGGGGACATTTTTAGAGGGACAAATCATTTCTTTTTTTTTAATTGTTTTCTTTTTGAGTTGAAATTTTTTAAATTTAAAATTAAAAATATTATTTTAAAAAATAAATTAAAAATTAATTTTTTTTAACTGCGCAAAGATACGAAGTGATATGATTTTAAAAAGTTTAAAAATTAATAAGTTGACTTTTAACCGTGTTTTCAAAATAAGTTAAAAGTTCATTTGATTTGACTTTTTTAATTTTGTAAAAAAAAAAGCTAAAAAAGCTAAATAATTATAATTTAAATATAAAAAAATACATGAAAAAATTGAAAAATGACAAAAACGTAAATTTGGAAAAAAAAAAAAACACATGAAAATTCATTTTTGAAAAATAAAAACAAATTAATGTATACAAATAAAAAAAATGACAAAAATATAAATTAAAAAAAAAAGAACCACAAAAATATGTCTCATCCAAAAAAATAAAAGATAAAAAATAAAAACAAAAATTAACATTTGTCATGTAATTTAAAAATAAATAAAACACATGAAAACTTATTTTTGAAAAATAAAAACAAATTAATGTATACTAATAAAAATAAAAAAGACAAAAATGTAATTTAAAAAAAAATGAACAAATTAATGTATACAAAAAAAATGACAAAAATATAAATGAAAAAAATATATATATATATTAATACACCTAATCCTAAAAAAAAAACAAAATCTGGTACAATGACGGTGACACGGAGGATGTAAGGCAATAAGTTGACATGTAAAAATCACTTTAAGGACAGTTCGGTCATTTAATATGAAGACACCTTAATATTAAATGACACCTTATTAAAAAGTTAAAATGTCAAAAAAATCAAAAAAATTCTTTCTAGATTATACTTTTTAATCCTAAATTAAAATAATCAAAAAAATTAAAAAATCAAAAAGTAAACCCACCTCGCAAACGACACCGTCAGATAAAAAAGTTTGCCTTTCGAACATTAGGCTCTTGCATGTGATGCTGAAGGGAGGGACTTCATGTTGGGACAATCGATTACTTCGACGGTCTTCAACAATGACCCTTCAAACGTGTAAGCTTGGCGGCAAAACTCCAAAGGTTTGGCACATCCTCCTGAGTTTGAGATTATTTGAGGGAACATGAGAATGTTATCCACTCACACTTGTTTGTGTGTTTTTGCTTTTAAACAAACATGGCTCTCATAGCAGAGAAGACCACCACAGGCCGTGAATACAAGGTCAAGGACATGTCCCAGGCCGACTTCGGCCGCCTCGAGATCGAGCTCGCCGAAGTCGAAATGCCGGGTCTCATGTCATGCCGGGTCGAGTTCGGCCCATCACAACCCTTCAAGGGCGCCCGCATCACCGGTTCGCTCCACATGACGATCCAGACCGCCGTCCTAATCGAAACCCTAACCGCCTTGGGAGCCGAAGTCCGGTGGTGCTCCTGCAACACCTTCTCCACCCAGGACCACGCCGCCGCCGCTATAGCCCGCGACTCCGCCGCCGTGTTCGCCTGGAAGGGAGAAACCCTCCAGGAGTACTGGTGGTGCACGGAGCGGGCCCTCGACTGGGGCCCCGGCGGCGGACCCGATTTGATTGTCGATGACGGCGGTGACGCCACTCTGCTGATCCATGAGGGGGTGAAGGCGGAGGAGGATTTTGAGAAGAGTGGGAAGGTTCCAGAACCGAGCTCTACTGACAACGCGGAGTTTCAGATCGTGTTGAGTATTATTAGGGATGGACTGAAGATTGATCCCAAGAGGTATCACAAGATGAAGCAGAGATTGGTTGGAGTTTCGGAGGAGACGACTACTGGTGTCAAGAGGCTTTATCGGATGCAGGCTGATGGAACTTTGTTATTCCCTGCTATCAATGTCAATGACTCCGTCACCAAGAGCAAGGTATCGATCTATATTTGTTCATTCATAGTTGGGTCTGTTTCAGATTTGAGATTTATAGTTGTTAGATCTGAAAGTGATAGCAGTGTGTGTGTTCATGTACTCTTTGATCTGGTTTTTCAATCTCTTTATTTTAACAATTATATCTTAATTTACAAGTGTAGATCTGAGATTTACAGGCTCGGTTATGTAGATTGATCTAATTTTGGATTTGTTGGGTTGATTTTACTAGATTTGTTCTCAGTTTTTGTTACTTGTTAAAATCTAGATCAATGTTTTTTTTTTTTGTTGACATTTTTGCTTCTGATCTTAAGCTTCACATATTCACAAATAAAGAATATACTGCTAGTGATTTTGTCTTTTTATTGATTCTTTCAGTTTTGTTCTATTATCTTCTGTGAATTATACTTGTATTTCTACAAACTGTTGATTCAGTTCACTCTATCTCAATTATCTAACAGATTTGAGTTTCATTTTCTGAGAATTGCCCCAACTATTACTCACTTACTGATCTAACTGATTATGTTTAATAAATTTGTAATCTTTGACTACTCTTGGATTTGAAATTGAGATTTTGGAAACCCTTTTCTTCTACTGCTTGTTGACTACAATTTTGAGTAGCTGATCTTGTATTTTCAAGTAACATATAGTTTCTTATCTTAAAAATCACTGATTTTGAACTCTTGATTTCACTCTAATGATCTTTTTGTTCTTTATGTGAACAGTTTTATAACTTGTATGGCTGTCGCCACTCACTCCCTGACGGTTTGAAGAGAGCCACTGATGGTATGATTGGTGGAAAGGTCGCTGTTGTCTGTGGTTATGGTGATGTTGGCAAGGGCTGTGCCGCTGCAATGAAGCAAGCTGGAGCACGTGTGATCGTTACTGAGATCGATCCAATTTGTGCCCTTCAGGCTCTTATGGAGGGCCTCCAAGTTCTAACCCTCGAAGATGTGGTCTCAGAAGCTGATATCTTTGTCACCGCCACTGGCAACAAGGACATCATCATGGTTGACCACATGAGAAAGATGAAGAACAACGCCATTGTCTGCAATATTGGCCATTTTGATAATGAAATTGACATGCATGGGCTTGAGACATACCCGGGCGTGAAGAGGATCACGATTAAGCCCCAAACAGACAGGTGGGTTTTCCCCGACACCAAGTCAGGCATCATTGTCTTGGCCGAGGGGCGGCTTATCAACTTGGGTTGTGCTACAGGGCATCCCAGCTTTGTGATGTCTTGCTGTTTCACTAACCAAGTGATTGCCCAGCTTGAGCTGTGGAAGGAGAAGAGTACTGGCAAGTATGAGAAGAAGGTGTATGTTTTGCCCAAGCACCTTGATGAGAAGGTCGCGGCACTTAACCTTGGTAAGCTCGGAGCTAAGCTCACCATTCTCACCAAGGACCAGGCTGATTACATTAGCATTCCGGTTGAGGGTCCTTACAAGCCTGCTCACTACAGGTACTGAGGAAAGAGAGCAGAGAATAGAACATCTGAAAGGCATGGTTGTTTTTGTTTTCTTTTATGCTTTGATTTGAAGTAGAACGGTAGTTTTTTTTTTTTTTTTTTAAATGATGGGGGTTGTGTTTGGTGGTGGTGAGGGTTGAGAGGAAACAAATGGATCCTTTGTGAATTAAAGACGCATGAACCTATAAAAACCCTAATCGGCCCAATAGCATACTAATCATTTCTACATATTAATATTAACTATTTAATTATGAAGCTTCTGATCTTTGTAATTTTATTTTGACATTTACTTTTAAATTATTTCAATATACTCTCGATTCCTTATTTGTTTTCAATTTTAGTTATAGAGTCGCCCCAACTGAAAACTCGCAAATCTTGATTGAACTAAAGCACTCAGGAACCATTTCTAAAATCATAATAATAATTAAATTAATTTTCTAAATATATTTTTCACATAGAAATTTTAGGTTTTTGCTTCTCAGTACAATTGTGCCGTTTAATTCAAAACACAGAAATTTTAATGGAATTAAATTCTCAACTTCTAAATAAATTATATACTACAATTAGTTAAATATTCAAATTCATGATTTAAGGTTTTGGCCATTATGTTTTTCTTGAACCACATTTTGACTCTATACATATATATATATACATGGCCAGCTACACTTAACCATTATACATATATATATACATGTACACTTTTTTCAAATAAATAATTTTGTACACAAAATATCTTTATATATATAATTGCACACAAGAAAATCAACAAAATCTCTTAAAATTCCTTGCACATGGCCAGCTACCTTGGGAAGAGAAATTAGTACATCTTTTTCAAACATAATCCATGAAATCATGGAAAAGTGTTCTAGTACACCCCAAAACATGGAACAATACTTTCACCCTGAGTTCAATCATGACCAAGGCCTAGCTAGATCATGACTAATTGCATAAATAAAACCTCTAATAATTCACTATTCTATTAAGTTCCAACTAAATCCAAAATATCCAATCCAATTCCAACCCAGTGTTTTTAAAGGCTCAAAACACACTAAGGCGCTAAATGTCTCTTGGGGCCTAGGCGCAAGGTGAGGCGCGGGCTTTATTGAAATAAGGTGCACAGTGTTAGTAAAAAATAAAAAAATTAACATAGACTAATCATTCATAGTACTAAGACAATTTTTTTTTAAAATTAAAAAGTAATCAAGATTCAAGACAAATTATAGAATAATTCTCAAAGTTATGAAAGTGCATATTACATAGCATTCCAATTTTCAAAGATAAAATAATCCACATTCAATAAAATAAAATAAAAAAACATAAACACTAAAGATCCAAAACATAAATATCCAACAAATACTAATATATGTCTTAACACTTAAAAACATTAATATCATAAGAAAGGATAGGTTAGGTCGGTCAGTCAATCATTATCCTCAACATCAATGGCAAACAAACTATCATTTTCTTCTCCATCAATTGATTGATATCCCTCAACATCTTCCTCCTCTGTGTCATCTGAGCTTGCTTCCTCTTCATCTATTAATTGAAGTGGAGTTAATCTTGATTATTTAGATATCCTCGGTTGTGCCTTTGAGCGTGAACTTGTTGATCTACTTGCATGGCTACTTTCTTCTACTTTCGAAGCTCTAGCTACAGTGGCCCACGTCAAGCCATCATCATCATGAAACACTGGCTCATTATTTTCATCTGATTCTCCATCCATCTTCCTAAGCAACCACTCATTACTTTCATCAATATTTTGTAAAGATATGGGATCAAGAGAGTTGCGCATATCATACCTAAATCTCAATGTTCTATTATATTTAACAAATACTAAATCATTGAGACGTTGTTGTTCCAATCTATTTCTTTTCTTGCTATGAAGTTGCAATTATTAAAAAGATATTAAATTCTATATAATGAGAATAAAAAATATTTGAATTCAACAAAAAATTAGTTAGAATGTTAAATACTGGCATGTTCAAATACGCTTCAATTTCGTTCACAACCTGATGAACTACATGTTAGGCTAAGGACTTTTATGGCAAAAGTTTGCAAGTTTGGGGTTTTAGAACCATATGATGCCCACCAATTAGCTGCGATAATCACTAGTTAGAAATAATTATTACCAAGTATTGAGTTTTACTAAAAGTATTACTAAAAATAAACTCTATGAGTCTATAATCTATTACCTGGTGCCCTTGTATTTCTTTGTCTAATCGCAACAGGCTTGCCAAAAAGGCTCTCAGCCTTCGTATAAATACTCATCTCATTAGTGATCAAATCTTGAATAGTGACATCCGGGACCAACCTTTGCATGCATTCATAGAACCCATTCATCACTTCATGATCTTTTTGTACCTCTAAAGCTTTTGGGTAAAAGAATTCTGGGTTAAGAATGTGCGCAGCTGCATGTAAAGGCTAATGCGATTGGACATCCCATATTTTATCGATGATTTCGAAGATTTCATTATACTTCTCTTCTTTATGATCAAATAAACTTGAAACACATTCTTTTACCCTATCCATTGCCTCGTAAATGTATCCTGTGAGAGGTTTCTTCTCAGTATCAACCAATCTAAGCACTTTGACGAGAGGACCACCAGAGACCTTAAGGGCAAACACAACAGTATTCCAAAATGAAGGCATCAACAAAGTTTGTGTCATTCTTTTACCTTGTGGCTCCTTTGCCCATTTGCTTAAAGTCCAGTCTTCAGAAGTGACCATGCTTTTCAAATGTTTTTTTGTTGATGCATCCTAGACAAAGTTAGAAAGGCGGTTGCAAATCTAGTTTTTGCAGACTTGATCAAATTCTTCAGATTTGTATAACGCTTCATCATGTTTAGCAACGTAAGCCGGTTATAAATGTAGCCATGTACTGCAATACCCCTTTCAAATGTCTTTTTCAGTCGAGGTATCTTGAAAATGTCTTCTAACATCAAGTCCAAGCAATGAGCAGCACATGGTGTCCAATACAAGTGCTCATACTTGGCTTCCAAAAACCTCTCTATAATGTAACAATTACGAAGAATTATTATTTTTAAGGTTTTAAATTTTAAAACAAAACAAACTATGAGTAAACAATTTTGACGTAAGGAAAGAGGAAATATTCTTACCCGCCAACACATTAGCTGCAGCACTATCAGTAATAACTTGCACTACATTCTCTTTTCTAACTTTCTCCACAAACTTGTCTAGTAATTCAAATAGTTTCTGCGTATCCTTTGAATAGCTAGAAGCATCAACTGACTCAACAAACATGGTTCCTCTTGGACAATTAACTAAAAAGTTAATCAATGCCCTTCCTCTCTTATTAGTCCAGCCATCGGCCATTATGGAACACCCGCATTTTGCACAATCTTTTTTATAATTATTTATCAAATCTTCAGTATGTTTCACCTCTTTTTTGAGTTGGGTAACCCACACTTCATGGTAAGTTGGTGGCTTCATACCGGGATCATATTACCTAATGGCTTCAATCATTGGTTCAAAACTCTTATAATTTACTGCATTAAAAGGGATACCAGCATCATACATCCACCTTGCAAATCTTTGCACTGCCCGGGCTCTCATTTCCTTTTTGTAAGGGTCATTCGCATCAATTTGGTTTGCTTCTCTTTTGTTTGGTCTCTTCGATTTTTCACCATTGATTTAGGATTGAGTGTGAAGTAAACATCTATAGGCCCTTTTCTCTTTGGCATTTTTGATTTGGATTTGGATTTGGATGAACCTTGGCTGCTACTTGTCAACTTACAGCGTTGATTAACATTGATCTCAACAACGTCATCATGTTTATTTTCATCTTCATCTTCCATGTCCATGTCATTGAAATCAGGAAACATGTTCATTTCTTCTTTTTGTGTCTTCTTTTTTGACATGAATTCTCTAATCTCTTCTCTTACATGAGCTGGACACTTCGGGCAAGCAGTGTCATTCCTATAACCTCCCGTGAGGTGTTGTTTCACCCGATAAACACCTCCATTTGATACTTTACCACAAAAATTACACTCAAACTTGTTTAAATTGTTCTCCTCTACCAAATGGGCATGTTGCCACGCCGGATCTTTTCTATCACTTTCCGATGTCATTTTCTACACAACAAATTTAATAAATGGAAAATAATTTCAATGTAATGTAATGTGTGATGAATTAATTATTTGTAATTTTTTTTTCCTAACAGTGAAAGGAAAAAAAAAAGGCCAACAACACAATGTATTAATTAATTATTTGTATTTTTTTTAAAGTGTATTTTTTTCAGTTAATCAATCAGAATTAGTAATAAAAGTCTTATTTTGTATTGGTATTTTTTTTTTGTTTTTTGGTTTCTAATAGAGACTCAAAGGCATAATTGAACAAAAAAAAGAAAAGAAAAGAAAAGAGAGCAGTCGACAGAGACAAACAAGTAGCCCAAAAGAAGAAGAAGAAGAAGAAGAAGAAGAATGAGAAGGAGAGAGAGAGAGAGAGAGTCGAAGTCGAAGAAGCCCAAAAAAAAAAAAGACCACCGAAGCAACGAAGAAGAGAAAAAAAAAATAGAGCAGTCGACAGAGACAGACAAGTAGCCTAAAAGAAGAAGAAGAAGAAGAAGAAGAAGAGACAGAGAGAGTGTTGAAGTCGAAGAAGCCCAAAAAAAAAAAAAACAGAGTTGAAGAAGTTGAACCAAAAGAGAAAAATAAAAATAAAAAATTGCATAGCGAACCAGAAGAGAAGATTAAGAAGTTGAAGCACACCTGAAATGTCGAAGTCTAAGTCGAAGTCGAAGTCCAGCAACCCAGTCGAAGTCGAAGTCCAAGGCGAAAGAGGAAGAGATGACACAGTTTAGGGATTCATTTGAGTCGTATTTGGGTTATATTGTATATGAGTTGTAATCCTCTATGGTTAGAGCCATTCGAACACATACCATAACCGTTAGATTAGAATAAGCTTTAAACAATCAAGCGCGCCTAGGCACGAGCCTTGCGCCTCTCTCGCCTGGTTCAAGTCGCGTCTAAGGCACGTGACTACCTTAAAGCGCCTTGCCTGGGTCCTGTTCAGGTGCACAGCTTGCGCTTCGCTTCACTTCGCCTTGCGCCTAGGTGCGCTTTTCATAACATTGTTCCAACCAATGGGCATTTTGGACCTTTTACACCAATTTTATTATAAACACAACCACTCCCTTAGCAATTTTCAGACAAGAATATACACACAAACGCCCATTCAGCTAAGAGGGAGAGAAGGGAAAAGAATGAGCTTGGTGGAAGAAAGGAAAAAAAGAGAAGGTCATGCTAGTTAACCAACCAAGCCTCAAATATGTTACAACACAACTCTCTCTTTTATTTTCCTTTTCAAATACATGTTATTAGAGGTTTAATATAATATTTTCAGATGTGTTGTAATGGTGTTCATGTGTTCAAAGTTGATGAATTGGGCTTTGATCATTCTTCTATTCATTTTATCTCTTAATAGATGCAAAAGTACCTTTTTCTTCTCATATCTCACATTTTTTTAATGGCATACCACCACTATAAAAATCTGAGTTATTGATACATCATTTAGTATGTTTTCATCACAAAAGAAGTGAAAAATTTCCCTTAGTTGACCTCTTTTCTCACCAATCTTCTTATTTTGAGTATTGTGCATGAAAAATCTATTTTACAGTCAATTTTCAAAAAATTTAGAAAAATGTAGAAAATTTTTTTGGATCTCGGTTTTATGCCAAAATCTTACTTAAGGATTATCTTTCAAGGAAAATTCGTTTCATTGAAAAAAAGTGAGTGGTTTGTAAGAAAATCCGATTTTCGTAATGGTTCACGAATCTAGACAGCACTGGAGTGTTTCTTAAATAACTAAAAATCTAGATAAGCTATTCCATTTCCAAAACATGTTCTGAAAACTAGATTAAATTTTCTACGAACCATAGGAAGGCCGAGTTCTGGAAAAATCTGAAATAGCCCTTTTGATTTTAATCTTTAAGTAGTACTGAATTTGGAAATTTTGTTTGGCATTGGTATTTTATGCTCTTGTGTTCATGAATATGCTTCTTAATATATAATCATGTCTTGGTATGATATTACATATGTCATGGATGTGTACCTTTTATTTTAGTCCTTCGATGATGCTTACATCTATGCAAATTTATTCCTTTGTTACTTGCTTGTACTAACCAACTTAAAACGTTAATCTCAACGGAAAACTTAATGGGGTGGTTAATGGGGTTTCAATCACATGACTATTGTTATGAGATAAATTTATGTTCAAATTGAATTGATTAACGGGACATGTTCCCCTTGGAAGTAAAGTCTTGTGCAAGCGGTTGTTTCGAAAAGAGCTATTGTATTTGAACCCTAGGTATTTTGGTGTAAAGAGGGATTTGGGCAAGGACTATTATTACCGTCTCTTTTGAGGCCCTGCGGTTGGCGCTATGCAGTAGATAGTCGTTGGTAGGCATCCAAGGTAAATTCTGCAACAAAGCAACAAAAGAGGGGGGCATACCGAATAATGCGCGTTCGATTCTTGTGGTTGGGAGAACGAAGTCTGTTTGAGGGATTTCTAGTTTACTAACAACTAACCTTGTAACTTTTGCTATTTTCTTGAATATCATGTTTCTTTCTCCATTGTTGCAATTGCCATTGTGTATTGAATTGGGAAAAAGGGACGGGGTGTGTGTACGTTTACTGGGCATTCAAAGCTCATGGCGTTTCATGCCAAGTATCGAAGAAACATACAAGGTCGATGAAGAGCCAGAGACATTTGAAGACTTATGTTTGCCTTAAAGAAAATTAGAAGCCATTTTGCTTATGAATCTGTTCGTGCTTTTTGGAATGTAATAGACTAATAGTAATGGAACTCGTTTTGAGATTTAAGTTTTGAAACACTATAATTATTATTTGCTTATATATCTTTGTAATCCTATGGCTATCTCCGTATTACTTATGAGACCTTGCATTAATACCTCTTAAGATCTATCAAAAAGATAGCTTGTTATCTAAGGTTGTTGGACTTGGAAGGGAGGCTATATTAACTTCTCCAACCTTCCTGGGATCTTACCTGGCTATTGACCAAAGGACTTTTTAGTGACACTACCCTAACCCTTAGAGTAGAAATTGGAGCGTTACAACTTGGTATTAGAGCTTAGGTTCAACCCTCAACCCACGTAACCCAATTTGCAACTCTAGTTACTTTTTCCTATACGTTAGTGTATTATTATAACACTATTATTTAAAATTTACTTAAAAGAAAACTAATAATTGATCCCCTCTCCTTGACATAGGATGGCCAATGACCCATCAAACGTCTGGTACTACGACCACTGGGATTATTACTGTTTCCAAGAAGACCAACACATTGAACTGCTTGACCCGCAAGTTTATTACCAATGGTGTAAAAGGACGGGGAAGGAAAAATTGATTGAGGAAGTAAGGAAAGTGGAGGAAGCATGTCCCTATCTCACCCCTAAACAAAAGAGAGTTGTAATTCAACGCCAACTCAAAAGTTAGTATCAGGCTCTTAAGCATGCACTTGAGCTTGAGAAAGATGACGGAAAATTTCTAGAAGCAATTTTTGAGGCACTTTAGAATGGGCTTGGATTTTTCTCACATTCCCCAATTCAAGAGCGGAACTTTTTATCTGGAGTTAGTACTCAAACCAGAATCCCACCCAATTGGAATAGCGGAGTTTCCCCTGAAAGTCAAGAGCAGTAGGTGTGTCGGGGTCACCGTTCCTCACACTAGGGCAAGAAGTTGGCTCATTCCAAGACCTTGACCGATTTATTAGCAACCAAGCTTAGAGTTTTAATCTGTAATCTCTAAGTATGTGTCAATATGGGTGTAGTACGATCTAGTATAACTCTAAGAATAGTAGTAGGAAGTGTGGTAGCCACAGTTGAGCTGTCAAGATGTAACATTTTGTAATGAAGCCTACTACCTTTTGTAATGGCACCTACTATTATATATGAAGTAGTATTGTCTATTTCACTAAATTTGTTATCAACTATTTGATCTTATTGTTTCAAACACCCTAAAATAACTCTAACTTAAGATTACTTGATTACCCTTTTGCATCCATAATTAGACTCCAACTTATGCCTTACCATGCACTATAAACAGAGAAATGGTAGACTACACTCGAGCCCAATGCAACAGGAAAATGGTACTAGGAACTCAAAATTCTGAGAATGAACTAATACACATGATTGAAATTTTGCACATCGGGGGTCAAATTTTGAAAGGCTTAGGACACCTAAGAGGAAACAGACATGACTGTAGGACTCACCTCTTTGTAGAGTTCAGGGGACAAAAACCTCCCAAGTTTATAGGAGTATTAGATTCGAGGATAGTAGAAAACTGGCTTCAGCAAATTAAGGAAATACTAGATACAATGTGAGTAACAGAGCATGCTAACAAAATTACTCTAGCTGGCTATGAACTGGGAGGGGAAGCATACCATTTGTGGACCTTAATCAAGGAATCTAGGGACATCACGATGATAACATGGGTGCAATTTAGAAATCTATTCTTAAGAAAGTATCTCTTGGACGTGATCAAGTAGGAACGGATCCGAGAATTTCAGAAGCTAGAGCAAGACACGATAACTCAATATGTAGTAAATGTCGAGGAAAAGGTGTGAAGATTCGAGTGGTACCTAGACACTATAATTAGAGGATGGGTCTTACCCAAACAACTCCAAACATATACTGAAGTAGTAGACACTGCCTTAGAGAAAGAAGTAGCCGACACAAAGAGGATTTGGAACAAGAGAAAAGAGAGTCAATCATTTGTAGGACCCCAGAGAAACCAAAAGGGAAACGGGCACAAAAACCTTATTCCAGGCTGCCACCACAACAACCACGACATCAAATTTGAAGAAAAGTTTTTAGGAAAGACCAGTAGGATCGATCCAGTGCTATCATTGTCAACAGATGGGAAATATGGGGTTCGAATGTCCCCAGCATGATGGAGATCAAGAAAAACACTAAATACAACAACCATGGGTAATTAAGCCAGAGACTACTAAACAATGAAATTTCAAAGTGAAAGATACAAGGAACCAAGCCAAATTAGCACTTTATGAGAAAGGAACACAACGACAACAAAGGCGTAGTGAAGAATGGAGGAATATGATGAGGAAATGTTACAAGTGTGGCCAACTAGGACATTTTAAGAATAAGTGTCCTTAACTCGCTCAATCAGGATATCAGGTAAAAGGAACTGGATCAAACACGCAAGGGATTAGTGGTCAGAAGCCATGGACAAATAGAACAAGTTAGTTAACTATACTAGTGGGAAGGAAACAACAAGAGGCCTAGACTCAACAGTAGTTAGAGTCCAATCGACAGAACATTCACACTATAAGCAGACGAAGATCTCACCACGCCGCATCCAAAAGACAAGTAAGATGCCGCAAGCGGACTTGAAGAACTGCAAAAAGAGCTTAAGGAAAATATAACCAGGTTAATAGTTAGAACCCTCTTTGAAGGACTTTTTGTAATCCGAGTATAAGGTGTAAATTCTCTTTTACTAATCCAAGTCTTGGTACTTTTACATTCGTACATCATCAATCTTGAGTACATGTTTTACATTCCTTCATAACTGTGGTATATCAGACCGTTAAAACTTGTATGTGGATGTTTAGGAATAGCCAACATTAACCGAAATAAATTCGTTACTCGTACATGTTGATAGTTACTAATAGAAAGAGATGACTTACCTATCCAACAGAATGCTTTAAGGGGGATAGATTAGTTTCCATGATTCAACAAATCAACAAACACAATGGCATCAACAAATTACCAAAGGAAAGTGTAGATCACCACATCAAGAATTTGGCAATAGAAGCCCTTACATTGGAACAACAACGCCATTACCCATATGATGAATAGTTCAAAGTTTTCATAGAACGCGGAAGATTAACGCATCTCTTTAGTCATTAATCGGGGAGGAATTTGATTCAAAACACTACTATTAGAGCAAGACTAAAGACAGAAGGGAGAATAACTTAAGTGGGGAAGATGATCTGAATGATTAAAAATATGTTGGTGGCACTAGGATGCAATTGCGCACAATATTTCGAGACATGAAGAATGGCTAAAATTTCAAGGACGAAATTTATTTAAGGGGGATGGGTTATGAGACTCCTAACTTTTGTAAACCCTATTAAGTCCCTAAATTTTGAGTTATTATAATAAAGCCCTTAGTTCTTCATTTATTCGCAAATTTAACCTTAGAATCGAAAATGCATCGCGAATGAACCCGCACAAACCCTAATTGGCTCCGATAGCTTAGTAATGATTTCTACACGCTAATATTAATTATTTAACTATGAGACCCTTGACCTTTACTTTTGAACTATTTCAATAGAAACCCTCGATTCCTTATTTGTTTTCAATTTTAGCTATAGAGTCAAAAACGCGAGCCAACTGAAAACTCGCAAATCTTGATTGAACCCAAGAACTTAGGAACCATTTCTAAAATCCAAATAATAATTAAATTAATTTTCTAAATATATTTTTCACACAGAAACCCTAGGTTTCTGGTTCTTAGTATAATTCGCCGTTTAATTCAAAACAAAGAAACTTTAATCGAATTAAATTCCCAAATTCTAAATAAATTATATACTACACTTAGTTAAATGTTCAAACCACATTTTGACCCCAAACTAGTACCATTATACATATATATATACTTATACCTTTCTTAAATAAATAATTTTGTACACAAAATATCTTTATATATATAATTGCACACAAGAAAATCAACAAAAATCCCCCAAAATTCCTTGCACATGGCCAACCACCCTTGGAAAGAAAAATTGATACATCTTTTTCAAACATAATCCATGAAATCATGGAAAAGTGTCCTAGTACACCCCAAAACATGGAACCATGCTTCCACTCTAAGTTCAATCATAACCAAGGCCTAACTAGATCATGATTAAATGAATAATTAAAACCTCTAATCATTCACTATTCCATTAAGATCCAACTAAATCCAAAATATCCAATCCAATTCCAACCAATGGGCATTTTGGACCTTTTACACCAATTTTATTATAAAAACAACCCCTCTGTAAACACCCCATTTTTGATCGCCCGCAAGGCTCAAGGGCTTTACTCAGAACATCGATGATGAAAGTGGTATTGTGCATGGTTCGGGGTCTCAACGAAGGAGTCTTGTTTAAGTTTCGAAACAACCCCAAATCTTCCCTATTCCCAATGATTACACCCAAGAAATCCATTTTCACACCTTGTGCCATCCTTTGTTGAGGTTGTAACAGAAAAAAAAGGGGAATTCATTGAGGGCCGGCCGTGGCTATTGAGGGCCGGCCGTGGCTATTGAGGGCCGGCCGGGCTTCGATAGCGATAAACATTGTTCTGGCTGGGAGCCCACCAGCTGTTCTTTTTTGAAGATATTTATCACCTTTTGTGCTCAAATTTTATAAATATGACCATATACCTCTATTTTGGGGGTTACCCAATTTAGAAAGAGCCTATATACATTGAGAGAGCTCCTTCTTCCTCCTTCTTCCATTGCAAGCTCCCTTTAAGTTGACCTATCTTCCTTGTATCATCTATATACACCATACACAACATTGAATCATCATCTTAGAGCCTTGGTTGACCCTTAAGAAGCATAATTCAAGCTTGAGAGTGTGCCAAGACTGAGTTTGATCATAACCAAAGCTTACTCCATTTTGAGTGGAATAAGCTTGTAACTTTTGTTCCTACTTTTGATTTCTTCATTTCTACTTATTTTTGTGTTCTTAGATTGTTTTACACCTATTCTAAGAGTTGGAACTTGGGTTTGGATAAGCTACCAAAGGTCGTAAGGTTAACACCCTCACTTGCACCTATTTTTGTAGCTCAACCCTTGGTTCTTTTACACTCTTTTCCTGCGATTTTTGAACTGATTTTTAGAGTTGAACTAAGGCCAAAAAACTTGATTTGAAGTCTTGAAATTGGAGGGGTTGGCCATCCCTCCTTGTTCTTTTGCTTACATAGCTTTAGTGTCTTTGCTTTTGAGCTCTTTTCTTACATTTTCAGCCACTATTTTAGGCTTATTTTAGACTGTTTTAGGGCTGTCTTATTCTATTTAATTACTTCAAGCTTTGATTAGTTCATTTGTTGTATCATAAGTCCTTGTACATAGCTTGTTGCATGTTGTTCTAGCTTTTTTTCAACTCATTTCCATGTTTAATAACCTCATTTTAATAATCAACTTGCCACTCATCTCTTTCATTTGAGAGTTGTTTCAATCGGTTGATGGTTATTTAACGTATGAACTAGAGACTTACGCTTAATGGCTTAATCTCTATGGGGATTCATTGTCAACGGCCTAATCTCTCTTTCATGTTAAGAATTACTTGCCATTTGATGCTTCTCTCCTTTTAGAGGACGTAATTATCATTTCGGACAAATGGACTAAAGAATAGAAATGACTAAAAGAATTGGTTTAAAAGTAACCAACACACTTAAAGAAAATGAGTCATCTTGCTTAGGCTTGGCCAGATGTTATGCCAAGTTAATCGGGTCAAGAATGATCATGCGCTAATTCATGGCATTTTGATGATTCTTGAAGCGTCTCTACCACCCTCTTTGAGTTTATTCAATGATAAAAGGGAGGGGTGGTTAGATCCATTGCATTTCATTGATTTTCGTCCAAAGTTGTATCTGAAATCATCAAGCAATCAATTTGCTCATTGATGGCTTTGTAAACAATTCTAAACTTCTCTCGAAGCTTTCCCATGATAGAGAAGGAAGAAAAGGGACAAATAGAGCTTGAACAACTCTGTCTGCACTGTTTTCACTTTAGAACACAAAACAGAGTTTTGCATAAAACTGAGGCACGACCGGCCTTCTCTATGCTCAGCCGGGCTTCATTGAGGGCCGGTCGACTCTCAAAGTTTGGTCAGTAGTGTATTTTTGCAGAAAACAGAGGGCAGTGGTTGAAGTGAAACAAAGTAAGCTTGGGACATGCAGGGCAGTTCTTGAACATTGTGCACGTGCATGCATGCAATTCTTACGCATCCTTGCTCACATTATGATCATTGTAATTAATTAATTTAATATTATTTATTGTAATTGGTCTTATTAATTATTAATTCTTGTAATTATTCATTATTGTCTATTTTGTAATTGTTGTAATTAATTAGTTTAAATAGCTAGTTTATTTATCTCGGTTATCCTTGTTGTAATAACATAGTTAGCTAGTTAATTAGCTTAGCCTATTCTATTCATTTGGTCCGGTTTTGTAATAATTAGTTTAATTCGAACTTTGAGACATTGATTATCACCCTCCTACATGAGGGATCAAATGTTGTAATAATGTGTATGTCTTCCAACCCCACGTCTTTCTCCCTTTTATTTATTCGCTTACGATGGTTAGTATAGGGCATCGTGTTTCATTAGCATTCTCATGTTTTGCATCCATTTGTCTTGCATGCATACAAGGTTCGGCTCATTGTGCTAACTATAGACACCTCATTTTTGACCGTTCTCAAGACTTAGATGTCATCGCTCGTACACTTGATGATTGTGTTTGTTTCTATTCGTTTTGAGCGCCCGAAGTCCTCGGCGGAATGCCCTGTCTTTGAGCCTTTGAACCTTGTTCTTTCTGTGCCTTGTTTTGGACCAAAACTTGGTGTCTGGACCTCTTGGTGACCTGTCGGCCACCTCCTAAGGCTGTCGGCCATGTGATGTTTTTGTCGGCCATGGGTGTGGCCGGTCGGCTATTAGTGGTGGCCAACGGCCACTAGTGCCTTTTTCCAGATATTTATTGACAGCTGTGCCAACTATTGCACACTGAGCTACATCTCCATACACGTGTATGGTGAGATGTTTCTAAGCTCAAGGGGTGGTTTTTCTATAAATAGGGGGGTTCCTCCCCCATTTTGGAGGGTTAGAAAAATTAGAGCAAAAATATCTATCTCTCTAGTTTTCTCTCTCTCTCTTGATATTTTGTACACATTTGCTCATAAGTCCTTAGCTTTTGCACTCCAACCCTTAACCAAATACTCTCACCTTTGGGCTGAGATTACTTGGAGTCTTGTTTAAGCTCTAGAAGGTGGTTTGAGCTTGGATTATTGGCTATTTTGTGCTTTGCTTCACAAGTATAGCACTTACCTTATTTATACTTGTTTTGTATCTTGGTTTTGCCATCTATTTCAACTGTTTTTGGGCTGATTTTGAACTGTCAAAAACTCTATTTTTGTGACTTAAAAGTGTTGGTTTGAGGTTTCTTTGAGTTAGGAGGTGGTCCATCCTTCTTGCTCCTTTGCTTGTTAAGCTTTTGTACCATTTTTTATCACTTTCAAATAAACTTTTTGGGCCTTTTAACCATTGAATCTCAGAGGTTTTTCAGTGGTAAAAACCTTGTTTTGAAGTCCAAAATTGGAGGGGTTAACCTCCCCTCCTTGTGTCTTGTTTGCATGCCTAGTTTGCCTCACGTGTTAGCTTATTATTTGAGCTTTTTATGGCTCAAGTCCAGCATGTTTTAAGCTCTGTTTTGACTTGTTTTGGTTTTGTTTTGGGCTGGTTAGTTCAATTGAGGCTTTTTTTGCATAGTTGTAGTGTTAATCTCCTTCACTAGCTTGATGTTTTAATGCTTTAATCATCATTGTTTTGAGTTAATAGCATGTTTTAGTGTTGTTTTACACTTTATTTCAGCACTTAAAATCTCTGCAATCTCCCTCCATTCTTCACTTTTTTATTTGCTTTGAAAGTGGTTTTAAACCTCTTGTTTGCCTAAGTGTGAAATAGAGGTTTGCACCTAATGGTATAATCCCTTAGGAGGTTCATTACCAACAGTGTAATGCCTCTTTTATGCCCAAAGCAACTTGTTGTTTGAGCCATCTTTCCATTAGAGGACACTCATTAATGGACAAATGGATTAATGAATGGTTTGGTAATTAAAATGAGTAAACAAAATTGGACAAGTAAAAGAGGCAAGATAAACATCTTTCATGTTGCGTTGCATATGTTCGAATTAGACGTTAATTCGAACATAAGGAAAATAGGACATTTCATTCTCAAAAGTGATGAAATGTGCCACTTTCCTTGGTCACCATCACCCTTGATCATGCATGATAGGGTGGTGGTCTTTTTGAGTCTTGTTTTGCACTCATTAAACTTGCACAAACTTGGTTCTTTAGCCATCATGCATGGAAATTGCTTGATTGGCGGTTTGAGAGCCAAGAGTTTCACTCCTTTGAGCTTGTTTGATGATAAGGAGTGTAAACAGTACACACAAACCTGTGAGAATACATTGGTTTGCTCTATCTGCTCTCTCTTGCAGCAAAAAGAGGAGTTCATGTCATCAGTGGCCGACCGGCCACCATTGGTAGCCGACAGGCCCCCTGTCGGCCACCAATGAAATTCGCACAGTGTGTTCCTGAGGTGGAACAGAGGTATTCTGGAAGTTGGCAGAATTTTTGGTGTTCAAATGTGCAAACAGAGGCTCGCAGCAGCAAAACGGTGGCTTTTTAGGTAGAGGAACCGAGAATGCATGCATCCCTCGTTTCCTGAGGCCGTTTAGTCAACTTGTCTAGTTAGATTAGTTGATAAATTTATGTTGTAATTAACTAACTTAATTGCTTTGTAATTAGTTAGTTAAGTATTGTAATATTTAATTAGCTTAGAGTAGTTAGTTAAATACTATGTTGTAAGAATTAGCTTAGCTTAATTAGCATAGCTAGTTGGTTAGCTTTTATTCATTCGGACCCTCCTTCGCGAGGGCGTAATGTTGTAATAAGTGTGCGTGCATGTGTGCATGTCTTCCAACATCACGTCTTTCTCCCTTTTATTTAATCGCTTTTGATGGTTAGATTAGGGACATTTTTCAATTAGCATACCTTATGCTTGCATGTTTGCATCCATTCATTTGTTTTGCATGCACCGAGGCTCGGCGCATCATTCAAACTGCATTGCACTTTCAATACTTCTTTGGATACGTGTTTAATCGCATGTTGTTCAAATCGATTCATATGTCATATAGTAGCCGAGCCTATTAATTGCATATTGTATGTGTTGCATTAGACACTTAACATAGTTAGGATCACGCATTTTTCTAACTAGTTTTTGTTTTAGCTTGGAGTACTCGGTGAGTTTTATGCTTTAGCATACTTACATGAGTGTGATTGCCATATTGCCATGATTCACATGCTTACCATGAGGCTATGTGCTTAAATACTTAATTGCATGAATGCCTGTGGATGAAGACTTGTTGTTTGATTTGGAACGATTCAACGAATGTAAGTTTTAAGCCCACTTTGTTGTGGCAAATCTTGTTTTAAGCCCACTATGTTTGGTGGCAAATCCATTTTTTTAAGCCCACTTGAGGTGGCAAATTCAAATTATTTTCGAAAACAAACACGAGTTGAATTGTTTCAAGTCTTGAGACTAGTCTATACTTGCTTGTGTGCATCACATAGTAAAGCTAGTTTAATAACCGGAATAAGAACGTATAATGTTGATAAAAATCATATCATGATTAGTAGAGGCCGATCTTTTGATCGGGCGAACGGGGGTGCTCAATCCATGACCTTCCCCTCTCGTACCCAAGTTCCCGAGCTGAGGCAACTTTGGTGATGATGGACACGTGGCCTTCGGCACGAGTCAGGGTTTCCTAAATTCTGCCAAAAATAAAATATTTAGGTGGCGACTCTATATCTGGCAAAGCAGTCCAATTTTGGCATTATTTGATTTAAAATCGATTTTCCAAAAAGGTTTACTGGATTTGGACTCTTTGGTGATTATCAGTTTCACATTGCACTTGTGAGACTAGATTCAAAACTGTGGGAGTCCGAATTGTGAGGCCTTCATTTTAAACCTTTCCGAAAGGCGGGGCGCGAGAAAAAGGCGAGTCCACACTAACCTAATATCAATGTCCAAATTCATTTCTTGAATACGTGCTCTCTCGCATGTCTTGAATGAAATCATATGCCATGCTCATAGCCGAGTCTATAAAATACATATGTGTGTGTTGCATTAGCCAGAACTCTTTCACCTTTTTGGCTCGGAGTAGTAGGTAAGTAATTTTACGTTTTAGCATATTGCATCGAATGCTTGTATTGCCATGTTCAAAGCATGAATTCCATGATGCTAATTGCTTAAATGATATAAATTGTTTGAATGCCTGCAGATGAAGGCTAGGTGCCTAAACTGGGATGGCTTGATTAAATGTCCATTTTAGCCCACTTTTTCAAGTGGCAAATTCACAAAACAATTTCAAAACAAAACATGAGATCAAATGTTCCAATTCTTGCAAACTATTCTATATTTGTATGAGCATCTCATAGTAAAGAATAGCTAATAAAGCGGAACAAGAGCATATAATGTAAATAAGAAACACATCATGTTTAGTAGAGGCCGATCTTTGATCGGGCGAGTGGGGTACTCAATTCATGACCTTCCCCTCTCGTACCTAAGTTCCCGAGCCGAGACACTTTGGTGATGACGGACTAACGGCCTTTGGCACGAGTCTCGGGTTTCTTAAATTTCCCAAAAGTATTTAGGTGGCGACTCTGAAATCTGGCAAAGCAGTCCATTTTTTACATTTGATTCAAACATCGATTTTCCGAAAAGAATTGCCGGATTTGAACTCTTTTTGTGTTTTCACTATTTCACATTGTACTTGTGAAATTAGATTCAGAACCGCAAGTGGAGTCTAAACTGTAGGGCTATTCGCCTTCCGAAAGGAGCGCAGAAAGTCGAGCTACAGTTTTTGGCGACTCTGCTGGGGATTTTAGCTAACTTGACTTAAAACTCATGATGTGAATTTTTTATCTACATTTATATGTTCTTTGCATAGCATTTTGCATGGTTATGGTAAGTCACTGTGTTTTCTATTTGCTATTCCTGGATGGTTTGCTCAAAGGCTTGCCCAAAAGGCTTGCCAAAAGGCTGACCAGTCATGGGCTCTGCCATGTTGGAAACACAACCCTTGGATCTAGATCACTGCTATACCGCTTGATCCACCTTTAACTTCTTGGTGTTAGGTGTGAGAGGTATATTAGGTAATCTTGCCAAGGTACCCTTTTGACCATTTGACCTAGTTGCATATAGTAAAGCTATAGTGACTATTCCAAAGTAGGACAGGATGCCACCCATTTGCAGGATATTGTGAAACTTGTTGTTTGAAATAGTGCAGCCTAGATCATGCCGAAAATCTAGGATAGGGTAACCCTACTCCCTCATAGGGGTGTTTTGGTTTTTTTTACGTGATATGTGCTTTTACAGTGAGACTGTACAGGATGGTTCATATCAATAAGATTTGAAAACAGAGTTCAGTGGGGTTTACAGTTCAACTATGTGTCTTGACTGTTGTGAATTGGGGCCAAAGTTCTGTCTGATTTTGATTTTATTTTTCTTTTTTTCTTTTTGCTAGGTAGTTTTCCATCATAGCTTTAGAAAAACCCAATATTCCCCAAGTTGTGTGGACTCATTTCGGTAGGCTGTGTAAAGCTCGAGGCCTTGCTGGTGGTCAGCTCATGCTACTCTCGTTTCCTCCAATCACACGATAGAGAAGGAACAGACAATCAGTAGCATCAGTACAAAGCACCCCACAAACACCTACCCCCTCTCAGTCAATCAATTCACCAGCATCTAGTTCACCCGGATTAGCAATGGCACAAAGCACAGCACCAAACGTAGAGGAATTCGCTGCCATGATGATTGTCGTCCAAAGGACTATGGACACTATAAACCAAAGGATGGCTGCACAAGATGAAGTCATTGCTAATCTGCGGTGTACATCTAGAGCATCAGCGTCAACTGTGCATCCAATCCCTATTGCTCAGCCAAACCTAGATCTACCCCCACTAGAAGAAAATCTACCAGTCCCCGATCCACAGGACATGTTTTCCCTAGCTCCAGCTTATCGTCCTCTAGTTCAACCTCCTCCAGGGATTTTTCCTTTCGATATCAATGAAATTGATCCAACCTTGGTCAAAATTGCCAGATTAGAGAAAGCATTGAAGAAATCCCAGGGCTTCAACTTATTCCATATATCAAAGATCAGTACACTGAGGCTTCGGTTAGATTACCGGAGAAATTTAAGATGCTCCACATTGACAAATTTGATGGGAGTAGGGATCTAATCGTGCATGTCCAATTGTTTTTGGATGTATTGAGGCCCATGGGTTTGTCTCAGGCGCAGAAGATTTCGTTGTTTAGAAGGACCCTACCTGGCGTAGCGGCCATCTGGTACGCTAAATTGGAGGATTCTACAAAACGGAATTGGGAGGAGCTATTTGAGGCATTTGTCAATTAGTACTCATATAACACTCAGATAGAAGTAACCATTAGTGAGCTGGAGGCTACTACCCAGAACCCCAAAGAATCATTCATTGATTTTGTCGCTTGATGGAGAGCCAAGGCAGTCCGAATGACGAATAGACCTACCAAGAGAGAACAAGTCCGTCTAGTGGTCCAGAACCTAGAGCCAGACATGCTGCAGAGAATGATAGTGGCACCGTTGTCTACGTTTGCATCCTTACATGAGCTAGGGGTCCAGATCGAGAGTGCATTAAAAAAAGGTATCATCCAAAGAACAAGTGAACCTGCAAGAAGGCCGTTCTCTCGGAGTGCCAATGCTAGTAATAACATTATTCCGCGGCCTGCAGATGTTAGCAATGTTGTCATAATGGCCAAAATGGCTGATCCTTTTGCTATTGCCACAACCTCACAACCTTCACAAAATATTAGTCCACCCGAAAATCGAAGAGTTTTTACTCCCCTCCATATGAGCCCAACTCAAGCCCTCAAGTTATTGATGTGAAAGGGGCATCTCAAGCCTTATGATCCTCATCCACTTCCAGACCCATTGCTACCCAAACATGACCCTACCCAGTACCATATCTTCCACCAACAACATGGCCATTCCACAAACATGTGCTACCGCCTACATCATGAGATTCAGGATCTCATTGACAACAAAGTCATTGCTCCATCCGCAAAACCAAATGTAACAACCAATCCACTTCCTACACACAACCAAGTCCCCCTACCCAGAAACATTGGCCACATCCATACACTACTGCCCACCTTCAACCCTAGCACATACATTACCTCATCTCACCTACCAAAATTAGAGGTGGTCATTCCAGAAGGCACATACACGTGCATGATGGATTTAACACCACAAACCCTACCCAAGCCCGTGGTAGTAGAAATACAAACCCTACCAAGGCCCGTGGCAGTAGAAATGGAGGAAGAGAAGAATGCACTAAAGATAGGGTCATCAGATACTCGTGTCATAGAGAAAGGGGTCTCGCTTGTAGAGGAGTATGATCCCAGCTTATACATTGTGGCCATCGATCAGCCAAAGCCAGTGGTCATACTACCGGATTTTCTCAGCATTAATCCTATCGGGGAAGACCAAATGGCACAGAATCAAAATGAGTGGCCCGAGCAAGGCCTGCATGACTTAGCAAACCTAGAGGAGGATCTGGTAGAATTAGAAAAGGATTTGGAGGATCTTTACTTCTTTGAGGAAGAAGATACAAGCTGTGTACAGATAGGATGGTGGGACCTGAGCCAGTCAGAAACTAGCAATGGGTGGTTGAGTGAGGAGGAGTCCGATGTGGAGGAACAGACAAGAGAGATTGGGGGTGAAAAGGAAACTGCTGTTAAGGGTAAGGCTGAGGCTGCACCTCTTATTGAGAAGGAATAGGCACTGGAACAGTTTCAAAAGGAAAGGATAGAGGAAATCCAAGCAAAGATAGCTCTGGAACAAGGAAAAGGAAAAGGAAAAGGAAAAGAAGAAGCTGTGTCCACAACCGGTAGCATTCAAAACATTAAGAAAACAGAATGGGATCCCAAGGACCAGAAGAGGATGTTGAGGAAACTCAGAAAGTACTGGGATGTTAAAACCCGAGCAGTGGTGGAAGAAGAATGGTATGATGATGGGACGCGTGATGTTAATATGCTCCGGATAGAACTTGATGTCAATCTGGTCATGACTTTGGGAGAGTGGTGGGAAGACAGTGACCTAAGTCATGCATACACTGACGAAGGTTAGAAAGCTGATACCCCAGATGATACCTGGTATACCGATGAGATCAATCACATAACCCGGAGCAGTCGGTACTTTAAACTCACAGCGTTAGACCAACTAGAGACCTCTGGAAAGGAGGCTGAGAAAGCAAAAGAGAGGGATGTGGAGAAGAACATGGTCTTAAAACAGCTCAAGAAGATTTAGGCGGACATGTCCATCTGGGGATTGATAATGGTGTCTCCGGAACATAGACAAGCCCTGCTCGAAGCAATGAATTGAACCAAACTGCCTATTGACACCACTGCCAACCAATTGGTGTCACTGGTCACCTCTGGGGACGTTACGCTAGTGATATCCTTTACGAATAAAGAATTGCCTCCCGAGGGAGCCAACCACAACAAGCCTTTGTATGTAACCTTGGAAAGTAAAAAAAAATGGATTTTGGTGGTGTTAGAAGATACCAGGTAGGTGATCAATGTGTGCCCAGTGAGAACTGCCTATGCCGTCGGTTTGAGGCCGATTGACTTTACACCCACGACCCAAGCTGTCCGGGCCTATGACAATACAAGCCGGGATGTCATGGGAACGTTCAAAAGCCATATTCTAATCGGCCTGTCCGAACATGAAGTGGAGTTCCATGTCATGGATGTTTCGGCCACATTCAACCTGTTGCTGGGAAGGCCCTGGCTCCATCAGATGAAGGCTGTGTCATCAACAGTCAATCAGTTAGTGAAGTATCCCTTTAAAGACGGGATCGCCACCGTATATGATAACTCTGCAATCCATCCTCCCCAAGGAACTACTGCACCACTATTGGAGATCATACATAGGGAAGATGATGTGTTCCTTTCCGGTTTTTCTCTAGATTAAGCCCGGTTGGTTCAAACCATCATGGTAGAGGGCGATGGAGATTATGTGAGTGCCCAATCCATATATATGATGAACAAGCAGGGGGCATATGCCCGAGTCAGGACTAGGCCGAAGCGGCAAATAGGGAGGTACTGTTGCTAAGAAGCTGAGTCATAACCCCCATGCTTTCGGGCTAGGATACAAATATACCGCTGCAGATTAGCAGAGGAAAGGACAAGAGTTGAGAGAGAGACTGAAGGCAAAGAGGACTAGGAAGTAGTATGAGTTAGTCCACAAACCTATACGTGGAACCTTGAATGGACGCTTTGTTCACCAAGGGGAAGATTTCCCATTCTATGGATTCTCAGAGCCTTGGTATGACTGGGAGAGAAGGACTAGGTATCCCGGGGTTCGAGATCTTTTTCGGGCACCAGTTACCAGAAGAGGAGGATGAACATGAAAACCTAAGCACTGATATGGATCAAGAAAGGACTGCAAACCAAGGCATTGAAGAGGAGGAGTTGCTGGGAAAAGCACTGGCTGACTTACTGATGAGTTCCACTGCGAGAGCTGAGGCCACCAACTTGGGGGATAGTTTTACTATCTCAATGATCGGGGTTACCCCAGCAGTAGATTTCTCCAATTTGATTGTGGATGCATCTGAGGCTCCATGCCTAGTCTGGAAGTTCGAGCAAGGCGTCATCGACGGTTCTGAATCGGATAATAAGTCTGGATCTGATTCCACTGAGTCTATGGAGTCGGGGTCAGATTTGAGTTCCTCTGAGTCTGGTACTTCTAGGATTGGTAACCCGGATGCCAAAGTCCTGTCCAGGTCGTCTTTTTGCTTTTACTTTGAGTCCACTGTAACCGAAGATCCAGACTTTTTGAATGGAAATGTTGTGAATGTTGCCTACTTCTCTGTGCCTTTGGTTTGTTGTACTGATCTTAATTTTCAAAATTTTGACATAAATGAAGAGGAAGAAATTCCTCGGGTTTTGAAAAATTTGGTTGATCATGAGGAGGAGAGGCGTGTTAAGCCTTGTATAGATGAAATTGTATTAATTAACGTGGGTATTGAAGAAGATCCTCGCTTGCTCCAAATCGGGTCCACGCTGTGTTTGGAGGAACACGAGCGT
Organism: Camellia granthamiana; assembly: GCA_036172215.1. Taxonomy (NCBI): domain Eukaryota; kingdom Viridiplantae; phylum Streptophyta; class Magnoliopsida; order Ericales; family Theaceae; genus Camellia; species Camellia granthamiana. Next base: position 72,880,250 of record CM069908.1, on the reverse strand, counting down.
TTAGTCGCTTTATTAAAAAATTTCATAGATGTTTTCTACAAAGATATGCTTAGAATCGATCTTGAGATTGTACAACACTAGATCCCTCTCGACCCTGAGGCCTGGCTAGGTAAGAAAAAGCTGTGTAGAGTTCGCCCAGATTGGGCTTTGAAGATTAAGGAAGAAGTTACTAAACAGATTGAGGCAGGGTTCTTGCTTGTATCTGAGTATCCTACATGGTTGGCCAATATTGTTCCAGTTCCGAAGAAGGATGGCAGAATCAGAGTTTGTGTCGACTTCAAGTATTTGAATAAGGATAGTCCGAAGGATGATTTTCCCCTGCCGTATATTGATGAGTTAGTAGACTTCACCGCGGGCTACTTATCAGAGGGCTACAACTACCATTCTTCACGACAAGTCCAAAGATCGGGAAGGCCACTACACTACCTTGGAGAAATTCTTTTAGCGGATCATAGAGTATAGATTGAGATTGAACTCGCAAAAATGCACCTTCGGCATAACAACGGGAAAAATGCTGGGATTCTTGATCACACAGAGAGGAATTGAGATAGATACTTCCAAAATCAAGGCCATCTTAGAAATGCCACCATCAAGGATTGAAAAGGAGGTGCGCGACTTTCTGGGTAAAGTACAATTCATAAGGCAGTTTATTTCAAAACTAACATTGACTTGTGAACCATTATTTGGTCTCCTGAAGAAAGGAAAGAAGTTCTAGTGGGATGATCGCTGTCAGTTTGCTTTTGAACAGGTCAAGCAGTACCTGCAGAATCCACCTATGTTATCACCCCTAGAACTGGGAAAATCACTGATCTTGTACCTGTCGATGACAAACTCAACTATGGGATGCACGCTTGCTCAGGAATCTAAGGATAGGGTGGAGAAAGCCATTTACTACTTAAGCAAGAAAATGCCGGATTACGAGACACGTTACACTCCCCTTGAGAAATCTTGTCTAGCTTTAGTATGCTATTCGGAAGTTGAGGCACTATCTATTAGCTCACTCCGTAATCCTAGTTTCGAGATTAGATCCCATCAAATATCTCTTTGAAAAACCAGCGCTTACGGGTAGGCTAGCCCGTTGGTTGTTTTTTCTCTCAGAATTTGATCTTACATATATTACATGCAAGTCTGTTAAAAGGAGAGCTATAGTAGAATTTCTGACAGATCACCCAATAGAAGGGGATGAAGCAGTGGAGTGCTTTTTCCCAGATAAAGATATTTTACAAATAGAAGAGAAAACGTGGACGATGTACTTTGACGGAGTAGCCAATCAATACGGTTATGGGATCGGTGTATTACTGATAGCACCTGATAACTCCCATATACCCTTAGCCTTCAAACTCCAATTCAAAGTATCCAACAGAATATGAGGCATGTATTGTTGGTTTAGAAGCTGCCCTGGAACTAGGGGCAAGAAGGTTGGACGTCATTGAGGATTTGAATTTGGTTGTGTCTCAAGCCAACGGAGATTGGCGGGTCAAAGAGGAAAAAATGAAAGTTTACCATCAGGTCTTGGATATGCTAATTCTGAGGTTTGAAAAGTTGACGTTTACCCATCTGCTAAGAGATAACAACGGATTCGCTGATGCACTAGCAACTCTATCTTCTATGGTAGCAATTCCATTGGGAGTCAGGATGCGTCCAATCATTATTGAACAGAAGTACACGCCGACCTATGAAATGATTGCCATGATAGATGAGGCTTCAGATAAGAACCCCTGGTATTACGATATTTGGAATTTCTTGGAAATGGAGGTGTATCCACCAGGAAATGCCAAGGACAAAAGGGGAATACAACGTCTGCCTATTCAATTTATCATCTGCAGAGGCAAGTTGTACAAAAGAGGCCATCTAGGAATGCATAAGCTATGCGTCGAGGAAGAGGAATCAAATCATCTTATGGAGGCCATCCATGGAGGAGAGTGCGGAGCCCACATGAATGGTGTGATGCTCGCCCAAAAAATCCTTAGATAAGGCTACTACTGGTCAACCATGGAAGAAGATTGTATTGGTTTTGTTCAACGATGCCATAAATGCCAGATTCATGCCAATTGTATGAATATTCCGCCGTCAAAGCTCTACAATATGACTTCACCATGGCCATTCTCTGTTTGGGGGATAGATGTTATCGGTGTAGTTACGGTAAAGGGATCAAACAGGCATGAGTTCATTCTGGTAGCAATCGACTACTTCACGAAATGGGTAGAGGCCCAGTCTTACTCTGTATTGAAAGCAGCACATGTGGCTAAGTTCATCAAGAGCAACATCATTTGTTGGTATGGAGTTCCGAATGAGATTATCTCTGATAATGGGTTACACTTCAAGAAGGAAGTGATAGATTTGCTCAAAAAATATAACGTGGCTTTCCATAAGTCGTCAACCAACAGGCTGCAGACCAATGGAGCAGTTGAGGCTGCCAACAAAAATATCAAGAGAATTTTGCAGAAGATGGTGGAAACCTATAAGGACTGGCCGGAGAAACTGTCGTTTGCATTCTGGGGTTACAGAATCTCAATCTGAACATCTACAGGGGTGACCCCTTATTCTCATGTCTACGGGATGAAGGCAGTCTTACCAATCAAAATTGAAGTGCCCTCACTACGAGTTATGGCTGAATGTCAAATAACAGAGGTAGATTAGCGACAGAGCAGATTCAAGGAATTGATGTTGTTTGATGAGAGAAGATTAAGGGCATTGTATCATGTCCAAGGCTACCAACGCTGGATTTCTAGGGCTTTTAACAAGAAAGTTAAGTCCTGGAATCTCAAGGAAGGGGACATGGTGCTGAAAGACAACCAATCTCCCATTCACGACCCTAGGGGCAAGTTCAGACCCAACTGGACCGGCCCCTACATCATCAAAGCAATCTGGTCAGGGGGGCAGTTATTCTTATGGACTTGGATGGCCTGGAGTTCTCGCAACCAATCAACATAGACAAGTTCAAGAAATATTACCCTTGAGAGACTCGCTACACCGAAAACCCGAAAGGGCAACCTAGGCAAAAGTAGAGCATGAAAAATTAGAAATAAAGAAAAATTGAGCTCGCATGATTGAAAACCCTAAAAGGCGGCTTTGGCAAAAATTAGAGCGTAAAATGAGAGAGTTAATACTTGAGTGAACCTAAACTGAACTACGTAAGGCCTGATTCCCATTTTTGGGATACGTAGGCAACTTTATCCTGAAGTTCGGCTGTAACTATCTCCAGTTCAACTTTTCTATCCGTTTTCAAGTCATCATCGTTCATCATCTATTAGTTCGGTTGTGCTCCGTATTTCGGGGCAGAAAAGCTGAGTACAGAACAATAGTAATGATATACAGCTAGAGGCAGTTATGATTTCTTTTGATTCGGGATTGTACATCTTGAGGATCGATTCTATACATATCAGGTGGTGATCGCTTCCAAAAATGGTTTTGGAAAGTTTTAATAAAAGTTGATTTTGTTCAAAATTTTACCCTTTTACAACTTGGACCATTTTTGGGACCGAAAGGAAAATTTTAGTAATCGCAACTTTAATTTTTTTGATTTCAACATAAGTACATTCTCCTTCTTTGATTTAGATCAAAGTTACTTTTACATCTTAAACTTGAAAAGAAAATATCAAAGCAGTAAAACTAGGGGCACAGCTAAGTCAGGTGGCTCTATGCCAAATATGGCCCAATTTTGGTCTCCTCTTCAAGCCAAGCCAAGCCAAACACTCCTTAGATAGGGTGTAACTGAAACTAATGGCAGGGGCCAAAATCTCTCTCGTCCTCCAGGCCATGAGATACCGGGGCAGATGCGAGGCATTAACCGAAAATGAAACTGTGTATTCCAGTCCCTCATCTGGACGTATCTAATCATGCCCAAATTGGCGTCGGAACCAGAGAGGAAAAATAGAACACGCAATGTGTAAGGCTAATTAACTCTACACCCAACTGTCGAGACATGCTGTAGCTCATCTCGGCTAAATTAAACCAGGGGTAATGCCAAGATAAATTAGCTGCGGACCGGTTGCACATCCAATCACACCATAAACCCTCTGAGGGGAAATCTATTAGCCGTTGGTGAAAGAAGTAAGCCCTGGCCAAGTATTCGAGGCAAGAGCCCACTACCTGTAGCTTATCCATCAACCATACCTAGGAGAGATGAAAAATAAGAGAGATTAAAGAATAGAGAGGTGTGCGTTGAGGGAAAAGTAAGGAAAATATTTTGAGTGAAAAAAAAACAGAGAATGAGTGATGAGTGATGTAAGAATAATAAATTAGAAGGGTGGAGAATAATACCTGGAGAAGTAGTGGGCTCCTTACAAAGCGGGTAGTCTCTCCCTGACATAAAGCATCCAAACCCATCAAAGTTTCAGCTAGTGCTAAACTTATGCAGCTCTTGCCCTCTCTCAAGCCTTAGGCGGTTTCAATTAACCGGATACTAGCTCCGCCAGAACTAGGGGCAAGGAGGAATTGTGCAAGAAAGCATAAACAGAGAGCATGTTGCTGGCAGCTTCGCCAAAGAACGTCACTCCTATCTCCAATAACAAAAAATCGATAAACTAAACCGGGGATGTCTAGCTCCCCATCATGTGCCAAGGATCAAGCCTCATATGATGTTAACCCACACATCTGTCCCAAAGCTTGGGCATGACCAAAATAGGGCTTCGGTATGATTTCTTCGCTGCGTCGGGACTCCATTAAAGCTCGAAATTCTTCGAATGTCAGACACATCTCTTGTGACCCAAATTGAAACACATGTGTGACCAGGTTCCAACATCAAACAGTGGTATGTAGGAATGGAAAGCAAAAGGAAGTGCGGCTTGGAGGAAAAAGGACATTTAGGTCGAAACCGCGAAAATTCACCTTTTTTGAGCCGTCTAAAGTGACTATCCAGTCTCAGAGCCTATTGTTGCATAATGTCTCCATCTTGAGAGCAAAATATCAAAAGATTTGTTGTTCCACTAGAAAAAGAGCAGGGAAGCACCATTTATAGAAGATGAGCAGGAACAGTGCATGATAGCTGGGCAGCACTGACCAACCTCACACTGAGGCTTGACCGTGCCTCAGTGAAGCTCAACCTTGCATATTTAGGCCTGGCCAAGTCTTGATGATGACTCAGATCAGTGCAATTGCAGAAAAAGCTGGTTTCTGTCTGGATACGCCACAGCTTTGTTTTAAGTTAAGTTTTTTTTTGTTTGTACCAAATGTTTTTTAGTATTTTCGAGTTATTTTCATTTCGTTTTTCTGTTATCGAGTTGTGTTTTACATTTTGACCGGTTGTAAGTCATTATCTGATTCATGAATCAATTCAAGAACAAGCATTCACAGTTCTAAGGATTACGCTATTCATCACATGCAAATGCCATTCATCACATTGTGCAAAGAGATCATTCAACAAAAACTTGTCTTTTATAAACTAGCGGGTCCAACCCCGGTTATTGTTTTACAAGGCAACAAAACAAAAGAAAAATTTTCAAATAACACAAAAGGTTTATCCGGAGCTAGTCTTTAACTACATAGCAAAACAAAAGCAAAAAAAAAAAAAAAATCGTCATCCTCATCAATAACCTATCATTGCCCTCTTACTCATCGGTTGCGGAGGAGGTGCATCACTGTTGTCGCTAGGGCTGCTCGATTGCAAGTCGGCCTCCTCTCCCTCATCCTCAGGGGTCATGGACCCGTCAAAAGACTCTTCGGAAGGCGAGCGCTGCCTCACTCGACCTCTCCCCCGATCGGCTCCTTCGCGGCCCCTCTCTCAGCCCCGTCTTTGTCTACTGGCTGTGGAAGGTCCTACAGGCACTATTGGCGCCGGCTCAAGCTAAAAAGAGGACAAATATCAGTATGAATTAACAGAGTGTACAGTATGGAAACAACAGTAAATCGCAGATAGAATGTACCTCGATCCCATGGGTGACTAAGGCAGTCTTCCTTCTTCCGTACCATGAGGAGTAGTCTGTCGATCGTACAAAGGAGGTCATCACCGTAAGCTTGGGGGATCTGCAAAAAGAACAAAATTTGAGAAAGGCAGACGGAAGTAATAGCGAACAATGAATAGAAATGGTAGAAAATAAGCTAAAGGGCAGTATGGACTAGCATAAAGGAATATGTACCTGCTTGACGCTAAGAGCAAACACTAGCCTGCGATCCCTCTCCTCGATGTGCTCAAGTGGGATCTGCTCGATCACACCATCCGGACGCATGTACATCATCTTAGTGGGGATCACAGGAAATCCAGGAATGGGAGCAACGGCAGGGGCACCTCTAGTAGGCGCATCACCAGTAGCAGCAGTAGCAGCAACAACCTCTAGCACAGCTCGAGCTACGCCTAGGGTAAGAAGCGCCATCACCTGGGTGTGTATGAAGGTAGTGAAGTCACTAGGCTCATGATGATGATCGCCATCCTCGCCCAACATCAGGAGGTTGATCTGAGGACCGTCTTGAGCACATCCACTACCCTCACAGCTGGGGGAGGCGGGTGTGGAATGTTGGGATCAGAGACGTCCTGCGTCTGGCGAATGAACCTCTTCCCCAGGTAGTATGCCTGGCCAAAGGGGCCCTCGAATAGAATCCGCATGGTGGAGGCATGCCATGCAGCGGTATAGGTCGTCCTCGACACTTGGGAAATGCCTGCCCAAGGGTGCCAGTTAACCTGCAAAATCAGTGCAGTGTTAGATCAGTGCAGTATGAGAAAATTAGTGCAATGTTAGATCAGTGCATCATGAGAATGGCAGTGCAGTATCAGATGCAGTGCAGTGTCAGATGTCAGTGCAATGTCAGATATCAGTGCAGTGTTAGATCAGTGTAGTATGAGAAGTCAATATAGTATGAGAATGGCAGTGCGGTATAGAAACCAATAGTATGAGAATGACCGTGTAGTGTGGGAAACTATGTAGTCTGTTTACAGTATGTAACAATTAAAGGGTGGTATTTTGTTACCTGGTCCGCAGTGATTGTGTCAAAGAAACAGCGGAGTAGGGGAAATCTCAGTCTATGCGGCAACGTCGCTCAAATCGAAAGTTATAGTACCGAGAGCGGGGTACTGACAACTCGATCGGCTTTACCGGGACCGAAGCCAGGGATGTGAAATATGTGTAAAACCAGAGCGGTAAATAGAAAGATGGATGAAGTAAATAAGCAGAAAATGAATTGCAATGTAAATGAGCAGAAAATGCAAAATGAACAGAAAAGATAAGTGTGAGGCGTACCTCCCAAACCCTCCAATAGCCGCTGAGTAAATCCACCTTGCGGCGGGAGATGAAACTCATATAGCAGTATAGGGTGGCCAAACCAACGCCGCCCCAATCGTACTCTGATACCTGAGGGAGGTCCACCAGTGCCCCTAAGAGATGTAACCCCATGGTATTTTCCTTGTTCACAAGCAGGGTAGTACCGAGGAAATATATAAGGAAACCGCTGGTGTACTGGGCAACCTCATTTGGAGTGGTGGGCTGAAAGTCGGAGAAGTACTTGAAGAACCAGTTGTACCTTACCATTCTGTGGCTGGTAGTGTCTGAGATTGCTTGAAGAAGGTGGCGCTGTGCGACTTTCCATTCCGTCATGTCTAGATTATACAGGATCGGACCACCAATTCCAACCCGCAGGCCAGTGAGCATCGAAAAATCATACGGAGTTAGGGTCATCTCCCCGATTGACGAGGAGTGGAATGAATCGATGGTGTCCCATTATCTCTCGACCAGAGCTCCGTACAAAAATGACTCGGCCCTCATTTGTATGAGCCCTGAGCAGAAAGGCCCAAAGCCAGCTGCATCAACCGATGTGCGGACCTCTGCAGGTAGTCTCTCGTACCAGCGTAGGGGGCTGGATATGGATCCACAGCCACTAATCCTCCTAGCCACCACCTATCAATGGGGAATATGTATGGTATTAATTGGTGATCTACTTGTGAAATTCAAGTACAAGTGAAATTCAAAGAGTACAAAACAAAGGAAATTGGTTTACTGTTGAGGCATCGGTGGATAAGTGCACCATAAACTCTTGCAACAAGACGTCCTCGTCTATCCCGGGGATGAGGCCCTCAAATCTCAAAATGCCACCTGGAGGTGGAACGTGTATACGTGGCTGATAAGTGGCCGCATTGAATGGCCTGTCGCTGAGAGAAAGCAACATAGGGGGATCCTCAGCCTTCATATCCGCGCCTAAGGCGGCCCCGATGCCAATGGTGGGGTCCGAAATCAGAACTTCGCCGCTAGCTAGAGAAATAAAGAGAAAGTGAGAAAATGTGGGGGTTAAACCCTAGGAGAGAGAAAATGAGAGGAGAAAAGGAAAAATGCGAAAGTGAGTCCTCAAAAAGCCAAAAAAACTTGTGAGAAACAAAGCAAAACAATGAGAAACCCCAAAATTTGACCAAATCAAAATCCAATTGGTTCAAAATGTAGAGGAAAGGAAAGGTTTTGAGAAAAAGTGGTGAGGTTTGTTGGGAAACGCAAGTAAAAGAGGAAATCTAGAGAGAGAGAGTGTGTAGAGAGGGAAAGAAGGGGGTTTCAAAGGTGAGGAAGTGAGGAAATAGGGTTTTGTTTTGTTTTAAACAAGTGAATCGTGAGAAAAGACCGAATCTGCCCTTGCCGCTATTAAAGCTCGGCTGGCTGTCACGATGCCCGTCCGTGCTTCACTAACGCCCGGCTGGCTCTCAGTGAAAACCTAGTTCAATCTTTGTTTTTCGTTGCTTTATTTTATTCCTTTGCTTTATTTTTATTTCTGGTATTAGGGAGTGACAAAAAAAACACACGAAAAAGGAGAAGAGGAAACAAAAAGAGAAGAGGAAACAAAAAATAAGAGGAAACAAAAAGAAGAAAGAAGAAAAACCAAAAAATAAGAGAGTTGGAAAAGAAAGTAATAAAGAAAATATGAAGAGACTAGAAAAGAAAAGAAAGGATTTTTGTTCATTTTTTTATTATTATTGTGTGAACGCATTTATTTGATTCTTGATCTAATTTGTTTAAGCTTGTTTGTTTTATACTTTTTTTTGTTAATTATCATTATTTTGCTTGAATTGTAGTTCGTTCCGTTATGTTGTAACGAAACAAACCAAACGATATTGTATATATGGTTCATACAGAGGAGTTCTAGTTAAAATCATTTGTGCCACATTAAAATCATCATCATCTTTTTTTTACAACCGGATTGAAATGCGGTGCATTGAGCTCATTGTTCTAACACATTGGCATTGTTTTGATTTCACGTATCTTTGAGTAGAATCCATGTTTTTGACTCCTACTTATGCGATTTGCTTGTTCTTTGTCAATTCAAACCTTTCTTCCTCTCGCGTGTGACGTGTTAGGATTGTACCTTCGGTTAAAAACATTCGGGTGTACCCGTTGTTCACACCAACTTTTCCTCCTCTCGCGTGTGACGCGTTAGGATGGTATCTTCATTTAAAAACATTCGGGTGCGCCTGGTGTTCACACCAACCTTTCCTCCTCTCGCGTGTGACGCGTTAGAATTGTACCTCCGATTAAAAACATTCGGGTGCGCCTGGTGTTCACACCAACCTTTTCTCCTCTTGCGTGTGACGCGTTAGGATTGTACCTTCGGCCAGTGTTCACACCAACCTTTCCTCCTCTCACGTGTGACGCGTTAGGATTGTACCTTCGGTTAAAAACATTCAGGTGCGCCCGGTGTTCACACCAACCTTTCCTCTTCTCGCGTGTGACGCGTTAGGATTATATCTCTGGTTAAAAATATTCGGATGCACCCAGTGTTCACACCAACCTTTCCTCCTCTCGCATGTGATGCGTTAGGATTGTAACTTTGGTTAAAAACATTTCCTTCTCTCGCGTTAGGATTGTATCTCTGGTTAAAAGTTTTCGGATGCACCCAGTGTTCACACCAACCTTTCCTCCTCTCGCGTGTGATGCATTAGGATTGTATCTCTTGTTAAAAATATTCGGATGCACCCAATGTTCACACCAACCTTTCCTTCTCTCGCGTGTGACGCGTTAGGATTGTACCTTCGGTTAAAAACATTCGGGTGCACCCGCTGTTCACACCAACCTTTCCTTCTCTCGCGTGTGACACGATAGGATTGTACCTCTGGCTAAAAACATTCGGGTGCGCCCGATGTTCACACTAACCTTTCCTCCTCTTACGTGTTACGCGTTAGGATTGTACCTTCGATTAAAAACATCGGGTACGCTGGGTGTTCACACCACCTTCTCTCGTCTCGTGTGCGATGCGTTAGGATTGTATCCCCGGTTAAAAACATCAGGTGCGCCTGTTTGTTCACACCACCCTTCCTCCTATCGCATGAGACATGTCAGGATCTCGGTTAAGACCTCGAGTGCGCTCGATAGTTACTTCGTCCTTTTCCCTTTCTACGCGAGGCGTAGTTAGGTTGCATTTTCTTACATCTTTTCTACATGAGACGTAGGTTGGTTTGTGCTTTCTTTGTGCTTTTCATGTGAGGCGTGCCTGTTTATTCACTTTGTTCCGTGTGAAACACAACGAGGTTTATTTTGCTTTGTTTTGCATCGTCTTTCAAACATTGCTTTCTTGTCTAGATTGTAGTATTGTTTCATTGCTTCATTTACATTATGTTTCATTGCATGATCATAAGTTATTTGCTGCATTTCGTTGTTGTATTTTGCCTCTGAGTTCATTTTTGCGTTTATGTCTTGATTTCTTGCTCAAACCTTACGGCCTTGTCAAATGGGTCGTCTTTGGGCTTTGACATTCACTCACGTCACTTTATGACTTCGAGTTCTATCAAAGAGGGGCAACTGTAGACACTCCATTTTTGACCGGCCGCAAGGCATGAGTGCTTTACTCGGAACACTCAATGATGAAAGTGGTATTGTGCATGGTTCGGGGTCTCAACGACGGAGTCTTGTTTAAGCTTTGAAACAACCCCAAACTTTCTCCATTCCCAATGATTACACCTAAGAAATCTATTTTCACACCTTGTGCCATCCTTTGTTGAGGCTGAAACAGAAAAAACAGGGGAAGTCATTGAGGCTCGGCCGTGCCTTAGTGAGGGTCCGCCGTGGCTATTGAGGGTCGGCCGGGTTTCGATAGCGATAAACACTGTTCTGGCTGGGAGCCCACCAACTGTTCTTTTTTGAAGATATTTATCACATTTTGTGCTCAAATTCTATAAATACGACCATATACCTCTGTTTTGAGGGTTACATAATTTAGAAAAAGCCTATATACATTGAGAGAGCTCCTTCTTCCTTCTTCTTCCATTGCAAGCTACCTTTGAGTTGACCTATCTTCCTTGTATCATCTATATACACCATACACAACCTTGATTCATCATCTTAGAGCCTTGGTTGACCCTTGAGAAACATAATTCAAGCTTGAGAGTGTATCAAGACTGAGTTTGATCATCAACCAAAGCTTACTCCATTTTGAGAGGTATAAGCTTGTAACTTTTGTTCTTGCTTTTGATTTCTTCATTTCTACTTATTTCTTGTGTCCTTGGATTGTTTTACACCTATTCTAAGAGTTGGAACTTGGGTTTGGATAAGCTACCAAAGGTGGTAAGGTTAACACCCTCACTTGCACCTATTTTTATAGCTCAACCCTTGGTTCTTTTACACTCTTTTCCTTTGATTTTCAGAGTTGAACTAAGGCCAAAAAACATGATTTAAAGTCTTGAAATTGGAGGGGTTGGCCATTCCTCCTTGTTCTTTTGCTTACATAGCTTTAATGTCTTTGCTTTTGCTTAGCTTTTGAGCTGAGCTTTATGTCTTATTCACCACAAAAAAAAAAAAAAAGCTTTTGAGCTCTTTTCTTACATTTTCAGCCACTGTTTTAGGCTTATTTTAGACTGTTTTAGGGCTGTCTTATTCTATTTAACTACTTCAAGCTTTGATTAGTTCATTTGTTGTATCATAAGTCCTTGTACATAGCTTGTTGCATGTTATTTTAGCTTTTCTTCAACTCATTTCCATGTTTAATAACCTCATTTTAATAATCAACTTGCCATTCATCTTTTTCATTTGAGAGTTGTTTCAATTGGTTGATGGTTATTCAACGTATGAACTAGAGACTTACACTTAATGGCTTAATCTCTACAGGGATTCATTGTCAACAGCGTAATCTCTCTTTCATGTTATGAATTACTTCTCATTTGATGTTTCTCTTCTTTTAGAGGACTTAATCATCATTTTGGACAAATGGACCAAAGAACAAAAATGACTAAAAGAATTGGTTTAAAAGTAACCAACACACTTAAAGAAAATGAGTAATCTTGCTTAGGCTTGGCAGAACGTTATGCCAAGTTAATTGAGTCAAGAACGATCATGTGCTAATTCATGGCATTTTGATGATTCTTGAAGCGTCTTTACCACCTTCTTTGAGTTCATTCCATGATAAGAGGGAGGGGTGGTCATATCCATTGCATTTCATTGATTTTCGTCCAAAGTTGTATCCGAAATCATCAAGCAATCAATTTGCTCATTGATGGCTTTGTAAGCAATCCTAACCTATTCTCAAGGCTTTCCCATGATAAAGAAGGAAGAAAAGGGACAAATAGAGCTTGAACAACTTTGTTTGCACTGTTTTCACTTCAGAACACAAAACAGAGTTTTGCATAAAATTGAGGCACGACTGGCCTTCTCTATGCCCGGCCGGACTTCATTGAGGGCCGGTCGACCCTCAAAGTTTGGTCAATAGTGTATTTTTTGCAGAAAACAGAGGGCAGTGGTTGAGGTGAAACAGAGCAAGCTTGGGACAGGCAGGGCTGTTCTTGAACATTATGCATGTGCATGCATGCAATTCTTGCACATCCTTGATCACGTTATGATCATTGTAATTAATTAATTTTATGTTGTTTATTGTAATTGGTCTCATTAATTATTAATTGTTGTAATTATTCATTATTATCTATTTTGTAATTGTTGTAATTAATTAGTTTAAATAGCTAGTTTATTTATTTTGATTATCCTTGTTGTAATAGCATAGTTAGCTAGTTAATTAGCTTAGTCTATTCTATTCATTTGGTCTAGTTTTGTAATAATTAGTTTAATTTGAACTTTTGGACATTGATTCGCACCTTCCTGCATGAGAGATCAAATGTTGTAATAATGTGTATGTCTTCCAATCCCAAGTCTTTCTCCCTTTTATTTATTCACTTACGATGGTTAGTATAGGGCATCACGTTTCATTAGCATTCTCATGTTTTGCATCCATTTGTCTTGCATGCATAGAAGGTTTTGCTCATCATGCTAACCTAATATCAATGTCCAAATTCATTTTTTGAAAACGTGCTTTCTCGCATGTCTTGAATGAAATCACATGCCGTGCTCATAGCCGAGCCTATAAAATACATATGTGTGTGTTGCATTAGCCATAATCGTATAAGTTAGGAACATACATCTTTTGCTAACTCTTTCACCTTTTTGGCTCAGAGTACTGGGTGAATAATTTTATGTTTTAGTATCTTGCATCGAATGTTTGTATGTCCATGTTCAAAGCATGAATTCCATGAGGCCAATTGCTTAAATGATATAAATTGTTTGAATGCCTGTGGATGAAGGCTAGGTGCCTGAACTGGAATGGTTTGATTAAATGTCAATTTTAGCCCACTTTTTCAAGTGGCAAATTCACAAAACAATTTCAAAACAAAACATGAGATCAAATGTTCTAATTCTTGCAAACTAGTCTATATTTGTATGAGCATCACATAGTAAAGAATAGCTAATAAATCGGAAGAAGAGCATATAATGTGAATAAGAAACACATCATGATTAGTAGAGGTCGATCTTTGATCGAGCGAGTGCGATGCTCAATTCATGACCTTCCCCTCTCGTACCTAAGTTCCCAAGCCGAAACACTTTAGTGATGACGAACTATTGGCCTTTGGCACGAGTCCCGGGTTTCATAAATTTCTCAAAAATATTTAGGTGGCGACTCTTAAATCTGGCAAAGTAGTCCATTTTTGGCATTTGATTCAAACATCAATTTTTCAAAAAGAATTGTTGGATTTGGACTCTTTTTGTGTTTTCACTGTTTCACATTACACTTGTGAAATCAGATTCAGAACCACAAGTGGAGTCCGAACTGTAGGACTATTCACCTTTCAAAAGAAGCACGGAAAGTCAAGCTACACCCTCCCTTAGCATTTTGCACACAAAAATATACACACAAACACCCATTCGGCTGAGACGGGGAGAAGGGAAGAGAGTGAGCTTGGTGGAAGAAAGGAAAGGAAAGGAAAGGAAAGGAAGAGAAGGTCATGCTAGTTAACCATCTAGGTCTCAAGTATGGCACAACACAACTCTCTCTTTTATTTTCCCTTTTCAAGTATGTGTTATTAAAGGTTTAATATAATATTTTTAGATGTGTTGTAATGGTGTTCATGTGTTCAAAGTTGATGAATTAGGCTTTGATCCTTTTTCTATTCATATTTCCTCTTAATAGATGCAAAACTACATTTTTCTTTCCATATCTCACATTTTTTTAAAGGCATACCACCACTATAAAAATTTGAGTTATTGATACATTATTTAGTATGTTTTCATCACAAAAGAAGTGGAAAATTTCCCTTAGTTGACCTCTTTTCTCACCAATCTTCTTATTTTGAGTATTATGCATGAAAATTTTATTTTACAGCCAACTTTCAAAAATGCTAAAAAAATGTAGAAAAATCTTATGGACCTAGGTTTTATGTCAAAATCTTACTTAAGGAGTTATCTTTCAAGTAAAATCAGTTTCATTGAAAAGGAGTGAGCAGTTTGTAAGAACATCTGATTTTCATAACGGTTGATGAATCTGGACAATGCTGGAGTGTTTCTTAAATAACTAAAAATCTAGATAAGCTATTCCATTTCCGAAACATCTTCTAAAAACTAGATTAAATTCTCTATGAACCAGAGGAAGGCCAAGTTCGGAAAAAACAATCTGAAATAGCCTTTTTTATTTTAATATTTAAATAGTACTGAATCTAAAAATTCTGTTTGGCATTGGTATTTTATGCTCTTGTGTTTATGAATATGCTTCTTAATATTTGATCTTGTCTTGGTATGATATTACATGTGTCATGGGTGTGTACCTTTTATTTTAGCCCTTCGATGATGCTTACATCTATGCAAATTTATTCCTTTGTTACTTGCTTGTACTAACCAACTTAAAACATTAATCTCAACGAAAAACTTAATGGGGTGGCTAATGGGGTTTCGATCACATGACTACTGTTATGAGATAAAGTTATGTTCAAATTGAATTGATAAGTGGGACGTGTTCTCCTTGGAAGTAAGGTCTTGCGCAAGCGGTTGTTTCGGAACCCTTAAATGGAGCGGCTGTATTCGGACCCTAGGTATTTTGGTGTAAGGAGGGATTTGGGCAATGCCCATTATTGCCATCTCTTTTGAGGCCTTGTGGTTGGCGTTACGCGGTAGATAACCGTTGGTAGGCATCCGAGGTAAGTTCTATAACAAAGAAGCAAAAAAGGGGACATTCCGAATAATCCGCGTCCGATTCTTGTGGTTGGGAGGACGAAGTCACTTTGGGAGATTTCTAGTATACTAACAACTAACCTTGTAATCTTTGTTATTTTCTTGAATATCATGTTTCTTTCTCCATTGTTGTAATTGCCATTGTGTATTGAATTGGGAAAAAGGGACGGGGTGTGTATGCATTTACTTGGCGTTCAAAACTTATGGTGTTTTATGCCAGGTATCGAAGAAATATACGAGGTCGACAAAGAGCTAGAGACATTTGAAGACTCTTAGAGAAAATTAGAAGCCATTTTGCTTATGAATTTGTTCAAGCTTTTTGAAATGTAATTGACTAATAGTAATGGAACTCGTTTTGAGATTTAAGTTTTGAAACACTATAATTATTATTTGCTTATTTGTAATCATATGACTATCTCTGTGTTACTTATGAGACCCTGCATTAATACCTTTTAAGATTTGTCAAAAAAATAGCTTGCTATCTAAGGTGGTTGGACTTAGAATAGAGGCTACATTAACTCCTCCGACCTTCATGGGATCTTACTTGGCTATTGACCAAAGGAATCTTTAGTGACGTTACCCTAACCCTTAGAGTAGAAATTAAGGCGTCACAATGACCCAAATAGTGTCGTTACCCCTTTGAGTTCTAGGGATACCAGAAGCAAAATCCATGGTGATGTGCTCCCGCTTCCATTTTGCTACAGGTAATGGTTGTAACAAACTGACTAGCTTTTGGTGCTCCGCTTTGACTTGTTGGCACGTCAAGCATTTAGACACGAATAAAGCTACATCCTTCTTCATACCTTTCCACCAAAATTGATGACACAAGTCATGATACATTTTCGGAGAAGTAATTGGGTCGTCTGAGACTTCTAGCCCAGATTGTTTTTCCTGTTCTTGAGGGTCCTTCGAGGTAAAGGGAGATTGAGCGGATGGGCCACTGTTCTGGTTCCTGTTATCAGAGGAGGAGGAGAGTTCTTCGTCAGTATATAAATTGTTGATATTATTTTTGTGTATCCCTAATCTAATCTAGTCATTTTCCCTCCAAACGGAGAGACAACAATTTTGACATAACTCGTATTGTACAAAATTTCGACTTACAAGAAAAATATTATTTTCTGTCCATTTTTTTACTTCTTCATTTAAGAAAGGAAATGAATTAAAGGAGCTAGTACATGGGGGCCTCTCTCTTTTGTAATGATCCCTTGAAAATGTTTTTAATTGGGGGTATTTTGTGACATAATCGGTAAGACATCTTTTTTTGCACAGTGCAAAGAATTGTTCCTCCGTTTTTGCTTCTACAAGTATTCCCTGCCAGAGTTCGTCTCTATTCTTCGAAGGAGTTTTTCCCTTGGATGAAAATTCTCCTCATTCTACAATGTCGCCCCATTTCTGTATATACTGTCGACTTGCTGTTGGAGAATGGAGTTTTTCTATATTTGGATGATAAATCCTGCTATTAATTCCAGTGAGATCGAAAAATCTCAGGTTGGAGGTTTGGATCTTCTTCGTGCAGTGAACCATGGCATGAAGGTGAGGGTTTCTATCTTTGTGGAGCTCCCTTGCGACAAGTATGTAGTATGACTAACATGCTAGTTGGAGAAGGGATTGGAGGAGTTCCAAGAGTTGTTCTTTTGGACAAGGGCATTGTGGGTAGGTGAGGAAAACATTCTTGGCATGGAAACGGAAAGAGGCTTGGCGAGGCATTTCGTAACGGTAAATAGTGAACTCACACCAGCCGTACAAGGCCTCCCTATTAGTTAAAAAAACTCAGTGTGAATGGTATGAGTGGTGTGACTGGGGGAGGCGCTGTATTAATATTACCAGCACCCTCCCCCCCTCTCGCTGATCTAGGCTGTCCATTGTTGTACTTATGGACACGTATATGGATGGGGTTAAAAGAAAGTCACACCCGGGCCCAGGTGTGAGTGGTGTGAGTACTTTTGATTCCTTTGTCAGATAGTGCTATACACGTGTCACTTTTCTGGTGGATTGCGTGGTTGTAAAGTAAATATTCTTGCAGAATGATAGACATAAAGCAAAGGCGAGAAAATAAATGTGTTTGAATTATTTTGAATGGGGAATCTTCGTACTTAATCACGGGGCAGTTTTGTTATTTATTTGGTACCAGAACACATTTGATGGTATAGAGGAATATGCTTTTGCAGTGAGATAGCTATTGTAGTGAAGTTGTTTTCTGATACCTTGTTTCGTCCCTCATTTTCAGTCTTTTTTTGTTGTTGATTGTTTTGGTATACAATGTTGTACTCCTTAGAAGAGTATCTCTAGAATTACGGGCAGTTCACTCAAATGTGTGTAGATCGTTTTTTAACGTGACAAATATGACTGTGGGAAAAGAGGCGGCGGTCAGCTCCGATGAAGTTTGTTCGTGGGTACGAGGAGCAGAGGGAAAAGAAACCACGCCTGCAGATTGTCATTACTATCTAACCTCCGATTATAAATATTTACTCTAACCAACCCACTGGTATTGGGTGCGCAAAGGCGGAAATATTTTATCAACCTTAATACTCTTTTGTTTGTATCTTAAACTCAACTGAGAAAATAAATCAGGCAAAGCAAGTTCAATACAACTGAAATCACTTGCTGAAACACCTTCAACAACACCAGTTTTTATATCGTCCACCTCCATTCAAAACCTGAACATTACAAATAAAAATACATAAATTATAATTATAAACAGTCTTAAAGTACATTTGACTCCTTAATGCAATTTTGCATTCTTTTCCACTAACAGTAGCAGCCACTAAATATATGACACCCTTCTGAATACTTCCAACATTTCCTAACAGCATATTTTTGTAGTCCGTCCAAATATCAACTGAGAAGAACCGGTCCATAACTTCTATCCAGTGATGAACGTACTCTTTGTCCTTACCCCCAACGAGCTTGAATCTCATTTTATTTAGCATCCGAAACGGTCGGACTGGTCAGGATCAACAATCCAAGTCTCAGGATTACCCTTCCTAACTCCAATAAATATCTTGTTAGGTGTGGGGACGAAATCTGACGGACTATTATCACTTATGACGAAAAATAATATATGGTGGACCACAGCTTCATCTTTAACATCTTGTCCCAATTGAACATTCCCAATTAATTTTATCCCTTAACCACGATCTTGTCTGATTGACAGTCACATCTCTTATTATCCAACTTAATACCATTAAGCAATCTCGCCACACCTTTATTATCAAATTTGACGTCCCTTAATTGTTCATCGTATAGTTGTAACTTCCTTACTCCCCTCTTAGTCTTCTTAATATATCGGGGAATATTCTGAACATACCTTCTGCGAATGTACGTCACCTTGAAAGGTGCACGACCACAGTAACTACGCTTATATCCACTGGCTGCTGGTGTCCTTGACTGGCGATACGCAAGGGGAGTCTGATACTGGCTACTCATACCTCATTCCATTTTTTTATAAAAACACTCCAAATCTTTTATCATACAAATTCTGCAGATTCTCTTACCTCTGCTAACCCTTCTGTTTAGACACCTTAGCTTTGATATTTTTTCCCTCTGCTCCTCGTACCCACGAACAAACTTCGCCGGAGCTGACCGCTACCTCTCTTCCCATAGTCCTATCTGCCATGTCAAAAAACGATCTACACACATTTGAGTGAATTGTCCGTAATTCTCAGGATACTCTTCTAAGGAGTATAACATTGTATACCAAAACAATCAACAAAAAAATAAGATTGAAAAGGAGCGACGAAACAAGATACTAGAAAACAACATCACCACAATAGCTATCTCACTGTAAAAGCATATTCCTCTCTGCCATAAAATGTTTTCTAGTACCAAATATATAGCAAAATTGGACCACGTGATTAAGTACAAAGATTCCCCATTCAAAATAATTCAAACACATTTATTTTCCTGCCTTTGCTTTATGTCTATCATTCTGCAAGAATATTTACTTTACAACCACGTAAACCACCAGAAAAGTGACATGTGTATAGCATTATTTGGCAAAGGAATCAAAAGTACTCATACCACTCACACTTGGGCTCGGGTGTGACTTCCTTTTAATCCCATCCATACACGTGTCCATAAGTACAACAATGGACGGCCCAGATTAGCGGAAGGGGGGGCGCTGGTAATATTAATACAGCACCCCCCCAGTCACACCACTCACACCATTCACACTAGGTTTTTTAACTAATAGGGAGGCCTTGTACGGCTGGTGTGAGTTCACTATTTGCCACTACAAAATGCCTTACCAAGCCTCTTTCTGTTTCTATGCCAAGAATGGTTTCCTCACCTACCCACAATGCCCTTGTCCAAAAGAACAACTCTTGGAACTCCTTCAATCCCTTCTCCAACTAGCATGTCAGCCATACTACATACTTATTGCAAGGGAGCTCCACGAAGATAGAAACCCTCACCTTCATGCCATGGTTCAATGCACGAAAAAGATCCAAACTTCCAACTTGAGATTTTTTGATCTCACTGGAACCAACAGCAGGATTTATCATCCAAATATAGAAAAACTTCATTCTCCAACAGCAAGTTGATAGTATATACAGAAAGGGGGCGACATCGTAGAATGGGGAGAATTTTCATTGAAGGGGAAAAGTCCTTCGAAGAACAGAGACAAACTCTAGCGGGGAATACTTGCAGAAGCAGAAACGGAGGAACAATTCTTTACACTGTGCAAAGAAAGATGTCCCACCAATTACGTCACAAAATAACCCCAATTAAAAACATTTTCGAGGGATCATTACAAAAGAGAGAGGCCCTTATGTACTAGCCCCTTTAATTCATTTCCTTTCTTAAATGAGCAAGTAAAAAAATGGGTAGAAAATAATATTTTATTTGTAAGTCAAAATTTTGTACAATACGAGTTATGTCAAAATTACTGTCTCACCGTTTAGAGGGAAGACGATTGGATTAGATTAGGGATACACAAAAATAATATCAACAATTTATATACTGACGAAGAACTCTCCTCCTCCTCTGATAACAGGAACCGGAATATCGGCCCATCTGCCCAATCTCCATTTACCTCAAAGGACCCTCAAGAATAGGAAAAACTGCTTGGGCCAGAAGTCTCAGACGACACAATTACTTCTCTGGCAGAATAAGGTTCAAGGACTACAATCAAGACGCCATCTACAACGTCATAGACGACATCAAATACTCGACAGTCCCTACTGAACTAATGAAAAAATTAGTAGACTGCTAGAGAGACTTCCATGTATTTGTTAAATTCCAACCAGATCTCACTATTAGAGGAGGAATTCCTTGTATTATATTAACCAATGGGGACAGTAATTGGTTAGATGCAATGTCCTAAAAAAATGAGAGAATGGTTTGATGTTAATGTAACTGCTGTCTTAATTAATGAAGAATTTTATTAGTTTTATTTATGAAATCGCTCAAACTTTTATTTACTTACTACATTTCCCTTATCATCAACTATTACATCTTAAGTCACATCACTACTTTTTACACTCATTATTACATTTCGTAAAACATCAAAAAATTCTACTGGATCCATAACAATTGATCCTCTATGATCAACTTCTTCTTTGCTAACACCAACCTCCGAAATTGACGGACCAGAATCAATATCACTAGTTCCATCACCACCTCTGTGTACATCAATCTTAGACAAATGCAATTGTTAGGTGTGGGGATGGAATCTGACGGATTATTATCACTTATGACGAAAAAAAATATATGATGGACCACAGCTTCGTCTTTAGCATCTTGTCTCAATTGAACATTCCTAATTGATTTTATACCCTTAACCACGATCTTGTCTGATTGACGATCACATCTCTTATTACCCAACTCAATACCATTAAGCAATCTCACCACACCTTTATTATCAAATTTAACATCCCTTAATTGTTCATTATACAGTTGTAACTTCCTTACTCCCCTCTTAGTCTTCTTAATATATCGGGGAATATTTTAAACATATCGTTTGCGAATGTATGCCGCCTTAAAAGGTGCATGAGGGACGAAACAAGGTACCAGAAAACAACTTCACCATAATAGCTATCCCACCACCGAGATGAACAGCCAGAAACTTGTGATTTAAAGCTACCAAAGGTGGAGGGGTTAACCACCCTTGCTTGAACCTTATTCCATAAGCTTTTATCCTTGTGTTTCCCACTTGTTTCTCTACTTTTAGCTACTAATTTTCAGAGTTTTCAGAGGCTAAAACATGTGGTTTTACGGTCCAAAAAGTGGAGGGGTTAGCCACCCTTCCTTAGGCTTGCCTACTAACCTAGTTCTCTTTAATTTTTGCTCACATTTTCTAGCTTTTCAAACTACCTTTTCAGCACTGTTTTTATGAGTTTTGGGACTGTTTTGATGTGTTTACTTCATTTATGCTTTGAATTTGCGTTGTTGTAAGTCCTCATAGGTTTGGTGGTTTAGGTGTTAGACACCAATTTATTTGAGTTGATAACTTTTATTTCATAATCTTCATACAGATACTCACACTTGTAATAATCGTTTCTGCAACGTCCCTCCTTTCTTGGTTTTCGTTCTTTTTTGTTTTAAGAGTTGTTTTAAACAATTGATTGTTGTTCAAGGTATGAAAAAGAGACCTTCCATGCTTAATAGTTTAATCTCTTTGGAGGTTCATTACCAGGGCATTACATCTCTCTCATGCTAAGTGCAACTTCTCGTTTGACACTTCTCTTCATTAGTGAACTTAATTATCACTTTTGGAGAAAATGAATAAAGAATGGTAAGGTAATGTAAAAGGGGTTAAAATTGGACTAAAAAAAAGTAAAAAGAGTAATAATATCAAGTCGGGTTCAATCGGACATTAATTGAACCTATTGCATCTTGTCTCATTATGTACTCTCTAGTGACATTTAATGGTTCAAGGAAGCAATGTCTACCACTTCCCTTGAGGTAACTCCATGATAGGGAAGAGGTTTTGTTAGTATTTCATTTCCATTCATTGAGCTTTTGTCCTATCGGTTCATAGATCATCATGCAATGACCTTGCAACAATTGATGGTTTGTGAATCGGGTCTACTCATCCCTTGATCAGTTTCATGATAGAGAGAGGCAGAAAGGACAAACATCCCCTGGGAACACTCTATTTTTACTCTGTTTCTTTTCTGTGGCAGCAGGGTAGATCCTCAAAATAGTAGCCGGCCTGCCACCTTTCTAGCTGGCCGATCACTTTTTAAGGCTGGCCAGCCACTCCATTTTGTGCAAAGCAGTGCTATTTTCATAGCAGAACATAGCAGAGCTAGGGCAAAAACAGATTAATTTTCTAATTGCAAACAGAATAGTTTCTGGCAACGAAAAATAGAGGTTTTCGAGCTAAATATTCTCGTTCGTATGCATGTGAACCTTCACTTCCCGTGGCCCGTTAAATTAATGCTTAAATAGTAGTTTGTTGTACCTAATTAGTAGCTTCATTCAAAGCTTGTAATTAGTTAGTTAATTTGGCGTTGTAATAATTAGTATAAACATTTGGACATTTGGATCCTCTTGTACAAGGGCACACTTGTAATATTTGTATATGTCTTCCATCCCCCATTCTTTATCCCTTTTATTTACTTGCTTACAATGGTTGCATTTATGTTTTGATTTCATAACATTAGCATGAGTTGTATCCATCTTTGCATGCATTTGGTTTGGTGCATCATTCTAACCTTGTGGTTGTTTCTTACTTACTTGAATATGTGCGTTACTGCATGCTATCAAATTGATTCATATGCCATGTTAAATATACCGAACCTCATAGTTGCATTTTGTATGTGTTGCATTAGGCATTTACATATTGGAGCATGCATTTTTCTAACTATCTTCTTCTATTTTGGCTTGCCTCGGTTGAGTACTAGGTGAGCATTTTTGCTTTAGCATATTGCATGTATGCTTTGTGTTGCCATATCAAGCATATTTACCATGAGGCTAAGTGCTTAGTTGATCTATCTCTTGAATGCTGGTGGATGAAGGCTTTTTCCCTTAAATTGGGATAATTTGATACATGTACATATGAGCTTACCTTTTTAAGTTGCTCATGTTCGAAGCACTTTTTCAAAACAAACATAAAATCAAAACGTTCCAAAATGGGTGAAATAGTCTATGCTTGTGTGTCTCACATAGTAATGTTACCATAAATAATCGGAACATAAGCATATACTGTCTATAAAAATCACATCATGATTAGTAGAGGCCGATCTTTGATCAAATGAGTGGGGTGCTCAATTTCTGACCTTCCCCTTCTCATAATAAGTTCTCGAGCGGAGACACTTTGGTGATGACGGACAAGTGGCATTTGGCACGAGTTGTGGGTTTCCTAAATTTTGCAAAACTATTTAGGTGGCAACTCTGAAATTTGGCAATGCAATTCATTTTTAGCATTTCCGATGATAAATGAATTTTCTAAAGATTTGCTGGATTTGGGCTCATTTGTGTTTATTTGTTTCACATTGCACTTGTGAAACCAGATTCAGAACCACGAGAGTCCGAATTGTAGGGCTAATTGTATCCGAGGAGGCTAAACCCCTCCAAGGAGCATGAAAAGCAAGCTACAGTTTCTAGCAACTCTACTGGGGATCTTAGAGAACTTGACTCGAACTTTATGATGTGAAATTTTATCTACAAATATATATTCATTGCATTGCATTTGCATTGTTACTCTAAGTCGCTGTGTTTTCTATCTGCTATTCCTGGACGGCTTGCCTAAAAAGCTTTCCAAAAGGTTGGCCGACCGTGGGCTCTACCATGTTGGAGACAGAACCCTTGGATCTAGATTAACGCTATACCGCTTGATCCTCCTTTCACTTCTCAGTGTTAGGTGTGAAAGGTATATTAGGTAATCTTGCAAAGGCACCCTTTTGCACCATTTGGCCAAGCTGCATATAGTAAAACCATAGTGACTGTTCCAACTTAGGACAGAATGCTCACCTTTCTACAAGATTTTGTGAAAACTGCTTACTTGAAGTAGTGAAACCCTAGATCATGTCAACATCTAGGACAGGGTAACCCTACCCCTTCATAGGGGTGTTTTGGCTCTCTTTACCTCGTATATGCTTTACAGTGAAACTATACAGGAATGCATCATATTAGTGGTACAAGTTGATATTAGTTTTTGGGGGTAGAGTTTAGTGGGACATATAGTGTTTCAGCTATGATTATATCTATTGCAAATTAGGCTGAGGTGCTGTCCGATTTTGATTATTGTTTTCTTTTCCTTTATTTCTTTTTGCTAGGTAGTTTGCAATCATAACTTCAGACAGACCCGATATCCCCCAAGTTTTGTAGACTCGCTCTGGTAGACTTTGCAAAACTTGAGATCTTGTTGGTGGTCAACTAGTGTTAGTCTCTCCCCTACCAGTTGTTCGACAGAGAAGAAACTGAGAATTATCATCACTCAGCAATCACCTGTCCATTCTCACCCACTCAGCTCACCAATAGGTAACTCTCCAGGCCCGTAATGGCACACAGTAATCCAGAAGAGGTTGCTGCTATGATGGCAGCTTTTCTAGAGAACTATGGATACGTTGAATCAAAGGATAGCTGCTCAGGCTGAAACTATCGTTGAAATGTGATGCCCATCTAGGGCATCTACATCTATTGTACATCCAGTTTTGACTACCCAGCCAAATCCTGATCCACCTCCACCAGTTGAAAACTCTCAGGTCCCGGATCCTCAAAAGATATTTGCATAGGCTCCAATTTACAAGCCTTTGGCACAGCCCCATGGGTGGCTTCTTCCCTTTGACATCAATGACATTGATCTAGCTATGATCAAGATTGCCAGGCTAAAGAAGGCTCTCAAAAAATCCTAAGGCTTCAATTCCATCCTGGATATTGAAGACGGTTATACCGTGGCCTCTGTCAAATTGCCTGAAAAGTTTAAGATACCTCACATCGATAGATTTGATGGTAGTAGGGATCCTATTGTTCATGTCCGTCTTTTCTCGAATATCCTGAGACCAATGGGCCTATCTCGGGCTCAAAACTGTCCTTGTTCAGAAGAACTTTATCGGACGTGGCAGTTATCTAGTATGCTAAGCTGGATAAACGGAATTGGGAAGAACTGTTTGAGGGGTTTGTTAATTAATACTCATACAACACTCAGATAGAAATAACAATCAGTGAGCTAGAAGCGACCACTCAGAATCCGAAAGAACCTTTCATCGACTTTGTTGCAAGATGGAGGGCAAAGGCAGCCAGAATGACAAACAGGCACTCAGAAAGGGAACAAATTCGGTTGGTAGTTCATAATCTCGAGCCGGATATGTTACAAAGGATGATAGTGGCGCCACTATCTACATTTGCTTATTTGCATGAGTTGGGGGTCCAAATTGAAAGTGCATTTAAGAAAGGCATCATTCAGAGAACCAGTGAACTGGAAAAAATGCCATTTATGAGGAGTACTAATGCTAGCAATAGGATTATTCCTCGGCCTGCCAAGATCAACACCGTCACCGTAGCGGCCAAAATGGCCGATCCCTTCGCCGTTACAACCTCACAACCCACCAGCCCAAACCGAACCAAAGGACCTTTACCCCCTTCATATGAGCCCAACCCGTACCCTTAAACTCTTGATGGATAAAGGGCACCTTAAGCTCCTCGACCCTCTACCTCTCCCTGTTCCACTCCCACCTAGACACGATCCCATCTAATACTGCATTTTTCATTAACAGCATAATCATCCCACCAATCGTTGCTATCGCCTACGTCATGAGATCCAAGATCTCATCGACAATAAAATCATAGCCCCACATTCCAAACCAAATATGACCACCAACCCACTTCCTACCCATAACCAAGTCTCCTCACCCAAAAACATCAACCTTATCCATATACTACCGCCCACCTATAACCACAGCGCATTTATCACCCTATCCCATCTATCTAAGCCTGAGGTGGTTATTCCGGAAATCACGAATATATGCATGATGAATATAATGTCCAAAACCTAATTAGGGCCCGTGGTGGCGGAAACGGAAGAGAAGAGGAAGACATCGAAGAAAGGTTTGTCCGACACCCAAGTTACAGAGAAGGGGGCCACACTCGTCGAAGAGTATGACGCCAGCCGGTACATTGTGGCTACTGACCAGCCAAAGCTTGTAATCATATTGCCAGATTCCCTCAACATCAATGCCATTGGAGAAAATAAACCGGGGTAGAATCTAAATAACTGGCCAGAACAAGGCCTTGATGACCTGGCAAAACCAGAGGAAGACCTGGAGAACCTCTACTTCTTTGAAAAAGAGGATGTGAGCAGCGTTTAGATCGGTTGGTGGGATCCAAGCTAGCCTGAATCTAGCAACGGGTGCTTGAGTAGCGAAGAAGAATCTGATATGGAGGAACAAATGAGCAAAAATCTGAAAGTGGGGGAATTTGGTTAGAATGAGGCCATGCCTATAACTGAGATAGAGCAAGTGTTGGAGCGGTTCCAACAAGAAAGGATAGAGGAAATACAGAGGAAAATAGCCCGAGAGTAGGAAAAATGGAAGAGTAAAGAAGAGACTAAGCTGACGGCAGACAATGTCCAAACCATGGAAAAGCCTGTATGGGAATTTGGTGACAAGGAAAAGATGCCAAAGAAACTTAGACAATATTGGAAGGCAAAGATTGAATCAGCTGCAAAAAAGGAGTGGTGTACCGACAGAGGAAGTGATGTGAATATGATTCGGGTGGGGCTCGATAATGGCCCGACACTGATTGCAAGGGAATGGTGGGAAGACCGTGATCTGAGCCATGCATATACTAATGAAGGGTGGAAAGCCGATACCCCTGATGATACATGGTATGTAGATGAGATTAACCACATAACCAGAAGTGGTTAGTATTTCAAACCCCCAGCCTTAGATCAAGCAGAACCCTCCAGGAAAGAAGCTGAGAAATCGAAGGAGAAAAACATTGAAGAAGACTTGGTCTTGAAGAAACTCAAAAGGATCCAGGCAGATGTATTGATTTAGGGGCTGCTAACGGCTTCCCAGGAGCATAAGCAAGCGTTGCTAGAGGCATTAAACAGAACTAAGCTGCCTATCGACACTACCACTAACCAACTGGTGTCATTGGTCATGTTCGGGAACATTACTCCAATATTGTCTTTTATGAACAAAGAGTTGCCACCTGAGGGTGCTAACCACAACAGGCCCCTGTACATGACTTTGGAGCGCCAAACAAAATGGATCCCAGTGGTGCTGGTGGACACCGATTCAGCAATTAACATATGTTCACCAAGGATCACTTACGCCATAGGTTTGAAGCTAGTTAACTTCACGCCTACAACTCAAGCTGTTTAAGCCTACGACAACACGAGTCGAGACGTCATGGGGACCTTCAAGAGCCAAATCCTGATTGGCCTGTCTGAGCATGAGGTGGAATTCCATGTGATGGGTGTACCAGCCACTTTCAATCTACACCTGGGAAGGCCTTGGCTACACCAGATGAGGGCCGTTTCATCAACGGTTCACCAACTAGTGAAATATCCATTCAAGGGTGGGATTGCTACTGTTTACGACAATTCTTCTATCTACTCTCCCTAGGGAACTACCCCGTCCTTGTTAGAAATATTCCATGGAGAAAAGGATGTGTTCTTCTCCAGTTTCTCCTTGGCAGAGGCCTGGCTGGTATAGTCTATCATGGCAGAGGATGACGGGAATTATGTGAGCGCCCAATCCATCTATATGATGAATAAGCAAGGACACATTCCCGGATCGGGACTAGGTAGAAGCGGGAGGCAAGGATATACTATTGCCAGAGAAATGAGCCATAACCCTCATGCTTTTGGACTAGGATACAAGCCAACTGCAGAAGACTAAAAGAGAAAAGAGAATGAATTAAAGGAGAGACGTAAAGTAAAAAGGGTCGGGAGGCAACATGAACTAGTCCACAAGCCGATACGGGGAACCCTAAATGGACGCTTTGTCCGCCAAGGGAAAGATTTCCCTTTCTATGGATTTTTGGAGCCATATGTCTACCAAGAAACAAAGACAAGATACCCGAGACTTGAGATCTTCTTTGATCACTAGTTGTCATACGATGAAGATAAGGAAAAACATATTGACTCAAGCATCAGTACAGGGAAATGTAGGAATGTATACGCGGATGCCGATGAGGAGGAACTGTTAGGGATGGCACTGGCTGACCTGCTAGCGAACTCCAATACCAGGGTTGAGTCCGTTAACTTGGGAAATAGTGTTACTATCTCTATGATCGGGGATAAACCAGCGGCACATTACTCCAGTCTCATCGTGGACGCAGCCGAGGCTCCACGCTTGGTCTGGAAATTTGAGCACGGTACCATTGGCAGTTTTGAATTAGATAATGAGTCCGAATCTAATTCCACTGAGTTTGTTGGGTCGGGATTAGATTCAAGTCCTTCTGAGGAGTCTGAGTCTGGTACTTCCGGGGGTGGTAACACGGATGCCAAGGTCCCGTCTAGGTCTTCTTTCAATTTTTCTTTCGAGTTGAATGTAACAAAGGATCCTAACTTTATTAATAAGAATGCAGTAGATTTCACTTACTTCTCTGTGCCTTTAGTTTGTTGCACTGATCTTGATTTTCAAAATTTTTACTTAAACGAAGAGAAAGAAATTCCTTAGGTTTTGAAAATTTTGGTTGACCAAGAGGAGGAGAGGTGTGTTAAGCCCTGCACAGATGAAATTGTTGCAACTAATGTGGGTACTGAGGAGGATCCCCACTTGGTCCAGATCGGGTCCAAATTGTCTTCGGAGGAACGCGAGCGTTTAATTGCTTTATTAAAAGATTTTAAAGATGTTTTCGCATGGTCCTACGAAGATATGCCTAGAATCGATTCTAAGATTGTACAGCACCAAATCCCCCTTGACCTCGAGGCCCCGACCAGTTAAACAGAAACTCCACAGAGTTTGTCCAGACTGGGCATTGAAGATAAAAAAAAGAGGTCACCAAATAGATTGATGTAGGTTTCTTGATGGTGTCTGAGTACCCAACTTGGTTGGCCAATATTGTTCCAGTTCCCAAAAAGGACGGCCGAATTAGGATTTGCGTCAATTTTCGAGATCTGAACAGAGCTGATCTAAAAGACAACTTTCCACTGCCACATATCGACGAACTGGTAGATTTCACTGCAGGCCATGCATTACTATCGTTCATGGATGGTTTTCCAAGTATAACCAGATTTTGATGGCGACGGAGGATAGAGAGAAGACTGCCTTCATTACGCTGTGGGGTACCTATTGCTATAGAGTCATACCTTTTGGGTTAAAAAATGCTGGGGCTACATATCAGAGGGTTACAACCACGATCTTGCACGACATGATCCATAAAGAAGTTGAGGTGTACATGGACGACATGATTGTCAAGTCTAAGGAGAGAGAAAGCCACTACACCACACTGGAAAAATTCTTTAAACGGATCAGGGAGTACATACTGGGGTTGAACCTCCAAAAATGCACCTTTGAGATGACTGCAGGAAAAATACTAGGATTTCTGATTACGCAACGGGAAATTGAAGTAGATCCATCCAAGATCAAGGCCATCCTAGAAATGCCACCACCAAGGATTGAAAAGGAGGTACGTGGCTTTCTAAGCAAAATGAAATTCATAAGACGGTTTATCTCAAAATTAACTTTGACTTGTAAACCACTGTTTGGTCTCTTAAAGAAAGGGAAGAAGTTTCAATGGGATGATCGATGTCAATTTGCCTTTGAACAGGTGAAGCAATACTTGCAGAATCCACCTATATTGTTGCCGCCAAAGCCACGGAAGCCACTGATCCTGTATTTGTCGGTAACAGATTCGACCATGGAGTGTATGCCAGCTCAAGAATCAGAAGCTAAGGTGGAGAAGGCCATCTATTATCTGAGCAAGAAGATATTGGATTACGAGACTCGCTATACTCCCCTAGACAAAGCTTACTTAGCTTTGGTATAGGCTACCAGGAAGCTGAGGCACTACCTGTTAGCTCACTCCATAATTCTGGTTTCGAGATTAGATCCCATCAAATATTTTTTTGAGAAACTGGTGCTTACGGGTAGGCTGGCTCGTTGGTTGCTTCTCCTCTCCGAGTTTGACCTCAAATATGTCACGTGCAAATTAGTCAAAGGGAAAGCGGTAGTGGAATTTCTAACAAACCACACGGTGGAAGGAGATGAGGCAGTAGAGTATCTATTCCCAGATGAAGACATTCTGCAGATAGAAGAGGAAACATGGACAATGTACTTTGACGGAGCCGCAAATCAATATGGTTATGGGATAGGCGTGTTACTCATATCACCCAACGATTCCCACATACCCTTGGCTTTCAAATTTCGGTTCAGAGTGTCTAACAATGAAGAAGAATATGAGGCGTGTATCACTGGATTGGAAGCTGTCCTAGAACTAGAGGTAGTAAGATTGGACGTCATCGGAGACTTGAACTTGGTTGTTTCTCAAGCTAACGGAGACTGGAAAGCCAAGGAAGAGAAGATGAAGGTTAACCATCAAGCCTTGGACATTCTAATTCTGAGGTTTGAAAAACTGACATTTACACATCTGCTAAGAGAGAACAATTGGCTCACTGATGCATTCGCAACTTTATCTTTCATGGTAGACATCCCGCTTGGAGTCAAGATGTGTCCGATTATCATCGAAAATAGAATTTACGCACCCGCTTATGCAATAATTCATATGGAGTTTGTAAAGTGTCGGGCTTTAAATACACACGATTCACCACATAAATAGCGGTATTTAAGGTTTTAGCCCAAAACTTTGGAGGAACTTTCTTGCTAAAGAGCATGACCCTAGCCATCTTTTGAACAATCCTATTTTTCCTCTCAACAACTCCATTTTAATGTAGAGTAATAGGTGCAGAAAACTCATGCTTAATACCATGCATATTACAGTAATCCAAAAACAAACTATTTTCAAACGCACGATCATGATCAGTTCGGATTCTTATGATACGCCCAATAGAGACACCCTGTTCATTTTGGATTTTAAGGACTAAGGTTTGGAAAGCATCAAACGTATCAGATTTTTCTCTTAAAAAATTAACCCATGAAAAATGAGTGTAATCATCCACAATTAAAAAAAAAATGTATTTTTTACCTCCAATGCTTTCGGTGCGAGTGGGTTCCATAAGATCCATATAAACCAGTTCAAGAGAATGTTTTGTTGTGAAGTTGTTCACCTTTTTATGAGGGGCATGAGTTTGCTTCCCAAATTGACATGGTCCACACACATGGTTCACATTCTTACCCATTTTGGGTACTCCTCTCACAAGCTTTTTGTTGGCTATCTTGGTTAGGTCCTTGAAATTCATGTGACCTAATCTTTGATGCCACAAGTCAAGATTATTTATGACAGCCGAGTGACAAGTAAGATCATTAATGATAACAATCATATAGTAATTATCAGATGTGCGAACCCCATGCATGACAGTATTTCCCTTTTTATTCAAAATTTCACATTTATTTTTTGAAAATAGTACTTCATGATGGGAATCACATTTGACTAATGCTTAAAAGATTTTCTTTAAGGCCATCAACAAGAAGGGAATTTTCAAGCTTAGGAAGACCAGTCACACTTATAGAGCCCTTACCAATGACTCTACCCTCTACGTTTTGGTATATGGAATTCGGGATAGAAAAAAAATAGATGAAACCTGAGGTAGAAGAGCTTGGAGGCTCAGTTATGGTGTACATGAGAGAGAAAGGAGACAAAAGATCTAAAAAGTGATATTTTTAACACACATATGTCTTATATAGACTCATCAGCGCAGTCGCGATGTAACCCTCACGAGCACGATAATGCCGATACACCAGGTTACGAGTGTGATCAAGGACACCACGAATGTGACCATAATGTTCACAACCGCTCACTGCAGGCAATGCAACTTCCCCCAAGCCAAAAACCTAAAGCCACATTTGGTCGCAGCCCATCGCGAGTGCAGCCCTTAATCTTGTGGGCACTAACATATTGGTCGAGGGTACGACCAACCAAAACAGAAATTCTGGGCTGTTGTTCCGAAACCAACCCAAGATATTCCAAGGTCCAAAATCACCAAGGTAAGGTCAAAGTCAACCGGGACAACTACATGTCCTAATCAAATATAAAATGGGTTGGGTTTTTTTGACTCGGGCCACTACATTCTTAAAAACTTATGGGATTTTGTGTTATTCAAAAAAAATTTGAGACAACTTACGAAAAATTTGTTTTTAGCTTACGGATTTTTGTGAGATTACTTAAGTTAGTTCGTGAAAACTTATGAGTTTTTGTATTGTTTAAACTTTGATGAGATAACTTATTCGAATGTGTGTTAACTTACGTAGTTTTTTGAGATCACTTACACGAGTTCTTCAAACTTATGGGATTTTGTGTTATTCAAAATTTTTTTGAGACAACTTACGGAAAATTTGTGTTTAACTTACTGATTTTTGTGAAAGCACTTACGTGAGTTCGTGAAAACTTACTCGTTTTTATATTGTTCAGACTTTGATGAGTTGGCTTACTCAAATTTATGTTAACTTACGCGTGTTTTGAGATCGCTTACGTGAGTTCTTAAAAACTTATGAGATTTTATGTTCTTCAAAATTTTTTTGAGACAACTTGTAGGAAATTTGTGTCTAACCGATTTTTGTGATAACACTAATGTGAGTTTGTGAAAATTTACACATTTTTGTGTTGTTCAAACTTTGATGAGATAAGTTACTCGAATTTGTGTTAACTTAAGTGTTTTTTTGAGATCACTTACGTGAGTTCTTGAAAATTTATAGGATTTGGTGTTCTTCAAATTTTTTTTGAAACAACTTATGAGAAATTTGTGTTTAACGTACGGATTTTTGTGATAGCACTTACTTGAATTTGTGAAAACTTATGCGTTTTTGTATTATTCAAACTTTGATGAGATAACTTAAGCGATTTTTTGAGATTACTTACTTGAGTTCTTGAAAACTTACCAGATTTTGTGTTCTTCAAAATATTTTTGAGACAACTTATGGGAAAGTTGTGTTTAACTTGTGGATTTTTGTGACAGCACTTATGTGAGTTCGCGAAAATGTGCGCATTTTTGTGTTGTTCAAACTTTGATAAGATAACTTACTCAAATTTGTGTTAACTTATGTGGGATATTGAGATCACTTACATGAGTTCTAGAAAACTTACATGAATTTGTGTTCTTCAAAAAATTTGTTGAGACAACTTATGGGAAATTTGCGTTTATTTTACTGATTTTTGTGAGAGTGTTTACCAGAGTTCGTGAAAATTTATGCGTTTTGTATTGTTCAAACTTTGATGAGATAACTTACTCGAATTTGTGTTAACTTAGGCGGTTCTTTGATATCACTTAGTTCTTGAAAACTTACGGGATTTGTGTTCTTCAAACTTTGATGAGATAACTTACTCAAATTTATGTTAACTTATAGGTTTTTTGACATTACTTACGTGAGTTCTTGAAAAATTTACAAGATTTTGTGTTGTTAAATTTTTTGAGACAACTTACGTGAAATTTGTGTTTGACTTACGGATTTTTGTAAGAGCACTTACGTGAGTTCGTGAAAACTTGCTCGTTTTGTATTGTTTAAACTTGCTCGTTCGGGAAAACTTGCTTGTTAATTTATGCAGTTGGTAAGTGAGTTCTTGAAAATTACAGGATTTTTTATTCTTCAATTTATTTTTTTTTTGAGACAATTTACAGAAAATTTGTGATTAACTTACGCATTTTGTGAGAGAACATACAGTGAGTTCGTGAAAAATTACGCGTTTTTGTGTTGTTTAGACTTTGATGAGATAACTTACTTGAATTTGTGTTAACTTTACGTATTTTGTAAAATTGACCTGCTTAGCAATCAGAAGAATGTATAACTATAGCACATATGCTTTGCATACCATATACAAGACATATTTAAGAATTCCTCTAATTGTAATTATCAATTTTTACTTTAACACAATGAATTTCAATAAGTTTGGATAAATTACACTTTGCACCCCTACACTTTACGCCAAATCTCACATTGGCCCTTATACATGAAATCATGATAGTCAACCCTTACACTTCTAGTCAAATCCCACTTTGGTCTCTGCACATGAAATTGTGACAGTCAACCCCCTGTACTTTTGATAAAATATCACTTTGGTGCCTACACAAGTGTCAATATCCTATTTCTGTCACTCAATTATTTAAATCTTTAATAGAATCTAGTCATGTGATAAGAATGTCACTATGACATTAGGGTAAAAGAGGAAAATCATCTATATTTTTCACCAATACACACTTTATCCCAAATTTTACATCAAAATATGACTGTATTAGGCCAAAACAAAACATAAATTATAAACAATTAAGAAGATGAACTAGAATTTTGCATAAATTGGAATCATGAAACTCTGTTTTTCACTGTAATACAGTCTTCTATCTATTCATATTTCTTTCTACTTGATTTCTTTGTTGCAATTTTTTTTTTTTTTTTCAAAAACTCTACCTTCTTACCTTTTTGTCCCAATCTATATATTGTATTATATAACTCCCATGTGCTTATCATGTAGGACAACGAGTATTGATGGGAAACATGGATGATTTTCCTCTCTTACCCTCATTTCGTAGTCACATTTCGTAGTCACATGACTTGATTTTGTTAAAGATTTGAAAATGAAGCAATAGAAGAGGGACTTGACACTTATATAGGGACCAAACTAGGACTTGAGTAAACGTGCAGGGGGTTGACTGTCACGATTTCATGTATACGGACCAAAGTAAGATTTGACCAGAAGTGCAGGGAGTTAATTGTTATGATTTCATATGTTGAGACCAAAGTGAAATTTTGTGCAAAGTGCAAGAGTGTAAAGTATAATTACCCAATAAATTTTGAATTAAGTTATCAAACATGGACTTAAATTATTGTATTTGAAATGAGAGTAAAAATAATAAGTATTGAAAAATGTAGGGCAAATTACACTAATAGCCCCTATAATTTAGGGCTGATATCACTTTGATCCTTGACTTTTCAGTTGTGACACATTTAACCATGAATTTTGAATCTTGTTCCAAATAAGAATAATTGAAGATATCATTACTCAATTTTAAGGGCAAAGTCATCAATTTGATAAAATATAAACTATTTTGACAAAAATAAATGTCAAAAATATATTTTTGAATTTTTAAAAATAATTTCTACCTACCAAAGATAAAATTATATAAAATTGATAAATATTTTAGACATTTTTTTTTTACCAAATTAATTTTTGTTATGTTTTTGGATGATGATCATGTAATGGGCAGTTGTTCAGCTTTTAATTCTTAATCGATATTTTAATATATGAAATATTTTTAGTTTTGGATTTTTTGATTTAATGGACTGGTGTAATAATGATGTCAAAGTTATCGCCATATTTGACTTTTGAAAAAATAGAAACTAATTTAATGAAAATAAAAATAGCCACCCATTACATGATTATCATCCAAACACATAATAAAAATTAATTTGATAACAAATAAATAAATAAATGTCTAAAAAAATGATCAATTTTACATAATTTTATCTTTAGTGAATAGAAATAGTTTTTAAAAATTTAAAAATATTTTTTTGACATTTATTTTTGTCAAATTAGTGTACATTTTATTAAATTAATGATTTTATCTTTGAAATTGAGTAATAATCTCCTACTTTCTTCTCAGAAGCCCGACTGTCTTCTTCTATCCTTAACCTCACAATCAAGTCTTCAAGTGACATTTCTTTGCGTTTATGCTTCGGATAATTTTTGAAATCCTTCCATAATAGTGGTAGCTTCTCAATGATAGCAGCCACTTGGAAAGACTCACTTAGAATCATTCTTTCAGTATGAATGTCATGAAATAACATTTGAAGTTCTTGTACTTGATTGATGACAGTTTTAGAATCTACCATTAAGTCCTCGTTTGGCAAGTGGCTTTTTTAGTCAAAAAGTCAAAAAGTTACTAAAAAAATTAAAAAGTCAACAATTTATACCAAAAAGTCAAAGATTTCATTTTCTTTGTACTTTTTACATAACTTTTCGTAAAAAGCCAAAAAATCATTCCAAACATATTAGTTTTTTTTGGACAAGGGGTCACTGCCGTGGTTAAAGCACAGCAGTGATTGCCGTGGTTCAATTTTAAGGTGTATTATGTACATATTTTTATGATTCGAACCGTTCATTTTATAGAGTTTGTTGAGTACTTCATTCCTACCAAAAATCATATTAATCGGATATCAATGACTATATGATCGATTAACATATTTTTTATGCAGTTTTTCAAAAGAAAAACTTATTGTTTATTTTTTTGGTTATCGATCATATAGTTATTGATATCCGATTAATATGATTTTTGGTAGGAATGAAGTACTCAACAAACCCTACAAAATGAACGGTTCAAATCATAAAAATATGTACATAATACACCTTAAAATTGAACCACAGCAGTCACTACTGTGCTTTAACCACAGCAGTGACCCCTCTTCTGTTTTTTTTACATCATATTTTAGCCAAAAAGTCAAAAAATTACTAAAAAAACCTGTTTCCAAACGAGGCCTAAGTATTCAAGAAATTTACGACAATATATTTCTTTATGCCAACATCTTTTGTCTTATACTTTTTGTCCAATGATTCCCGCAATTTTTTTGCTGTCTTTAGTGGATTATACACGTCATACAAAGTGTTGTCCAACCCAATAAGGATATGTTTCCTACACAGGAAATTGGCATGCTTCCATGCTTCCACTACAGCAACAATTTGCTGATCAGTCTCATTTTCGTTTAAAATAGGAGCATCTTCACGGATGAACCTTGCTAGATTCAAAGTTGTGATATAGAATAACATTTTCTATTGTCATCTTTTAAACTTTTTCGGTTTCTCGCTATAGTTAACCGGAACTGTTGCATGAACAGGAGTCGGAGCAGGAACAATAACAGTAGTACTAGAATTAGTATTTCTAGTTTCAGAGGCCATTATTTCTAACATATAACCAATAAAAACAAAAAAATTATTTAAAAGTTCACAACCTTTTAAATAAACTTTATTTACAACCCAGAACAACACTGGATTTAAACTAGTCAAAAAATAACACATATCACACTATATTCCATAAAAAAAATTTATGGCAACATGTAATTCGCATCATATAATAGAATGAGTTTTATGAACAAATTTATCATGCACCATACCATACATTTAATTTTAAATTAAAAAAAAAGTCAAAATCTTATTTCAAGACTTCCCCCCTCCAAAAAAAAAAAAATTTTTTTGCATTTATGCATAAATTACTCATAACAGAAATAAACAAATTACAATTGGGCATTATGTTCAAGAAATTATATGACATAATAGTCAAGTAATGACATCAATATTATGTCATAATCATACCACCACGTTAATTTCAACTGTGACATGTATAAACATTTCTATTGCAATTAATAATTATAAAATTAACAAAATAATTAATCATGCAAACAGAAAGTGACAAAAAAAAAAAAGGACGATGTTTTCTGCAAACTCAATAGGTGTCAGAGTGATATTTAAATAAAACTAAAAATTCATATATATTCTCAATAATATATATATATATTATGCATAACTATATGGTTAAGTTTGGAAATACTAAATAAGTGTACTTTTTGATTTTTTATGAAATATGGGTTGGATTTGGGTTGGGTTTAAAGTGATGTGTTAGAGAGGTGATGTGACTTAAATAAGATGATGTGACTTAAATAGGATAGTGACTTTTTGACTTTTTAAATTTTTTTGAGGATGCCAAATTTTAGAATACAGAACAAAAATTTGTATTTTTAAAAAATACAAAATATACATTCTATATTAATTAAAGCAGAATCATAAAATACACAAAGAAAATATGTTTCAGGAACATAAATATCTTCTATTTTTGCAAAACAAAACAGAGAATTTCTTTTTTTAAAATTTGATATCTAACATTTTTTCTCGAATAACATAAACATACTCTGTTATAAACCATAAATATGGAGAAACAAACCAAATTCAAATAGACAAATATAAATGATAAGGAATAAAATTTTTTATTCTATCCAAATTATTGTGGTTCATGAAACACTGCCTATGATGATATAAACAAGGGTCTGGCTTTAATTCAGTCCATCATCGGACTGGACCGTGCTGTTGGGTCCATGGGGGCCACCACGGGTCCCGTTTTGAAAATCTGAACCGTTCAATGTGTAGAACTCTTCGAGTACTATATACTTTAAAAAAATCACGTTGATCGGATATCGATAGCTATATGATCAAATCAGTTTTGTATTAAAAAAATGGATGGTGAATAAATTAACGGTTGACAAATAACTGATTTGATCACATAGTTATCGATATCCGATCAACGTGATATTTTACAGACATATAGTACTCGAAGAGTTCTACATATTGAACGGTTCAGATTTTCAAAACGGGACCCGTGGTGGGCCTCCACGGGCCCAATAACACGGTCCAATCCGATAGTGGACTGGACCAAAGCTAGACCCTATAAACAAACGGTATAGACGAACCAATCGTTGCAACCATTGTCATAAAAGGATTGCATAACAATTACGCAAGTACACATAGTTTAATAACAAAATATTCTAAAACTAAACTAGAAATCAATAATATAGATTTGTAGTATGTAGAAAAATCACAAAATAAAAATTTGTATTATACTTCAACAGGCAAACAAGAAAATAATATTCTTATCGAATTTGTCTTAAAATTGTTGGAATAAACCTTATGTGTACAGTTGTAACATGCAATTATTGCACCAAATATATTACCAAATTATATAAAAAATATAAATTTAATATAACGTAAATTGTTTGGGTTAAACCAAACCAAACCATATACCGAGAACCAAAAAAATACTTACAGAGAAGTAGAAAATTTACCAATAGATTGTAAAAATCTGAAAACGAAAAACAATTTCATCGAGACTTGTGTTGGACACAATTTCCTTAAGGCAAATTCGTCCCTCGCTACGGTGGTCACGAGTTTTTATTGGATGTTTGTCTCCCAAGATACAACGATCAAACCTTGTAGAAGTAGCACTACCACAAGAAGTCTGGCGAACCTTATTGTACAGATTTCTCTTACAGAAAATACAAAGTGCAGAAGAAAAGAAACATAAGATGAATTCGATGTTTAATGAATGCAATGGGGGTCTAATTATATAAGTGAAATGGTGGCTCTTCAATGAAAAGACACATCTCTTTTCTATGAAGAGACACAACTCTTCCATGGAATAGGTGCAAAGAACATATATGATTTTAAACATATTCGAATTTTGAATCGAATCTGGTTCAATTTTGACCCAAATAAATAACAAATAAATTTAATTTTAAATTAAATAAATTTCATCTTAAAACCATACTCAAATGTTGCACTTTAGAGTCAATTTCTCATTCAGCTATTAATGGTTTCCAAATCATTTTTTCAACAGAATTTGTGAAAACTTACACGTTTTTGTATTATTCAAACTTTGATGAGATAATTTACATGATTTTTTGAGATCACTTACTTGAGTTCTTGAAAACTTACCGGATTTTGTGTTCTTCAAAATATTTTTGAGACAACTTACAGGAATTTTGTGTTTAACTTACGGCTTTTTTGTGAGAGCACTTATGTGAGTTTGTGAAAACTTGCGCTTTTTTGTGTTGTTCAAACTTTGATAAGATAACTTACTCAAATTTGTGTTAATTTACACGAGATATTGAGACCACTTACATGAGTTAAAGAAAACTTACAAGAATTTGTGTTCTTCAAATAAATTTTGAGACAATTTACGGGAAATTTGTGTTTGACTTACGGATTTTTGTGAGAGCATTTACCAAAGTTCGTGAAAATTTACGCGTTTTGTATTGTTCAAACTTTGATGAGATAACTTACTCGAATTTGTGTTAACTTAGGCGATTTTTTGATATCACTTACGTGAGTTCTTGAAAACTTACGGGATTTTGTGTTCTTGAAACTTTGATGAGATAACTTACTCAAATTTGTGTTAACTTACAGGTTTTTTGATATTTACTTATATGAGTTCTTGAAAAATTTACAGGATTTTGTGTTCTTAAATTTTTTGAGACAACTTGCGTGAAATTTGTGTTTAACTTACGGATTTTTGTGAGAGCACTTACGTGAGTTCGTAAAAACTTACTCGTTTTTGTATTATTTAAACTTTCATGAGATAACTTACTCAAATTTGAGTTAATTTATGTAGTTGAGATAACTTACATGAGCTCTTGAAAATTACGAGATTTTGTATTCTTCAAAAAATTTTTTGAGACAACTTACAGAAAAATTTGTGATTAACTTACACATTTTTGTGAGAGAACATACAGTGAGCTTGTGAAAACTTTCGCATTTTTGTAATGTTCAGACTTTGATAAGATAACTTACTCGAATTTGTATTAATTTACACATTTTTGTAAAATTGACATGCTTAGTAGGTCAACAACGTATAACATTGAATAGAAGAATGTATAACTATAGTACATATGCTTTGCATACCATATGCAAGGCATACCTAAGAATTCCTCTAATTGTAATTATCAATTTTTACTTTAACACATTGAATTTCAATAAGTTTGGGTAAATTACATTTTGCACCCCTACATTTTGCACCAACTCTCACTTTGGCCCCTATATATGAAATCATGACAGTCAACCCCTATACTTCCAGTCAAATCCCACTTTGGTCCTTGTACATGAAATTGTGACAGTTAACCCCCTATACTTTTGATAAAATCTTACTTTGGTGCCTACACAAGTGTCAATGTCCCCTTTTTGTTGCTCAATTGTTTAAATCTTTAACAAAATCTAGACATGTGACAAGAATGTCACTATGACATTAGAATAAGAAAGGAAAATCATCTACATTTTTCCACCAATACACACTTTATCCCAAGTTTTACATTAAAATATGACTGTATTAGGCTAAAACAAAATGCAGATTATAAACAATTAAAAAGATGAACTAGGATTTTGCATAAATTAGAATCATGAAACTCTATTTTTCATGATAACATAGTCTTCTGTCTATTCATCTTTCTTTCTATTTGATTTCTTTGTCGCATTTTTTTTTAGTTCAAAAACTCTACTTTCTTACATTTTTGTCTCAATTTTTACCATACGAATATATATATATATACATTGTGTTATATAACTCTCACGTGTTTATCACGTAGGACAAAGTGTATTGGTGGGAAATATGGATGATTTTCCTCTCTTATCCTCATTTTGTAGTCACATTTTTTGTCACATGACTGGATTTTGTTAAAGATTTAAAAATAAAGTAATAGAAGAGGGATATTGACACTTATATAGGGACCAAAGTGGGATTTGAGTAAAAGTGTAGGGGTGACTGTCACAATTTCATGTATAGGGACCAAAGTAAGATTTGACCAGAAGTGCAGGGAGTTAATTGTTATGATTTCATGTGTTGAGACCAAAGTGAAATTTTGTGCATAGTGCAAGAGTGCAAAGTGTAATTACCCAATAAATTTTGAATTAAGTTATCAAACATGGACTTAAATTATTGTATTTGAAATGAGAGTAAAAATAATAAGTAATAAAAAATGTAGGGCGAATTACACTAATAGCCCTTATAATGTAGGTCTGATGTCACTTTGATCCTTAATTTTTCAGTTGTGACACATTTAACCATGAATTTTGAATTTTATTCCAAATATAAATAATTGAAGATATCCTTACTCAATTTTAAGGACAAAGTTATCAATTTGATAAAATATAAACTATTTTAAAAAAAATAAATGTCAAAAATATATTTTTGAATTTTTAAAAATAATTTCTACCTATCAAAGATAAAATTATATAAAATTGATAAATCTTGTAGATATTTTTTTTTTACCAAATTAATTTTTATTATATTTTTGGATGATGATCATGTAATGGGTGGTTATTAAGCTTTTAATGTGTAATCGATATTTTAATATATGAAATGTTTTTACTTTTGAATTTTTTGATTTAATGGATTGGTTTAATAATGATATCAAAGTTATCGTTTTGAAAAAATAGAATTAATTTAATGAAAATAAAAACAACTATCCATTACATGATTATATCCAAACACATAATAAAAATTAATTTGATAATAAATAAACAAATAAATGTCTAAAAAAATTATCAATTTTACATAATTTTATCTTTAGTGAGTAGAAATAATTTTTAAAAATTTAAAAATATTTTTTTGACATTTACTTTTATCAAATTAATTTATATTTTATCAAATTGACAATTTTACTTTTGAAATTAAGTAATGATATTTTTAATTATTCTTATTTGTAATAACATTAAAAATTTATAATCAAATATATTATAAAAATCAAAAATCAAATTCACACCAAATCTAAACTACAAGTACCTTCCAAAAATCTAAAATAAGAAGGGGGCCATGAATAGGCGGAAGGGAAGGGATGACCCAAAATGAACCACGAAAACACCCAATCCTAAAATCCCAATAAAATCTTTTTCCTTCTCTCTCAAAACAAAACCAAACCAAACCAGAAGAAAGAGAGACAAACAGAAATACAAGAAACCAAAAATAGAGTGTTGTATTTCACTCCTCATTTCAAACTATTGTCCTCCTCCTCCTCCTCCATATAACCGAAATTGCTTGGTTCCAAGAAACCAAAGAAGAAGAAATGGTGGGAAGTGGTTCACAAGCTGTAGTGTTGTCAGCAAACAGTGGTGCTTCACTTGTCACGTCCTCTCGTCCAAGCCGATTATTGTTTTTGTTCTTCAACAACAACAACAGATATCCATTTCGATTCAAGAAGTCATCAATTCTCCGACCACTTCGAGCTTCCTCCGACGAACCTGATTGCAATGTTGAAGAATGCGCCCCCGACAAGGAGGTATTTTACTTCTTTCTTTCTTTTTTTTATTTTTAATTTTAATTTTTAATAATAAGTAAAATAAACTAGTGTTAGTTTTTTCAAATTAGCTTGAGGAATTTATCAGTAATTCATGAATTATATTTGTGGTATAGATGGGAAACCGTTGGATATATGGGATAAATTGTGCTTTTCTTAGCTTGATTAAAAGAGAGAATGACAAATATTTTCATAATTTTTATGAAAAAAATTAGAAGACAAGTGATGATATTAGATGTTCTATACTTCTTAACTGACCCATATAAAATCTTCCACACTTATGAAGTGCAGACGCTCCATGCCTATGAACTATGTCACACGAACTCTTTTATTTCCTCTGGAAGCACCTGTGTTTGCTCGATATGGCAAGGGTAAAAGGGTGGATACGTGTCCGACATTTGTACCCAATTTAAACACTTATGTCATCTAATTTTGTATGATGTTTGAAGAAGATGAAATTCACATTGCTACTAAAAAAACATTTCTAACCTCTCAAATAGACGAGGGATAGAAATTTCATATTTTTCCTTAATTCTATTGAATTTTCAAGTACTATTATGCATAATTTACAATATTTTATCTAAGAATATTATACAACATGAAACATATAAGTGTCTATGACACGTTCCCATACTCATGTCTAACTTTTGAATACATATTTCAATATCCTAAGATTTATGTTAATGAAGGTCTGATGCTTGCGCTTGCACCTGGACCCGCACCCTATTCTCTTACCCAAGTCCATGTAAACA
Organism: Camellia granthamiana; assembly: GCA_036172215.1. NCBI lineage: Eukaryota > Viridiplantae > Streptophyta > Magnoliopsida > Ericales > Theaceae > Camellia > Camellia granthamiana. The sequence continues at coordinate 72,836,288 of CM069908.1, read as the reverse complement.
TTGCCCATGAAGCACAAACACTCCATGTCAGCATATTTCTGCTCGACACGTGTCAGACATGAACATGCCTCAAACAAAATGGAATGTGTCAGACATACCATATGCAGTGTCAATTTTTTTTTATTCCGTATTTTGCATGATGGGGACCTTAAAAGCACATACACACGACAACGTAGATATGCCGACACATCAATTTTTTTAAAAATAAGACACGACACGTGTGGAACAAATATAAAATATGTAGTTTTATATGTTTTTTTACAAGATTATTTACACAAAGACACCCTAAACTATTGAGGACGCTTTTATAGTTTAGGGGGTCAAAGTAATACTTCTCAATAGTTTATGGGGTCTTTATGTAAATAACCCTTTTTTTATATGCCATATTTTTCAATATATTGGCTAGCGTAACGGTAGATGGAAGTGTTAGGGGACAGGGTAGATCTAGATTAACATTGGCTAGCGTTATAAATAGAGATATGAATCTACTTAATTTGACTAATGAAATGGCCTTTGATAGGGCCGCGTGGAGAAGAATGATTTATGTAGCCGACCCCATTTGATAGGACTTAAGCCTTTGTTTGGTTTGGTTTGGTTATATTTTTCAATATATCATTCAAAGTGACATATGAAGCACGGACACTTCAAAATAGGAGGCGTAGCGGTGTCGGACACGCGGACACGTATGGGACATGCCATTTGGCGTGTTCCTTTAATTTTATTATTTTTTACAGGGGACATGGCAGGGACACGCCGAGGACACGCGTTACCCTGGGCACATCAAGGGATACGATAGGGGTTTTTTTTTTTTTTTTTTTTTTTTTTTTTTCAATTTTTAATTTTTGTACATGTCTTTTGGGATCAAAATGTAAAATTAAGAAAGTAAAAAAAGACAAAACATCCTTCATTTGTTTAAATGTAGTGGTCATATATATATTGCATTAATATTGGTTTTTATTAATTTTGATTGTTTGGTAACATAATATTAATCTACATAGCAAATATATATAAAAATTAAATAAATATATTTTCCGTGTCCCCCATCGTGTCAGTATCTCTATTTTTTTGAAATCACTGTGTCCCGTATCCGTGTCCTTGTACATGCTTCATAGTTCAAAAATAATAAAAAAAGGTGCAAAATAACACTAAATCTTTACAAATTTACGTTGTGTTTTTTTCATTTTATTTTTCTATCATTGTATACTAGGTAATTGGTTCAAACTTATAATTTGTTTTCTTTCCTTATTATTATTATTATTATTATTATTATTATTGGTACATTTGAGGGGAGAGGGAGTCGAACTTGTAACTTATAATTAATTTCATGTGTCAAGTGATAGACTTGTGTGTTCTTTAGGTGTCTAAAGCATGTCCAAGTCTCTTTAAAAAAAAAAAAAGAAAGAAAGAGAGATTTGCCCCATTCCATTTCACGGTAGCTCATTTATGCCACATCAATTTCAAGATGCCTCATTACTACCCTTTTGTTTTCTAAGTATAGATGTAGATATGGATATAGATACGGATACGGAAATGGACATAGGATATGGTGATTTCAAAAAAATGGAACACGAACATGGCGGGGGACACAACAATTTTTTTTTCAATTTTTTATATATATATTTGCTATGTAGATTAATATCATGTTATCAAACAATCAAAATTAATAAAAACTAACATTAAATCAATATATATATATCACTACATTTAAACAAATTAATAGATTATCCATATTTGGACATATGTAAAACTGGCGTATCCCTGTCGTGTACCCAACTTGTCCCTGTGTCCCTGCCGTGTCCCCTGCAAAAAATAATAAAATTAAAGGGACACACCATTTGGCATGTCTCATACGTGTCCCCGTGTCCAACACCGCTACGGCGCCCATTTTGAAATGTCCGTGCTTCATAGTTTGTCTCTCTTTTTTACCCCATTCCAAACAAACTTTCTTCCGTTCACTTTACAAATTTAAATGCTTATTAAATAACAATTGGAGAATGGATAGCATAAATGAGTCCTATGACGAACACTTGAAACCAAACTTCACTATTGCGTGATTCGTTAATAAAATGCAATTGAACACCTTGATATTTTAATGGCTACCAAAATTAAGAAGAAATAAAAACAAAAAAATGAGAAAACAACAGGGGCAATCTAAACTATTCTAGATTTTTCCTCACTTGGTACTTGCAACTTATGTGATGTGGCCTCCTCAAAAATATATATACTAGTATCACACTGTTGCATTGAGAGAATACTTTAATCACTCAAAAACACATCTTCATCTGATTGTACAGAAGGAAGTGGCAAGTTCAGAGTCATATTAGGCAGCTTATACTTAATGTCCATTTGCATCTCTAATAATATATCATTGGATTGCTTGTTCTTGGAAGAGTTTGAATTATGCAATTCCAATTTTTATATTAGGTATTTTTTGCACCATGAATCAAGATACCATCAAATCTACATAGTAAGAGTACTTCATTTGAGAGGCAAAGAGCATGTATTTACTAGAACATATATCATTGGATTGTTTGTTCTTGAAAAATTTAGTTGCTCCTCTCATCTTTCTAGTGTTTCTATTATTAGCAACCATTTGCATTGGTTCATTGAAATTTTTTGTGCTAACTTTTGGTAAATGTTAACACTATATTATTCTTCTTTAAACAAAATAATAGGAATTTATGTATTTTTGATGGATGATCTATTCATTATTGAACATAAATGCTTTTGATATTTGTAATATAATGGTTTATGATTGATGAAATAGTGTTTTGTATGTTTAATGGCGTTTAAATTGTAGATTGAATGGTTTCTACATGTTGAATTAGTGATAGTTTTCATTATTTTTGGTTATTTGTGGATAAAATTAACAAATAAAAATATATTCAAAAACATATGTATTTTTTTGTCGTATACCTGCTGTATCCCTATCGTAGTTTTTGAAAATCGTATTGTTCATACCCATGTCCATGTCAATTGCTTCTTAACTCCACACCAAGCGGCAAGATGAATTTGTTATTAATCATCTGGTCGTAATTTCTATCTCATCTGCTATAATCTTTTTCGATTTTGTATATTTAGGTTCCTTAAAAGCCTAAGAAATGCTGGGATGTGGGACGGCTATTTTTGTGTCTCACCAGGGTTGAAATTGAGTGTAGTGTCACTGAAGTCATATGCTGGTGATGTCCATCTAAGAAAACATTGTAAAATGGAACTTTAAAATGCTTTCCAGGTTGACTGGTGGTAAGAAATTACTATTTTGATGAATTTCACGGTCAGTGTTGGATATCATCTATTTCTTGAAATGTACAGTAGTGGACCTTTCTTTTGTTTAGCTAATCTTTTCATTGACCAAGATAATAAATAGCTTTTTATTCATGAATCTCTGCTTTTCCAGTTACCAATTTCCTGGACATAATTTTTATGCAGTTGGGTTTCTGAATTATTATTTTGCATAAATCCACTACAGAAAATGCATGAATTCTAATGTATTATTGGTAAAGCAGGTTGGCAAGGTGAGTATGGAATGGTTAGCCGAGGAAAAGACCAAAGTGCTCGGTACATTCCCACCTCGTAATCGAGGTTGGACAGGCTATGTTGAGAAGGACACTGCAGGGCAGACTAACATATATTCGGTTGAGGTTAGTAGTTTCAATTTTTCCAATTTCCTTCCAATGCTTCCCCATTCTACTTAATTTTTTCTTCAAATAATTATAATTGGGAAAGTTGAAATCAATATTAAGTGCAATATTACAGGAAGAATTACATAATTATTTGTCTCTCAAAAGAAGTGTATCCAGAAATTGGTCGAAAATTTTGAGGCATTTCTTGAAAAAATCTCGACATGAAATCACAAATATTAATATCATAGTTTCCCATTTTTTTTTGTTGATAAAACTTGGGAGTCTGGGAAGAATGTCATATAGTTTTAAAATGATGTTCAGTTTACTTTCCTCAGAAATTAGGAACGTTTAAATATAAATTGGCCATAATAATCGTCTACCACATATTTATGTGGAGTTCTTGAGAATATATTGTTACACAGTCTTGGATAAAACTCAACCTCAAAAGTTAGTTGATGGGGTAAGAGTGGCCTCAGCCTTATATACTGCACATTACTGTCACACCTAGGCCATGTGGGACTTCATTTCACTTATATGATGTAAATATATAAATACCTCACAAACACACAGCAAGAGACTAGCAAAGAGCAAGTCTTTTAAGAGTTTCAAACTTCAATCTCATCTATTAAAGATTATTATTTCTGTTGACAATATCCGAATGGGGCCCATTCTTTGGTTTGTTTTGAACTGCTCCAAACGATTTCAAGTCTCTGGAATGAACCCTAATATATATATATATATTATGCATGTAATATCTGTTAATATTTGCAGCCAGCGGTTTATGTGGCAGAAAGTGCAATCAGCTCAGGAACTGCAGGTTCATCTGCTGATGGATCAGAGAAAGCAAAAGCAGTATTTACTGGGCTTGCCCTGATCTCCATTGCTGCTGCTGTGTCGATACTCCTTCAAGTTGGGAAGAGTAGCCCACCTCAGATCCAGACCGCCGAATACTCTGGGCCTTCCCTTGCTTACTATATCAATAAGTTTAAACCACAAGAAATTATCCAAGCTCAAGCTCAAACTCAAACTGAAATATCAGAGAGCAATGCCCTACAAGTTTCCAAGGTTGAGCTTGAATCTTGATTTCAGCTTGATGCTTCTACTTCAAAGGTCTCATGTCTCTTAGCCAATTTAAGTTTACTGATTTTCTTTTAATAGTTATTAAACCTCATCAGACAATTTTTATTTCTACTGTTGATTGTATACTATGTTGAGGATTAATATATATAGTTCACTGAACCTTTTGAGTTTGTGCATTGGCCATACACTAATTATTACTTTTACATGATAATTCTCTCAATAATGTATACTTAGTTCAATCCATAATTACATATAGCATATAATTACTCCACCCCTCCCCTTCCATTGTTGTCACCTCTCTTCCCTCACCACCACCACCAAGTCTTCCCTCACCCTTCATCTGTATATATGTCATTCTATATATATTGTTTGAGATTAAATAATATGTAGGTTAAAAAATTGGTTTAATTAGATTAATCTGTGGTTAAGTTGGAAATAGAGTTAAACTTGAGAAAAGGGGCTACTTACACCAATGGTCTTTGAAGTATGCATTTGATCTGTGGTAAATTGATTTTCCCAAACTCTATTTAAATAGTGTAGTCGGCGAGTATGGGTATCGTATCCACATGGACTACTGTGTATTTAATACTATTTTAAATATTAATTCCCAAATACTATTTTAAATATTAATTCCCAAATTAGTTTGTTTGATAATTGGTTGTTTGTTTTCAAGAGACTAATGAAGCCTTTATTAAATAACTAAATGAGCAAGAAAATAGTATTTAATTAATTGAAATTTGGAACTTAGGGGTCCGAATCCACCATTAGTTTAATACCTGGAATTGTAATATCGAAGAACACAAATGCTTGATTGGAACAAGCCAATTCCTCAACTACAAGTTGAGAATTGGAGAGAAGAATAAAGTTGCGATTGAAGCGCAAGTATGCCCTATCTCAACCGACACGGATTGTTCACTCTCAACTAAGGTCGTAGCACAATCCATCTAGTCATAGCATAGCCCGTCTTGGGTTTCAAATACAACAACAATGAAAATAGAGTAAATTCATTCTCAATAACAAAAATCGAATGAAGTGTAATGATAGAAGAACATTTAATTGAAACCGAAAAGTTTTACAAATATCCCAATCAAAACATTACAAGCAAGGTTTTGAAAAGCGGTTGTGGTCGCCGTAACGGTGGCGGTGACGCGGTTGCGGTTGCGGGGTGTAAAGGCCGTAGTGTAACAGTTGCGGTAATCGGAACCGTGGATTTTTTTATTTTTCGCACAATTTGAAAAAACTTATCGATACGCATATTTTTTTTCCATGATCATATTTGTTAGGTTAAAAATAAATATTGATCAATTTTTATAAATTTTTAAGTATGATCCAATATATTTTATATTTTTAAATCACTATAAATTGAGTTTTTTACATTTTATTTTAATAATTAATGACTTTATATTATACAAAAAATCAATCACTAACTATTATATATAAGATAAACAATGACAAAAGTAAGAGAATAAATAAGAGCCTAAAAATATATATACATATTTTAACCAAGCCAAATAGATAATGACCACACTTACTATTATTATTATTTTCAAACAATATATAGATAGACACACACAAACAAACAAAATGGTTTAGTGATAACAGCTAAATAGATAGCATAGGTCTTACAGCTTCAACAAATTAATAACATGTTCTTCATCTTCCCTCTTCTCTCTCTCTATCTCTTGTTTCTCCATTTTCTTTCTTTATCTTCCATTTTCTCTTTATCCCTCTTCCCCCATTTTCAACTTTTTTTTGTGTGGTTTTTTCGAAAAAAACAGTTTGAAACCGTTACGTAACGGTGCGTAACAGGCCGTTACGACCGTTATGGCACCGTTACGGACCGCTTACGGCAACCGCTACGGTCGACACACCTATGAATCTCAATCACATTGCAAAAGCGGCCGTAACGGGGTGGCGGTAACCTCCAAAACCGTTACGTAACGGCGTTACGTAACGGTTGCGGCCGCTTTTTAAAACCTTGATTACAAGTGAAGCCATCAAAGATTACAAAGATCAGTTACTTGACTAGGGTTTCATTGAAACCCTAAGTGACATGCTCAGCCGCTTATGGAGAAGAGCAGAGATGAGATGGAAGTGGTGATGATGGTAGCCTCCATGAATGATCAAGTTCTCCTAGCTTTTTTCCCTAGTAGCCTCCTCTCTTCAAATCCCCAAAAGTGTGAACCCTAGAAAAGCCCTTTTTTTTATTCTTTTTATACTCAGAAATGGATTTATGATTTTGCGCACGCACTTTGAGATCTGACTGCTCATGCAGCCAAAATGCTCCACACGAGCGGAGCTTAAGCAGTAAGGGATCTAGGAGTGGCCACTCGTGCGCCCACCTTGGCCACTCAAGCGATGGTGGGCCACACGTGCGGTAGTGGCTGGTGCACATCGGTTAGCAAGTAGTGAACTTTGGTCACTTGGGCGGAGGTCTTGCTCGTCCACCACTTTTAGCCATTAAATCGAGTGTTGCCCGCCAAACCTGCACACACAAAATGTATCATATCCGCCAAATAACCATACTTCAGAGACTATACACTTAACTTAGGTGCTTCAATGTAACCTATCAGCCCAAATCAGCATTTTGTTGCACTTTAGTCTCCAATCTTATATTTTTGTTAATTTGATCCTCAAATTACTAACAGAGTATAAATGGCTTCAGTCCTGATGCCATTCAAATTTGATTGAAGGAAGTCAGGGATACTATTATAATTTTAGATAAAGACTCAAGGAAATCAAAGGATTAAATACAAAGATGGCTTCTAAAGTATGTGTTTTGTTGCATTTTAATTCTCAATTTTTTTATTTTATTTTAATTTTGTTGCATTTTTTGTGAAGTTTTGAAATAACCTTGCTCTGATTAATTAATTTAAACAATGTGAGCATTGGGGATTATTTTATCTCACATTTTGTAATTTGAAGACTAAATTGACATAATCAAAAGATTAATGATTACAGTGCAACAGTTTAAACATTGGGACTACTGGTGTAATTAGGCCTTAAAAGAATTTGGATTAGTATGTAACTTAATTTCATGTTAATTTTTTTTAATGGTAAAAGTAGTGGCATTTATTCATTAGGTAAAAGGAATGCATCAGCCATCAAAAGAGGGATTGTGCAGTCCAGGCCAGCCTTAAATTTGTATGGGAAAGATCAGAATGTTCCTTTGGAAATGTGGTCGTGATACTATTACCAGTACAGGAGGCTCTTCGCATGAAAACAGTGTGTTAGCTGAATGTCTTTGCTCCATTTGTTTGAATGGGCCAGAAACGGTTTATCATCTATTTTGTGAATGCACGTTTACTTCTGTGGTGTGGCGACTATCTCCATTGAGGATTAATATTTAAGGGACTATCAGAGTAACTCTCCTTCATTCACTGGTGGGTTAAGTTTGTGCATAGGTGGGATAATTGGCCTGATAAGCTGCCTTAGTTTTAGTTGCCTACATTTTATGGCGAATTTGGAAATCCAGGAATTTGCTGCTTGTCGAAGGAAAGGCTGTTAATCCACCATTGACTTGCAATCAAGCAGTGGCTGATGCATTGGAGTTTTCTCAATGTGTATCAAGTTATGGAGTAAGTCGAGGCCTCCATCACAGGTAGTTCTAACAAGCACTAGGAGGCTCTCAAATTGGTTTCATTAAAATTAATTTTGATGGTGTTTTTAGTAACAATGTGGGTGATTTGAGTGTGAATGGCCAGTTTCTGTTCTCTTGGGCCATGCGAGTTCCACACTGTGCATCTCCTCTTCGGCTGAAGCATTGGCTGCTAGGGAAGGACTTACATTTTGGCATTCAGAACTGACTGGGATTCGCTCGAATTATCTTGGAAGGAGATTCACAAGCTGTTATTTATGTCATAATTGGGGTACTTGGGCCGTTGCGAAAGAAAGTGCAGTAGTGGTTCATGACATTAGACAGATTTTTGGGTTGCAAGATGGTTGAGTTCAGGTTGGTTAGCAGATGCGGAAATGGTGATATGCCTGCACACACTCTGGCTCAAAGTGGTTGTGTGGGATAATGTGACTGTTTGGAAGTCTTATTAGGATGGCTTCCCTTATTGATGTTTAATTCTGCTTTCTATATTGTTACAATTTATGGATTAAAAAAAAAAAAAAAAAAAACTTCAAACGGAATATATTAAGGTTCCATTTGTTTGGATAAAAAAATATTTTCTATGGAAAAAAAATTTTCAGAAAAAATTTTCAGAGAAAACATTTTTCTGTGTTTGGTGGTGGCGGCGGTGGTGGTGGAACGAAAGTGGAGGTGGAGGTGGAGGTGGAGATGGTGGCATGGTGGTAGGGTGACAGTGGCGGTGATGGTGACGGCCGTGGTGATGGTCGTGTAGTGGTGAAGGTGAGAGATGGTGGTAATGGTATGGTGACGTTGGTGAAATTTTAATTCGGAAAATGTTTTTCGCCTTTTAAAAATGGAAAACATTTTCTGCTTAAATAGGCTTATTTTCAATTGATCATGGAAAATATTTTTCGTTGACTTTTTGTTTTATATTGTACTAAATAGTAGAAAATACGGAAAATATTTTTCAAAAAATCTTTTTTGTCCAAATAAACTGAGCACAAGTGAAAATGTTATTAACATCACTTCAAAAATTAAAAGTGATTTTAAAATATAGGTTAAAATCTAACTGATAGAAAACTTAATAATGATTGAATTAATAAATATTTAGGGCAAATTTTACTTTACCCCTTGTGTTTTTACTCATGTGCGGCTTATCTCTTGTTATTTGAAAATAACCACATAATCTCTTGTAACTTTTAAATTGAAGTGTATCGTTAAACATTTCGTCCAACATAATAGCAATTGTGAAACATGTGTCACACATAAGGGAGTTTATATGTTGTTTTCAAATTTTAATGGGATAAATTGCACATAGAATAAAACACATGGGGTTAAAGTGCATTTTTCCTTACTAAATAAATGACGAAAATATTTATAGTTCACTCACTTAGCTGTGTTTGGTTGGGAGATTTGGAAAGAGATTTGGAAAGGGCAAGGAAAAGGAAAGAGGTGTGTGAAACTAGGTGAAATGTAAGTATATTTTATTTACATTTCACCTACCTTTTCCCTTTCCAAATCCCTTCCCAAATCTCCCAATCAAGGACATCATATTTATTTAAATATAAGAGTATTTTAATATATTTTATTAAATCATTAATGCATCTAACTGTACACTTTAATCCACAAACTATAAGGGAGGCTATATGATTAGAATAATGCCATATGCATTAATTGGTATACTAATTAGCGTAATAACGGATGATATAACATAATTTTAAAGGTTTTAGGTCTTTGTAATTTGTATAATGGGTGAAATTATAATTTTGAAATGACAATATCATAGCATATGTTGGTATACTAATTAGTATATTAATTCGTGCATGTAAAACCACTTATGTGATTATTTCCAAATGAGGGGAATGATCTGCAAATGGATCAAACCACAAAGGGGTAGTGATATTTACCTAAATATTTATGTATAAGCATTAATACACATTGTTAGCCATCACTACTCCTACCACTGCCATCATTATTATCACTGTTATTGTCACCACTATAGTTACCATCATCACCACCACTTTCATCATCATTATCATCATTGCTATATACAGCACCATCATTTCGCTACTATTACCATAGTCATTACCATCACCTCTTTATCACCACATCTACCACAACCACCTGTACAACCATTGCCATTACGACCACACTTCTTTTTTTTTATTTTTATTTTTTATTATTATCTCCATCACATTATCTGTTCACCATCACTATAACAATTATCTTTCTACCTCCACCACTATTGCCATTAGCACCATGGCAACCGTCGCTACTCCACTATTATTATTATCACTACCACCTCACCATCACAATTTAAAATTTTTAAGATATAATTTGAAAATAATAAATTTTAAATTTAATCTTTTACATATCAAATAGTTTGTTTTAGTTCACCACTTAAATTTTATCTAAAAAAAAAAACTATTTAATTTAAAAAATTTAATATTTAATTTTCAATATTTAATTTTTAACTTTTAAAATTTAATTTTTAATTTTATCAAATACCACTTAAGTCATGTGACGAATAGTCGAAATATCGTATCCTATAAAGAACAAATCAAGTGAGAATATATGACTAAACCGCTTTTTTAACTTTTTGCCAATGGCCAATTTGACTCTCCACTAAGACAAGTTATTTAGTGGTTCACGACCATTATTTCATATCACATAAATCATGACACTTGTTATGGTGTCTCTTCATAAGAAACAAAAAATGGTATGACCCACTATTTTAACTAATGAAGTACATGTTGAATTTGCCCATGGAGCAAACTATAATTTCTCCTTCATTAAAGAGAGTGAGATTTTCATTACTCAACCTAATTTATCAATACCAATGTTTTATATTTACTGTTATTTAAACAAAATAAAAAAATTTTGAAAATTTCTTGTAGCATTCACCAACAATGTTTTATACTATATATCTGTATCTATCCAGTTACTTGCATAATTGAACATTGGATATAAACCACTCTATTTAATTTCTATTTTTAGAATTCACTTTTTAAAAAATTTTACTTTTTTTTTATTATTATTTTTTTATTTTCACTGAATTTTTAAAATATTTTAAGTAATTGTTTTTAATTTTTAGACACACCTAATATAAATACACTTAAAAAGTATAATATTTATGAAAAAAATCTTTAAAAAATTCACTAAATACCAAAAATATAAAAAAATAAAAATTTAGTACATTTTTCATATTTTTATGTATTTATTAATTTTTTAAAATATTTTTTCATAAATATTTATTATTTAAATACATCTAAATAAAGTGTATCCAAAAAAGTAAAAGAAATTGCTTAAATTTTTAAAAATATTCACTAAAAACAAAATATATATATATATATACATATGAAAAACAAAACACTTAATTTAAAAAAAATTAAATTCAGAAAATTAACTCCAAACACACTGAATGGTACTCGAAACACATGCTATATATGAAATTAGATTTTGTATCCACTAAAAAAGTTTTATATACCAATAGGGTATCAAAAGACACTATCTTTTTATTAATCACAAATATATATGTTTCCTAGTGTTCCCCAAACTCCAACAATATAACTCATATTTCACTATTTTTCACCAATCATAATAATAAAAAACAATATTATAGAAATATATCAATATAAAAATCACTCGTATCTGCTAGTTGATTTTCACATTGACTAAAATTTTGTTTGATTTCAAGCTGGCCAACCGCTTCACAGGTTAGGTAAATCAAAAGACTTTTTCCTGGTTGATTATAATAAAAATTAAAAATTATTGGTTTATGCTTTAATTCATTCATTTGCTTCCTTTAAAAGAATTGTTTCTTATCAATTTTAACGTTTTTTTTTATTTTTTATATTACAATAAAATTCAGTCAATTACAATTGGGTACAAGGATGTGTATTATACGCAAATTATAATATTTGTAGGTTTGATTAGTACAAATATCATAACTCAATCTCACAGGAGTCGTAACTAAAAAAAATAAGTTATAATAAAAAACCACATAACGTATAACCAAAAAGCTCTGGGATCATCATAACCAAAATAATGTCACAACCAATATTACAATAGATCATAATTAACACAAAAATGGGTATAACCAAGTCAGAACTAATATTCTAATAAGTCATAGTAAATACAACAGAAGTTGTAACTAGGGTGCATATAGTACACACCCTATAAAATTTTCCCAATTACAATTATAATATTGAATAAGCAAAAATGTTCATAAGTACAAAAATTTTAAACTCTTAACTCAGGGGTTGTTTGGGAAGTGCTAAATAAATATATTTTTTGATTTTTTATGAAAAAATATATAAAAAGTAAGTAGCTAATGTAACCAAATAAATAAATAAATAAATAATATGCTATTGTAGTATTTCCTAAACAATCTCTCAATCTTTTTAAGCTTTTAAATTAATAAAATATAAAGATACCTGTGTCAAATTTAGGCTTTGTTTTGGAAGTAGGTTGGCTTTTTAAACTTTTGGATTGGGTTAAAAAGACTCGCTTGGATTGAGCTTTTTGACTTTTTTGACTTATGTGAGAAACAAAGTGAAATAATTATGGTTTGAATATAATATTTTGTTTTAGGGTGATTCTACTTACACCATTACTTTATCTCTTTACACTCTTCATATGAGTTTTTTTTTCCTCTCCGAATTTTATTCATGTGTGAAATTACCTTAAGGACAACACACTATAATTAAATATATTTTGTTATCTCCTTACACCCCTTAGTCTTCAATCCCTACTCCTCTTTTTTCTTTCTTAAGTTTTCTTTTCTCTTATACATCTCTTTTCAAAAAGTGAGAATCATAGTATTTTGATCAGTAAATAAAGTAATGGATGAAGAACCGGTGGTGAAAAACCTTCAAAAAAGTGAAATGGTGAGTTTTATTTATTTATTTGGTAAGTTTTTGTTTCGTTTTTCTGGATTGGTGTTCGACTTTCGTTCGGTGGTTCAAAATCAAACAAAATAATATAGTCCGGCATCACATTGTCAAACAAAAAATATAAGCCTGGTAACTAACTACCGAATAAAAGATACATTTTTGGTAACTCCAAACCGAATTTTTTAAATTTGTTTGGCTTCTCATTACCATGTATTTTCAGTTTCATTTTTTTTAATATTTTTTTGCCTGGAAAGATTATATTTATACTCATTGCAACAACGCAAGTACTGCAATATTAATAGATTCTAGTCATGAATTCATTACAAACGTGGTTTGTTAAGTTTTTATTATGAATACGATTTTTTCTTATTTTTAATTTGTATTGAGTTTTATTAAGGGGAAATTATTAAAAAATCCCATTTGGGAGAGTTTTAGTCTAAGGAGTCTTCCTTGTTTTTTAATACTCTGGGAAGTCTTTTCTTTTTGGTAATATGATCCGCAAGATCCCATTTGCTAATTTTGGAATGGATTTGATGACCTTTTTACCCTTTCTCAAAAAATTTAAAGTATTTTTATTTTAGGTGCATTTAAAAAAAAATATTTAAAATATTACAAAAATACAGTTTAAAAAAAAAAAACTCAATTTTTATAAAATAGATACAAACCAAACAAGAGTTCTTCCTTCCTTACCACACCACACACACCACACCACACCACAAAAGCAATTCAAATTGTTGATTTTCTCAGAGACTTATAGGCGTATGATCATCGTTATTGTTGTCAAGAATGAAGACGAGGAGTAGGGCGAGAAGTTCAAGCAATCCATTCAAAATCTTTGAATTCAGCAAAGCAGAAGAGCAGGTCGAGATCGCCTCCAAGACGATGTCAACACTGCATACATTCATAAAAAAGAAAAAAAAACAAACTCACCCACCACACATGTTGCAATACACATCCACACACAACAAACGCCATGCCACCCCACGTTACTACTCCAACATAGCAACAGTAGACAAAACACAACACACATCCCCACAGAAATGTCAATAACAACGGCAATCTAATGTTCGCAAACCCACAGAAATGTTCGCAAACCCCGAACTAATGTTTGCAATCTAATGTTCCAACTTTCAAAATGTCAAATCCCACAGAAATGTCTCCCACACTGGGTTCGTTGCGTCGACGGCAAAGCACCTTGCCCAAATCCCAAACAACAATAACAACAACGACAATCTAATGTTCGCAAACTGTCGATGTTCAAATTGCTTCTAGGGCCTTAGATCTGTGCAGTTGATGATTTGCTTCAAATGTGGCTTACTCAAATGTGGGCGACGGCAACCACATTTCACGATAAAAAAAACAACGGCAATCTAATGTTCGCAAACCCACAAAATGTTCGCAAACCCCAAACTAATGTTCGCAATCTATGTTAGCAATCTACTGTTCCAACTTTCAATGTTTGCACTCCTTATTTTTTCGGAAGCCAGGGGAAGCAAAATGAACTTTCAAAGGTAGGGATGGGGATGGGGGTGGTGACAGTAGCAACATTGGCTCTTTCTCTCTCCTCTCCACATCTGCTGCAAAGCGGTTCTTTGGGCGATGGAAAAGGAACATTCACGGGGATCGAATTCGAATTATGAGATTCGACGGTGGCGTGGCGGAGGAGCATGGCCAAGTCGGGAAGAGGAAGGGACTGCGGAAGCGTCGCAAAAGACCGAGGGGACAACTGATCGGGGCTGCACCACAACCGTGGGTTGTATTCAAATGTGGGCTTCAAAAAATGATGTGGGCCACCATCGTGTGGGTCATCAACAACGTGGACACCCCTACATACACTACTAAACTCTAAAAAAGCTATAGTAAGCTTTTCCCAAACGTTACATACACCCACATCAATCAAACATAATATCACTAAACCAAAAACAATACATTCATGGACAAAACTGTCCACCCCCAAATAATGGGACCTTTGGGTGTACAAAATTAAATATGGGACTGATTAGATTACAATTCCACCTTTTAGGATTTATGGGTCAATTCCCCTTTTATTAATAATTTGACTTATAAATGTATTTATTATCTTTAATTTTTTAGTAGTTGTGAAGCATTAATTACGTGGACTTCTGACGTTGGGAAGAAGACTGGATTTGTCATCGTTATAAAGACATCAGATGCGGGAGGTAATGGCAGAAAACCAAGACTTACATTTGCTTGTAAAAGAAGTGGTTACTATAGAGACAACATGAAGATTAAGGGGGAACGATTGAGGTTGACAGGTTCTAAAAAGTGTGGATATCTATTTCTATTAAAGGGAA
This sequence comes from Camellia granthamiana, assembly GCA_036172215.1. Taxonomy (NCBI): domain Eukaryota; kingdom Viridiplantae; phylum Streptophyta; class Magnoliopsida; order Ericales; family Theaceae; genus Camellia; species Camellia granthamiana. The sequence continues at coordinate 72,820,798 of CM069908.1, read as the reverse complement.
AAAATTACCTACAAATTACCAAGATGAATTGTGATAACATGTTTGATTGATGGATGCAAACAATGACAGATTTTATAAATACTTCATGGATATTCATACACTTGATGTTTTTATGAATAATTTTATGGATACTTTTTATGTATGATTTTATGGATGCATGTTTGATTTATGAATTTTTTTATGGATGCTTCAAGGAAAAAGTAAATCTTTCAATGTATAGCGACGGGGGCCTAGACAACTCTATTATAGTTTGGCAACATGACATTAGAGTAATCCTATTTGTTTAACAATGTATCACTGAGCATGCACTTCACAAGTGGCCCAAATTAATTTCTTGTTATCATCTAATTGGACGGCAACATAATGTTGGAAAAAAAAAATATTGTCCGGTAACATGGCACTGGAGTAATTCAAATTAATTAGCGTTGTATTACCAAACAGGCCCACCACAAATTAAAAAATCATTGTTTGGAAGAAAGTGTCTCTGTAAATGTATAGCAATAAAATGCTAGAGAGATCTATTTTTTCCGGCAACATAACACCGGAATAATGCAAATTGTTTAGCACCATGTTACCCAAATTAGTGGTGTAAAGAGATGAAATAATTAATTTAGGGTTAGTTTTAGTAATATATTGGGGGTGTAATTTACATTTTTTTAGTGGTGTAATGAGATAGAGGTTATAAAGAGGTTAAATAGTGGTGTAAGTAGAATCACCCTTCGTTTTATTAACCTTTTAACTTATTTTATCTTTTTGTGACTATTTTAACCTTTTAACCTCCCAACATTGGATGCCAAATGAGGGCTTATAATCATTTCCAATTTAATTATTGACTCTTGATTGATGAGTAGTGTTGCGATTATGGAAGGGAGGAGAGGGGGGAAATTAATTAATGTGAGATCAGAAAGTGACGAGTGTAAATATTAAAATTTCGGCAGTGCTATTCATACTAATCGATATATTAATTATCGTATCAACATATGGTATGAAATTGTCACTTCAACACTATGACTCCATCCTTTACATAACTACAAAAATTCAAAATTTCTAAAATTATGCCACATTATCCGTTAATACACTAATTAATATTTTAATGAGTGCATATAGCATTATTTTTAAAATTTTGACACACAATCTTAACCGTGGTATCATTCTCTCTCAGTTGTTCTCATGAAATGTATGAGAGAGACATTTTACAATCTGAGATGGTTTGTCAAATATATATTGTTCATAAGATAGTCTTTTGAATTCATGACTGTTAGAATATTTTAACATTAAAAATCTTTTCTCTCAAATTTGTAGGAAAAATAAGAAATAATACACAACGAAAATAAACAAATTCAGGCATACCTTTTATGTTCAAATTGAATCCATGGATCATGTGGGTGAATCACGTGTCTCCATTGATGTCTTCAAATAATACCCAGCAGTGGAGTAGAACTACTAGAAAACTACCCACACTATCAATCTATGACAACTACTAAAGCAACTAAAGCGCGAATTAGGCCAAAGAATCTAATTCAACACAATGCTCTCAAGAGCAACGTGTCAAATTCTTAGGGTCACAACAACCTTGTCGGCCTTCACCTTTTTATTACTATGTTGTAACTTTTGCGCTTAGTGGTAAATGTCATTCAAAAGCATTAGCCTAGCTAAGGAATCATACAAAGAAGCACCTCCTCATGTCTCACACTCAAGTGTGGAGACAGTAAGTGTCCATACTTAGACAAGTTGACAGTGCTAATTGATTTTGTAGCCACTAGGCGCTAATCTTCTCACTTAGTGTTAATAGATTTTTGTAGCTTCTAAGCGCTAAACCTTTTAACTTCAAGTGATACTTCAACGCACACTATCATAATGCATGAAATTTTGCTCCATCCACTCCTATTAGTTGGGTAGAGAGCAAAACACTGTCTTACACTTAATGACTAACTCATTTAAGCTTGTATTTCTTAGATGATATGACTCTTGGATATTGTTTCACCCAATGATCCAACATTATTACAAGTCAAATTACAAAGTCAATCTCCGTAACTCAATAGTCAGGATCATATCTAGATCTATTGAGGGCTTACTTATTTCACAACTCCAAACTCGCCAATCAAAACAACTTAGCATGCCGCTAATTATAGTGCACACATCAGTTTTTATTACGCCAAACTATAGACACCCCATTTTGACCGCCCCTAAGACTTGGGCGCTTCACTCTAAACACTAGATGATGAATTGTTACGCTGTGCAATCGTTCAAATCCTCATCAAAAGGATTCGGTTTTGAGCTTCAAAACCTAAACCTTGCACCTCATTTTGACCAAAACCTTAGTTTTTCTAGCCTGACCACTCAGAGAATAGCTAGCCAACAGATGGCCAGTAAGCCATTTTCATTTGGCCAGTCATTCTCATGACCAACCGGCCATGTTTAACGAAGGCAAATATTTTACAACAGCTAACTACTCCCATGTACATGCTTTGGACTAGCTATCTTTGTGTAGATATGTCACGACCCCAACCCGCCCCTAGTAGGATGGTGCCGTGATGGCCAGTAACCCGTGGTTACCGAAGGCCAACTTCCAAAATCAAACATAATCAGAGTATAATATGTGGGGCTCACATGTGCGGAAGCAATAACAAAATACAAGTGGTCCATAAGAGCTGTGCATAAGTCAAATGAAATGACATACATCATTACATAACTTTACAATTTATAGAATATACCTTCATCTTGACAAAAAGGGGCTTCTCAAGCCGACATAAACAAAACACAATATATATAAGTCAAGAAACATCATTCACAGAACTGCCGACGTCATTACAAGATTGCCGACCTAAACACAAAATGCCGACATAAATATAATACAGGAAGTACAAGGTTGAAAACATAATCTTCACAGTTGCCGACATCCTTGATGCCGACCTAACATGCATATAAAACATCGGCACAAAACACGCATCTCGGCGTAGCCGACTTCTAGCTTGGGACCTACATATATACATAGAGAGGGTGAGCTTGGATACTCAGTGAATGGTACAAGTAATAAAGGGGTTAACTGAATGATTCCCGAGGTTCTTGGTAAAACAATAAATATATCATAGCTTGTTCAAAACTTGTATTTATAGCGTAGCTTATTCAAGACATACGTATAACATGACTTGCATCAAAACACATATACTTAGCAAAACTTGTGTTAACATGTACCTGAGCTTTCAAAGCCTACTTACTTATCAAAACATAGGAGGAAACGTATTCATCAATCTTGACCTTTCAAAACATGTGCTTAGCATAACTTGAACCGAAACGTATTCTTAGCATGTCTTGTATCAAAACGTATACTTGAACTTATAACATACTTGGCAAAACATACCCACCCGTTCATAGACCGTCGATGGGGGCTATCCGTTCATAGACCGTCAATAGCAAAATAGACAAATCCACCCGTTCATAGACCGTCGGTGGGGGCTATCCGTTCATAGACCGTCGATAGCAAAGATCTCTCAAACATAATGCTACCTGAGCTTAAAGTCCCCTAGCACGGAAGGACTATGTTACTTGGGCTTAACGTCCCCTAACACGAAAGGACGGTGTTACTTAGGCTTAACGTCCCCTAACACGAAAGGACGGTTCCAAGAATGTCATCCAAAACAAAGCTTATACTTAATGCATAAAACTTATACTTGATATACTAAAATAGGGATAATCATTCATGCTTAACAAATACTTTTCCAAAACAAAGCAAAGCAAGGCTTTATCAAAACGTTATAACATAGCTTTATTAAAAATACCACTCACTTAGTTCTTGGGACGTCGGGCTCAAGGCAAGGTCCAAGTCCTACAAACACATGGCAAGGTCCACTGAAAACACATCTCAAAACAAGTCTTACATACATGCAAATGATCTCGGAAAAACATGCTAGAAGTCAAAACACTGTTTTACATGTCGGGAGGACATGCTGGGTACTAACCAGATCTTTGCCGAGGTCCCACACCTCCTGGCCGAGGTGTGGTTACCAAGGCTTCGGCGTGCGACTGCATGCCGAGGTTCATCCAAGACAAACCAAAGGTGCAAGTGATCATGCAAGGTAGGCCAAGGTGAGATACGATGCTTGGCCTAAGTGTAAGGTCTAGGTAAGAATGATCTCGGCGACTACACTTCGGGAAGTGAAGTCTGGAAATCTGGGTTTTCACCCGTGGAGAACATGAAGGACATGAACATGAAGAACATGAATGCTAAAATCATAACTTCTTTGTTACAAAATCTGGGATTTCATGGAATGAGTTCGAAAACATGGACCTGGGTACCCATACTTGAAGATCATACAAAAACAAACATGAAAACATAAATCTTGGCATGAGCTTTCGGATCAAAACATGACTTTTCTTGAAGAACACTTGAATATCATCTTCTCTTTCTAAAACCGAACTTCAAAGCAATGCATGGCTTACAAATCATATTCAATCATGCAATGCAATAACATAAACATAAAGAACATCATACATTGATCAAGAATCTAACCTTAGAACACGAATCTAACGGTTTGATCTCTCGGAATCAAGCTTGGAAATCTCCTCTCTCTCTAAGAACTCCTTCTGCCCTCCTAGAGCTTCTCTCTCTTCCTTAGAACAAAATATAACAAATGAGGGGTTTCTCTCTCTCTGCCGGCTGATTTAACACTCAGCTCGGCCACGTGGCACTACCGGGTTGGTCCTCCTCAAAAAGGTGACTGATTGACAAGACAAGGTTCTGACAAAGCGTATCTAACAAGCTTCACAGCAAACACCCCGGCAAGTGATGACATCGGCAAAAGACAAGACATCGGCAAAACAAAGGACAATGACCTCAGCTAAGAACAACACTTCGGCAGTAAGATAACAATGACATCGGCTTGGAAGGACAGAGCCTCGGCAACTAAGACGACAATGATCCTGGCTAGGAAGGACAACACTTGACTGAACTGTGCCACACCTCGGCCTAGATGTGCCACACCTCGGTCTAGGTCATACCACTTCCAGGACAAGATCACTTGGGTTCGAGATAACATCTCGGCCCAGATAATACACATCTCGGCCTCGGCTATACACACCTCGGCCCAGATGATAATCATCTCGGCCAATATGCCAGAACAAGGGTAGAGATCAAACAAAGGGATTCCAAAACAGTTAAAGGCTTAAGATGACCTCGGCTTGAAAATGATCTAGGCTTAGCATAACAAGGGAGGAACAAAGCATACATATACACTTAGGCAAATCAAATACATACAAAACAAGGCACAATTCATGATAGCAAATCTTAACATGGCAAATCATATAACTGCATGCAAGCATGACTAAGGCATGAAATGTGGGTCCTTACAAGATATTTCCAACTTGAGCAGCTAAAATTTTATAAATACAGCACCTTCCTCATGGTTTGGGGTTAGAAAAAATCTCCAAGAGCCTATAGCGTGTCCAAGACACTTCTCTACCCTCTTTCAATATAGATGCACATTAGATACAAAATACAAGCTTGAACTTGAAGCTTTTGCTGAGGTCATTGAACATAATTTCAGATACTCGAGAGTGTTGAGAGTGAGCTAAAAAGCTCTTCCTCTCTTTCAAAAGGTAAACTCTAAACCTTTTCACCATCTTTTCTCTCTCTCTTTTCTTTGTCTTTACATACTGATTTCAGAGCTATTTTAAGCTTAAAATGTGATTAAAACTTTGTTACAAGTGAGTGAACTAGCCACCCTTTCTTTGGCTAGCTCACTAGTTGTGCACCCCTTTGTTTTCTTTTATTTTATTTTTTCTTTCTTTTCACTTCATTTGGTTAAATTTCAGTACCTTTTAGCACTATTTTTAGATTGTTTTTGTGTGATATGAATTGAATGTGGGCTTATAAAAGGGTCCTAGTCCTCCCTGCTACACGTGCTCTTATTTCCTATGCTTTGAATATCATATTTGTGTGTTTTTGTAAATCCTTTGAGTTGATCATTTTTACCTTGTTGTAGCTTAACTTGGAACCTTGTTGTCATGGGAGGATTAGAGCTTAGGCTTACCCACCCCGCCACAAGTTTGCTTATCTAGCGGTAAATTTCTTGCTTTCGTATTATTGTTGTCTACCTTGAAGCTAGGTAGTAGCTTTCGAGTTCAAAGTGTTGAAAAACTCTCTTATCGATCATTTTCGAAACATGGAAATGGATTTCTCATCCTTGTTCCATGAAAAAGAGGAGTTGTCAACAACTTTGGCAAGTTGTGTGCTTAAGCTTTGATAGATAGCTTGCTCCTTGATTTTTCCCTCTTACTTGCTTTATTGCTCCTAAAGAGCTCTTTATTGAGAAGTGTTGAAAACTCTCTCGTAGTTCCACTTTGAAGCATGGAAATGGATGTTTCATCTTTATTCCATGAGTAGGGAGAGGAGTTGACAATAATTCTTGAGTTGTTGTTTTCCATTTTAGTGATCTATGATCATTACATACTATCTTGTGATGTTTGATGGTTTGTGAAACATGTCTATCTCTTCCTTGAATACATTTCATGATAGGAAGGATGTAAGGAGAATAGCTTTGTTTTGTGTTTAGCCAAGTCTTTTCCTTTTGTTATTAAAGATCATTATGCAACAAATTTGCACTGATTGATGATTTGGGAAGCAAACCTACTCCCTCCTTGAAAATAGTAGGGTATTCCTCATAAAAAGTGGCCGGCCGACCATTATTCCATACAACCGACCTTCTTATTAGGTTGGCTGGCCGGCCAAGCATATTATATGGTAGTGGTAATTTTACAGCAAAACAGAGTAGATCCTGAGGTCCAAACAGAACTATTTTCTGACTGTAAATAGAGTACGTTCTGGCATTAAGCAAAAGAGGTTTTTGGAGGATGTTCTTGCCTATGCACACGTGACTCCTCGCATTTCATTTAATTCTTTTAGACAAGGCTGAAGACGACCCTTTTGACAAGGTCGTAAGACTTGGTCAAACAAACAAAATGTAAATGCAATTGGTTGAACTCGAAAGTTGCCCATGTATCCCTTTGCAAGGAATCAAACTAGCGTAGTTCAAGGGCAAGATGCAAATGACATGCTAAAAGAATGTACTTGAAAGCTGGACTTAAACACTTCGCGAAGTCTATTTTTTTTGAAAACTCATGATCGTGCAAGACAATGAAATAAGCAATAAACATAACAAGATGGTAGCAATAGCATATGAATGAAACAAACCTCAAGCTTAAATCAAAACAAATCTAACCGTGTCTTACACATTTCAAGGAGTAAGCAAACGACAATTCCAAACACATTTCATGTAAAAGAAGAAAAGACGATGTAACCAACAGGCGTATCTTACCTTATTTCATATGGAGAGAGGGAAGGTTGTAACCAGGTGAAACAATAACCTAACGTGTTTCACTTGGAAGGGGTACAAGGGTGGTGTAACCAATAGGCGTATCTAACCGTATCTCATACGAAGAGAGGGAAGGTTTTAACCAGTTGAAACAACATCCTAATGCGTTTAACGCGAAAGGAGGGAAAAGGTGGTGTAAGCAACAGGCGTATCGAACTGTATTTCATGCGGAGAGAGGGAAGGTTTTAACCAGGTGAAACAACATCCTAATGCGTTTAACGCGAAAGGAGGGAAAATGTGGTGTAACCAACAGGCGTATCGAACTGTATTTCATGCGGAGAGAGGGAAGGTTTTAACCAGGTGAAACAATATCCTAACGCGTTTCACACGAAAGGAGGGAAGAGTGGTGTAACCAACAGGAGTATCTACCGTATTCATACAAAGAGAGGGAAGGTTTTAACAAAGTAAAACAACATCCTAAAGCATTTCATGTAAAAAGAGGAAAAATGTAAAATGCAAGTCTAACTACGTTTCACGTAAAAAAATGGATGCAGGCCAAATACATGCAACAAGCCAAATCACACCATCGGGTAATAAGGGTAGACACAATAAGATGATAGGTACGTTGCAAATGAATGCAAGATAATTGCCGATGAGATGCATGTTCCATGCAACATAATGCGCAACATAATAGAAAGGATAAACCAAAAAGTGGTGGTCAAGGAGGAAGTGACAGTGAACAACATTGTTTTGCTAGGGTTCTTCCTCTTCTTTTTCTATTTTTTCAAACTTCTACCTTCAATTCACAATCAAAGGCTCTCACATGCTGAAAAGAGGGTAAAACTCGCTTGAGCTCGAGGTTGAGGCACACTTACACATCAGAGAAATGGCAAAACCTAGAACGGCGCATCAGAATGGAATTTCAAAATTCTCTGTAATCGAAACAAACCTAAATTCTTCAATTTTCCCACTTTTAAGATGAATACAAGATAAAAAATCAATACAATACACTGGAATAGTTGGCCGGTCAAAAGATGGGCCGGCCGTACAATGTTTTGGTTGGCCGCCCAAATAGATTGAGATCGGGCCAATTTCGGGTTTTTACCCCCGTGGTCCATTAAAAACACATGTTTGGCCCATTCTAACACACACATGCCTTCCGAAATTAGTTTCCCTCTCTCTCTAGGCTCTCTCTCTCTAGATTTTCACTCCATTCAGTTTACCCAATGATCCACATGAAATTTATTCGTAAAACCCTTTTGCCCTCTACGTTTTGAACCAATTGGATTTTGATTTGGTCGTGTTTTTGGGTCTCTCATTGTTTTTTGCATTTTTTTCATGGGTTTTCCTTGGTTTCTGTGTACTCACTCTTGTATTTTCACTTTTTTTTCCTCACTTTCTCTCTCCTAGGGTTTGGTTTTGGGGTTTTTCCTTATTCCCCTCATTTTCCTTGCTTTTTTCTCACCACCCACCACATTCTCCATGGCTGATGATGTCCCACATGACAATGCCCCTTCCAAGGTGCTTGTTCCTCCATCTGCCTCGGGTATGGAGAAGCTAATGATAGAGGAGGCTGATGGGGGTAGCAGAGGACATTGCTACGGAGGAGATCTTCCCTCTAGAGCCTGAGCCTAAGCTACCACCACTGAGGGTGAGGCCTTTCGACCTAGCCACCGATGGCTCTCGGTGGTATGTTGCGATTTGAGGACTTTACCCGGGGTATACCCGAGGACTTCCTCTTGAAGGAGCGTGTATCACACCTCTCCTATGATGCCTCTGAGGCAAGAATCTTTAAGCCTTCATGCACTTTTCCTTTGTCATCATAATCTTTAACTGGTCATGTACTTAACAATTTCTCTTTTTCACCATAGGCTGATACTCTTCCCTGGACAGCCTATGGGGCAGTGACAGCGAGGGACTAGTATCAGGAGCTCCCTACCAGAGTCTAAGAGTTGGTTGATGAGGCAAGCTGTGGCCTATTTTACTTGGGGCCTTCATAGTTGTAAGCGAGTCGGTCCCTGCTTGGTGCTTTGGTGTAGAGGTGGCGGGACACCACCAACTCCTTACATTTTTCCTCCATAGGGGAGATGACGATGACCCCATACGACTTCTCCATGATTACGAGGTTGCAAGTAGGGGGTGATCCAATCCCTTTCGATCTTGACATGGGCCAATGGGAGGCCACCTGGGTCCATTTGCTTGGAGCATGACTTCCTTTGGCCAAACCGGGCATGGTCAGGTACAGCTAGTTCTATGATCATTTTCACGAGAGTCATCCGGAGACTCAGGAGCAAATCGAGCAGTACACTCGGGATTTCCTGATCTATCTTCTTAGCACCACCTTGTTTACGAATAGGTGGAACACCGTAGGTCTATATCTTCCTAGCACCTTGGTTGTATTGCCTCGGGTCTGCTTCTACGACTAGGGTGGTGTTGGCCTTGCCACTCTATATAGCTATATGAGCTCAGGTTCCTGCAAGAAAGAGAACAGGATCGAAGGCTACTGGAGAGCTTGGGAGGTACACACTGTACTTTATGTTTCCATTTTTGTTGTAGACCATGCTTTTTGCTTTGTATTTTTTTTCCTGTATTTCTATCTCTACTTGTTGACTTACAAACTGTCCTCTTCTTGCACTTTGGGTATATGCCTTCTTCACCACACTTGCTACGGTGCCGAGAGACAAGGTAGAGGCTGCTGTGCCTCACTCGAGGTGATATGACAACAGATGCTACCCTCGGTGCTGTAGCGTCACCACTTTTGTCTACTACCGCCGATTCTTTGTTATAGCGACGACACGCGAGGTAATCTGAAACTCATGTCCATTCCATTCCATCTCTGTTACTTCCATTCCATACTGTGACAACTGAAATAACTGACACCAACTGACAATTGTGAATTCTCTTTTTGCAGGTTACGTGGCAGCCGTGGGTGGCTATGCCCACCGGGATGAGGGATGAGTATGCCAATTGGTGGGATATCTCCCGGTTGCGGATCCTACTAGAGGGTCCCTTCTACCGAACTTGGTACTTGGGAGAGCGTTTCGTTCGCTAGACCTTGGGTTGTCTTGACCCCGTTGTTCCTGCTCCTCCCTCTACATCCATGAGAACCATTGATAGCCTACCAATCGAGGCCATTATGGCATTTATGGCGGGACAAAACGCTGATTTATTCTGTGGGGTTGGGGACTACACCGATTTCATCCAGACCCACCTCATGCCGTCTCTGACTAAAGCTCACGCGGTCGATGCTGCTGGAGGTGTTGTTCTTGCAGCTGAGCTTGATGCTTGCGGTGCTGCCCCTGCTGTGCATGTAGCTAGTCTACTTGAGATTCTGATAGCAATCACATATTGGCGGCCGAACGGGATAGCTCACCATATTCTGGTTGAGTACCCGGAGGAGTGCGAGTATGTCAAGGACCCCGATGTGTAGCATGTATGCACTTTGTCTTGTAGTTTGTGTTTCATACTCTCTTTTCTATATACTGATGTGCAACCTCACTTGTAGGTGCCGGTGGGTTACGTGGACGGCCTCCTTCAGTTTGTCGACTCCTTGGTCCAGATGGTACGGAGGAGAGAGGCCCTGCTCGCCTACCATGGTCATCAGGTACCTCATTTTCCTCATCTAACATGCACTTAATTCCTTTTTCCATAGTCATACTGATTCTACGCCAATCTGTTCTGATACTCTGTTTCTTGTTTTCAGCCTCTGTTTGTACCTGTGGCATCGGTGGCACCTCCTCCGGTTGCGGGAATGAGAGATAGATAGGCTCCTACGCACGGCAGGGGTGAGGGTAGAGGTCGGGGCAGAGGTAGAGGTGCCTAGAGTTAGAGTGGAGAGTCTTAGGCATAGGAGACTTCCTTATCTTGAAAGCCGACTTTGAGTGGAGATGATGCCGAAACTAGTGGCACTGAGGGAACGATGAGTGAGCACTCCGGGTCTGAGAACGGAGAGCATGAGGCTAGTTCTGAGTTAGAGAGTGGAGAGAATGATGCTGGCTTTGAGTCACACTCCTCTGACGACAGCGATGCTGACGGTGACAGTGATCCTAAGTCCCTTCCTCGGAAGAGAATGAAGAGGCCCTCTCGATGCACCTGATGCGACTGACACTGATTTTTGCACTCTTTCTACTTTCTACTTTTTGTTTTGGTAGATTAGAACTTTGTATGGTTTCAGATAGACCTTTACTTTGTTTTAAACACTTGTACTTTATTTTTTGTAAAAACTATGATCGGGGTTAAACCCTGCAGTTTTATAAAAGAAAGAATTTTGTTTTGCACAGTATTGCGAGAATGGCACAACACTCGCATAAAGTTATAACTAAATTTGAAACTGAGAATGATCACATTTGAATGAGTTCTTAACTGGATACTGAGCCTCCAATAGACCAGAATATAAAATACAACTCAATAAAGGAAAAACAAAGTAAAAACAACCAAAACACAACTATTTACACTTGCCAGAAACAAAAGACTCAAAAACTAAAAGGCCAACATAACATTGCTACCTAGTTGTCTGGCCAGCAGGCTTGGTCGGCCGTCCAACAAAATGGACGGCCGGCTGGTGAAGTGGCCGGATGGCCAAGGCTTGCAGCTAGACAGCTGGCAACTATTGTCATCCACTCACACACCTTTATCTTCTATAAAAGTCTTCTCTTGCTCCTTCTACGACAGAACATCATCTTTTTGGTAGTTTTCTTTGAAAATGGAGATTTTCTTTGTTGAGAGGCTCAAGGATTGGATAGCCACTTTGGATGGCACGGAAAAGGTGAACTTCACTGATTTCGGCATAAATGCTCTTTTTCCTTTGAGCCACACGCTGCTTTGTTTCCATTCCTCCATGCTGCCGCCCGTTGTTGGGACCCAGTTACTCATGTGTTTCGCTTTGGATCACAAGAGATGTGTCCTACTCTCAAAGAGTTTCAAGCGTTAACGGAGTCCCGACACAATGAAGAAATTATGCCTCAACCACTTTTCGGCCATGCACGAGCTCTTGAACGGATGTGTGGCCTCTCTTTCAATGAGGTTAAGTCTTTGGCTCATGATGGGGAGTTGAACATTCTTGGCCTGATTCACCATTTTGCCGATATTGGAAATAGGCGTGATCTTCTTTGGCGAGGTCATCACCAACATGCTCTCTATATATGCTTGCCCTCCCAGTATCTTCTTGCCCCTAGTGGTAGTGGAGCCAACATCCGACTGATCGAAGTGGCCCAACATCTTAATGAGGGCTAAAGCTGTATAGGCTTGGCACTAGTCGAGACCTTGATGGGTTTGGATGCTTTCCATCAGTGAGAGACTTCTTTTTTTGCAGGAAGTCCACTACTTCTCCAGGTATTATTTTCCATCTTTTCTTATTTATGATCTTTTACATCGCTTGGGCACTCATTCTCTATTTTTCTCCCCCTTTCCTTACTTTTTTCCTTAACTCACATCTCTCTATTATTTAATCTCTCTTATTTTTTTTTATCCCTTCCTAGGTGTGGTTGATGGATAAGCTAAAGGTTGTGGACCCTTGCCTCAAGTATTTGGCGAGATCTCATTTCTTTCGCCTGCGGCTAGTGGACTTTCCAACAGAGGGGTTGTGGTGTAACTAGATGTGCAGTAGATCAGTGACTGACATCACTTGGCGTTGTCCTTGGCTGGACTTGACCGAGATGAGCTACAGCATGTCTCGCTAGCTGGGTATATAGTTGATCGGCCTCACGTACTGTGTTTTTTACTTCCCATTCTGGTTCAGAAGCCAGTTTGGACGCAATCAGACCCGCCCAGACGAGGGGGTGGAATACCCTGCTCCATTTTCAATTCGTACTTCACACTTGCCTAGATATCTCGCTGCTTGGAGGATGAGAGAGATTTTGGCCCTTGTTGCTAGCTTTAGTTATGCCCTTTCTAGTGAGTGCTTGGCTTAGCTTGAGGATGAGACACAGGTTGGGCCATCCTTGGCTGCAGAAACTTCTGAGAGTGCAAATAGGAGACAGAGGACCACTACCTGACTTATCTGTGCCCCTAGTTTATTACTTTGACTTTCCTTTTCAAGTTTTATGATGTGAAAGCAACTTTGATTTAACTTGAGAGTTTGAGGGTGTACTTGTGTTGAAATCATGTAATTAAAGTTGTGAGTACTGAAAATTTTTCTTTTTGGTCCAAAGAATGGTCTGTGTTGCAAAAAGTAAAATTTTGGGAAAAAACAACTTCATTAAAACCTTTCAAAACAATTTTCGCAAGCAGTCATTACCTAACACACATGGAATCAATCTTCAAGACATACAACCCTTAATCAAGAAGTTCATAACTGCCCACAACTGCATTCACCTTCACTATAGTTCTGGTCCTTGCTTTATCTTACAACTGGCCCTTCTGTAAAATGGAGATAAAATAATCAAATCAACTGATGGTGAGATGGACCGAGCAATAGTGGATAGGATAGTTGAGTTGAAAATGATTAGGGCCGAACTTCAAGACGAAGTTGCCTACATATCCCCAAGATGGGAATCATCCCTTATGTGGTTCACGATTAGGGTTCACTTGAGTATTAATTGTTTCCTTTTGCGCTCTAACTTTTGCCAAAGCCGCCATTTCGGGTTTTCAACCTTGCGAGTTCTATTTTTCCTTTTATTGCTATTTTTTTTTTTACGCTCTAACTTTTGCCTAGGTTGCCTTTTTGGGTTTTTAGCCTAGCGAGCCTCTCAGGGGTAGTATTTTTTTAACTTGTCCATGTTGATCAGTTGTGAGAACTCCAAGTCATCTAAATCCATAAAGATGATTGCTCCTCCTGACCATATAGATTTGATAATGTAGGGACCAGTCCAATTGGGTCGGAACTTGCCCCTAGGGTCATGGATAAGAGCTCGGTTATCTTTGAGTACCATATCTCCTTCATTGAGGTTTTTTAATTTGACTTTCTTATTGAAGGCCCTAGCAATTCTGCGATGATATCCCTGGATGTGATATAATGCCTTCAATCTCTTTTCGTCAAACAACATTAACTCTTCGAACCTATTCTGCTGCCAATCTGCCTCTGCTATTTGACATTGGTCAAGATTCTCAACGATGGTATTTCGATCTCGATTGGCAAAATAGTTTCCATCCCATATACCAGAGAGTAGGGGGTTTGCCCCCATAGATGTTTGAATTGATGTTTTATAACCCCAGAGTGCAAAAGACAGTTTATCTGGCCAGTCCTTGTAGGTTTTCACCATCTTTCGCAAGATATTCTTGACATTCTTGTTTGTGGCTTCAATGACTCCGTTGGTCTGTGGCTTGTATGTTGATGACTTGTGGAAAGCCATATTGTATTTCTCGAGCAAATCCACCACCTCCTTCTTGAAGTGTGAGCCATTGTCCAATGTGATCTAATTTGGCACCCCATACCTACAGATGATATTATTCATGATAAACTTGGCCACATCTGAAGCTTTCAACACAGAATACGACTGCACCTCCACTCACTTGGTAAAATAGTCGATCGCCACTAAAAGGAACTCATGTCCATTCGAGCCCTTTGGTGAGACCACTCCGATGATGTCAATTCCCCAGACTGAGAAAGGCCATGGTGAAGTCATATTGTAGAGCTTTAACAGTGGGATATTCATGCGATTTGCATGGATTTGACATTTGTGGCATCGCCGAACAAAGCTGATACAATCTTCCTCCATGGTTGACCAATAATAGCCTTGCCTGAGGATCTTCCTGGCCAAGATTACACCATTCATGTGTGCTCCACACTCCCCTCCGTGGATGGCCTCCATGAGATGTTTCGACTCTTCTTCTTTGATATAGAGCTTATGCATTCCCAAATGTCCTCTTTTGTACAACTTATTTCCACATATGATGAACTGGACGGCTAGACGTCGTATTCCCCATTTATCTTTGGCATTTTCCCTTGTGGGTATATGTCCTTCTCCAGGAAGTTCCAAATGTCATGATACCAGAGGTTCTTGTCCTGAACCTCGTCTATTGCGGCTATTGTCTCGTAAGCAGGCGCATACTTCTATTCAATGATAATTGGACGCATCTTAACTCCAAGCTGTATGTCTACCATGGAGGATAGAGTTCCCAGTGCATCAACAAACCAGTTGTTCTCTCTTAACAAGTGTGTAAATGTTAGTTTTTCAAACCTTGGAATCAGAGGGTCAGGGCCTGGTGATGAACTTTCATCTTCTCTTTTTTGACCTTCCAGTCTCTATTGGCTTGAGAAACAACCAGGTTTAAGTTTCCGATGACATCCAACCTTATTGCCTCTTGTTTTAGGGTAGCTTCCAATCCAGCGATACACGCCTCGTACTTTGCTTCATTGTTGGACACTTTGAACCGGAGTTTGAAAGCTAGGGGTAAATGGGAATCATCGGGTGCTATGAGCAACATGCATATCCCATAACTGTATTGATTAGCTGTTCCATCAAAGTACATTTTCAATGTCTCCTCTTCTATTTGTAGGATCTCCTCATCTAGGAATAGGTACTCTACTGCTTCATCTCCTTCCACTGGGTAGCCTGCCAGAAATTTCGCTACTGCTCTTCCTTTGATTGACTTGTGAGTGACATACTTGAGGTCGAACTCGGAGAGAAGAAGCAACCAACGAGATAGCCTACCTATAAGTGCCGGTTTCTCAAAGAGATATTTGATGGGATCCAATCTCGAAACCAGAATTACGAAGTGAGCTAACAACTACTGTCTCAACTTCCTAGTGGCCCAAACCAAAGCTAAGCAAGCCTTCTCCAGGAGAGTGTAGCAAGTCTCGTAATCCAACATCTTCTTGCTCAGATCGTAGATAGCCTTTTCTACCTTAGCTTCCGATTCTTGTGCTAGCATGCATCCCATGGTTGACTCTGTCACTGACAGATACATGATTAGTGGCTTCCCTGGCTCTAGTGGCTACAATACAGGCGGATTCTAAAGGTGCTGCTTAACTTGCTCGAAAGTGAACTGACATCGATTATCCCATCAAAACTTCTTTCCCTTTTTCAAGAGACCAAATAGTGGTTCACAAGTCAAGGTTAATTTAGAAATAAACTGTCGTATGAATTACACTTTCTCTAGAAAGCCACGTACCTCCTTTTCAGTCCTTGGAGGTGGCATTTCTAAGATGGCCTTGATCTTGGATGGATCTACTTCAATTCCCCTCTGCGTAATCAGGAAACCCAACATTTTCCCTATAGTCACCCCGAAAGTACATTTCTGTGGGTTCAACTTTAGCCTGTACTCCCTAATCTATTTGAAGAATTTTTTCAGTGCGATGGTGTGGCCTTCTCGCTCTTTGGATTTTACAATCATGTCATCCACATACACCTCGACTTCTTTGTGGATCATGTCGTGCAGTATCATAGTTGCAACCCTCTAATATGTAGCCCCGACGTTCTTCAACCCGAATGGTATGACCCTATAACAGTAGGTACCCCATAGCATGGTGAATGCAACCTTTTCTTTCTCTTCAGGTGTCTTCAAGATCTGGTTGTACCCTGAAAACCCATCCATGAACGACAAGGCATGGCCGCCAGTGAAATCTACCAACTCATCAATGTGCGACAACAGAAAGTCGTCCTTCGGAAGAGCCTTATTCAAATCCCTGAAATCGACGCAAACTCTAATTCTGTCATCCTTCTTTGAAACCAGAACAATGTTGGCCACCCAAGTCGGATATTTAGATACCATCAAGAATCCTGCATCGATCTGTTTGGTGACTTCCTCTTTAATTTTTAGTGCCCAATCTGGACGAATTCTACAAAGTTTCTGCTTCACTAGTCGAGCCTTGGGGTCGAGAGGGATCCTATGTTGTACAATCTCAGGATCGATTCGAGGCATTTCTTCATAGGACCGCGCAAAAATATCTTTGAAATCTTTTAATAAAGCGATTAAACACTTGCGTTCCTCTGAAGACAACGTGGAACCAATTCGGACTAAGCATGGATCTTCTTCAATACCCACGTTAATTGCAATGATTTCATCCATGCAAGGCTTAGCATGTCTCTCCTCCTCTTGGTCAATCAAAATTTTCAAAGCCCGAGGAATTTCTTCCTCTTCGTTTAAGTCAAAATTTTGAAAATCAATATCAATGCAGCAAACTAAAGGCACAGAGAAGTAGGTGAAGTCCACTGCATTCTCATTGATAAAGCCCAGGTCCTCTATTACAATTGACTTAAACTCCTCAGATTGACTCGAATCTGACTCCAACTCAACAGACTTGGTGGAATCAAACTCAGGCTCATCATCCGATTCAGAACTGTCAATAGAGCCTTTCTGGAATTACCAAACAAGGCGTAGAGCCTCGACTACGTCCACAATGAGATCAGTGTAATCCTTCACTGGTTCATCCCCGATCATAGAGGTAGAAACACTATCCTCCAAGTTAACGAGCTCAGCCCCGGTGTTAGAATCCACCAGGAGATCAGCCAATGCTATCCCCAACAATTCATCTTCATCGCAGTTCGAGCCTACACTTCTGTCTTGCCCTCTATCGATGCTTGGGTCAATATGCTCCTCCTCGTTACCCAACCACTAGTGATTGAAAAGGATCTCAAACCAAGGGTACCTCTTCTTTAGATCCCGTTCGACCCATGGCTCTGGGAATCCACCAAAAGGGAAGTTTTCTCCTTGATGGACAAAGCGTCCCACTACAACAAAACTAACTATTTACGGCATCATGTTTACGACATGCATTAAATGCATGTCGTAGTTAGTACATTCTACGGCATTTTTTTTTTTGCAAGCCGTTAATATTTTGTCAATAACAGCATACATACCATGTAAGTCGTTGATTCATATATTTATAGCGTGCAAAAGTATGCCGTAAAAAATATAGGTTTTTACGACTTACAAAAATATGTCGTAAAATATTTGCATTTAAGACGACATACATTTCATGTTGTAAAATATTATAACTTTACACGGCATACATTAACATGTCGTGAAAACTTCTACAAAAAAAAAAAAAAAATCAATCAGAATTTTTTTTATGGCATGCAAAAGCATGCCGTAAAAAATGTATATTTTCACGGCACACAAAAATATGTCATAAAATATTTGTACTTAGGATGACATACATTTTATGTCGTAAAATATTATAACTTTACACAGCATGCATTAGTATGTCATGAAAACTTTTATTAAAAAAATTTCAATCCAATTTTTTATTTTTTATTTTTTTTGATTTCAAAAAGCTAACAATTTCTAACCAAACTTCTCACCTTAAATTTTCCTAATTGAGGACAACAAAAAAAATAATTTATACATTATTTTATAATTTAATGTCTCTTTTAAGGGATAATTGCACCCAGTGGGATTTTGAAAAAAAAAAATTTACACATTCATCAAAACGTTTATAATTTTAATGATTAATATTTATATGGCTTCTCACTAATTTGTAATTATTATTTTTTAAAATTACCTTGATTTGATATTTTTTCTTCTTTCAATAATTTATTTATTTTTAATTTTTTAGATGTGCCTAATCTGAATACAACTAAAAAATAAAATATTTGTAAAAAAAACAATAAAATATAATATATATGAAATGCATTAAATTTTATATTTTTTTAAATTTAGTGATTTTAAAAAAAAATTAAAAAGTAAAACATTATTAAAATTAAAATAAAATATTTCTTTTAAGTATATATAAATTATTTGAATTTGAAAAGTAAAAAAAAAAAATTATTTAAAATATTAAAAACTAACACAAACAACTGAAAAACAATTTAGGCCTTGATTCGATCGATCTCTCTCACTCTGTTTCTCACTCACTCTCGGTCTCGATCTCTCTCTCTCTTTCTCTCTCTCTCTCTCAACCCTCTCTAAACCCTAATCTCTCTCAATCGATCGAATCAGCCTTCTTCAGTCTTGATTTGATCTCAAAGCGATTGGTGATTCATCTCAGATCCAATCTCAGAGCGATTGGCAATTTCGATTTTGAGATTCCGAAGCTCCACCGCCTCCACCATCTGCACCGGCGAGGGAAGCAAGGACCATCGTCTACTAAGGTGAGCACCACCGTCTCTCTCTCTCTCAATTTCGTATTCTATTTCTCTCTCCCTCAAGCTCTTCCCGTCGAGTTTGAGCAATTGGTTTTAGAATTCAGTTCGGTTTGATTGGTTCCTTCTATGTATGAACTGCTAGTCAAATTGCTTCAGAATGTAGGGAATTGATGTGAAACTTCAGAGACAAACCTAATTTTACTTATTTCGCTTTCAAGTGTCAAATCATTCAATGTTTTGCATGAAATGATAGGGCCATATCCATTAGAGAAACAGAGTAAAATTCTACTTCGCCATTAAAATCTATGAAGTTTGGGAAAACCATAAATTTGTGTGGCTGTGATAGTTTTTGTTGAGACAGCAAATTAATCTGACACAGATGGTTTTGTCCGATTGTTTTTGACAAGTAAATGTATTTTTTAATGTTCTTGAAATCTGAGTGCTGCTATTCTTGTTGACTTTTCAAGTGCATTTGATGATTTGAAGTGTATTTTCAGTGGATTAACATTTTCCAGTATATGAACTACATGCACTGCATTTCTTTGTTTTGCAATTGTTTAATGTTGACGAGGGACTAGGAAAATTGTAGAAAATAATATGGAAGTTCAAGTACTAAATTCACCTTAAAGGGACTGTTTAGTATCAATACAATGGAAATACAGTTAATTTACAAGTTAGATGATGACATAGAATGAAGACAACAATTTTCTACACACATACTCTGTAATCTTCTGATATTCAAATTTAAAAATGTGTCATATCCATAGAAAATACTCTGCATTAGACATGGAGAGCTAGTATGCTCTGCTCGATTCCCTAACGGCAAATTGATTGGGGTAGTGATAGTCGGATCATGCTGCTCTATCAAAACTGCTACCAACCTGCATATGAAGCCATTCGGTTTGAATTCTAGTTTAAATAGACCGCCTGTGACAATTACTTGTTTATTGGTTTAACAAGGTGATTCAACTTGCTTTGTACACTTTCAGACAATGGAGTAAGATTTTTGAAACAAAAAAATAAAGAAATTAAAGAGAAAAAAAGGTATGATCAGGATTTAAACACAAAATTTGGGATAATTTTTGTTTCTACAATTAATAAGAGTTTCATGAAGTGGTTATTTTTTAGATCAACAAAAAGGAAACTTTATTAATGGAAAAACGTACAAAGTATGATAATGGATATCAACGAAGAGAAGGGTGCAAAAGCATCACTTCACGAAGTGGTTATTAACTGTGAGTTCAATAAAGTGTTAATGTTTTCTTCATAAAAACTTATGGTTGAGCCAGGAAAAGGGAAAAGGGAACTCCACAAAGTGGTTGAGGTTGGCTTGCCACCATCAATTCATGTCACTACTACTGAGAGAGAGAATGAGAATTACCAATTTGTTCGAGAATTACCAATTTGCTGGGCAGTCTCATAATCACTGACAATTATCACTACTACTCAATGACTGCAAGAACCCCTCCTACCCAGTTTGTTATAGGCAACCATGCTTTTGCAGGTGTGTAGAGCATCATGTTGGACACAGGTGTTGAACACAACACACCTCCTCCATAGAAGTGTCTCTGCTTATTATTATGTCATCACTCTGACAATTTATTTATCTAGTTTTAGTAGTTTCTTTGATTTGAATTACCGTATTGTAATATTTGTGGAAGAGATGAAAGGATTGCAGGGAGAATAATTTTCTTGTGTATGTGTGTGTAGAACCCTAGAGAGAGATTGAGAGACTTTTTACATGTTTGAGCTTTTGCAGGTGTATAAGTTTGTCTTATCTAGTAGCTTTGCCTCAACATCTATTTTTCCAATACCATATTTACTTTTCTTCTAGTATTCCGATGTACCCAAAAAAAAATTTCCTTGCTTCTAGGGAAATGATATATAGACTTAACTTTTAGCCTGCAGTTCCTTGTAGAGTAACCGCAATGTACACACGTAACACCAGGGTCAACATACATTGTTTATGACTCATATCCACCTAAAATTTCATAATTCACACCATGGTTGTTTTTGGATTGACTTATGAGAAAAAAGAAAAAAGAAATAAGTGAATTAGTAGGCTATTATCACATTTTCTTGAATTGTTTCTTATGTCTTTTTCTTGTAATTATCTTTATGCAAATTCATAAGGCATATATTGTGGACGTACTAAAATTGCTGCGAAGATTAAATTTTCTGGTGATGTGTGATAAAATATGCCTAGACAGAGTTCTGCCCCTTAGACTTGTTATGGGATTTTTGTATAGAATGTCAAAACAAAAATGAATCAATTTCTACCATTATTATGATATTACATATTCTAGTATGCTTGAATACCAGAAAAATAACAGGATTTGGTGTTTTATCTTTTCACTGAGATGAAGATATAAAAATCTTGTCCTGCTGTCATTTTGTTTAAACGTTAAGTGATTATTCATTTATCCACACAGACTTGGGTGAATAGCAGGTGCTTGAATTTGACATTCTACCTCTATATTCTCTACTGAGACAGTGTTGAGATGTAGTTTACAGTGAAGCTGCTGCATATTATGTGTTCAGTCAATTTCAATCCCACAATATCTGCTGAATTAGCAATCTTATTAGGTTTTATAGTCTATGCAGTTCATTAATGGATGATTATGCGTGGTCGATATGGTGTTAACTTTATCCTTAAATTTCGAGGCAGTTTGTTTGTTTTGTGGAATTTTGCTAGAATAACCTAATTAAAAATGGTAATGTATTGCTTTAGTTCCATGGCATAAAGTGAACTTGATTTGAGGAGTTTGTGAGATCAAATATCAAATCCTTCTCTGTTGATTGTTGTTGCTACTGAATTTCTCTCCACCTATACTGATGTAATTGCTATTTAAATGCAAATAATATATTCTGGGTTGGATGGAAGTCAGCATTGTGATTTGATGAATGCTTAGGAAAGAATAACCACTTGGTATGCAAACTGTTACTGCAAGGGCTTTGTGTCCACCATGTTTGTAGTTCTTGAGGGCATAGTAGCTGCCTAACTGTCAACCAATGAAACACACAGCTCCAAAGCTCTCTGTCTCACCTTGTGTCTGAATAAATCATTTATTACTTTTGTTTCTTTTATTTAATTCATTTTTCTTGTGAGAAAAGTTCATGTATGAAAACTAAGTTGTGTTATGTGAATTAAAACTTTAAGAGAATCCAAAGTAATTATGTTAAAATTATGGAATTTTCTATATTTTGAAGGCTATTTTGATGTGGACAATAAATGATTTTCCAGCTTATGGAAACTTAGCTGGATGCCCCAGGACTAACAGTTCCTCAACTGCATGTATATTTCAAGTCATGAATGAATTAAGGGATGTTGAACTTCACAACTTTGTCTGGTTTCTTTTTTTTTTTTTTTTTAATTTGTCATGCCTAGTTGTCTTTGATCTTTTGGTAAGTAGTATTCATGCTATTGCATCACCGTCTATATGTTCCCTGCTTTGCTGTAATTATTTGTCCCTGTATGCGATTTCATGCCTGTGCTATACTTTCATTACAGGGAGCATTGGATGGCGGGTTGGATATCCCTCACAGTGATAAGAGATTTTCTGGTTTCTCAAAGGACTCTAAGCAACTGGATGCTGAGGTTCACCGCAAGTATATTTATGGTGGGCATGTTGCTGCATATATGAAGGTAACGGTTAAGATGTGAATTTATGTGTATTGTAACACTTATTTTCAGCCATGAACTTAATTTTATTGGTTGTTACGTAGATATTGATGGAAGATGAACCAGAGAAGTATCAGTCTATTTTGTTGAGTATATCAAGAGAGGAATTGAGCCTGATGGCATTGAGGAGCTGTACAAGAAAGTTCATGCTGCCATCTGCGCTGACCCCACTCAAAAGAAGTCTGAGAAGGAGCCACCTAAGCAGCACAAGAGGTAAGCACCAAAAATAACTTGAAATTATGTTATCATTTTTTTTGTTTTTGTTTTTATGGGAAGTATGGTTTAAGCTTTACTTTCCATTCCTATCATTATTATTTGCCTTAAGAAGGTGCCAATACTTTTACTTTTGTTTTAATCCATTTTACTCAAGATCATTATATTAGTTCTGGTTGTGTGTTGTTGATAAATGCATTTTTTTTTAACAGTTAGATAAGTTTGGATATTTAACTCAACTTCTAAGTTTGGACATTTTGGAGCCTAGTCTATAAAATAGTTTCAAAAAACTGAAAGCAAAAGGATGTGCTGAATGAGTTGTTATTGTGTTTTCAAAATTTAAAATTTTGAAAACAAAAACCCAAAACCTTTGAAATTTGGTTCGGGTATTCTGTCATTCATTCACTAGTTGAGTGCAGTAATTGCAATCGCATCTTTTTTGCTTGGATTTTTGAAAGTGTGATTCAATTTTTTGGATAGTTTAGTAAGTTCTCTATACCTCCTTGTATTGTATACCAGGTACAACTTGAAGAAGCTGACATATGATGAAAGGAAGGCTAGCTTGATTGAACGACTGAATGCCCTCAATGCAGCAGCAGGAGCTGATGAGGAGGTGGATGATGAAGATGACGAATGAATGTAGTAGTACCTTTGCCTTTGGGGGCTTGGAATTTTGAGTCAAATATGAGATGTTCTAAGTGCACAATGATGCTGCTCTGCAGTTTAGTTTTAAACCTATTAAATTTTGTTTGTGTTTCTTTGGGTGCAATTTTGTAGCTTGTATTTTTTTATTTGAAAATGGCAATTAGACACTTTTTGAATGTTATGAAATGCATTATTATTTTCGTTCAAAAAAAAGAAATGCATTATTATTTCTGACTGTCAATGTATTGTGCTATCTATTTTCTGATTTGTATGTTTGAGGTTGTTATCAGCTTGATATGATAGAAGTTGAGGATAAAAGTTAGTACGCCGTTTGTTTGGTGTATGGATATTAGATTTTTTTGCTTACTTCATAGTTGCTGCTTCTGCTTGGTTTGTAACAGGTTGCATTTTATAAGCTATTGTCTACATATGGTTAGGCAAGGTCATGTTCCTATATATATATATTATATTAAAAATAACTTTCTACGGCATGCAAAATTATGCCGTGAAAAGTGTAATGATTTATAGCATGTGAGAAAATGTCGTAGAAGATTATATATGGCATACAAGGCATGTCATAAATATATTAAAAATGACCTTCTACGGCATACAAAATTATGTCGTGAAAAGTGTGATGATTTATGACATGCAAGAAAATGTCGTAAAATATTATATACGGCATACAAAGTATGCCATAAATATATTAAAAATAATCTTCTACGGCATGTAAAATTATGTCATGGAAAGTATGATGATTTATGACATGATAAAATGTCGTAAAAAGTTATATACGACATACAAAGTATGTCATTAATGTTTAATTTATTACTTTTTACAACTTTACCTGCATGCCGTAAATGATGCTCAACTTTCCACGGCATGTCATATAATAGCATTTGTGTGCATGCCGTGAAAGAGTTTTTACGGCATGCATTGTAAGCCGTAAAAGGTCAATTTTGTTGTAGTGTCCATTTAGGGTCCCCCTAATCGGCTTGTAGACCAACTCAAATTGCCTTTTAGATTTCTTTGCTTTAATTCTCTCATTCAATTCATCTCATTTCCTCTTCCAATCTTCTTCAGTCGGCTCATACCCCAACCCAAAAGCATGGGGGTTATGGCTTATTTCTCTGGCAATAGTATTTCCCTACCTCTATCTTCTACCCAATCCTGATCTGGGAAGGTGTCCTTGCTTGTTCATTATATATATATAGATTAGGCGCTCACATAGTTTCCCCCATCATCTACCATGATAGATTGGACCAACCGGGCCTCTGGCAAGGTGAACCTAGAGAGGAACACATCTTCTTCTCCATGCAATATTTCTAACAAGGGTGTGGTGGTTCTCAGGGGAAGGTGGATTGAAGAATTGCCATAAACAGTCGCAATTCCCCCTTGAATGGGTACTTCACCAGTTTATGCACCGTTGAAGAAACCACCTTCGTTTGGTGCAGCCAAGGCCTGCCTAAGAGTAGATTGAAGGTTGCTGGAGCATTTATCACATGGAATTCAACCTCATGTTCGGATGGACCAATCAGTATCTGGCTTTTAAAGGTTCCCATGACATTGCGGCTGGTATTGTCGTAAGCTCAGATGGCTTGAGTCGTAGGCATTAAGTCAGCTGGCTTTAAGCATATGGCATAAGCAATCCTCGCCGGACATACATTGATTGTCGAGTCGGTGTCCATCTACATTACCGGGATTTACTTCGTTCTGCTCTCCAAGGTTACATATAGAGGTTTGCTGTGGTTGGCCCCCTCGGGCGACAGCTCTTTGTCTGTAAAAGACAACAATGGAGTAACATCCCCAGATGTGACCAAAGACACCAATTGGTCGATCGTAATGTCTATAGGCAGCTTGGTCTTGTTTAACGCCTTCAGCAATGCTTGCCTGTGTTCTCGAGAATCCATCAGTAGTCCCCAAAGTGAAATATCTGCCTGGATTTTCTTAAGTTACCTCAACATTAGATCTTCTTCTATCTCCTTCTCTTTCATCTTCTCGGCCTCTTTCCCATAGGGTTCTCCTTAGTCTAGGGATAGGGGTTTGAAATAGCGACCACTTCTTGTCATGTGGTTGATCTCTTCCGTGTACCACGTATTGTCAACGGTGCCAGCCCTTTACCTTTCATCGGTGTAAGCCAAGCTTAGATCATTATCCTCCCACCATTCTCCTGTGGTCATTGCTGGGCCACTGTTTGGTTCTACCCGAATCATGTTCACATTGCGCCTTCTGCCATTAGGTAGATATTGAGTCCGTACTCTATCGGCACACTGCTTCTCCTCTAAGGCTGACTCAATTTCTGCCCTCGATACTGTTTTAGTTTCCTTGGCATCTTCTCTTTGTTACCGGATTCCCATTCAGACTTTTTTTTTTTTTTTTTTTTTTTTTGATTTTGACATTGCTCTCCCCTGACTTAACGTCCTCTTTCCTTTTTCCTTTCACCTATTCCTGGGTTAGTTTTAATCTCTGTATCTCCTCCATTCACTTTTTTTGAAACTATTCCAGCACTCGTTCTCTTTTGGCGATGGTCATATCCTTAAACTTGCTATTCTCGTCAATTTTTTCTTCTTTCAGACCCTTTCATTCAGTCTCCTTTCCTTCAATCTTGGTTACCCTCTTTTTTGTCTGTTCCTCAGTGTTAGATTCCTCTTCACTGCTTAACCACCCATGGGTAGATTCAGGCTGGCACGGATCCTACCATCCTATCTGTACACTTCCCACATCCTTTTTCTCAAAGAAATAAAGGTTC
This sequence comes from Camellia granthamiana, assembly GCA_036172215.1. Lineage (NCBI taxonomy): Eukaryota > Viridiplantae > Streptophyta > Magnoliopsida > Ericales > Theaceae > Camellia > Camellia granthamiana. The sequence continues at coordinate 72,794,236 of CM069908.1, read as the reverse complement.
TCTAAGTGTTCCTCTATCTCTACTAAGTCATCAAGACTTTGTTCAGGTCCATTTTCCTCAACAACATTGATGCACAGTCATCCGGTAGTATGATTATTGGTTTTGGTTGGTCAGAAGCCACAATATACTGACTGGGATCATATTCTTCCATGGGCGATGGTCCCTTCTCTGCAATCTGGGTATCAGACAACCCTTTTTTCGGTGACTTTTCCTTCTCTTTAACTGTCGCCACCACAGGCTTTGGTTGGGTTTTGGGTGTTATATCCATCATGCACAAGTCCGTGCCTTCAGGAATAACCGCCTCAAGTTTAGGCGAATAGGATGGGTGATATATATACTGGGGTTGAAAGTGGGCGGTAATATTTGGAAGAGGTTGATATTTCTGGGAGGGGGACTTGGTTATGGACGGGGAGTGGGTTGGTGGTTACATTTGGCTTTGGAGGTGGAGCTATGATCTTATTGTTGATGAGATGCTGGATCTCATGACGAAGGTGAAAGCAACGGTTAGTGGAGTGACCATGCTGTTGGCAGAAGATACAGTATTGAGTGGGGTCATGTTTGGCTGGAAGTGGGTCAGGGAGAGGTTGAGCATCAAGGGACATAAGGTGCCCTTTGTCCATTAGTACTTTGAGAGCATGAGTCGGACTCATCTAAAAAGGGGTGAAGGTTTTAAATTGGTTTTGGGCTGGGTCGATGGTTTGTGAGGTTGTGCCAGTGAATGGATCGGCTATCTTGGCTGTTGTGGTAACGGTATTGATTTCGGCAGGCCTAGGAATAGTGCTATTGCTAGCATTGGTACCTCTTGTAAATGGCCTCTTTGCCGGTTCACTTGTTCTTTGGATAATTCCCTTTTTTAAAAGCACTCTCAATCTGAACCCCCAATTCATGTAAAGTAGCGAAGGTGGATAGTGGCGCGACTATCATCCTTTGTAACATATCTAGTTCAAGGTTCTGAATTACCAATCAAACATGTTCCCTTTCTGAAGGCTTATTTATCATTCGGGCTGCCTTTGTCCTTCATCAAGCAACGAAGTCGATAACGGGTTCCTTGGGGTTTTGAGAGGTTGCCTTTAGTTCGCTAATTGTTACCTCAATATGAGTATTATAGGAATACTGATTAACAAATCCCTCAAATAGTTCTTCCCAGTTTTGCTTGGTCAAGTCTTCCAGTTTGGTATAGTCACCACTTCTGATAAGGTCCTTCTGAATAATGACAATTTCTGAGCCTGCGTCAAGCCCATTGGTTTCAAGATATCCGAGAAGAGATGGATGGAGACGATAGGATCTCCGCTTTTATCAAATCTGTCAATGTGCGGCATTTTGAACTTTTCCAGTAATCTTACAAAAGCCTTAATATAACCTTCTTCAATGTCCAGGATGGAATTGAAGCCTTGAGATTTCTTAAGCATCTTTTCTAGCCTGGAAATTTTTATGATGGCAGGATCAATGTCATTGAGGTCGAAAGGAAGAAGCCCTCTGTGAGGCTGTGCTGGAGGCCTGAAAGCTTGAGCTTGTGCTAACACCTCTTGGGGATCTGAAACTTAGAGGTTTTCAGTTAGCGGAGGTGGATCAAGATTTCGCTAGGCAGCCGGGGCTGGATATGTAGAAGATGGTCATGCCCCAGATAGGCGTCGCATTTCAGCAATAGCCTGATCTTACACAATTATCCTCTGGTTTAGTGTATCCATGGCCTATTGGAATGCTGTCATCATAGCCGTAACTTCTTCCGCACTTTGCACCATTATAGATCTAGGTGAGTCAGATATTGGTGAACTGAGTGGGTGGAAATGAATGGGTGATTAATAAGTGCTCTGTACTGGTGATAGCTGCCTGGTTCTTCTCATTCAAACAATTGGAGGGAGAGAGACTAACACTGGTTAACCGTTAATTAGATCTCAGATTTTGCAAAGCATACCGGCGTTAGTCCACAAAACTTGGGGGATATTAGGTCTTTCTAAAGCTATGGTTTTAGACTACCTAGCAAAAGAAATAAAAAAAAGAAAAAAAGAAAAGCAATGATCAAAAATCGAGTAGCACCTCAGCCCAAATTTGGAACAGATATGATCACAGATGTAGGATTGTACTCCCCACTAAATTTTTCCCCACAAACTGATAATTGAACCACTGATATGAAACACCTTTGTATAGTTTCACTGTAGAGCACATACCAAGTAAAGAGAGCCAAAACACCCCTATGAGGGGGATAGGGTTACCTTGTCCTAGCTTTGGCGTGATCTAGGGTTTCACTACTTCAAGCAAGTCGCTTCACAAAATCTGGCATATGGGTAAGCATCATGTTCTATGTTTGGAACAGTCACTATAGTTTTACTATATGCACTAGGCTAATTGGTCGAAAGGGTACCTTAGCATGGTTACCTAACATACCTCTCACACCTAACACCAAAAAGTGAAAGGAGGATCAAGTGGTATAGCTGTAACCTAGATCCAATGGTTGCGTTCCCAACGTGACATTGCTTATGTCCGACTAGCCTTTTGGCAAGCTTTTGGCAGGCCTCTGGCAAATCGTCTAGGATATCGGATGGTAAACACAGTGACTTAGAACACCATGCAAATGCAATGCAAAGAACATATAAATGTAGATAAAGTTTCACATCATGAAGTTTGAGTCAAGTTCTCTAATACATCCCCAGCAAAGTTGCCAGAAACTATAGCTGGCTTTTAGTGCTCCTCGGAGGGGTTTAGTCTCCTCGAGTACGATAGCCCTACAGTTCGGATTCGTGTGGTTCTGAATCTAATTTTCACAAGTGCAATGTGAAGCAGAAAAACCAATGAGAGTCAAAATTCAAAAAATCATAGAAAATCCAATAATCATCAGAGATGCCGAAAATGGATTGCATTGCCAGATTTCAAAGTCACCACTTAAACATTTTTAGAGAATTTAGGAAGCCTGTGACTCACGCCAAAGGCCACTTGCCCGTCGTAACCAAAGTGTTCGGTTTGGGAACTTAGGTACGAGAGGGGTAGGTCATGAATTGAGCACCTGCCTCACCCCATCAAAGATCGGTCTCTACTAATCATGATGTGAATTTTATGTACATTTTATGCTCTTGTTCTAATTATTAATATGCTAACTTACTACGTGAGGCACAGAAGTATAAATTGTTTCGCTTTCTTTGGAAATGACTTGATTTTGTGTGATTTTTAAAAGAGTTTTGAGTGCACACAACTCAAAAGGAAAGAAATGCGCTCGTACATACATTTAATCAAAATCATCCCCAATGCAAGTAAAATAACCTTTATCCACAGGCATTCAAACAGTTTATTTTGAGTAAGCACGTAGCCTTATGGTATTATGCTTGATATGGAAACAATCACACACATGCAATATAATAAGGCCAAAAATGCTTACCTAGTACTCCGGGGTAAGCCAAAGAAAAGAATATAGTTAGAAAAATGCATGATTCTAACTATGTATATGACTAATGCAACACATACAAAATGCAACTACAAGGTTCAATTGATTAACATGTCATATGGATTAACTCAAAGCATGAGGTGACGCACGTATTCAAGTAAGTAGGAAATGACAATGACATTCGAGAATGATGAACCGAACCCTCATGCATGCAAAAATGGATATGAAGCATGGTAAGGATATGAAACAAAAACATGATTCTATATACAACCATGGTAAGCATGTAAATAAAAGGGAGAAAGAAATGGGGGTTGGAAGACATACAAATATTACAAGTTTGCCCTTGCACAAGAGGGTCCGAATGTCCTAATTAACTAATTATTACAAACACAAATGAATGAATTAATTAATTAACTAAAAGCAATTGATTAATTACAAAACATAAATATTAAAGTTGTTAATCTAATGCACTTGAACGGGAGACGAGGAATCGCATGTACGCAACTGAGAACATCCTTCAGAAACCTCTCTGTTTGCCGCAAGAACCAGCTTTTTTTGCAATCAGAAAATTGTTATGTTTTGGCCTCAGTATCTGCTTTGTTCTGCTGTAAAAATATCACTGTCGTACAAACCAGCCGGCCTAATTAGATAGTCAGTCATACAGAGTAATGGCCAGCCGACCACTGTTTCTGAGGAATTCCCTGTTGCAATAGAGCTGAAACAGAGCAAGACAGAGTGTTTCTAAGAGATATTTACCCTCTCTGCCCTTCCCTATCATGATGATGTTCAAGGGAGGAGTAGATTCGATTCTCCAATCATTAATCATCGCAAATTTGTTGCGTGATGATCTTCGAAGTGATAGGACAAGAGGTTAATAAATGCAATAAAAGACAAACAACACCTCCTTCCTATTATGGAGTTACCTCAAGGGAGTGGGTAGACTTACCTCATGAATTATCAACATCACTAAAATAGTATGTGATAATTCTAGAAGCAATAGGTTCAGTATAACATCTGACTGAACCTAATCAATTTTTATTATCTGTTTACCACTTTTTTACTCCAATTTTATTAGCCTTGTTATTTTACCTTTCCATTTTCTTATTTTTTCTTCCTTTTTGTCCAAAGGTGATGATTACGTCCGCTAGTCCAAAGCAATAAAGATTAACAAGCATGACTTGACCCAAGAAATGAACTTTTTGAGCCCTTTTCTGCGGGGTAAACTACAAAGGAAGAATCAAACCCATTTACAAGCGATAATGAATTCGGAATCAAACCCGAAATGAGCGATAATGACTCCAAATCCAAACCTAATAATGAGCTATAATGAATCTTTCCTTTATGATTTCCAAGGGTCTAAATAGAAAATTAGTCCCTTAGAAGTAATGCACTGGCAATAAAGAGAGGTATCAAAAAAGAGATTGTGCTTAGCATAAGAAAGACGTGATGCCCTGATAATGAACCTCCGAAAAGGTTAAACCATTTAGCACGTGGAACCCCTTTCTTATGCCACGAGCGAAAGTCTTTTGGTTGATACAATCCTCAATCAAAAGAAACAAAGAAAGGAGGGAGGCTACAAAGTGTGAATGAAAAGTGGATGATTACAATGATGTATATATATACATGAAAGCTATAAAAAAGAGAAAGAAAAGACTATCAACTCAAATGGATTGGAAGATATGGCCTATACCCCAAATCTATGAGGACTTACAACAACACAAGTATGATATTCAAAGCATAAATCAAATAGACACATTAAGCAGCCCCTAAACTCAAAAAAATAGTGGCCCAAATCAAAAGAAACAAAGTAGAAAAAGGCAAAGCACCAAGCTATGGAACAAGGCCTAAGGAAGGGCGGCTAACCCCTCCTCTTTTTATGAGATTTTTATCACATTTTAAGCTTAAAAACAACTCTGAAATTAGTATGAAAGTACAAGAAAAAAGTAGGGAAAAGATGGTTGAAGAGTACAAAGATCACCTCTTGAATGGGAGTATGAGCTTCTTAGTTCACAAACCACACTCTTAACACTCTCTAGGATCTGAAATTATCTTCAAGAACCTCAGCAAAAGCTTCAAGTTTAAGCCTAGATTGTGTATCTATAGTATATGTCTATTGCAAGAGAGGAGGGAAGTGTGTTGGACAAGCTATAGCTCTTGGCAAATGTTTTCTAACCTCAAACCATGAGGATGGGGTCTTGTATTTATAGAAAAGAAAAACAATTTCTCATGTCGAAAATATCAGCAAAAAGAGACATCTGGTGCAAGGCATGCACATGGGGACAACTAGCTGCTGTAAAATATCTGTTGTCGACCAACATGGCCGGCTGGCCATGAAGAGGTACGTCCAGCCCTCTAAAAATGGCCTGCCGACCATTTGTTGGCCAGCTTTTCTCTGAGCGGTCAGGCTAGAAAAAAAAAAGGTTTTGGTTCAAAAAGGGTACAAGGTTTAGGTTTTAATTGAAATTGAATCATTTTCCTGAAGAATCGAACAATTACACAGCGTAACATTTCATCATCAAGTGTTCAGAGTGAGGCACCCAAGTCTTAAAGGCGGTCAAAATGGGGTGTCTACAGATGTATGTCTTTTAACCCCCATTTCTTTCACCCTTTTACTTACATGCTTGTCGTGCTTGTATGTAGTATCAAGTTTTCGTTTCATATTATCGCCATGTTTTGTATCCATTTTTGCATGCACTAAGGTTTGGTTCATCATTCTTGAATACCATTATTATTTCCTATTTACTTGAATACTGCTTTGAGTTAATCTATATGACATTTTAATAAGCCGAACCTAGTAGTTGCATTTTGTATGCGTTGTATTAGCCACTTGCATATTAGGATCATGCATTTTTCTAATTGTTTTCTTTTCTTCGGCTTGCCTCGAAGTACTAGATGAGCATTTTTTGCTTTAGCATATTACATGTGTGTTTGTGTTGCCATGTTGAGCATACTACCATGAGGCTATGTGCTTATTTGAAATACCTCTTTGAATGCTTGTTGATGAAGGCTATTTCGCTTAAATTGGAATGATTTTGATTAGTGTACATATGAGCTCGCTTTTGCTTCAAAGTAGCACATATTAAAAACTCTTTTCAAACAAACATAAAATCAAAGCATTCCAAAGTAAATGACGTGGTCTATACTTGTTTGCTACACATAGTAATGTTAGTATATTAATAATCAGAACATGAGCATATAATGTCCATAAAATTCACATCATGATTAGTAGAGGCCGATCTTTGATCGGGTAAGTGGGGTGCTCAATTCATGACCTTCCTCTGTCATACCTAAGTTCCTGAGCAGAGACACTTTGGTTATGACGGACAAATGGCCTTTGGCAGGGTCACGAGTTTCCTAAATTTCCTAAAAATATTTAGGTGGCGACTCTAAAATCTGGCAATGCAGTCCACTTTTGGCATCTCTGATGATTAATGGATTGTCTAAAATTTGCCAAATTTGGACTCTTATTTGTTTTTCTATTTCACATTGCACTTGTGGAACCAGATTCAGAACCACGGGAGTCTGAACGTAGGGCTATCGTACTCGAGGAGACTAAACCCCTCTGAGGAGCTCAAAAAACGAGCTATAGTTTCTAGCGACTTTGCTGGGGATATTAGAGAACTTGACTTGGACTTTATGATGTGAATTTTATTTACATATATATGTTCATTGTATTGCATTTGCTTGGTGCTTTTAAGTCATTGTGTTTACCATCTGATATCCTGGACAACTTGCTGAAGGCTCGCCAAAAGCTTGCCAAAAAGCTGGTTGGACGTAGGCAATGTCATGTTGGGAACACAACCCTTGGATCTGGGTTACAACTGTACCGCTTGATCCTCCTTTCACTTTTCGGTGTTAGGTGTGAGAGGTATATTAGGTAACCTTGCTGAGGTACCCTTTTTTGACCAATTGCCTAGCACATATAAAGCTCTAGTGACTATTCCAACATAGGATAAGATGCCCGCTTGTATGCAGGATATTGTAAAACTACTTGTTTGAAGTAGTGAAACTCTAGATCATGCCAAAGCTAGGACAGGGTAACTGTACCCCCTCATAGGGGTGTTTTTGGTTCTCTTTACCTACTATGTGCTTTGCAGTGAATCTGTATCGGGGTTCTTCATATCAGTGGTACATTTTTATCAATTTTGGGGCAGAATTCAGTGGGGAGTACAATATTTCAGCTATGATCATATCTGTTCTGATGAAATTCTAGTTGAGGTGCTGTTCGATTTCTGATTTTTGCTTTTCTTTATTTATTTTGCTAGGTAGTTCTAAAACATAGCTTCAGAAAGTTCTGAATCACCCATGTACTCTAGACCTGTGTCGGAAGACTTTGTAAACTTGGAGATCTTATTCAGGGACAGCCACTGTTTGCTTCATTGTCACCAGTTGCAAGGCAAAGAAAGGTTAGACGGGGTTCACCAGTTTCGTTATTTTGGTAATCACCCTTCAGATCACCTTTCTCAGTTTACCACAAGGACAGTCACTGACTCCTATAATGGAGCAATATCCATTATCAGATCTAGAGGACTTACTAATCTATCTGCAGCAATGCGTCTACTCACTCCAGCATGACCTTGCCCATCAAATCGAGGTCACGAATAGGTTGCAACAATAACAATAGCAGCCAACTGTGGCTTCTGCTCCGCATACATCTAACATGGCTACTCTTACACCTGGTACTACTGCCAACGCTACAGCCCAGGATCCACCGGCTGAGAGTGTTTTGATTTTTCCCGTCTAGGTATATCCAATTCCAGTTCAGATGTCTAGAGCTCTAGTTCACCAGACTGAGGCACCTTTTGAATTCGAGTTTGACCCGACCCTGCTCAAAGTCAACAAACTTGAAAAAATGTTCAAGAACACGTATGGGGTTAACTCTATTCTGGATATTGAGGACGGATATACGGAGTCCACTATTACTCTCCCAAAGCGGTTCAAGATGCCATATATTGACCACTTCGATGGTTCCAGAGATCCAATGGTACATCTGCGTTTGTTTTCTAATATCTTGCAACCAATGGGTTTGACCAGAATTCAGAAACTACCGCTATTCGGTAGGACCATGTCTAGTATAGTTGCCATCTGGTATGCTAAATTAGAGGACTCTGTGAAATAGAGCTGGGAGGAGTTGGCTGAATCTTTCATTGCCCAATATTCCTATAACACGCAGATCGAGGTCACAACTCATGATCTTGAGGCAACGGGTGAGGAACTGAAGGAGGTCTTCTCAGAGTTTGCGACTTGGTGAAGGGCCAAGGCATCGATAATGACCACCTAACCCTCAGAAAAGAACTAAACTCGGATGGTTGTCCGGAATCTTCACGGTAAACAACTTGAGAAAATGATTGTTCTTCCCTTGTTCACCTTCAAAGAGCTTCATGAAATGGAAGTTCAAATTGAAGACGCTATGAAGCGGGGTATCATTGTAGATGACAAAGAGCTAGCCAAGAGGCCTTTTATTCGCAGTTCCAATGCTACCGGGGTTAGCACAGCTGCAAGGCCTTCAAAGGTGAGTGTTGTCACCACTGCCAAAACCGCCGAACCCTTTGCCAATATGAGCCCACAAACCTTTAATCCTACCAGAGCCCCAGGTAGGACTTTTACTCAGTTTCACATGACCCTATCTCGAGCCATGCAAGTGTTAATCAAAAAAGGGCATTTGAAACCCGTTGACCCTCGACCACTTCCAGACCCTCTTCCACCTAGGCATAATCCCACTAAATATTATGTTTTCCATCAACAACATGGTCACGAAATTGACAAGTGCTTCCACCTACATCATGAGATCCAAGATCTCATCGACAACAAAGTTATAGTGTGGACGTCCCCGAACGCATCCCGGGGAGGGTGCGACTCCCCCCCGTTCTGGTTCGATATTGGGTCACTACAGTTCAAAGGACTCAAATGTCACGGTTCATAATCTTGAACCAAAGAGTCCAACTCTGGCAAATCGTTTTGAAGAAAAAATGATTTTTGAAAAGAAGTGCCAAACATGGACTGCTTTGCCAGATTACAGAGTCGCCACCTAAATATTTTAAAATGGGGAAATTTAGGAAACCCTGACTCGGTGCCGAAGGCCACATGTCCGTCATCACCAAAGTGATCTTGGCTCGGGAGCTTGGGTACGATCGGGGAAGGTCAGCTATGAGCACCCCCTCTCGCCCGGTCCAAAGACCGGCCTCTACTAACCGTGATATCCGATTTTGAAAACATTACATGTTCTTATTCCGGTTATTAGCCTAGAATTACTATATTATGCGCACAGCAAACAAGTATAGACCAAATCGCCTAAATTGGAACAAAACATTGCATGTTTGTTTTGAAAATGGTTTGCTACTCGTAAGTAGGCTAAAATGCAGATTTTGCCACCCTCAAGTGGGCTTTTAGAAAAGACAGTTTTGCCACTATCTAGTGGGCTTTAAAACTCACAGTTTTTAATGCATTGTCCCAATTTAGGTAATTCAACCTCCATCCACAGGCATTCAAGCAGTTATATCACATAAGCAGCTAGCCTCATGGTAATCATGCTATCATGGCAACAATCACACACATGTGATATGCTAAAGCATAAAAGCTCACCTAGTACTCCGAGCCAAAACAGAAACCAGTTAGTAATCATATGCATGATCCTAGTTCATGTTAAGTGGCTAATGCAGCACATGCAAAGATGTGATTTAGAGTAGGCTCGGCTAACCCTAAAATGGCATGTAAGGTGCAATCAGTTGATGCACGTATTCAATTTGGAAATTGAAATTACAATGCAGTTTGTATGATGTACCGAGCCCGATGCATGTCAACAAATGCATGGATGCACGCATGCATAGCATAAGGTATGCTAAAATAAACGTGCCCTAATACTAACCATCAAAGCAGGTAAATAAAAGGGAGAAAGAAGTGGGGGTTGGAAGACATACACACACTCACACACGCTTATTACAGATTTGCCCTCGCTCGGAGGGACCAAAAGAATAATACAGATAATTAACTACGCAAGCTAATTAAAATATTACAGACCCATTAAATTAATCAAATGAATTAATTAATCTAATTAAAGCAGTAAACTGCCTCGAGATGAGAGCCGGGTGCAACGCATGCTCGGGACTTGCTCGGAATCACACTGCCATGCCTAGCTTGCCTCTGTTTTCCCTGTTCTACCCTTCTGAAGACTGCCAAAGCCTAAGGGATGCCTCTCTGGACATTGGAGATCACCACCGGCTGGACGGAATATCCACCGGCTGCTGCATGTGGCCATCGGCACAAAATTCATCCATCGGCTGACAATTGACTGCCGGTCGGCACTTAACACTGCCGGTCGGCAATAAATTCCTGCAGAACCTGCAACTCACAGCAGCAGAGGGCACAACTTGCATGGCAATGCAATTCAAGCAATTTATGCACCGAACACATTCCTTATCATGTTAATGACTCAAAGGAGGATGTGCCTCGATTCTCGGACCACCAATCACGCATTTCCATGCATGATGGCCCAAGGAACCAAGTATGCAACTTCAATTTCAAATGCATGCAAACCAAATAAACATAAAAGGGTGCCAAACCTCCATCATGCTCATCTCAAGAGGCCAAGCATGCGCATTGATGTAATGCAATCCTAGACATGTTAGCTAACATGCAACATGGACAATGCAAGGCACTTATGTAAGCATACAAGCAAACATGTAAGGCAAGCATGCAAACCAAATAAAAGGTGGACTTAAACATGATCCAGGCAACTCTAACTAGGCCTAAAATCAGTAGCCAAAATGCTAAGTATGAGAGCTAAGCACACATGCACACATACACATGTTAAGGCACACAACTTAGGCATTAAACAAACCACTCTCAAGCACACTTGAAAGGAGATAACATGGACGATTAGCATGCAACATGAGCTCTAAAATCATGCTATAAAATGATGCCGAATCATGTTAAACAAGACAAGCAACATACTAGCATGCAAATGGTCCAAGAACTTAAGGCAAGTCAAAGGGGACCCAAACCATGGCTAAGCCAACCAAGCCTCACAAGGCCAAGGAGGCTTAAAACAGGTCTAAGGCAGCCCTAGACCATGCAAAGGGAGCTTCCTAGATGGCATCTAAGTGGCTCAAAATCAAAGGCATACACAATGGCCAAAACATGGAGCATGCAACACAACCTTTCAAAGCATTAAAGAGGCATGCAAGACAAACATTCAAGCATGTCCAAGGGACTGAAATAACATCTTAAATGGTTCCAAACCATTGAAATGATGAAAGCAATGCACACTACACATGCACCTACTTGAAGCATGCAAGCTACAATGCGAAGGGGCTATATTAAGCATGTTAAGATGGACCCAAATGACTATGGACAGAGCTAAAACATGGCAAAATAAGCACAAAACCTTCACAAGTCTAAGCCTAAATCATGTTAGAATAAAGGCACACAACCTAATGCATGTTAAAGAACCAATGAGGCATTACAAAGCATCTATGCAAAACATGCAAGGAGTACGGAAACCAACACATAGCAATGTTAAATCATGATATCCTAAGCATGAATGACAGTCCATACATGCTCAACACACACTCAAGCACAAGGCTCCCTCAAGAGGCAAAACTTGCCCTTTTCAAGGACATCAAGGAGAGGGGGTGGCCCTCTCCTTCTTGGGACTTCAAGGCATCATCTATACCACTGAAATCCCTCAAGATTTCAGTGGTAAAGAAACCCAAACACCAAAATCCTGGATCTCACACAAAATGGCCTAAAACAAGGGCCTTTCAAGGCCTAAGGGTGGCCAAACTTCCCCAAAGCACAAAGCACCCTTAATGAACTATCAAGAGGACTAAAAAATAGAACTTTTTTGTATTAAACACTAAGCACAAAAACAGTTCTAAACTATGCAAAAATGGAGTGCAAAAATGGGGTAAAAAGGGGTAGTTTCTCACCCTTGTTGACCACCTTCACAAATGTTGATTTTGTTGCTTCCTTGGGCTCAAATCCAGCCAAAAACCTTCAGAACAAGCTCTGGTCCTTGAAGAAACCAAGAAAAAGTGAAAGACTAGGTGTTTGTGTGCAATAGTAAGACACAAAGCACCTAGAACACACACAAAGGAGATATAGAGATAGGATATGAATGGCACTCAAACCCTAAAACCAGAGCTTGCTCTGAGTTGTTTTCTTACTCAAAAGCCAACCCTCAAGCCAAGGGGGGAGGGCCTCCTCTTATAGAAGAGGCAATCTTGTAAGCTTAGTCACTAAGCAAGACAAGAAGTGCATCCCTCCATACACGTGTATGGAGGGGAAGCCAAAGCCATACAGCTGTTTCAAAATATCTGAAAAAGCAACTGCATAGTAACCGGCCGGCAAAGAATGTCATTTTGACAAAATTGACTGCCGACCGGCACAAAAGAGTGCCGACCGGCACAATATAGTGCCGATGGCAACACCAACCAGCCGGTGGCCTCTAGCCACTGCCGGTGGTGTGTGGGGATGCCTCACAAGGCATTCCCTACCCCTCCAAGGCGAAGCACAAGTGTTTGGTGCAAAACCAGACACAAAATGGTCAAGTTCGGAGGTCCTGAGGCAAGGCGCGTAGCCGAGAACTCCGGGAACTCCAAATAAACACAAACATGGATAATCACCGAGTGTTCAAGCGGTGACGTCCAGGTCTTGAGGACGGTCAAAAATGGGGTGTCTACATATAGCTCCACCACAAAGGCCAAACACCATAACTAACCCACTGTTGAACCATAACTAGGTACCACCCCCACCACACACCAACTTCATCCATACACTACCCCTTTCCTATGACCCAAGCGTCTATATCACCCCTTCCCATCTACCAAAACTGGTGTTGTTCATCCCAGATGGCACAGACTTGTGCATGATGAACATATCAAACCTACAATTCGAACCTTAAAAACATGTGGTGACAACACCAGAAGAGGAGGAGATTTTGACCTTGGAAGGAGGTACCGATCTGTTGTTGGAAATTTTCAAGGAGTTATCTAAGGAGGAATATGACCCGAGCCAATACCTCATTCCTGTTGCTTATTCTAAGCCAAGGGTAGTACTGTTGAGCTCAGTTGACATCAATGGGGTCAGAGAAGACGGCCCAAGCCAAGGACTGGACAATTTTGCAGATCTCGAGGAAGATTTGGATAACCTCCAATTCTTTAAGGAACATGATGTGGGTAATGTGCAGATTAGTTGGTTGAATCTAAGCCTATCGGTTGATAATCAGGGGTGGCTGAGCGATGATTCTGAGAAAGGAGAGGGAACTGGAGATAAATCTGAGGAAAAGAAAGTTGTGACAGCTGTGGCAGCTGAGAAAGACGAAGAGAAAGGGATAGTGCCTGAGAGTAGTGGTACAGAAAAACAAACTCAAGAATCGAGTTTTGATGGAATTGCAGGTGCTAAGCTGGAAGTAGTACTGGGACAGTTTGAACAGGAGCGGATTGAGGAGATTCAAAAGGCCAAATCACCTTGTCACCCTGAGGGGGATGTTTATCCTGTGGAAGTGATTCAAGTTGAGCCAAACAATTGTTTGTCAGCAATTGAAGATGAATGGTGAGAAGACAGCGCTCTTCATCTTGCCCACACAGATGAAGACTGGGCAGATCATATCCTAGATAGTACTTGGTCTATAGAAGAGATGGACCACCTGACCAAAAGTGGACTGTACTTCAAACCTCTCCACTTGGATCAGGCTGAACCTTTGGGAAAAAGATAAGGAGATTGAGAAGGAGAAGGAGAAGGAGAAGGAGAAGGAGAAGAAGCTGGAGGAAGAGTTGGTTATGAAACAACTAAAAAAGATCTAGGCTGATATTTCTATTTGGAGCCTTCTCATGGCTTCACGAGTATGTCGACAGGCAGTTTTGTCAGCAATGGATAAGGCCAAGTTATCCATCAATACTACACCTAAGTAGCTTATCGGTTTGATCTTGCTAGGTAGCGCCTAGCCTATGCTCACCTTTTCTGAGAAGGAGTTGCCACCGGAGGGATCAGCTCACAATAAGCCGCTATACATCTCTGTCAAATGCATAGGGAAGTGGGTTCTAGTGGTTCTAGTAGACACTAGCTCTGCTATTAATGTTTGTCCTTCTCACATCGCCTATGCAATAGGCTTGAAGCCGGTGGATTTCATTCCCACAACTCAAGTGATTCGAGCATACAACAATATAAGTAGGGAAGTTATGGGGACTATGAAAGTACAGATTCAAGTGGGCCCTTCCAAGCATGATATTGAGTTTCATGTGCTCGATGTACCGGCTACCATCAACCAACTTCTAGGGAGGCCCTGGTTGCATGACACAAAGGTTGTGTCCTCTACTCTACACCAAATGCTAAAATATCCTCATGAGGGAGGAGTTGCTATCATTTTTGGAAACTCGTCTATTCATCCACCTCCAAAGGTTACTACACCCCTGCTGGAAATCAATCACGGTGATGAAGATGTGTTTCTCTTGGGCTTCACTCTAGCAGAAGCCCTACTGGTGTAGACAATCCTGGCTGAGGATGAGGGCATATATGTTAATGCCTAGTCTGTTTACTTCATGAACAAGCTGAAGCATATTCTCGGGATGGGACTTGGAAGAAGTGATAGAAAATGTATTTCTGTGCTAGCTAATGTACCACACAATCCACATGCTTTTGGGTTGGGCTATGTACCTGCTAAAGAAGACTGGAGAAGAAAAGTAAAAGAGATGAGAGAAAGGGCTAAAACTAAGAGTCGAGAAACACTACGAGTTGGTTCACAAGTTGATCCAGGAAACCTTGAATAGGCGCTTAGGAGAGGATTTCCCCTTTCGCGGCTTTCCTGAGCCTTTGGTCAATTCCTGAACAAAAAAGCATTTCTCAGGATTCAAAATCTTCTTCGATCATCAGCTTCAAGACAGTGATGAAGAAGGGGCTGATTCAAGTATCAACATCGGCCAGAGTAAATATGACAATTCAGATAGCAATGAGGCTCAAGTAGGGGTAGCATTGGCTGATTTCTTGACAGATCCTTAGACCAGTACTGAGAACTTGGGGGATACCATTACTGTTTCTATGACCGGAGAGGAACCGATTGTGGGCTCCACCTATTGCATTTTGGATGTGTCCAATGTGCTGGGCCTCACCTGGTAGCTAGAAAAGGGTTTTGTTGAAAGTTCTGGGTTGGATGATGAGCCTGAGTCTGATTCCACTGAGTCTATTGAGTCGGAGTCAAATTCGAGTCAGTCTAGTGAGTCGAAGTCTGGCACTACCGAGGTGGTAACCCAAGTGCCAAAGTCCTGTCCAGGTCTTTTATTAGTTTTTCTTTTGAGTCAACTGTAACTAAGGACCCTAACTTTATCAATGAGAATGCATTGGACTTTACCTACTTCTCTGTGCCTTTAGTTTGCTGCATTGATATCGATTTTCAAAATTTTGACTTAAATGAAGAGGAATAAATTCCTCGGGTTTTGAAAAACTTGATTGACCAAGAGGAAGAGAGGCTTGCTAAGCCTTGCATGGATGAGGTCATTTTAATTAACATGGGTATTGAGAAGGATCCCCGCTTAGTCTAGATTAGGTCCACGTTGTCTTTGAAAGAACGCGAGCGTTTAATCACTTTGTAAAAAAATTTCAAAGATGTTTTTGCATAGTCCTACGAAGACATTCCTGGAATCAATCCTGAGATTATATAACACCGGATCCCTCTCAACCCCGAGGCCTGACTGGTCAAGCAAAAACTTCACAGAATTCATTTAGATTGGACAATGAAAATTAAAGAGGAAGTCACCAAGCCGATTAATGCCGGATTCTTGATGGTATCTAAATATCTGACTTGGTTGGCCAACATTGTTCCGATTTCGAAGAAAGATGATAGAATCAGAGTTTGCTTTGACTTCAGGGATTTGAATAAGGCTAGTCTTAAGGATGACTTTCCATTGCCACACATTGATGAGTTGGTAGACTTCACCGCCGGCCATGCGTTGTTGTCGTTCATGAATGGGTTTTTGAGGGTATAACCAGATCTTGATTGGACCAGAGGACAGAGAAAAGACTGCGCTGACCACGCCATGGGGTACTTACTTCTATAGAGTTATGCCATTTGGGTTGAAGAACGCTGGGGCTACATACCAGAGGGCTGCAACCATAATACTGCGCGACATGATCCACAAAAAAGTCGAGGTGTATGTGGATGACATGATTGTGAAATCTAAAGAGCGAGAAAGCCACTACATTGCGCTAGAAAGTTTCTTCGAGAGGATCAAGGAGTACAGGCTGAGGTTGAATCCACAGAAATGCACTTTTGGGGTGACTGCAGGGAAAATGTTGGGCTTCTTATCACACAGAGGGGAATTGAAGTAGATCTATGTAAGATCAAGGCCATCTTAGAAATGCTACCACCAAGGACTTAAAAGGAGGTGCGCGGCTTTCTAGGAAGAGTGTAATGATCCTCTTGATTCGGGATTGTACGTCTTGAGGATTGATTCCGTGTGTGTCAGGTAATGACCGCTTGTGAAAATTTGTTTTGAAAGGTTTTAATGAGGAAAATTTTCAGTACTCACAACTTTAATTACATGATTTCAAAACAAGTACACCATCCAACTCTCAAGTTAAATCAAAGTTGATTTTATATCATAAAAAACTTGAAAAGAAAAGTCAAAGCAATATGCTAGGGGCACTGATAAGTCAGGTAGTGGTCCTCTACCTCTTGCCCGCACTCTTAGAAGTTTCTACAGCGAAGGATGGCCTAACCTGTGTCTCATCCTGAAGCCAAGCTAAGCATTCACCATAAACGGTGCAATTGAAGCTACCAGTAGGGGCCAAAAGCTCTCTCATCCTCCAAGCAGCGAGGTATCGAGCCAAGTGCAAAGCATGAACTATAAATGGAGTAGGATATTCCACTCCCTCATCTGAACGATTTTGGTCACGTCTAAACTGGTGTTTGAACTGGAATGGGAAGTAGAAAACACAGTGTGTAAGGCCAGTTAACTATAAAGGGCAACGCCAAGCGATGTCAGTCACGGATCGGCTGCACATCCAGTCGTACCACAACCCCTCTATGGGAAAGTCCACTAGCTGTGAGCGAAAAAAGTAGGATCTGGCCGAATACTAGGGGCAAGGGTCCACGAGTTTCAGCTTATCCATCAAGCACACTTGGGAAGGGATAAAAAATAAGAGAGATTAAAGAATAGAGAGACGTGCATTGAGGGAAAAAGTAAGGAAAGGGCTTTTGAGAGAAAATAGAGAGTGAGTGCCAAAGTGATGTTAGAGATAATAAATTAGAAAGGGTGAGAAGCAATACCTGAAGAAGCAGTGGATTACTCGCAAAACGAGAAGTCTCTTGCCTATGGAAAACATCCAAACCCATTAAGGTTTCGACTAGTGCCAAGCCTATACAACTTTGGCCCTCCTTAAGGCGTTGAGTCGCTTCAACTAATCTGATGCTGACTCCACTGCCACTAGGGGCAGGAAGGTAGTGAGCGAGCAAGCATATGCAGAGAGCATGGTGGAGATAACCTCACCAAAGAAGATCACGCCTATTTTTGATATCGGCAAAACGGTGAATCAAGCCAAAAATGTTCAACTCTCCATCATGAGCCAAAGACTTAACCTCGTTCAAAGAGAGGCCACACATCCGTTCAAGAGCCCGTGCATGGCCAAAAAGGGGTTGAGGCATAATTTCTTCATTGCACCAGGACTCTATTAATGCTTGAAACTCTTTAAGGGTGGGATACATCTCTTGCAATCCTAAGCAAAATGCAAGAGTAAACGAATCCCAACAATGGGCAAGTAGCTTGCTTTTCGTGCTCCTCAGAGGGGTTTAGTCTTCTCGAATATGATAGCCCCAAAGTTCAGACTCCCATGATTCTGAATCTGATTTCACAAGTGCAATGTGAAATAGATAAACACAAAAGAGTCCAAATCCAACAAATCTTATGGAAAATCGATTTTGAATAAAAAAAAATGTCAAAAATGGACTGCATTGACAGATTTCAGAGTCGCCATCTAAATATTTTTGGAAAATTTAGGAAACCTGTGACTCGTGCCAAAGGCCACTTGTCCGTCATCACCAAAGTGTGTCGGCTCGGGAACTTAGGTATGAGAGGGGAAGGTCATGACTTGAGCACCCTACTCACTCGATCAAAGATCGGCCTCTACTAATCATGATGTGATTATTATGTATAGTATATGCTCTTGTTTCGATTATTATGCTATCTTTACTATGTGATGCACACAAGTATAGACTATTTCACAAAATTTGGAATGCTTTGATTTCATGGTCCTTTTGAAAAGTGTTTGAGTATGTGCCACTTGAAAAAGTGACCTCATATGTGCATTAATCAAATCATGCCAATTTAAGCAAAAAAAAAAAAAGAAGCCTTCATCCATCGGCATTCAAATAGGTATATCAACTAAGCACTTAGCCTCATGGTAAACATGCTTGACATGGCAACAGTAACATTCATGCAATATGCTAAAGCAAGAAATGCTCACCTAGTACTCAATCGAGGCAAGCCAAAATAGAAGAAAAATGCATGATCCTAACGATGTAAATGACTAATATAACAAATACAAAATGCAATTAATAAGCTCAGCTACTAATATGGCATGTGAGTCAATTCATGGCATGCGACGAAGCACGTATTCAAGTAAGGAATTTGAAATTGACATTGATTAGTATGATGAGCCAAACCCTTGTGCATGCAAACATGGGTATGTACACATGGTAATGATATGAAATAAAAAATATGATGCTACCATTATAAGCAAGTAATTAAAAGGGAGAAAGAAATGGGGGTTGGAAGATATACACAATATTACATATTTTCCCTCATGCAGGAGGGTCCGAATGAATGTCCTAATACTAACTAATTATTACAACACCAAATTAACTAATTAATGAACTAGTTACTACAAATTCAAAGGAATTTATCTAATTAATGAACTAGCTATTACAAGTTACTAAACATGCTACTATCAGCATTAATTTCATGAGCCATGGGAAGCAAAGAATCGCATATGCAACCAAGAATATCCTCTCGGAAACGCCTCTGTTCTGTTGCCTGATTCTGATCTATCTGCAGTCAGAAAATAATTCTGTTTTTGCCTCAGCTCCTGCTCTATGTTGCAAGAAAAATGCCACTGTTTGCTCAACAAAAGGTGGCCTACCGACCAAGGAAAGTGGTTGGTCGGATCAAAGAGGTGGCCTGCTGGCCACTAATTTTTGGTACTGCCCTACTACAACAAAATGGAAACAAAGTAGAAATAAAGTGTTTCCAGAGGATGTTTATCCTCTCTGCTTCTCCCTATCATGAAATTGATCAAGGGAGGAGTAGAATCGGTCCACAAATCATCAATGGTCGCAAGGTTGTTGCATAATGATCCATGAATCGATGGGATAAAGATTCAATGAATGAAAATAAAAGACCAATGAAACCTTCTCCCTATCATGTTGTTACCTCTCTAGGGAAGTGGTAGACATTGCCTCTCGAATCATTAACATCACCAATGAGTATGTAATGACTCAAGACACAATAGGTTCAATTAACGTTCGATTGAACCTAAACCAATTTTATTACTCTTGTTACCACTTTAGTCCAATTTTATTAGCCCTTTTAATTACCTTTCCATTCTTTAATCATTTTAGTCCAAAAATGAGAGTTATGTCCACTAATGAAGAGAAGTGTCAAACAAGAAGTTATTCTTGGCATGAGAGAGATGTAATGCCTTGGTAATGAACCTCCGAAGAGATTAAACCATTAAGCATGGGAGGTCTCTTTTTCATGCCTTAAACAACCATCAATTGTTTAGAACAATTCTTAAACAAATAAAACCAAGAATGGAGGGAGGTTGTAGAGATGATTGCTACAAGTGTGAGCATATGTATGAAAACTATGAAAGAAAAGCTATCAACTCAAATAGGTTGGTGTCTAAGGCATAAACCACCAAACCTATGAGGACTTACAACACTACAAGTGTCAAGGTCCAAACCCACCCCTATAGGTTTAGTCCCATGACCGGCTAGTAATCATAGATTACCTATGGCCTCTAAACAAAAATCCATTTAAAATAAAGTATAGGGCTTATCGGAAGTATAAATACAAAATATAAGTTATCCATCGAGTCGTGCATACATGAAGAAAGAAGACTTTGTATCATAAGCAAACGTTCGTACATTATGCACATACATCACATAAGCTCAAACAACCAAATCTTATAGTTATACAAAACCCCAAAGTATATAGAAATACAAAATCATTTATCAAGCAAAATGGGTTCAACTGGCATGGCTCCACCTGTGCCTAGTTACTTCACTTGGAAGCTCCTCAAAAGGCTGACCCGGGTAGACTTGAGGCTTTCTTAACTCTGATGTTCAGCTTCTCCACCTACATATACATAAATAAATAGTGAGCTAGGGCCCAATGAGTAATAACAAAATAAAGAGGTTATATGAATGAAGCTCGATAACATTGCCAAACCAAATCTCATTTCAGTTCTCAATAATCCATTAACTTCATCATCAAGATCATTCAATGTCAATTTGTGTGGTACATCCATGAAGTAATAACATTCTAATGATAATGGACCATAACGGTCTAACACTAGAGATCTCTGTGTGTCAATCAATCCAAAAGCCATGGTATTGTTTCCCCCAGGCAATGGCCTAGCCATGGTATTGTTTTCCCCAGGCAAAGGCCTAGCCATGGTATTGTCTCCCCCCAGGCAAGGGCTTGGCCATGGTATTGTTTCCCCCAAGAAAGGGCCTAGCCATGGTATTGTTTCCCCCAGGCAAGGGCCTATGTTCAATGGATGCCACAAAACCATTTCAAAATAGAACTTCATTCATTATGAGAAAATAACTTTTCAATAGGCCATTCTATCAATTATAATAACGTTTCAATAACTCATTCTATCAATCATATATCAATTTCAATAGCAATAACATTTTCGGAAGTAAACATAACTTGAACATATCTTTATAAAGTTATTACTCATAGTGGGTTAAGTTGATATAAGGCCTCGGACGTCCACCTAAACAAGTCACATAACAAAAACACAATAGAAGTACCATTCAATATTCATTTCATTTTAATTCAACTCTCTTTATGTGCTTCTAGCTTATTCCATGACTATGTGAGTCCAATTGGTGGCTGAAAATACTTAGAATGTCATGAGGATGCAAATATGCCTTTAGAAGAGTTGGTCAAAATTTGCTAAAAACAGGGTCTCTGCTCGAGCGGGGGTTCAAAATAAGAGTGGTCGCTCGAGCGCATCTTCTGTTCCTCGAGTGGTCTGCAAATTTGGCAAAAGTACTGGTTGCATGAAATTTCCACTCGACAGTCGCTCGAGCGAAAGACTGAGTAAAATAGGGTCCTCGCTCGAGCGCAACTTTGGTCACTCGAGCAGTCTGTAAACTTTTGTAAAACTTCTGGGAGCTCGGTTTTTACGCTCGAGCGACACTTTCTTCGCTCGAGCAGACAGATCGAACTCTGGAATTTCCAGAATTGTGTTTCAAGTTTAAATTTGATATTCAAAGGTTCCAAACTTGTGTTTTTAGGTACAAAAACATGGGAAAACATTATAAAACATGGAAACATAGTTAATTTGGAACCAATTGCTCAAAACCATGGCAATTTCTCAACCAAAAACTTTAACTTCAAGTTATAAAGCAAGTTTGACTCAAATTGAGTTTATATTTCTTCAAAACATAATCAAGTGATATGAGAGGTATGAAAACATGAAGGAACCTTCAAGTTGAGGTGTAAAAGTGCCATGCATGTAAGAATTTCATGAATTCTAAACTCAATTTATGCATGCATGCACATAGTTCTACCCAATTCTTCCAATTTAAGCTAATTCATGCCTCTATTGTATAATTTTATGCAAATAAACTCAAAACTTGGATGAATTCAAGTTTTACATGTTTTATTTACAAGGCTTAGGGTTGAAGATCATACCTAAAGCTTGATTAAGGTGTCTTATAGCTTAATCCTCCAATTCCTTCACAATTCTTTTCTCTCTCTTTCTCTAAGTGTTAGTTGACTCTCTTACTCTCTCAAAATCTCAGCCAAGTGTGTATATATGAGCTCAAGGCTTAATTAGGGCCTTATATAGGGTATGATTAGCTTAGGCTAATTAAGCTTACTTATGGGTAATTAATCTTATCAAAGTTTAATTGATTCCAATTATTTTATTCTAATTATTTTGGTCCGAATCAAATTTTGACGAAAGCTGCCATAAAAATTCTACATATTCTAATTTGCCTATTGGGCTAGTCAATTTTGGCTTCAGAAGCCGTTCGGGCTTTCAATTTTTGATCCAAAGTCAATAAGTGAACAGATATTCCATGTAATAACAAATAATTACAAAATTAAGCATGTAATCACACAATTAAACACATAATCATGCAATTAGACTTATCGAAATAATGTAATATAATAGTTCGATGGTCGGGGTCATCACAACAAGCATACTATGCAAAGCATAAACTAAATAAACACACTAAAACAGTGCTAAAAACACCAAAACAGTGCTGAAATTGGTTTGAAAAAGTTAGAAAAAGTAAGCTAGAAGAGAGAGAATTCGAAGCTAGTAAACAAACTTAAGGAGGGGTGGCTAACCCCTTCGTTTTTTGGACCTCAAACTCACATATTTTAGCCTTTTCAAACTCTAAAAATCAGTGGCCAAAAGTTGAGAAAGAGATGGGAAACACAAGGACAAAAGCTTAGAGAACAAGGTTCAAACAAGTGTAGGTAACCCCTCCACCTTTGGTAGCTTTAAATCACAAGTTTCAACCTATAAAAATAGTCCAAAAACAGTATAAAAACAGCAAGAAAATAGAAGGAAGAAGTAGTGTAAAGAAGACCAAAGTTATATTTCTTGAAGAGGAGTAACTCTTTAATTAACACACCAACAAGTGATCACCCTCAAGAGCTAAAATTTTAGCTCAAGAACCTCAGCAAGAAGCCTCAAATATTTGGTTTAGGAAGTATATGTAGGGTATATATGGGTTGCAAGATAAAGAGAGAAAGCTTTTAAAAAATTTGAGCTTTTGTAATTTTTTCTAACCTAAACTCAAGAGGGGTGGTCATCTACATATAGAAAAATCGGTTCCTCAGTTGGAAATATCTGTATAGAGACAACTGGTGCAAGGCATGCACATGGGGGGACAGCTGGCATCAAAATATCTGCCAGCTAAGAAACCTGGCCGACTGGCCATGTAGGGGGACGACCGGCCACTAAAATTCATATGCCGGGATACATGATCGTCTGACCACTTGAAATGGACAGATTTCTCATCAACTGGCCGGCTGGCCACTATAATTGGCTAGCCAGCTACTTGCGAAAAGAAAAAAAAATCTATTTTCAAGCCCGACTTTAAACGGGCATGTCTCCTTCATCCAGACTCAATTTCAGGTGATTTTTGAGTCTAAATTGAAGCCCCATAAGTCTAATTTCCAATGGTTGTGGCCTCACATCTACATTCTAAGTATACAAAGAGATATTCCTATTTTAGTGAAGGTTGCTCATTTTTTTCTTAACAGTTTGATGCTCAACCTTTTCCTAAACTAGCTTTCTTCTAACCCTTCCTATTTCCTTCAACTCCAAACCTATAAATAAGATGTTTTTAAATATTTTTCAAAGAATTTACCTCCATTTCATTTATTTCCACTTTGTCCTTACTAAGTTTATCAAAAAGTGCAATATTTTAAACGAAATATGTGCCTCGAAACATCGTAGAAACATTTGGAAAAATGTTTTGAAAAAAAGGGTTTTAATATCTAAAATAGTTTTGGTCAAAATGGGGTGTAAGGTTGGGATTAGAAGCTAAAAAACCGAAGCCTTTTGTTGAAGAATTTGAACCATTGTACAGCACAACTTTTCATTATCGAGTGTTCAAAGTGCAGCACCCATGTCTACAGTTGCCCCTCTTTGATAGAGCTCAAAGTCATGGAATGACGTGAGTGAATGTCAAAGCCCAAAGATGACCCATTTGACAAGGCCGTAACACTTGGGGAAACAAACAAAATACAGATGCAGTTAGTTGAACTCAAAAGTTGCCTACATATCCCTTTGCAAGGAATCAAACCAGTGTAGTTCAAGGGTAGAATGCAAATGATACATAATCTAACAAAACAATGCAAATGGTATACAATGTAATGCAACAATCTAAACCATGAGCAGTGCTTACCACACAAATATCATAAAGGAAAGGGAATACAAATCAAACTATGTTTTATATAGAAAATACGTGGGCACGAGCCAAACGACGCCTAACACAGGCTAAGTGCCTACACCCTCAATACTGGCCTCAACGCAGGATGGGTGCTTACACATAATAGAACCATGTTTCAACGTGAAAGGGGTGTGAATACATGCAGAACTATGTCTTTCGCAGAAAGAGTACAAATGATTGGGTGGTATGATATAAGTGAGAAATGATCTGCTGGGGAAAGATGTACTAGGAAATAACAATGCAATGGGATGACAATGATCCTAAACGTGTTTACGTGAAAAGGATGGATACAACGAGATAGAGTATGATGCAATAGATAAAATAGCCAGGGGACACAGGCCGAACAACGTTTTACCTAAAAAAGGTGTGGACACAAAACAAACCACATCAAACACAGAAAAGGTGCCGAAACCCTCAGGCCACAATTCTTGCAAAATAGGCACATATACATGCAGAGCTATGTTTTAATGTGAAAAGTATGGGCACATGCAAAACTAAGCTTGACATGGAAAGAGATGCAGGTAATAAAATGGTATGATGTAATGGGTGTAATGAAGAGTGTAGTAGATACATGCGATAAATGCTATATGCAATGTGATAGAGGTAATAGATAATAACTATGATGTAGCAGTTGGGAAGCGGTGCTTTTAGAAAGTACTTGGTAGGGGCAATTGGCGATGACTCACCTTATGCTGCTGGGGATCTTCCGCTTCTTCTTGGTTTCAAGACTTCGTCATTCATCTTGTGTTTCCAAACCACCGGTACTACTTTTTTACCTGGCCATGTTTGTAACTTTCCCTATTCTCCAACAAAGTGACAGACTAGGTTGGTTTAGTATCCAGAATTGAGGTGCATGCAAGCTACCTCAACCTATGGGGCTGCCATGTAGATTTCAAGCCGAGGATACACCCCTAGGTATTCAAACCAAACTTTAGTCTCGAAAATTCCAAACCTCTGCATTCTAGGCCTCGGCCATTCGAACTCTAGCTTCCACTGTCTCAGTTGATCTACTAGGAACTCATTACAAACACAATCAGGTGGCTATACCAGACCACCTGAAGCCGTTCGAGCACGACAAACACCAAAGGAATTGCACCTTTAGAGGATTTACGGTCTCCTAGACCCAATGAGTGCACAAGACAATGTAGGTAAGGTGCAAAAAATAGTGTGGGGTGAATGAATGCACAAAACAGTGCTGTGTAGGTGCACAAGACAGTGCGGTATAGGTGAATGCACAAAATAGTGCGATACAAGGTGAATGCACAAAACAGTGCGATGCAAGGTGCACAAAACAATGCGATACAAGGTGCACAAAATAGTGTGATGCAAGGTGCACGAAACAGTACGATACAAGGTGAATGCACAAAATAGTGCGATGCAAGGTGCACAAAACAGTGCAATACAAGGTGAATGCACAAAATAGTGCGATACAAAGTAAATGCACAAAACAGTGCGATGCAAGGTGCACAAAACAATGCAATACAAGTAGAATGCACAAAATAGTGCGGTGCAAGGTGCACAAAATAGTGCGATACAAGGTGCACAAAACAGTGTGATACATGTTGCAATATAAGATGAATGCACAAAACAGTGCTATATGGGTGCACAAAACAGTGCATCATGATGTAGGGCAACTTGCCACAACTTGTTGAAATGTAACTAAAAAACACTACATAAGATAACTCAATGAAACTTTGTTAAGTAAAGAACAAAGTCAAGAGTAAGAGCGACCCACCGGGCAATTCAAATCAACCAGAGTGTATGAGCATGCATGCATAATCCAAAACACGTGTATTAATCAAAGGGAAGATGGCAATCCCAAGAGAGTTTTGAAATGGTTAGAGACAACTTTCGAAAGCTGAATCATATCAAAATCATCATGGAGGTGAGCTACCCTAATTCAGGGGAAAGTGCCTAACAAGTGGCTTTGAGCGGATGGAGAGAAAGGTTGGATCCATGCCCCTTGTTCAAATGATGACCTGATCAGATGTACTAAAAATTGCCCCTAGTGTCCAGTCACTAGCCACCAGTTGGGTTTACGCCCCTTGTTCGATGCATGGCCCAGTCAGATATACTAAAAATTGCCCCCTAGTGTCCAGTCACTAGCCATCTTTTTAACATTATGCGGGCACGCGTGGTGGGGATCATCAGATCCTGGAATGGTTGCCAACCGAATCACACTCATGTATCTCTTCCATTCTGGCATGTTGAGAACTTACTCCAGTTCCCGTCAACGTAGTGGCGGATTCCTCACATATACTTTGCAATGATCATGAACCTAATGCCCATGGGCACTCTCAACTTGTTTATGAATTCCACCCATGGACTTGTTTTGTTTTAGAGTTCGAAGCAAACATTTGTGTATGGATTTTGATAATGCCACTCTATTGAACTTTGAGCGATAGACTCGTTTAGGCGACTTGATGAAGAGCGCTTTTGAGTGATAGATACGCTATGCTGACTCGATGAAGTGCACTTTTGAGAGACAAACATGTTATGGTGACTCGATAAAGAGCACAGACTGAGACAAACACTAGGCACGACACAATAGAACTCATAACTGACCCAAAAGTAGAAAAAGACTCAAGGTAACTGATCATTCGTAGTGCCCCTAGTATTACTTATGTTCCCTTAAAAATCAATTTTGATTCCTTTTTTGTTGCTCAAGTTAGAGATTCTACTAATAAGCTTAAGTATTGAAAATTGCTCCACTTGTTGATTCAAGCTAATTCTCTCATACCCAACACAAGTATGATATGCACAGTAGTTGATGTAGCTCATGGATTGATGTGAAGCTGACGACGCGAATTGGGCAAGGTGATTGAGTTGAGATGAATAAGATGGATATGGTTAAGATCGCACTTCAGGATGAAGTTGCCTTTGTATCCCAAGATGGGAATCAGGTCGACGTAGTTCATGGCTAAGGTTCACTTGGGTGTTGACACTCTCTTTTTGCGCTCTAACTTTTGCCAAAGTCACCCCTTAGGGTTTTCAATCTTGTAAGCTCTATTTATTTGATTTCTCATTTTTTATGCTCTAACTTTTGCCTAGGTTGCCCTTTCGGGTTTTCAGCCTAGTGAGCCTCTCAAGGATAGCGTTACAACATTTGCAGCGAATTTGATTAATAGTTATCCTTGCCCTAATACTGGAACTGGCTTCACTTTGATTTGAGTTTGGTTCACCATTCTCTTATGCATGTCTTCTTCCTTTCTTTCGCTCTATTTTCAAAGTTGGTTCTTCTTGCAATGTGGTACTTCCTCTCATTGGCTTCCCCAAATTCACACAAAAGTTCCCTTTTGCATAGTTGATTGGATTTCATTCCAATGAATGCCCCTAGCTTGATGGTTGACTTCTTTCTTTGTTTCTTTTCTCTTTTTTTTTTCTTTTTTTTTTTCCTTTTTCTTTTTCCTTTTTCTTTCTTTTCTTTTTCCTTTCTCTTCTTTTTTCTTCTTTCCTTCTTTTTTCCTTTATCTTTTCTTTTCTTTCTTTTTTTTTCTTTTTCTTTTTGGAATCTTTTATCCTTTTCCTTTTTGAAGTATGAAAACACCAGGGGGGAAATTCTATGATTATGAGGTTTGAAAGTCGGCTTGTGCTTGCCAAAATGATCGCCAAGGTGAAGAGAATCCCCAAGACAATACAGAATACCACGCACAATTCCGAATCCATCTTTGCAAGTTTTGCGAAAGAAACAACTTAAAATTTTGAAATCATGAAGGACTCTGCGATGAAAATCCAGAATGCACTCAAACCGTTTAGGGAATCCTTCTCAACACTCACACTTATTAACGAAATCTCATTCAAAAAAAATATAAAATAAAAAAATAAAAAAATAAAAAAAAATGGAGCTTTTCTATTTTCAAAAAGGTCACACATGAATTACTATAGGCACAATAAAATGATTAGAAACTTGACTCTGGTTTCTTGTTATTTAAAACAACAAAACAAAGACCCGAGGGTACAGGAGAGTGACTCAAAGGAAAAGACTCAACTGGCGCAACAACACAAGAAAAGACAACAAAAATAAAACTCACAACTCAACTATTTACAAGACATGACTTAAAACAAAATCAACATCCTTGAGATAGAAAGGGGTTTTCACTCTCCAAGTTCATCTGCAGATTTCAAAAATAACTTCAAGTAGCCCACGGAAGGGTCCAAACCTACCTTCAATTCAGTGATACTAACATCCACACTCAGTACGACTAATTTCAGACTTTCAAACTGAGTCTCACAGATTAAGCCTCACAATTACCTCGGTTGTCCCCATACATCTCATTGACCGTGCTGGCTGGGGTCAAGGTTGGT
Source organism: Camellia granthamiana (assembly GCA_036172215.1). Lineage (NCBI taxonomy): Eukaryota > Viridiplantae > Streptophyta > Magnoliopsida > Ericales > Theaceae > Camellia > Camellia granthamiana. The sequence continues at coordinate 72,765,359 of CM069908.1, read as the reverse complement.
TGTTGCCAAGCCGTGGATGGGATTTATGTTATGGAGTGGCAGTTTATTGCAATCAGGGAGGGGTATTGACAACTTTGGGATGTTCAGGTGGGGTGATGACTTTCTTGTCAATCAGGTCTTGAATTTCATGGCAAAGGTGAAAGCAACGGTCAGTATGATGACCGTACTGTTGATAGAATGTGCAATACTGGGTAGGGTCATGTCCAGGTGGGAGAGGATTAGGGAGAGGTTGAGGATTGAGAGGTTTGAAATATCCTTTCTCCATCAGTACCGTCAAGGCACTGGTTGGGCTCATATAGAGATGGACGAAAGTTCTTTATTGGGAAGAGGAAACATCAATGTTAGAAATATTGGCAAATGGGTTGATGGGTGTTGGCTGGGTATTCATGGGTTTGAGACTGGAATCAGAATGGGTGTTTCTGGTAAAGCGTCCATTTTCCTAGCTTACCTCCTCATTCAAAATGCTCCCAACCTGAGCAATAAAAGTGTCATCTACAATCTTTGCAACAACTGTGAGTACTTGCTGCTTGTTCAACCCTTTGACTTTCAAAGTCTCAATAGCCCATTGAAGATGTGCACAGGGATCAACACTTGTCCTGGCCTTGTTCTTGCCACTTGCTTCAACTTGGCCAAGGGATTGGGTGGCTATATCGAAGCAAGGCCCATTTGTTATTGATATGTCATTACCTAAACTTGAGATAGCTTTGAGCTCGCCCTTTCTAACTACAGCTCGCCCTAAGATTGGAGAGGTTTTTGACATGAACTTTTTGGCATATGATGTGGTCAATGATGGTACCAAAACCCTAAAGGCTAAATCTGCCATAGTTCTCTGAAGATCTTCAATCATGCTCAATAACTCATGAGTAGCGGGTTCGGCCATTTGGCACTCTTGGTGTGTTTGAACCGGTGTGGGTGTATCCATCATGCACAAATCAGTACTTTCAACAATGAACACCTCTGGCTTGGGCAGATGGAATAGAGTGATATGTATACTGGGGTCGAAGGAAAGAGGTAGTGTATAGATAAGGTTAAGGTGAGGATGAGATACTTGGTCATGGATGGGAAGTGGGTTAGTGGTAACATTGGGTTCTTGAGGTGGAGCTATCGTCTGGTTGTCAATAAGATTCTGAACCACATGATGAAGGCAATAGCAACGATCGGTGCCATGACCGCGCTACTAATGGTATGCACAGTATTTAGTGGGGTTATGCCTAGCAGGAAGTGGGTCAGGAAGAGGTTGGGAATAAAGGGGTTTGAGATACCCTCTTTCCATCAAGACTTTTAGTGCCCTAGTTAGGCTCATATAGAGGGGGGTGAAAGTTCTGCCTTGAGCTCAGGTTAGGCTGGCTGTTTGTGGGTTGGCATTGGCAAAGGGGTCGGCAGTTTTGGGATCGGTAACAATGGTATTGATTTCAGTGGGTTTAGAAATAGTGCTACTGCTACCATTAGTACTCCTGGAAAACACTCTCATTGTTGGTTCGTTTATTCTAGGAATAATCCCTTTGTTAAATGCGCTCTTAATCTGTACCCCTAATTCATGTAAATTTTTGAAAGTGAATAGTGGAGCGACTATTATTTTTGTAACATATCAGGCTCAAGGTTCTGCGCCACTATCTGCACTTGTTCCCTTTCAGAAGGTCGATCTGTCATTTGTGCGACCTTTGCTCTCCACCTTGCAACAAATTCCACAAAAGGTTCTTCAAGATTCTTGTGGGTTACTTCAAGCTCTTGGGTGGTCATTTTAATTTGGGTATTATAAGAATACTGATAGACACACACCTCAGCCAACTTTTCTCAATTCTGCTTCACTTTATCCTCTAACTTGCCGTACCAAGTGGCTGCTATACCTGACAGGGTTCTTCCATACAGAAAGAGTTTTTGAGGCTTAGTCCAACCCATCGATTTTGGGACGTTCGAAAAAAGCCGGATATGTACCATAGGATCTCCAGACCTGTCGAAATAGTCAATGGGTGGCATTTTGAATCTATCTAGGAGCCTTATGGTAACCTCAGCATACCCATCCTTAATGTTAGGAATGGAGTTAATTTCATGGGCCTTTTTGAATTGCTTCTCAAGGTTAGCAATTTTTAACAAGGTCGGGTCGAGATCATTAATATCAAGGGGAAAATGCCCCTCATTAGGTTACACTAGGGGTCTGAAAACTCAAGCTTGAGCCAACCTTTCTCAAGGATCTGGACCTTGCAAATCTTCAACTGGCGAAGGTGGGTCAAAGTTCAGCCAGGGCTTGGGATTGGATGTGTAGTAGATACCCAGATGGGCGTTGCATTTCAGCAATGGTCTCATCCTACATGGCAACTCCCTAGTTTAGGGCCGTTATCATGGCCACAACTTCTTCCGGATTTTGTGTCATCACGGGTCTGCTGAGTTGGATGGGTGTAACCTAAGAGCTGACTAACAAGGATTTTGACTCAGTTATACTTGACGTATTTGAACTGGATTGGGCTTTTTAGAATTGGCCTTTGCCGAGTGGTTTTTTTTTTTTTTTTTTTTTGGGATGAGATGGACTGTGATATGCTTAAGCTCTTCTGGGTTGGATTGGGTTGGGCCTTTGCTGAATTGGGTACTGCTCCTCATTTCACTTAGACAAACCTAGCATTAAAAACAAATGCCCCATCAGATCGGGATATCGAGTGTGCTGGTCAAAACGAAGCAAGATACAATTTTTGGCCCTGGTTCTGGTCTTGCTGAAAATTCACCCATATCAAACACAAACCCTTGGATTTCGACCCAAAGTTGATTCATATATGATCCTCAAGTTTTGAAAGGAACTGCTTCAAGATTAAGACACTCCAAGAATTGCATCACACATTGCCAAAGATTTCACATTTTGCACCAAAGCATTCAAGACACCCCTATGAAAGGTTAGGGTTTCCCTGTCCTAGCTTTGGCACGATATTTAGAGTTCCATTACTCAAACAAGCAGTTTCACAAAATCCCGCATACAGGTGAGCATCTTGTCCTATGTTGGAACAGTCACTGTGGCTTTATTATATGCAGCTAGGTTGATTGGTCAATAGGGTACCTCGGCAAGATTACCTAATATACCTTTCACACCTAACACCGAGAAGTGAAAGGAGGATCAAGTGGTATGACGGTAATCCAAATCCAAGGGTTATATTTCCAACATGGCAGAGCCCACGACTGGCCAGCCTTTTGGTAAGCTTTTTAGGCAAGCCTCTGGCAAGTCTTTTAGGAATAGTAGATGGAAAACACAATGAGTTAAGGTAACAAATGCAAATGCAATGCAAAGAACATATATATGTAAATAAAATGTCACATCATGAAGTTCATGTCAAGTTCTCTAAGTTCCCTAGCAGAGTCGCCAGAAACTATAGCTTGCTTTTCGTGCTCCTTAGAAGGGTTTAGTCTCCTTGGATATAATAGCCCTATAGTTCGGACTCCCGTGGGTCTAAATTTGATTTCGCAAGTGCAATGTGAAATAGATAAAGACAAAAAAGTCCAAATCCAACAAATCTTTTGATTTTGAATCAAAAAAATGCCAAAAATGAACTGCATTGCCAGATTCCAGAGTCGCCACCTAAATAATTTTTGGGAAATTTAGGAAACTCGTGACTCGTGCCAAAGGTCACTTGTCCGTCATCACCAAAGTGTCTCGGCTCAAGAACTTAGGTATGAGAGGGGAAGGTCATGAATTGAGCACCCCACTCATCCGATCAAAGATCGGCCTCTACTAATCATGATGTGATTCTTATGTACAGTATTACATATTTGCCTTCATACAGGATGGTCCAAATGAATGTCCTAACACTAACTAATTATTACAATGCCAAATAAACTAATTAATCAACTAGCTATTACAAATTCAAAAGAATTTAACTAATTAATGAACTAGCTATTACAAGTTACTAAACATACTACTATTAGCATTAATTTCACGAGCCATGGGGAGCGAAGAATCGTATATGCAACCCAGAATATCTTTTTTGGAATCGCCTCTACTCTGCTGCCTGATTCTGTTATGTCCGCAGTCAGAAAATAATTTTGTTTTTACCTCAGCTCTTGCTCTGTTTTGCAAGAAAAATGCCACTTTTTGCTCAACAAAAGGTGGCCAGTTGGCAAGGAAACTGGTTGGTTTGATCAAAGGGGTGACCAACCGGCCATTAATTTTTGGTACTGCCCTGCTGCAACAGAATGGAAACAGAGCAGAAACAGAGTGTTTTCAGGGGATGTTTATCCTCTATGCCTCTCCTGATCATGAAATTGATCAAGGGATGAGTAGAATCAATCCACAAATCATCAATGGTTACAAAGTTGTTGCATGATGATCTATGAATTGATGGGATAAAGACTTAATGAATGAAAATAAAAGACCAATGAAACCTCATCCCTATCATGGAGTTACCTCTCTAGGGAAGTGGTAGACATCGCCTTTTGAATCATTAACATCACTAATGTGTATGTAATGACTCGAGACGCAATAGGTTCAATTAACATCCGATTGAACCCAAACCAAATTTATTACTCTTGTTACCACTTTAGTCCAATTTTATTAGCCCTTTTAATTGCCTTTCCATTCTTTAATCTTTTTAGTGCAAGAATGAGAGTTATGTCCACTAATGAAGAGAAGTGTTAAACAAGAAGTTATTCTTGGCATGAGAGAGATGTAATGCCTTGGTAATGAACCTCTAAAGCGATTAAACCATTAAGCATGGGAGGTCTCTTTCTCATGTCTTAAACAACCATCAATTGTTTGGAACAACTCTTAAACAAATAAAACCAAGAATGGAGGGAGGTTGTAGAGATGATTGCTACAAGTGTGAGCATATGTATGAAAACTATGAAAAAAAAAGCTATCAACTCAAATAGGTTGGTGTGTTCGGCATAAACCACCAAACCTATGAGGACTTACAACACTACAAGCATACTATGCAAAGCATAAACTAAATAAACACACTAATACAGTCCTAAAAACACCAAAAACAGTGTTGAAATTGGTTTGAAAAAGTTAGAAAAAGTAAGCAAGATTGGAGATAATTTGAAGCTAGTAAGCATGCCTAAGGAGAGGTGGCTAACCCCTCCATTTTTTGAACCTCAAAACCACATATTTTTGGCCTTTTCAAACTCTAAAAATCAGTGGCCAAAAGTTGAGAAAGAGATGGGAAACACAAGGACAAAAGCTTAGAGAACAAGGTTCAAAGAAGGGTGGATAACTCATCCACCTTTGGTAGCTTTAAGTCACAAGTTTCAGTCCATAAAAACAGTCCAAAATAGTATAAAAATAGCAAGAAAATAGAAGGAAGAAGTAGTGTAAAGAAGGCCAAAGTTATAACTCTTGAAGAGGAGTAACTCTTTGATTCACAAACCAAGAAGTGATCACCCTCAAGAGCTAAAATTTTAGCTCAAGAACCTCAGCAAAGAGCCTCAAATATTTGGTTTAGAAAGTATATGCAGGGTGTATATGGGTTGCAAGAGAGAGAGAGAGAGAGAGAGAGCTTTTCAAGAATTTGAGCTTTTGTAATTTTTTCTAACCTAAAATCAAGAGGAGTGGTCATCTATATATAGAAAAACAGGTTCCTCCGACTGAAATATTTGTATAGAGACAGCTGGTGCAAAGCATGCACTTGCGGGGGACAACTGGCATCAAATATCTGCTAGCCAAGAAACCTAGCTAGTCGGCCATATAGGGGGACGGTCAGCCACTAAAATTGGTATGCTGGGACACATAGCCATCTAGCCACTTGAAATGGCCGGATTTCTCATCAACTGGCCGGCTAGCAACTTGTGAAAAAAAATCTGTTTTCAAGCCCGACTTCAAACGGGCATATCTCCTTCACCCGGACTTGGTTTCAAGTGATTCTTTAATTGAAGCCCCAGAAGTCTACTTTTCAATGGTGATGGCCTCACATATAAATTAAAAGTGTAAAAAGAGAGATGCCTAATTGAGTGAAGGCTGCTTATTTATTTCTTAACGGTTTGACGCTCAACCTTTTCCTAAACTAGTTTTCTTCCAACCCCTCTTATTTCTTTTAACTCCAAACCTATAAATAAGATGTTTTAAAATATTTTTGAAAGAGTTCACGTCCCTTCCATTTATTTCCACTTTGTCCATACTCAGTTTACCGAAAAGTGTAATATTTTAAATGAAATGCGAGCCTCAAACATCGTAGAAACATTTGGAAAAATATTTTGAAAAAGAGAGTTTTAAAGTCTAAAATAGTTTTGGTCCAAATGGGGTGTACGGTTGGGATTAGAAGCTCAAAACCGAAGCCTTTTGCTGAAGAATTTGAACGATTGTACAACGTAACTTTTCATCATCGCGTGTTCAAACTGCGGCGCCCAAGTCTTAAGGGCGGTAAAAAATGAGGTGTCTATAGGGCAACAGTGTAGAGGAATTGAAAACAATGTGGCATGTGGCTCAACGAAAAAAGAGTGTTAATGCCAAAATCGTTGAAATTCACCTTTTCTGTGCCGTCCAAAATGGCCATCCAATCTTTGAGCCTATCAACAAGGAAAATCTACATTTTCTAGAGAAAGCTAGCAAAAAGTGATGTTTTGTCGTTGAAGTAGCCAGAGAAAACCTTTATAGAAGATAAGGGTGTGTGAGTGGCTGACAGCTGTTGCCAGCTGTCTAGTCGCAATTCTTGGCCGGCTGCCCGGCCACTTTACCAATCAGCCGTACATTTCATTGGTTGGCCGGCCAAGTGTGCCAACCAAACAGCTTGGCAGCAGTGTTACGTCTGCCCTCTTTGTTTTTGAGTCTTGTTTTGAGTCTTTTGTTTCTAGCAAGTGTAAATAGGTGTGTTTAAGATGTTTTTACTTTGTTTTTCCTTTGTTGAGTTGTTTTTTGTATTTTGGTCGGTTATAGGCTCAATATCTGATTAAGAACTCATGTGACTATGATCGTTCTCAGTTTCAATTTCAGAAATGAATTATTTTTGGTGCAAATGCTGTGCCATTCTCAAGATACTATGCAAAACAAAAATCCTTTCTTTTATAAACAACAAGGTCCAACCCCGATCATAGTTTTTTTTACAAAAACAAATACAAGTTTTCAAAAGCAAAAAGTAAAGGAACCTATTTGAAACTATACAAAGTTTTGTACTACAAATCAAAAAAAAAAAAAACAGAGAGTGCAGAAATCAGTATCCGCCAAGTCAAGTGCGTCGGAAAGCCCTCTTCATCCTCTTTCGAGGATGAGACTCAGGATCATTGTTGCCGTCAGCACCGCTGTCATCGGAAGAATGCGACTCTAAGGCAGAATCATCGTCTCCATCCTCGGACTAAGAGTGCTCACTCACGTTCTCCTCGGTGTTCCTGGTCTTAGTGTCCTCACCAGTTAAGGTCCTCTTTGTCGACGAAGAAGCCCCTTGCACTCGGGACTCATTATCTCCACTCTGACTTCCGCTCCAACTTCGGGCTCCTCTGTCCCTACCTTTACCTCTGCTCTCACCCCTGTCGAGTATGGGCGCCTGTCTATCTCTTCTCCTCACAGCTGGAGGGGGTGCCACAGGTGCAACTGGTGCTAGCGGAGGCTAAAAAGAGTTTGCAAGAAATAGAGCGTCTGTACAGTGTGGTACAGAAACAGTATAAGTATGGGGAAAGTAAATCAGTGCATGTTAGATGAGAAAAATGAGATACCTGATGACCATGGTAAGCGAGCAATGCCTTCCTCTTTCGCACCATGTGGACCAAGGAGTCGACCAACTAAAAGAGGCCGTCCACGTAACCTACCAACACCTACAATTGAATTTGAACATCAGCATACAGAAAAGGGAATGTGGAATATAAACTGCAAGACAAAGTGCATACCTGCTGGATGTTGGGGTCCCTAATATACTCATGCTACTAGCATGGCATGTGAGTCAATTCAAGGTATGCAAGAGGGCATGTATTCAAATAAAGAATTTAAAATTGACATTGGTTAGTATGATGAGTCGAGCCCGTATGCATGCAAAATAGATGGATGCGAGTCATGAAAAATGCTAAGGAAAATATGATGATATACAACCACGGTAAGCGGATAAATAAAAGGGAGAAAGAAATGGGGTTGGAAGACATACACAAACTATTACATATTTACCCTCGTGCAAGAGGGTCCGAATGTTCTAATTAATTACAAACCCAAACAAATAACTACCTAATTTATTACAACAATAATATTGCAACAAAAATATGTAAAGAATGCATAAGGATTGCATGCACGTCGATGAAAACATTCTTCAGAAACTACTCTATCTACCCTCTGCGAATCTGCTCTATTTCATCCTCAACTGCTCCCTGTTTCCATCAAAAGTGCCCTATTTACCATACATTGGAGCCTGGTCGGCCGCCAATGAGACCCGACTGGGCCCAAATAGATCCGACCGTGACTTATTTTATTGCAGAAAAATATTTTTGTGCTTTGAGGCGAAAATAGTGCAGACAGAGCATTTCTAAGGCATGTTTGTTCCTTTCTACCTTTCTCTATCATAGAGAAACTCAAGGGAAGAGCGGATTCGGTTCCGAAACCATCAATTGTCGTAAGTTGATTGCGTGATGGTTTTGGACACAATGGGACAAAAAAAATAAAATTAATTAATGCAATGAAAGACACACTACCCCTCTCTTCTATCATGAAATTAATTCAAGAAGGGAGGTAGACACGCCTCGAGAATCATCAAACATTACAAATTAGTATGTGATGACTCTAGAAGTAATGGATTCGACATAACGTCCGACTAAATCCTACCAATTTTATTAATTTTATTTATGTCAGTTTGATCGATTTTAAGCTGATTTTATTAGCCTTTTTTAACTTACCATTCCATTTCTTTATCTGTTATTCCATTTTGTTCAAATGTGATATTTAAGTCCACTAAGTCCAAAAGCAATGTAAATGATCAAGTATCGACTTAACCCAAGAAATGAGCCTTTCAAACCCTTTTCTTCGGGGTAAATTACAAAAGAGGAGTCAAACTCATTTACGAGCGATAAGGGATTTGGAGTCAAAGCCAAAATGAGTGATAATGACTAGTCAAACTCAAAAGAGCGATAATGACACAGCCAAACCTATAATGAGCGATGAGGACTCTAAACCCAAACTCGATAACAAGCTATAATGAAACCTTCTTTTTTTATTTCCAAGGACCTAACTAGAAAGTTAGCCCCTTAGAAGTAAATACACCAGTGATAAAGAGGAGTGACAAACAAGAGGTTGTGTTTAGCATAAGAGAGATGTAATGCCTTGGTAATGAACCTCTGAATAGATTAAACCATTAAGCATGGAGGGTCTCTTTCTTATGCTTGAACAACAACCTTTTATTAAACACAACTCTTTGATCAAAAAAACAAAGAATGGAGAGAGGTTGCAGAGATTATTTGCAAAGTTGATTATTACAAAAGTGGGACTCTTTACATGAAAACTAGGTAATAAAAGCTATCAACTCAAATGACTCGATGTCTAAGGCCTAAACAACCAAAGCCATGAGGACTTACAACACAACAAGTATAATATTTAAAGCATAAACTATTTAAAGAATTAAACAGCCCCCTCCCCCCCCCCCCCCAAAAAAAAAAAAAAACCATGTTTAAGAGAGCACAAAAGATAGCAAAAAACAAGGAGATACAAAGCTAGTAAGCAAGACTAAGGAGGGGTGGCTAACCCGTCCACTTTTGGGACTTCTAAATCATATTTTCAACCCTTTAAAACTCTGAAAATCAGTATGTAAACCAAAGAAAAGAGTGGGAAAACAAGGGGGTATGAGCTATGGGATAAGGTTTAAGAAAGGGTGATAAGCCCCTCCACCTTTGGTAGCTCTTTAACCCCAAGTTTCAGCACTTGGAATTGATCCAAAATAGTATGAAAACACAAGAAAAAGATAGAAAAAGATTGAAATGAAAGCAAGGAAGAAGGTGGCAAGCTTATACCTCTTGAAGAGAGAAAGCTTTTGTTATAAACCAAACTTGATTTGAATTATGGTTCCCAAGTCTCAACTAAGGCTCCAAGTCTATGCTTTAATGGTGTATAGATATAGTTCAAAGATGATAGGAGAGCACAAAGACGACTTGCAAAGGAAGGATCTCTTAAAGGTGTTTTAAGCTCTTTGAAGTTTTCCTAACCCTCATAACAAAGGTTTGAGGTCGTATTTATAGAATTTGAGGTAAATAGGTCATAAATATCTTCAAAAATAGACAACTGGCAGATTCCCACCCAGGACAATGTTTACGCCCAAAAGGCATGGCCGGGCCACAGCTGGGCCCAAATGAGGCATGGTCGGGCCCCAATGTGGTTCCCCTATTTCTTAGTTTCTGGTTCCAAGCAGGTTGGTACAATGTTCAAAAATGATTTTCTGAGGTAAAAACACCTTGGGTAGGGAAGGTTTGGATTGTTTAGAGCTTAAATTTGGATTCCTTCATTGAGAATTTAAACCACTTACACAATGTAACCTTCATCATCGAGTACTTAGAATAAAGTGCTCAAGTCTTGCGGGTGGTAAAAAATGCGGTGTCTACGGCTATCAATCTATGACAACTACTAAAGCAACTTAAGCGCAAATTAGGCCAAAGAGTCTAATTCAACACAATGCTCTCATAAGCAATGTGTCAAATTCTTAGAGTCACAACAACCTTGTCGACATTGACCTTTTCATTACTATGTTGCAATTGTCGCGCTTAGTGGTAAATGTCATTCAAAAGCATTAGCCTAGCTAAGGAATCATACAAAGAAGCATCTCCTCCTGACTCACACTCAAGTGTGGAGACAGTAAGTGTCTATACTTAGACAAGTTGGCAGTGCTAATCAATTTTGCAGCCACTAGGCACTAATCTTCTTACTTAGTGTTAATAGATTTTTGCAGCTTCTAAGCGCTAATCTTTTAACTTCAAGTGATACTTCAACGTACACTATCATAATGCGTGAAATTTTGCTCCATCCACTCCCATTAGTTGGGTAGAGAGCAAAACACTATTCATATTGGCTACTCGTGTTACACTTAATGACTAACTCATTTAAGCTCGCATTTCTTGGATGACATGACTCTTGGATATTGTTTTATCTAATGATGCAACATTATTACAAGTCAAATTACAAAGTCAATCTGCGTAACTCAATAGTCAGGATCATATCCAAATCTATTGAGGGCTTACTTATTTCACAACTTCAAACTCGCCAATCAAAATAACTTAGCATGCCCTAATCATAGCACACACATCAGTTTTAATTGTGCCAAACAAGGCAACAAAGCCATGGCGACGTTAAGTCATATTTCCTTACTTCGGCTTAATTATGGTTAGACCTAAAGTCTCCAACACTTTATGCTCGTCTAAAGAATAGGATTACATTGTTCACATTTAAACATCTCGACTAAGTTTAGGTCAATCAAATTAACTTCCTTAAACTAAGTCAATTTAGAGAAAAAAATGCGCATTGAGATTAATTTGATTAGCATATTATAATTTAATTTTGCCGCAAAAATCTAAATTATATGGTGACAATATTACACAAGTCGCAAGATCGAAAATTCATTATGCTCGTAATCATCTCTTGTGCCACAAGTGATAATTATCCAAATTTTAATTTAATTCAAGCGCAAAATATTAGTTTTCAGGGGTAAATCTACAAAAATTTCTCTCAACCGAACAACCTCCCACTAACTATGGCATGTCTAAAGCATGATAAAATATTTAACTCCACATGATAACATGTCAATATAATTAATAAAGAAAACATATTAGAATATTTAATCATGGAACTAAAAATCACCAATATAAATAAATTATGCTATTTAAAATAACAGCATACTCCAAGTTCTAATCATTTAAAAGAAGTTAATATGTTGTATACAATATTTAAATAATGCCATCACATATTTCTATAATTTATGCAATTTTCTAAAATTTTCTAGAATTACAATTAATTAATAATTACACAAAAAATCAGAAATAAATATCATAGAATCTGGAAAAATACAAAAATTATACCAGTAAATAAGCTTACATAGCAGTAGTCTATTGTAAAAAATTCAAGTTCATAATCTAAGTCATGCTCCCCCAAGAGCAATTTAACGTAAAAATATTGAATTTTTCACATTTTTCATAAAATTATGAAACTTTAATATCTTGTAGAAAAATAAGAAATAATACACAATGAAAATAAACGGATTCGGGCTTACCTTGTATGCTTAAACCGAATCCATGGATCATGTGGGTGAATCACGTGCCTCCATTGATGTCTTCGAATAATTCCCAGTAGTGGAGTAGAACTACTAGAGAACCACCCACACTATTCACAGTACAATGGCGGAATGGTTTATGGGAAGAGAAAATGTATAATTTTTGTGTTTTTAAATACATAACCAAAATTCTGTTTATATAGGAGAGTTAGGAGACCCATATGATAGATGTATTATCCTTGATAATGTCTATCCCATATCAACAATATCTAATTAATAATTATCATCCAATATATTGACAATTATCTCATATCGAGATTATCTCATATCTTGAAATATAATATATTATTTTATTTGGATCTCATCTAGTCGAGTCATGCCACCATGGGCGACCCAATTGGGTCCGAGTTCTAAACCCGACCCAATTGGGTATGGGTTCTAAACCTGACCTAATTTCCAACATCTCTCACTCGAACATGCGTTGGCATGACACCGTGCCTTTTGTATCTCAATTTACCCAATAAACGCAATCATACTAGCCAATGGATCGTGCGACCACTGAGAACACCTGCATGTGGAAGCTCTAGAAACTCAAAAAAGGAGCCAGCATAGAGACATTAACCCGAAAATAAAAATAATGTCTTATATACCCCAGACCTATCTAATTACACCGCTCCAAAAAACATCTCTAATTGCTCAAAAGAGCATGTTTGACCCTCTCAATTCTTGCAATATATTCACACTCAATCCGCCTCTCATACAAAGCGATGTGAGTTGCCGACAGTGAATATACAACAGTGGTGTAATACTAGATGATTTTCCCTTCGCCCTCATGCCATTTAGTTTAGGATTGACCACTTTCCCAATGATTTCCCTTAAGGCCGAATCTATTAATGTGACTATTTGGAAGTCTTTATTAGGATGGCTTCCCGTCTTGATGTTTAATTCTGCTTTCTATATTGTAACAATTTATGGATTGAAAAAAAAAAAAAAAAACCCCCGCTTCAAATGAAATATATTAACACTCTATTTGTTTGGACAAAAAATATTTTCTATGGGAAATTGTTTTCAGAAAATATTTCTGGAGAAAACATTTTTCTGTGTTTGGTGGTGGTGGAGGTGGAACGAAGGTGGATGTGGAGGTGAAGGCAGTGGCATGGTGGTAGGGCAACAGCAGCAGTGACGGTGATGGTCGTGTAGTGGTTGAGGTGAGAGATGGTGGTGGTGGTATGGTGACGTTGGTAAAATTTCAATCCGGAAAACGTTTTCCGTCTTTTAAAAGGGGAAAACATTTTCTGCTTAAACAGGCTTATTTTGAATTGACCATGGGAAATATTTTTTGTTGACTTTTCGTTTTATATTGTACTAAATAGCAAAAAATACATAAAATATTTCAAAAAATCTTTTCTGTCCAAATAAACGGAGCATAAGTGAAATGTTATTAACATCATTTCAAAATTAAAAGTGATCTTAAAATATAGGTTAAAATTTAACTAATAGAAAACTTAATAATGACTGAATTAATAAATATTTAGGGAAAATTTCACTTTATTCCTTGTGTTTTTACTCATGTGTGGCTTATCTCATGTCATTTGAAAATAACCACATAATCCATTGTAGTTTGCAAACTGAAGTGTACCATTAAACATTTCGTTCAACTTAACAGCAATTGTGAAACATGTGTCATACATAAGAGAGTTATATGTTATTTTCAAATTTCAATGGGATAAATTGCACATAGAAAAAGCACATGGGATTAAAGTGCATTTTTCCTTACAAAATAAATGACGAAAATATTCATAGTTCACAAACTTAGCTGTGTTTGGTTAGGTATTTGGGAAGGGATTTCGAAAGGGAAATGGAAAGGGAAAAGGTGTCTAAAACTAGATGAAATGTAAGTATATTTTATTCACATTTCACCTACCCTTCCTAAATCCTTCAACAAAACACAACATATTTATTTATATATAAGAGTATTTTAGTATATTTTATTAAATCATTAATGCATCTAATTGTACACTTTAATCCACAAACTATAAGGGAGGCTATATGATTAGAATAATGCTGTATGTATCAATTGGTATACTAATTAGCATAATAAAGGATGATATAGCATAATTTTAAAGGTTTTGGGTCTTTGTAATTTGTATAATGGGTGAGATCATAGTTTTGAAATGATAATATCATAGCATATGTTAGTACAATAATTAGTATATTAATTGCTGCATATAACACCCCCTATGTGATTATTTCCAAATGAGGGGATGATCTACAAATGGATCAAACCAGAAAGGGGTAGTGAAATTTACCCAAATATTTATGTACAAGCATTAATATACATTGTTATGATCTCACCATCACTACTGCTACCATTGCCATCGTTACTATCATTGTTATTGCCACCACTATAGTTACTATCTCCACCACCACTTTCATAATCATTGTCATCATTGCCATGTACAGCACCATCATTTCGCTACCATTACCATAATCACTACTGTCATTACCACCACCTCTTTATCACCATATCTACTACAATCACCTGTATAACTATTGCCACCACAACCACACTTTTTTATTTTTTATTATCCCCATCACATTATCTCTCCACCATCACTATAACAATTATCTTTCGACCTCCACCACTATTGCCATTAGCAGCATGGCAACCGTTGCTACCTCCACTATTATCACTACCACTACCACTACCAGATGACTGACCTCCCTTCCATTTATTCTAGATTTTTCTTGCATCTGCCACTTCCCTCTCAGAATCTAAAGCCGTGTCTACTACTTCAGCGTGTGATCGGAGACGCTGAGGTAGGACTCTCCCTCTAATTGTGGGATCCAGACCCCATTCAAACTTCTTTGCTTTATCTTCATCAATCTCTACGTATCGAGTGGCGTAATAGGCCAATTCTTCAAACTTTGCAGCGTATTGTGCCATAGTCATGCTGCCTTGCTCTAGTCTCTGGAACTCTAAAACTTATTCCTACCTGATGGTATTTGGGAAATACATTTTCAGGAATAGTTCCTTGAATGGCTCCCAGGTCAAAGTTGACGTGTCGCAAGTACTTTTCATTAACACCCACCAATGATCTGCCTTCATCGTCCAACTTGTACACAACTAGGGCAATACGATTGGTATGTTCAATAATTCCCATTGTATCTAACATTTTCTCAATCTAGCGTAGCCAATTTTTTACTACCCTTGGATCTAGCACCCCGGTGAATTTTGGTGGCCTCTGCTTTCTAAATTCAAAGAAATATGGGTTCTATTATTCTGCCTATTCCCTCTTAATTGTCATAATTCTTCCAGAATCTGGTTTTCAACATGATTGGGGATTTCAGCTCCTGTAGGCATTGTCAAATTGTTTGAAAATAATTTTGTTTTAGATATAATTTTGTCAGGCATTGTCAAATAATTTGAAAATAATAAATTTTAAATTTAATCTCTTACATATCAAACAGTTTGTTGTAGTTCACCACTTAAATTTTATAATAAAAAAAAAACTATTTAATTTAAAATATTTAATATTTAATTTTTAACTTGTAATTTTTAATTTTATCAAACACCACTTAAGTCATGTGACGAATAGTTGAAATATTGTATCCTATAAAGAACAAATCAAGTGAGAATATATAACTATATTGCTTTTTTAACTTTTTGGCAATCGCGAATTTGACTCTCCATTAAGACAAGTTATTTAGTGGTTCACGACAATTATTTCATATCACATAAATCATGACACTTGTCATGGTGTCTCTTCATAGGAGGAAAAAAAAAATAATATGACCCACTATTTTAACCAATGAAATACATGTTGAAACACTATTTGAATTTGCCCATAGAGCAAACTATAATTTCTCCTCCATTAAAGAGAGTGAGACTTTCATTACTCAACCTAATTTATCTATACCAATGTTTTATATTTACTGTTATTTAAACAAAATAAAAAAATTATGGAGATTTTTTGTAATATTCACCAACAATATTTTATACTATATGTCTGTATCTATTAAGTTACTTGCATAATTGAACATTGGATATCAATCACTCTACTTGGTTTCTCTTTCTAGAATTCACTTATTAGAAAATGTTACTTTTTTTTCATATTTTTTTATTTTTACCGATTTTTTTTAATATTTTAAACAATTTTGTTTTAATTTTTAGACACACTAAACATAAATACATTTAAAAAGTATAATCTTTGTAAAAAAAATCTTTAAAAAATTTACTAAATACCAAAAATATAAAAAATAAATAAAAATTCCGTATATTTTTTTATATTTTTGTGTATTTATTAATTTTTTAAAATATTTTTTATTAATATTTTACTATTTAAATACATCTAAGTAAAGTGCATCAAAAAAAATTTTAAAAAAAATTTGCTTAAAATTTTTAAAATATTTACTAAAAACAAAAGATAAAATACATGAAAAACAAAAAACTTAATTTCTACAAAATTGAATTCGGAAAATTCTTGTGCTATATATGAAATTAGATTTCGTATCCACTAAAAAAGTTTTGTATACCAATAGGGTATTTAATGACACTACCTTTTAATTAATCACAAATATATATATGTTTGTTCCTCAAACTCCAACAATATAACTCATATTTCACTATTTTTCACCAAATAATAATAATAATAATAAAATACTACATAAATATATCAATACAAAAATTACTCGTATCTGCTAGTTGATTTTCAAATTTTTAAAATTTTGTTTGATTTCAAGCTGGCCAACCGCTTCACAGGTTAGGTAAATCAAACGACTTTTTCCTGGTTGATTGTAATAAAAATTAAAAATGATTGGTTTATGCTTTAACTCATTCATTTTGCTTCCTTTAAAAGAAGTGTTTCTTATCAATTTTAATGTTTTTTATTTTTTATTTTTTGTCTAATCATAGAAGATATTACAATAAAATCCAGTCAATTACAATTGGGTATAAGGGTGTGTATTATATACAAATTATAATATTTGTAGGTTTGATTAGCACAAATGTCATAACTCAATCTCACGAGAGTCACAACTGAAAAAAAAAAAAAAAAAAAAAAAAAAAAAAGAGTTATAATGAAAAACCACATAACATATAACCAAAAATCTCTGGGATCATCATAATTAAAATAATGTCATAATCAATATCATAATAAGTTATAATTAGCACAAAAATATGTATAACCAAGTCATAACTAATATTCTAATAAGTCGTAGTAAATATCACAAAAGTTGTAACTAGAGTGCATATAATATACACCCTATAAAATTTCCCCAATTACAATTATAATGTTGAATAAGCAAAGATGTTCGTAAGCACAAAAATTTAAAACTCTTAAACTTTAAACTTTTCATTAATAAAATATAAAGATACCTGTGTCAAATTAAGGCTTTGTTTTAAAAGTGGATTGACTTTTTAACTTTTTGGACTGGGTTAAAAAGCTTCGTTTGAGTTAAGTATTTTGGTTTTTTTAACTTGTGTAAGAGAAAAAGTAAAATAATTATGATTTGGATATGATATTTTGTCTTATTGATCTTGTAATTTATTTTGTCTTTTTGTGACTATTTTAACCGTTTAACCTCCCAACATTAGATGCCAAATGATGGCTTATAATCTTTTTCAGTTTAATTATTGACTCTTGATTGATGAGCAGTGTTGCGATTATGGAGGGGAGGAGAGGGGGGAAATTAATTGATGTGAGATCAGAAAGTGACTAGTAAATATTAAAATTTCGGTAGCGCTGTTCATATTAATTTATATATTAATTATTGTACCAACATATGGTATGAAATTGTCACTTTAACATTATGACTCCATCTTACATAAACGACAAAAATTCAAAACTTCTAAAATTATATCACATTATCCGTTAATACACTAATTAACATATTAATGGGTGTATATAGCATTATTTTTAAAATTTTCACACACAATCTTAACCGTTGTATCATTTTCTCTCAGCTGTTCTCATGAAATGTATGAGAGAGACATTTTACAATCTGAGATGATTTGTCAAATATATATGAACATTTTACGATCTGAGATGGTTTGTCAAATATATATGAACATTTTACAATCTAAGATAGTCTTTTGAATTCATGTCTGTTAGAATATTTTGACATTAAAAATCGTTTCTATCAAATCTCATTTTTATCAGATTTTATACCATCCGTTAGTTTATTGTTGTTGCAACTTTCATCCACGTGAGTGAAGATGACATTGCATTGAATAAGATGGAGGTTGGTTTTTAATTTTTTTCTGTCTTGTCTGGTTTATTTTGTGTTTGGTTGTGTGGAGATCTTCATTGGTGGCATGATTGTAACTTATTTTCTCTATGGTTGTTATTTATGTATTTATTTCAGACCTGTTTTATTATCGAACTCATATGATTAGTGTTTGTTTTGTAATATGAGTTTTGTGTCTTGCGTCTTGATATACTTGTAAGGGAAATTTGGCTATAAACCCCCTTTACTTTCCTTTCATTGTTAAAAGGACTAAGAAAAAAATTATACTTTCTAAACCCCCTCATAATGATAAAGTCTTGCATAAAGGACAAAATTTATTATTTAAATATTTTATCAGACTATTATACCCTCACAGATACAATGTATGTACATGAATTATGTATATAAATCAGATTGTTGATCTTCTCTCTCGTCATTCCTAATTCATGTACATAATTCCCAAACTGTTCATACATAATTCATGTACATAATTCCCAAATGTCATTCCTAAGCTCCAGATCGTCTCTCTCTGCATCTTCTCAACTCTCCTCCTTCAACTCTCCTTCAACTGTTCATCTTCTCTCTCGTCTCTCTCTTCTAAACCTAGCTTCCTCCATGGCCGGAGCTGTGGAGAACTTACAAATCGCACTGATACATATATATCTATATATATGTGTGTGTTTTGAGATTTGAATTCGAATATATATATATATATATATCTACATATTCCGATCTCTAATCTATATATATATGTGTGTGTGTTTTGAGTCTTTAAGATCGGAGATTTGAATGATTGCATAGATCGGTCTCGGCGATCATTTGATTCGAAATCAAAAGCTCAAAGATTTAAAGTAAAATCTGAAAAATCTGTGTGTATGAAAAATCCTAAGACTTTTGAAAGTTTAAAGTTTCAAAAATCTGAAAAATCTGTAAAATCTGAAAAATCTGAAGAACCGGGGTATGAAAAATTGAGATTTCTCTGAAATTTTCAAATTATAGGCCTAATTCAAGGATTATAGGCCTGATTCAATGTTTTTCAGAGTAAACATCGATTGATTCAAGGATTATAGGCCTGATTCAAAGCTCAAAGCTCAAAGTTCCATCGATTTTTCAAAGTAAACATCAAATTTCATTTGATAGAACCAGAGTAAAATTTTACTCTGGTTCGATTGCTCTGTTTTTTTCATTTGACAAAACCAGAGTAAAATTTTACTTTTATACAGAGTAAAATTTTACTTTTATACAGAGTAAAATTTTACTTTTAGCTTCAGAGTCTCACAGTTTACTTATTTTTCAGAGTAAAATTTTACTTTTATACAGAGTAAAATTTTACTTTTAGTTTCAGAGTGTAAAATTTTACTCTCATTCAGAGTAAAATTTTACTTTTATACAGAGTAAAATTTTACTTTCATACAGAGTAAAATTTTACTCTGAAATACATAGTGAAGATGGCTTAATAGGAGAGCTGATAGATATGAGGGTAATATAGTAAAAGAAACAAGTTTTAAAATATCAGGGGGTTTTAAAAGTACTTATATAATTCTTGTCCTTTTGAAAAACAAATTAGATAGTGAGGGGGCTAACTTATTCTTGGTGTTTCATTTAATTATTTTTTCTTTATCAAGTATAAGTTTTTGGTTGGATGAATTTCTTTGCAAGTACCGTTTGTTTTTTGTTGGATAGATTCCTTTGATTCCTTTGTACAGATTCCTTTATAAGTAACCATTTGATTTACCTTAATGAAAATTTCTATTGTTCAAAGAAAAAAGAAAAAAAAAAATCTAAAATCAAGTCTTATTTTGTTTACTTATTACCAAAATTTATGAACATACATAAATTTTGATTGACTTAAAATAATAGAATTTGTAATTTTAGTTTGAATATCGAGTCAAAAGGACTAAAAGATAAGTTGCTTTAAATTTAAAATTTTGTTTTTAAATTAATCTGAAAAATAGGTTATTTTTAACTGAAATTAACTAAAACTAAATATAAAAGGAAAAGAAAATAAATTGAAGTTCAAGTTCAAAAAAGTTTAAAATTTCAAATCCATCACTAATTGTGTAACAAGTAATTATTATATTGAATTTGAATAAATTATTTATTCGAATAATAGTGATATATTGTGACTATAAGTTTTGATGTAGTCGTCAATGAAATATCAAAGTCTGAATCTGCCTAAAGAGATAGTGAATACGCTAATTAATTAAAATTTATGATTAAACAAATTATTTACCCACTTTTAACCTTTAATCAATTTATCACACAAATAAGCAATTATACAAAAACATCAAGATTTTACTCAAAAATTCAAAAATAATAAATAAATAAATAAAATCCCAATCCCAATCCCAATCACTAAGAAGATTCAAGAATATAAAATTCAAATGAGATAACTTACAATCGATCAATGAGGTTTACCTAAATCTGTTGACTTGTAGAAGCTCCATGAGCGTAGCCTAACTCAGTCAGCTTTCTTAATCGTTTGGACACTATGAAGCAGCACGCCTCGATCTCCATTATGAAACAACTTTGATTACCCAACCGGCCTTGGGTTTAGAACACGTAATGCAAAGATATACAAGGTTTTGAGGATGTTTGGAAAACAAACTCAAAAAATATATATATATATATCTGACAATGATCAGATTTATCATTCATATCTATTTTAGAGTTTTCGAAATTATAGCTATGAAAATTAATGGTTTGTGAAGGGTGGTTTTGCAATACTCCTTCACTCTAAACATGCCCTTATAAGATTCTCACTTTGATTCCTGAAACAAGAAAATACTCCAGTCAAGGGTGTCGAAATTAACACCCCGACGAGCAAGTCAGTCTTTTGTTCAGAAAAGGTTTCAAATATTTTTAAGAGTTTTAGTAGTTCTCACATACCTTTCTCTCTTGCCATTACCTTCCTTTTATAGAGATACTTCCCCTTATATTTTCTCCTGCAATTTATCATTATTACCATGTTAGGGACTATCCTCGTATTACACCTCTGAAAAGGGACAGCTTGGGCCCACATACTACAACAAGTTAGGTCTTGAATGACGAAATTTTTTTGTCTCGAAAGAATTAATTTCGTCACTATAGATATTTGTGACGAAATATTTTCGTCACCAGCTTCGTCATTGAATGTTTGTCACTAAAAACCAACATGACGAAAAATAATTTCGTCACCAATGAAATTAGTTCAATGACGAAATTTTTCGTCACCAATAAAACAAGATTTTGTCGCCAAAAATTCTCATTTTTGTCACCAAATAATTATTCAATACCATATTTATAATTTTAGATGACGAATAAGTTTGTCACAAATGTTGATCATTGATGAGGAAATAATTTCGTCACAATAAGATGTAAAGGTGACGAAATTTTTCGTCTCCAAAAGTCATATTTATATACGTGACGAAATATATTTCGTCACCAAACAACAAAATCAATGAAAACTTCCATATTTGCGCTGCAATAAATTGTCACACAAAATATTTATTAATGACGAATAATCACTTTGTCATAATAACAAGTACAAATGACGAAACAAATTCGTCACTAAATATGTTCCACATTTTATATTTCGATTTCAATTATTATTTCACAAATATCCCTGCTCATATCCCAATAGCATTTTAATTGTACTAAGAAATCACTAGCTATTATACATCACTCCACAAAAAAAATCAATAAACAATTTATATTATAAATCAAAATATATCCATCAAACAACTTTAATAATATAAACCATTAAGTACAACAAAAAAAAACCACCAAAGCAAATCCCAAAATGAACTAACGTGGAATCTACACACAAAAAAAATCAACACTCAATCTTGATTTGCAACTACAACTAAGTATCAATTCACGAAACAAAATTCAAGAGTTGATCTTCATTTGCAAGTATACTTCCAAACATCATCAAAAACCAATCTGCAAAGAAAATAGATAAAGAAAACATTAATATATTATCAATTACATCTAAACTCATATAAATAATTTTATTTTATAAACCAATTTAGTAGAAATACATCCAACAAATCAGAACTTCAAAGAGTTGAGGCGATCCTTGATTTGCAATTAGTTTATCCTTGATTAACAAATGAGATGATATAGGGACCTATTAGGAGAATAATTATAGGAGGCATTAGGAATTGTGGAACACACTTCACTGGGATTGGTGAGACATGAATAATAGAGAAGAACAATAAACAAGAATTGTAAATCACACACACACACAAGAATACAAGATTTATGTGGTTCACCTCAAAATTATGACTATGTCTATAGTCATTGTGGTTTCATTATGATTAGAAAGAATTACAAACCAGATATAGAGACAGCCACCACCCTCAAACTACATGTACATAGAATTAGGGTCACAAGTGTAGAGATACCAAAATACTTTGCAGTGGAGTGGTTAGTTGTTCAATACTTATCAATATCCACACTACCAATAGGAAGTAGTATAGAGAATCATGTAATAATAGAAAGCAAAGAACATGAAAGCATGCAAATAACTAGGAGTGCAATGACAAGTATTAACTAAAAGAAATTATTATATTTTGCAACATCTAATTAACTCGTAAATATAAAATTCATAATTTAAAAAAAGTGGCTCACGTACTAGATTTGTGTAAGTGTCTTGTACCTCCATCAATTTGAAATTATTTTCCCCATTTCCCACTTTTTTGATATCCCCTCTTTAAAAAATTTAGAAGATAAAATTCCACAAATGTCATGTATATGATGCATACTCCTAATACTTGTTTTCTCATTATATTTGTGTTTAACTTTTGTTATATATTCTCTTATTCTATTAATAGTTGTCCACCACATATAATGTTGACAATGTAAATGATGTATTCTTATTAGAAATATTTCAAGACATTTATAGTGTGGGAGTTGCATTCCGAAGAATTCTTAACAAGGTTCTTATTGAGATATTCACTACACAGATTGTGTTAGGGACTACTAGAGAAGAATCCAATAAGTGGCATTGAAATATTTGAAACTATGAAATTTTATTTTAAATTCGGACAAATGTTTCTAGGCGTATCTAAGAATTGTTATTCTACTTGTGTTTCAAACACATTCCCTTCCCACAAGTATTTTTGGTACTTGTGGGTGGACTACACCATGACACCAAATCAAGCTCAAGCCACTCCCATGCACCAAGGCATATCCAGGGCTAAGTTAATGAAGGAAAATAATTGTGTACCAAGTTTGCATATTGCGCATATGGGGATTGAAGAGTGTCTAGATATGTTGCCTTCAATCTCCAGGTCCAAGGTCATGGCACCATATGCATTGATCTATGATTAGGGACCAGATGGCTCAACCTAATAAAGCGGAGCCGAAGCCGGTGCTGGAGCTGGAGCAGAGTCATGTCCTAACATTAAAGGTCTATGTGTCGCATGAATTTGCTGATATGTGGAGGCATCTAAGTTGTGTAGAGGTGACACGAGGCAAGGTCGAACTATACACTGGCACTTTACAAAAAAGAAAGGATGTTCCAAAACCATTTTCCTCATCTAGCCAACTAATCAACTGTTTTTTGAGGTATAAATGCACTGTGGTATAGATTTCTAGCCTAACAATGCTAACCGAAGTGAACTGACATAGCAGCAAAGGAGGCAAACCATTTAAGTAAGCTAGTGCTGAAGCCAAGGCCACCGAGATTGGTGGCATGGTTAAGGAGGCGCTTAGCAGCGATCTTGAGCTCATTGATGTCGGAATTGATCAATTCGGCCGTGGCCGGATCAGTGTTCATGGCCAAATACCCCATCATCATCCTCCCCATTTTCCTCTCCCACAGATATATCCTATCAAAAAAATAAAAACCAAACAAAGTAGAACAAGCACAGAGAGAAGACAAAAACAAAAGCATTAGAGATGAGAAATATTATAAATGAGAAGACAAAAGCATGAATGAGAATCCAATCCAGTTACCAATATCAAAAACATTAGATATGAGAAAACTATTTTTTTCTGAAAACAAAAAATAAGAGCATACAAAACAAAGAGCACAAAGCTGATTGATAGCTTGAAATCAACAAGGAAAAAAAAAAGAAAAGGAAATAGCTGAGAAAAAGCTAACTTGAGGAGATGATTTCCAGATTGCTTGGACTCAACTCAATGTCGACAAGAATTGGCTAAGAACAAAGCATAAAACAAAAGAGACATCTCAAATCAGTTATCCTGCCAATGCTGCACAAAGAGATTGACATGTTGTACATACAAAAGCAACTAGATCTAGAGACTTGTGTATATATATATATATCCATATGTTAATAAGAGATGAATTGCACATGTTAATAAGTGGAGGTCCTATCCACAAACTAGCCTTCAAGATTTTTGAGACATTTTAAGTGCATCTACAATGTAAAGACACACTTTTGTGTCTTTTTTATAAACCTTGAGCAATGACTTTCAGACCAACTAAAAGGTTCTATGACAAAGAAGGCCCTATGAGTGACATGGAATAATTGTCTAATAGGCAACTAAATAATCTGCTATAGCTGTTTTAAATTTTAGAGTGGAAAAAAAAAAAAAAAAACAGAACTTGAGATTTCAAAAAAGAAAAACAAGATTTAGATGAATTTGCTAAACTGAAATCTTGATGACATTTAAAAAAAGACGCAATAAGGAGAGGGCTCCACTGGGATGGCAGCAACCTGAAACCACCTCCATGATTGTTAATTATTTCAGCTCCCAACCTCCCTTAGTGAACAGAAAGTTTTCCTTCACCTCCAGGATCCATGATAACCAATTTCTTTTCAGTTCCCTTACATGCTCCTTTGCCATCTGATTTCCCAGTTTCAGTAGAGTTTCCCTAATTCTCAATTTTTTTGTGTGCATCAATTGTGAATTCATGCCAGATTGTAATTCCTTTCTTATAATGCTATATTTTTTTAATTAAATTTGATTTATTCATTTCTAATAGTTAGCTGAAGAAAATAAATGCAAGTAGAAGACCCAAAATAACTGACACAAAGGCTTGTTGAATTGTGTATATATATATATATTGTTTCTAGAATTATATACAAAAAAAATTCATTTTTCCTGTACTAGAATATTCAAGACACAGGCACTTCAGATGAGAAGCCTCGGGGCATGGCATTGACATCACATTCCCCTAACACTATGGAGCCACTAGCCCAGTAAGCCTCAAAATTTCAGTGTTGAAAACCTTTGAGCTACAAGATCAAATATAAGACTATTTTAATTCACACCAAGAATTCTGTTATAGTCTGTGAACACAAAGGCGCTGAGGTAAAAAAGAAACAAGTAAGTTCATATAAGATTAAAAGTTAATTTGGTAAGAAATAACATAAGTGAACTTTAAGTCAGCTTGTGCCCGTGCTTCAAAGGAAGACTGAAAACCTTATGTTGTTAGGACTTTTTCTTGAGAATAATCATCCTATGTTGATACAAGAAATAGATGAGAAAGAATATCTATGCCTTCGCTTCAAATAGTACTTAGGACTGATAAGAATTCACAAAACAAAATACCTCCCAGAGATCTTCTTTCCAGGAAACTCTGCAACATTAATGCCCTTCTATAGTAAATCATGCCAAACACTGTAATTCCAGCCATGATAACGGACACTATTAGAATATGAAGTAAATATCTATGTCGTGTAAACTATCCAAAGGATGCTGAAATTGAAAATAAACAAAGTTTTCACATAAGATTCAGGGAGTAATATGAATAAGCATCAACTGAATCTAACTTGTCCTAGCTAAAGTCTGGCCTCAATACGATGCCCAAAACCGAAGCTCCAAGGAAGCAAACACAAACCCACTTATCCTGAGCCCAATGCCTACAACCAACATCGCATTTTTTTAAGAAAAAAATTAAGGATTCTAATGTTCTTCCTTCAAGACAAAAAGGAATAACGTAGTCTAATTATCTATATTCATTAGAAATACATAAAATTATGTTCTACCAATATACAAACATAGATTGAAAAAATTGAAAATAGTGAGATTGAAAAACAAAAAGATCAAAGTGAATGAGATTCTATTGAAAAGAAATCAGACCAATCATTATTTGGAAGAAAATAAAGATAAGTGTTGATATATCATTGATTTAGATAAATAGGATTTCATCCAAAATGTAAGCCATGCCAGGTCATTAAGCATAGAACAGGTAAAGGTTAACCATGTAGTAATTCACATACTTTAACATAAGAAAATGATAAGGAAGAAATTGAATATGGAGAATGGTCAACAGGGCAAAAAAATGTGATGAACTTTAATATCTTCCTTCCATATTGAGAAGAACAAAGCCAATTGGAAATTAACATAATCAAACCTACTTGAGTTTCTACATTAAGTGAAAGGGCATTCACACCAGAAATGCTGATCTTAATTCAAGACAAAAGCAGCAATATATACATTTGTCTGACTAGAGCTCAAAGATCTATCAAGAGATTCCCCGTCCATCTTTGAAGGGAACAAAAATTATACGAGCACGTCAAAATGTAAAAATGAAATAAAATACAAAAAACATATATAAATCTACATGCTGTCAGGTGTTATAAGTAATTCATGTGCAAATTTTAAATCCCTGACACATTCTACAAAAGCCAGTCATTTTAATCAACAAAGACCACCACCACCACCACCACCATTGACATAAGCAAAACAAAAAAGAAAAAGCAGATCTTGAATTAAATATTAAATTTGATTAATCAACAAAGATCACCACCACCACCATCATTAACATAAGCAAAACAAAAAAGACAAAGCAGATCTTGAATTGAATATTAAATTTGATTAAAAACTAAAAAAAAGAGCCAATGAGATAATTTTTTGACAATTCATATTTATTATTGGGTAGTTCCAAATTCTATTATTCAAATCGGCCCATATAATGAGTTTGATTGTTTAGAAAACTATGAGAGTACAAGTAATAAGCAGACCCTATTTATTGTGCAGATGCAAAAACATGTCAATCTCTGCAAGTTTTACAGGTGATTTCAGATTCAATAATTGTAATGGCCAAATAATAATAATAAATAACAATTTCAAGTTAACAAACATAAAGCATTTCATCCTTTCATTGAGGGAAGCTGTATTATAGTCCATGAAATTGCACAAATATTGAAAGTACAACCAAGACGAAGTGGAAAGGCAACAGGAAAATTATAACAACAGATATCCAGCTTCAAAGGGAAGCCAATCCTATTCTACTCTCAACCTCAGCTCAAAACGACCATGGGCAAACTAGTGGTACACATGACTATTCTCTGTATGGGGTAAACATCCACCAAAAATCCTCAATTAATTTTTATAACTTCCTAGTGGAGAAACATTGCTACCAACAGACCAGAGTTTTCACCAGAATTCTACATCCTAACATAAGACGGAAAACTTCTCACCAGAAAGAGAGATGAATAAATGCTGAAATGAAGCCATGGAAACTTCATTAATCGTCGACATGAATGAATTAACCTTATTGGTTTGATCATTCTGATAGAACCAGAGAGTGCAAAAGTTACAAATTATTACACAAAACAAAACTTACCACGAATAAGTAGAATGGAACATGCAACCATTTTAATGGTTCATTTTACAATCTTGATGGGGTTATCAATTCATAATCAGGCCTTAACATATATAAAGGCATATTTTCTTAATGGGGGTTACGATCTTGATGGTGTTATCAATTCATGATCAGGCCTTAACATATGTAAAGGCACATCATCTTAATTTATAGACTTACCAAACGGGCCTTAACATATATAAAGGCACATCTTCTTAATTTATAGATTTACCAACAATGTGTTCCCACCCATTAGCTCTAATCTGCCAGTCTGCAAGTCTCTTCACCAAAACTTCAATCCTAGTTTTTGCCCTCTTCTGCTCATTATTAATCCAGCATATTCAGCTTGAAACATATAGCCTCACACCTACAATATTTTATGTCATAAAGCATGGCTGGGCTTCCACATACTTCAGAAAGTAAGTAGGTTTCAAGAATTATTTCTTATACATAGAGAAAAAATGACGTGGGGGGAAGCTTGCAGCAAATGAACCAAACAGAAATGGAGACGAATGCATTCAAAATCTCCAGATCCAGCTATCAAGGTTGTCTAAACATAGGTGCTAAAGACGACAAAGCCTTGATGCAGATTTTACATTGCATCGGGGTAGGAAAGAAAAAAAGGACATGTTGGGTTCCTGATGAAACAAGTATAATCATTATCATTTAGGTCAATTTTCGGGGCACTTTCACAGGTTTGGGAGCAGTGCAAAACATCTTCAGAAGTGGCCTCCTATGTTTAGGCTGAATCCTTAAATAAAATCCTCTCTCAATTAACAGCCCAACATGACTTCCCATTCATGCCCATATGCAAAGGAAATGCAGATATGCAAATCCTACATTTTTTTTTTTTTTTTTTTTGAACTTGGTATCTAGCCCCAATGGACGAACTGTTGCCGAGGACCAATCACATCATCCACTAGCAGGGCCCAATTAAAGCTGGGGCTTTGATTGTTTGCCTAGGAGGTCTCAAACCTGAGACCATGGAGAGAGCACATCCCAGGCCCCAGGCCTTCACCACCAGACCAACCCTTTGGGGTTTGCAAATCCTTGCTCATTACAGACTCAAGGAAGCACTAGCAAACCCTTTGGCAGAGTCTGGTATGAATTTTGTGCATCATCCCCGTGATACAATTGCCACACACATTCATTTCACTCAAACAGGAGGGAGATACCAAGGTATTCATATATCACCATATTCAAACAAATTAAAGGTTGTCCTAGTAGATATATAGGATTTATATGGTTATACAAACAAATGCATATAATATCCTAAAAATTAAGCCACGAGACAAAGCAAGTTCGGACCCAACAACAAAACGTGGTAATGCATGGATGATGGGGAAAGAGATATTTTTAATCCTCCTTGATGCCAACAAAAAAATCACAGGCATAAAATCCTAAAAAAGTTTATATAACTCAAAATAAAAATAAAAACAAACACGATTATTTATCAACCATAAAAACACAATGAATTGATAGGCCCTAATACTGCAAAATAAACACCAACCCATGTAATTAATATACAAAAAAAAAAAAAAAAGGGATAAAATTGGGAATATTTAATTGGAAAAAAAAGAAAAGAAGAAGTAAACAAAAATGAATAGATCGAAAGGGGCATCTACACAGAGATAATTGAATTGAAAAAATACTCATACCTGAATAGGCGAAGAATAGGAGATCGTAAGGGGGCATTGACCCTGTATATCGTGAATAAACAAATTGGTCATACCTTTGTGTGTTTTGCGAGAGAGAGAGAGAGAGGCCATACCTTTGTGTGTTTTGCGAGAGAGAGAGAGGAAAACTGGAGCACCCAAAAAAAGGAAAAAAGGGGTGGGGGAGAATGAGTCGGGTTCTTTTTTTCATTATCGCCAAATCTCAGAGTTACCTTTAACATTGGTCGGTGATAAAATAATTTTATCACTAAAAATTTTAAAATATTAAAATTATTGATGATGAAAATATATTTTTCATTAAATAATTTTAAAATATTTAAAATTAATTTTTTAAAAAAATATTTAAAATTATTGATGACAAAAATATATTCCTCACTAATAATTTTATAATTGGTGACAAATTTTTTTCTCACTAAAAGCCTTAAAATTTTGGCGCCACCCAAAAAAAATTAGAGGAAAAATCTTTAGTGACAAAATTTAATTTTTTCTCACCTAAAAATAAGTATTTATTGACGAAAATAAATTTCGA
This sequence comes from Camellia granthamiana, assembly GCA_036172215.1. Classification (NCBI taxonomy): domain Eukaryota; kingdom Viridiplantae; phylum Streptophyta; class Magnoliopsida; order Ericales; family Theaceae; genus Camellia; species Camellia granthamiana. Next base: position 72,735,251 of record CM069908.1, on the reverse strand, counting down.
CACCTATTATTTTTACTTTTTATTATATGTGACAAAATTTTATAATTCGTCACGGATTATTCTTATTTAGTGACAAAACATTTTCTTCATTACTTTTCGTCGCCATAGGTTTAGAGAGTTAATTAACTTGTGTTTTGTTTTGAGAGAGAGAGAGAGAGAGAGAGAGAGAAATTGATAAACAAAAATAAAAAGGGAAAAAAAAGTTAGTTGTCTATTTTTTCTATTACCGCCCAATATGTCAAAATTTTTCCTCCAAAATTGATGACAAAATAATTTCTTCACTAAAAAGTCTCAAAATATTAAAAATTATTAGTGACAAAAATATATTTCTCACCAAATGGTCTTAAAATATTTAAAATCAAGTTTCTCAAAAAATATATATACAAAATTATTGGTGACGAAAATATATTCATCACTAATAATTTTATAATTGGTGACAAAAAAAATTTCTCACCAAAAGTCCCAAATTTTGGCGCCAACCAAAAAAAAATTAGCGAAAAAACCTTCGGTAACAAAACTTAATTTTTCTTCACCTAAAAAGAAGTATTTGTTGACGAAAATAAATTTCATCACCTATTATTTTTATTTTTTATTATACGTGACAAAATTTAATAATTCGTCACGAATTATTCTTATTTAGTGACGAAATTTATTTTCTTCACTACTTTTCGTCACCATAGGTTACTTTTGTTGTATTGACTATATGCCAACCATACTCCATTACTCGGCTCCAACGCTAATTAGCTTTGCATCTCGTACTGGGCATATGCTTCCACCTAGTTGGATCCGCTCGGTATCGAATTGCTTAAGCCCAATGGACCTTGGCCTCAATGATGGGCTTGGATGTGCCCTATTTGCCGATTAGGAAATCCATTTATTCGGCTCCCACAATTGCCCCTCGAGCACTTGGCTACCTAGAATACCAAGTAGCCCACATGTTCAACTCTCACTAGGCCACCCACTCGGCCGATTTGACAATCATGGCTTACATTTGATGTGTCTTGAATTTGGGCGCATGATGGACACGCCACTCCACTTCTGACACAATGCATGGGACCCGATGGAGAATACGTAAAGCTTCCTACCTCTTTAAACTCCTTTCTCAGTCATCATTAATTGCCATTTCAAAAACCATCCCTTCACTGCCCTTTCACTTCCGAAAAGCCTCTACTCCACAACTCCTCACTTTTACCCTCTTCATTTGTAGTTGCTTCATAGTCTCCATTGTTTGTGCATTCCACAATCATACATGTAAAGCTCCTCTAAGCTCTGTTTCTATTTCCTTTCGTAATTTTTTTCATTTTTAAACTGCATCCCCTCTCTTCTACACACTCTGCCCTCAATTTATCAATGGCGAATCATCTAAAAAACCTCCTTTCTGGGACTAGGGTTATCATTTTTCGTCTTTACTTCGAAATTCCTGACGATGTTCAACTAGAACTCGTTGGGGACGAAGGGGTAAACTGTCACATCACCTCCTCAATTAATTGCTAAATATGTGTTTGCTTTGATTATGTGTGTATATGCTAATTATGTGCCATGTATTATTTGCCTTGTAATAATGTGAACAAATGTATATAAAATAGGAAAATAAACCTGTTGTAGACACCCCATTTTGACCGCCCGCAAGGCTCAAGCGCTTTACCCGGTACACTCTATGATGAAAGTGGTGTTGTGCGTGGTTCAAAGTCTCAACGAAAAGGCTATGTTTGAGCTCCAAAACAATCCCAAACCTTCCATATTCCCACTAATTATACCCCAAAAATCTATTTTTACATATTGTATCACCCTGTGCTGAGACTGAAGCAGGGAAACAGGAGATCCCTTTGAGACCCGACCGTGCCTCATTGAGGGCCGGCCATGGCTATTGATGGCCGACCTTGCCTTAGTAGCAAGAAAAACTGTTCTGGGCGGGAGCCCGCTAGCTGTCCATTTTTGAAGATATTTATGACCCCTCTTGCTCAAATTCTATAAAAACGAAGTTGTATCTCTGTTTTAAGGGTTGAAGAATTTCTAAAAAGCTTATACACCTTCTTGAGAGCTCCTTCTTCTTGTGCAAGCAACCTTTGAGCAAGCTTACCACCTTGAACCTATATCCATATACACCTCTACACCTTAGCCTAGGAACCTTGGTTGAGCCTTGAACACCACAATTCAAGTTTGAGAGTGTGTTTGGACTTAGTTTGATTCACAAACAAAAGCTCACTTTTTTGACAGGTATAAGCTTGGCATCCTCTCTTTTACTTCTTTTCTATCTATTGCTATCTAGTTCTTGTAGTTTTGTGTTGTTTTGAATCTCCCTTCAAGTGTCTAAGCTTGGGTTTGGAGAGCTACTAAAGGGTAAAGAGAGTTAACACTCTTTCTTACACCTTCACCTATAGCTCAAACCCTTGCTTCTACACCTTTTCTTTTGCTTTCTAAATTGATTTTCAGAGTTTAAAATAGGCTAAAAATCATGCTTTGAGGTTTCAAAAGTGGAGGGGTTAGCCACCCATCCTTGTTCTTGCTTACTAGCCTTATTTTCTTTCTTTGTTGTTTAGCTTTTTAGGCTCTTTTCATGCACTTTTAAGCCACTGTTTTTCACCTATTAGAGGTTGTTTTAGGGCTGTCCTAGGTAGTTTAATTAATTCATGTTTTGATTAGTTTGCTTGTTGTCTCATATGTTTGCATACATAGCTTGTTGCATATTGTTCTTGGCCTTTCTTTGTCTAATTTCCTTGTTTAAGAGCTTTATTTTAATAATCAACTTTCCATTCATTTCTTTCATTTGAGAGTTGTTTCAATCGGTTGACGGTTATTCAAAACATGAACCGGAGATCTATGCTTAATGGCTCTACTGAGGTTTATTGTCAACGGCATAGTCTCTTTTTCATGGTGAGAATCACTTCTCGTTTGACATGTTTCTCACTTAGTGGACGTAATCTTTAATGGACGTAACAATCATCTTGGACAAATGGGTTAAAGAATGGCAAAGACTAATGAATTTGACTTTAAATTGACCAACCAACGTAAAGAAAATAAGTCATATTGCTTGGGGTTTGGCCGGATATTATGCCAAGTCCATCGTGTCAAGTGTCATCATACGTTAATTCATGATGTTTTGATGAACCTTGAAGTGTCACTACCTCCCTCTTTGAGTTTACTCTATAATAGGAGAGAGGGGTGGTTGTTGTTCATTGCATTCATTGAATTTTGTCCAAATTGTGGCCGAAATCATCAAGCAAACAAATTGCTCATTAATGGTTTTGGAAACGATTCCAACCTTCTCTTGAGGCTTTCCCAAGATAGTGAAGTGTGAGAGGGACAAACAGAGTTCAGAATAACTCTATCTGCACTGTTTTCACTTCAGAGCACAAAACAGGATTTTGTATAAAATTGAGGCACGACCAGCCCTTTTTGGACCCGACCGAGCCTCATTGTGGCACTGCCGGCCATCAATGTTTAGTCAGCAGTATGTTTTGCAGAAAACAGAGGGCAGTGGCTGAAAGTGAAACAGAGCAGGCCTAGGAAGACAGAGCTGTTCTTGGATACTGTGCATGCAACCCTTGTGCATCCTTGCTTACATCATTATTGTAAATTAATGCTCCGAGTATTGTTGTGATTAATTTATTATTATTGTTACAATTAGTCTTGTTGTAATTATTGTTGTAATTATTATTGTCATTGTTTATTTGTAATTGTTATAGCTAGTTAACTTCGATAGTTAGTTTATTTCTCATTACTATCCCTGTTGTAATAGAGTGGCTAGTTAGTTAATTCTTTGCTTATTTATTCATTTGGTTTTGTAATAATTAATTTAATTCGGACTTTCGGGCTTCGATTCGCACCCTCTTGCATGAGGGCAAATGTGTAATAAGTTGTATGTCTTCCAACCCCACGTCTTTCTTCCTTTTACTTACTTGCTTACGATGGTTAGTATAGAACATCATTTTTTTAAATTAGCATTCTTATGCTTTGCATCCATCGTCTTGCATGCATCCAAGATTCGGCTCATCATACTAACCCAATATCAATGTCACGACCCCAACCCGCCCCTAGTAGGATGGTGCCGTGATGGCCAGTAATCCGAGATTACCAAAGGCCAACTTACAAAGATCACACACAATCAGAGTATAATCTATGGGGCTAACAAGAGCGGAAGTAATAACAAAATACAAGTGGTCCACAAGAGCTGTGCATAAGTCAAATGGAATGGCATGCATCCTTACATACAACGTAAACAAAATACATATTACATCTTTACAAAAGAGCTTCACAAGCCGACATAAACAATATAACAAATACAAGTCAAGAGTTCATCGTCTGCAGAATTGCCGATGTAAACACAAGGTTGCCGACCTAAAAATACAAAATGATGACATAAGCATTGCCGACGTAAACATGCATACAAAACATCGAGCACAAACACACACCTCGGCGTAGCCGACTTCTTGCTTGGAACCTACATATATATAGAGAGGGTGAGTATTGAAACTCAGTGAATGGTACAAGTAATAAAGGGGTTAATGAATGATTCCCGAGGTTCTTGCAAAACATACATTCATCATAGCTTATTCAAAACTTACTTATAACATAGCTTGCATCAAAACACATACTTAGCATAACTTGTACGAAACATACTTGGCTTAACTTGTAACAAAACATAGGATGGACCATATCCATCAATCAAACCTTACAAAACTTGTGCTTAGCATAACTTGAACCGAAACGTATTCTTAGCATATCTTGTACGAAACATACTTGGCATAACTTATGACAAAACATACCCACCCGTTCATAGACCGTCGGTGGCAAAACAAAGGTGCTACTTAGGCTTAAAGTCCCCTAGCACATACGGACTTGTGTCACTTATGCTTAAAGTCCCCTGGCACGTACGGACTCCAAAAAGGTTGTGCTACTAATGCTTTAAGTCCCCTAGCACGTACGGACTTGTGCCACTTATGCTTAAAGTCCCCTGGCACGTACGGACTCCAAATTTGTGCTGTGTAAGCTTAGAGTCCTCCAGCACGTAAGGACTTCCCAAATGATAACCGAAACTGAACTTATACTTAGCAATCAAAACTTATTCTTGATACATAAAAATACGAGTAATCATTCATGCTTAACAAATACTTTTCAAAACAAGGCAAAACAAAGCTTATCAAACATTTGCAACATAGCTTTATTAGAAATACCACTCACTTAGTTCTCGAGACGTCGGGATCAAGGCAAGAGTCCAAGTCCTACAAACACACGGCAAAGTCTACTGAACATACTTCTTAAAACAAGTCTTACATGCATGCAAATGATCTCGGGAAAACATGCTGGAAGTCAGAACACTGTTTTACATGTCAGGAAGACATGCTGGGTACTAACCAGATCTTTGCCGAGGTCCCACACCACCTGGCCGAGGTGTGGCTACCAAGGCTTCGGCGTGCAGCTGCATGCCGAGGTTCATACAAGACAAACCAAAGGTGCAAGTGATCATGCAAGGTAGGCCAAGGTGAGATACGATGCTTGGCCTAAGTGTAAGGTCTAGGTGAGAATGATCTCGGCGACTACACTTCGGGAAGTGAAGTCTGGAAAATCTGGGTTTCCACCCATGAAGAACATGAAGAACATGAACATGATGAATGCCAAAATCATAACTTGCTTATACAAAAATCTGGGTTTTCATGCTATGAGTTTGAAAACATGGACCTGGGTACCCATACTTGAAGATCATATGAAAACAAACATGAAAACATAAATCTTGGCATGAGCTTTCGGATCAAAACATGACTTTTCTTGAAGAACACATGAATATCGTCTTCTCTTTCTAAAACCGAACTTCAAAGCAATGCATGGCTTACAAATCATATTCAATCATGCAATGCAATAACATAAACATAGAGAACATCATACATTGATCAAGAATCTAACCTTAGAACACGAATCTAACGGTTTGATCTCTCGGAATCAAGCTTGGAAGATCTACTCTCCCTCAAGAACTCCTCTCCCTCTTCTAGAGCTTCTCTCTCTTCTTCCTCTAGAACAAAACACAACAAATGATAGGTTTCTCTCTCTAACGGCTGACCTCTAACACCTCAGCCTCGGCCGACGGTTGGCACTACCGGGTTGGACCTCCTGCAAGACTAGAGGTTGACAAGACGTATGTACCTAGTTCACAAGCGAATCTACAAGCTCACAGCAAACACCTCGGCAAGCGATGACGAATCGGCGAAAGACAATCGGCAAAACAAAGGACAATGACCTCAGCTAGGAACAACACTTCGGCAGTAAGATAACAATGACATCGGCTTGGAAGGACAGGGCCTCGGCAACTAAGATGACAATGATCCCGGCTAGGAAGGACAACACTTGACTGAACTGTGCCACACCTCGGCCTAGATGTGCCACACCTCGGTCTAGGTCATACCACTTCCGGGACAAGATCACTTGGGTTCAAGATAACATCTCGGCCCAGATAATACACACCTCGGCCTCGGCGGATACACACCTCGGCCCAGATGATAATCATCTCGGCTAATATGCCAGAACAAGGGTAGAGGTCAAACAAAGGGATTCCAAAACAGTTAAAGGCTCAAGATGACCTCGGCTTGGCATGACTTAGTCTTAACATAACTTAGGCTTATCAGAACAAGGGAGGAACAAAGCATACATATACACTTAGGCAAATCAAACACGTACAAAACCAGGCAAGATTCATAATTGTTAACTTAACAAGGCAAAAGTATATGAATGCACATGAACATGACTAAGCCATAAATGTGGGTTGTTACAATCAATGTTCAAATTCATTGTTTAAATACATGCTTTATCGCATGTCTTCAATGGAATCATATGCCATGCTCATAGCCGAGCCTATTAAAATTACATAATGTGTACGTTGCATTTAGTCATATTGCATTAGTTAGGAGCATGCATATTTTCTAATTATTTCGCTTTGTTTTGTTTCTGAGTACTAGGTGAGCAATTTTGAGTTTTAACATCTTGCATCGAATGTCTATGTTGCCATGCCAAGCATATTTTCATGAGGCTAATTGCTTAAATGATATACTTGTTTGAATGCCAATGGGTGAAGGCTAATTACTTAAATTTGGGACAAAATTGATTAATATACAAACTCACCTTTTCAAGTGACGAATATCAAAAAATAATTTTCAAACAAACATGAAATCAAGTGTTCCAATCTTCGCAAGATAGTATATACTTGTATGAGTCACATAGTAAAAATTAGCTAATAATCGGAACAAGAGCATATAATGTAAATAAAAATCACATCATGATTAGTAGAGGTCGATCTTTGATCTGGCGAGTGGGGTGCTCAATCCATGACCTTTCCCTCTCGTGCCTAAGTTCCCGAGCTCAGACACTTTGGTGATGATGAACTAATGGCCTTTGGCACGAGTCTCGGGCTTCCTAAATATTCCAAAAATATTTAGGTGGTGTCTTTGTACTCTAGCAAAGCAGTCCATTTGTGGCATTTGATTCAAACAACAATTTTTCGAAAGAAATTGACGGATTTGGACTCTTTTCGTGTTTTCACTACATCACATTGCACTTGTGAAATTAGATTCAAAACCACGGAAGTCCGAACTGTCAGGGCTAAATCGTATCCGAAAGGATTACGAAAAGCAAGCTACACCTGTCTGAATCAGTAAACCATAAGGTTAAAAGTAAATATTTGAAGTAGGAAATTAGAGTTGGATTCACAGTAATAGGATTAAATTTAGTGTAATTTGAAGTGGGTTGTTATGAGAATTGAGTTAAGTGAGTGAACTTGATTTAAATCAATTAGTTAGGCTAAATTTGTATGAAACTAGGATTTAGAAAGCATTAGTGAATTAATTACACTCTTTGAATCTAGTCAACAAAATAAGAAGAATATAGACGAAGTGGGTTTTGTTGGAGAGAGAGAGAGAGAGAGAGAGAACTCAAGAAGGGGAAAGAGAATAAAAAGAAGAACAAGAGAGATTTGAAGGGATCTTCTTAAATCATCAACTCTAGGTATGAATTTCTTCCTCATTTCTTGAATTTGAGTCATTTTCACTCATAATCCTCTAAGATTGATGCCTAAATTGAATGATCTCATTGTTAATTAGGGATTTGTTGTTTGTAAAGAAATTAGTTTAAATTATCAACATTAATGGAATATTTCTCATTGAATTCTTGTTCATACACATGATCTATTGCATGATTCTTGAATATGGATGAAGCAACTTCATGGATTTTGAGAAAAAGAACTTAAGTATGCATTGATTTTATACTTCAATGCATGAGTTTGGATCTTTAAGATGGAAAATTGGATTTTGTTTTGAAGTCATGGTTTTAGTTTGAAATTAGAAGTTGTTCATTCAACATGTTTTTATGAGTTTTGGGTTTGTATTGTATGAAAATGAACATGAGTTTGCAAAAGTTAAGCTCCAAGTTAAAAGTAGATTTTCAGACTGAAACTCAACCTAGACCGCACGTGCGGCCAGCCTTCCCCTACCTCACTTTGCATTCTTCTTTGGCTCCGCACGAGCAACCAAAACCACCGTGCGAGCGGCCAGAGATACCGTACGTGCAGTTTGTAGGGTAATCTTGATTTGTTTTCTTTCCGTTTTTTCGACTTCCGGGCCTCCATTTGCATGGTTTTCATGAGTATTTCTCATTCATATGCATAACAAAGAATACGAAAGAAATGAACGAACGACGAGAAAACGATTTAGCGAATAAGTAACGAATGAACTGAGTAGGTTAAAAGCCGACTGAATGGATGGACTGGAATTTTGAAACGTTGTGCTTGAATGTATTTGTGTAGGTCAAACGCCGCACCGTGATCACGTGATTCAGGGAGCTAACTATGAGTAACAACGTTGTAAAGCTATGTTCAAATTATAATTATTTTCTGATTAATAAACTATTTTGTTTCTGAAACGGTACTATTTGCTGAATGAATGATTGTCTTATTTTATGAAATGTATTCGTGACATTCATAGCATCTGTTACTACTACTGTATACTATTACTGTTACAGAGATCTCTGTCAGTTCCAAGTCTTGGAACTACTGGTATTGTGTTGATGGCCATCATACATGACTGTTTCAGTCTTTAATACCTGCTGTACTGTTCTACTATTGGATGTACCACGTATGACTGTTATGATTCTTATATGGATTTGGATATCTTATCGAATCTTAATTTGAGAACTGATTTACTGATGATAATTGACCTTTTTGACTATTGTACGGACATCATTCATAACCCTTTACATAGTTGTTATTCATTGGGCTCTAGCTCACCGTTTTATATATGTATATATGTACGTGATCAAGCTCAAGACCAAACCTAGTGGCGTCAACCTACCCTCTGTTTTGTGAAGCCAACTGCTATGCCTCACTTCGGGGTTTCTACTGGATGAGCTCTAAGGCTTTTGGGTGGTGCAAAATTCACCCTTTTGACATTGTGATCAAGTGTAATAGTTTTGTTTTAAGGCCTTTTTGTTTGGCTGGTTTTGTTATTAGAATTTACTCCCTAACTGATGTTCTTGTTTTTCTATATAAGCTCATGGATGTGTATATATATATGTAGGAAAGTTCATTTTGGTTTCATTAAGTCTCACAGCTCATTGGACATTATATTTTATTATTTATAGGCTTTCCGTCAGCCCTTATTACTGTATCACTGTTAAGCAGGCCTTTGGTAAGCAGGCCTTTGGTAATCTAGGATTACTGGCCGGTCACCTTTCTAATCCCTTGGGTGTGGAGGTTGGGTCGTGACATAAACCTTAAGAGGGCAAACGTAAATACCATCGTTATTCTGTTATTAGCAATTGCTAAGGGTGGAGCTCGTTTCCCACTCAATTCTGTGCTTAGGTCTATTTTCCATTTCTAGGGGTTGATTCCCTCTCAATCGAACGTTAATTTCTTTCGGATCATCATGGGAATCACAAAACTCAACCACCACCTTATTATTAACTTAGGAATTCCTGCCGAAAGCCCTCTCCAAATCTTTTGGTCTGCTAGGACGGTTCTTTTTTAGGACCAAAGATGCCGATCACCAACTCATAACCATGTTTTCCAATTCAGGCAAAATGGTGGATGACGTTATGGTCCTTGCCTAAGATAACTGGGAATATGGCACGGAAGAAGACCGCTCAGACCCCATTCCTAGGCAAAAAAGTGAACCAGGTGATCGAGTAGTTTTTGGTTAGTTTTTGGTCAGTTTTAATATTAATCTGCCTTCAATTTACAGTTTTCTAATTGGTTCCTTTCTGCAGGTATCGAACTCAAGAAAGCCCTCACTTCAGGGGATGAAGCAGTTCTCTTCCAAATCAAAACTGCCCTCGATTACACTAGCCAAAACAACAAACAACGATAAGGACGTGTCGCCTGCATTCTACTTCAATACGATCCTATCTACTCCTCCTTCATTGCTACTAACAATGTGTCGATTCCTAAGGGTGAACAGCAGCTTACAACCCTTGTATTTGAAAACAACTCAAGTTAAGAGATATAGGAGTGGTTGAATGATCAAGTAGCGCTAATGGTGAAGCGAACGCCAAGGAAGATGCCGAGAACAGAGGACCATATCTGACTATCAAAGAAGTCAGGGTGGGAGAAGTTGGTGTGGAAGAAGTCGACAACTCAGACTGAGATTTAGAGTTTGTGCCTTCCCTTAGCTGAGTTAATACTCAGGAGGAAGCCGACTCTATAGGGACAGTTTTCTTAATGACCTCCGTTTGGATCACCGCTTGCATAGGAGCTTTCTTACTAGCACTGGCAGTTTCTATCAATTTCTTCTTTGCCGCTAGCCTCTCGTCATTTCTTTGCTTTGTGAGTCGTGCAAGTAAAAGTGTTTCGCCGTCCATATCTTCAACTCTAGATCCTGGTGTTCAAAGGGGCTCTAAGTGTCCTATGGAGTCTGACCAATCGGCTGAGCATCGGTTGAAAAAAGAGAAGAGCCTTCACTGCCCTAGAACTTATGGCTCCATTTCCAATTCAGCCAAAGGTAAATGGAGTGCTTATACTGATGGGTGCTTCGACTCTGAAAGAGCCTAGGGTTGCCCTAAGTATGGCCATAGCCATCACCCTCCTACTAGACAAGACCAAGTTCCGAGCCGAAAAGGATGTTGTGTCCATTGCCCTACTACTCAATTAGCAATTTTGATAAGTTGATCATGTTGCATGCAATTATTGATTTGTTTTGATAATTCCGTCTCAGTCTGTAACATCATCTGAGGGGTACCCGTGCGCATTAAACAGTTTGGACCATTGATTTCTTCGATCTAGTCTCATGAGTGCAATGTGAAACATAGATGATAATCCAGATTTGGCAACTTTTATAAAAAATCCGTTTGATAGAAATAGACTACATCACCAAATCTCAGAGTCGCCACCTAATATTTTGGAAAAATTAGGAAACCCGTGACTCATGCTAAGGCCACTATTCATCGTAACCAAAAATGCTTGGCTCAGAACCTTAAGTATGAGAGGGAAAGATCATTAACTGAGCACCCCCGCTCACTCGATCAAAGATCGGCCTCTACTAAACTATGATATGAGTTTTATTAACTTTATATGTTCATGTTCTGATTAGTTAATAAATCCTAAAAATTACTTTGTGAAGCAAACAAGTATAGACTATGTCATTCATTTTGGAACAATTTGATTTCATGTGTTTTGAAAGAGTTTTGAAGATGTACAACTTAAAGAAATTGAGTTTACAAACATGAAAATCAACATCATTCCAAATTAAGTGACACAACCTCCATCCACCAGCATTCATAGAGTTATATCAAGTAAGCAAATAGCCTCATGATAGAATGCTGACACAAACGGGATGCTAAAGCATAAAAACTTACATGTTTATCGACGTCTCGCAAACAGCTACAAAACAAAGTTAGCGAAATATTCATGATCTTATATACAAAATCCTAATGCAATTCACTTATGAGATGCAACTAAAGATTTAACTTCTAATAGATGACATGTGAATCATCTCAAAAACATGAGATAGCGCACATAATCACATGGGAATCGATTAAATCCACAGATGCAAACTTAGTTGAATCAGGATGTATGAAACATGGATGCAAAGCATGGATATAATGAAAAATAAAATATGATGCTTATGCACAAATAAAAAAAAGCAAGTAAAAGAATGGGGTAGAATGAAGTCAGGCGAGGAATTATTACAACACTTGAAAAAAATAAATACAAACTAAATGAGAGAGGCAGGAGGAAAATATTACAACAAAATAAAAATCTCAAAAAACACTCAAATAAAAAAACAAAATAGAAGCTTCATGTGTCTTGAGGATTGCTGGAAACTAGGATGCTCAACGTTGGAAAACTACTCCATTTCGTCCAAAAGAAGCTAACCAACCGGCTATATAGGTCGGCCGGCGAACTAGGCCTAACAAAACATGCCTTTCTGCAACACCGAGAAAAGGAACAAACAAGGAATGTGTAGATAGTGCAACTAACCACTGCCAGTTAGATTACAACAAAACTAATATGAAACTAAAGTAAGAAAATAAATATAGATAGAAAGTGCAAGAAAATGAAGGAATCAAAACTTAATCACTTTACAACAAAACAATATGAAACAAAAGTAAGAAAACAAAGATGAGATAGAAATGTAAGAATTGAAAATTCACCTTCCAAAGAAAGAGTGAACTTCTTGATTTCCAAACTTCCTCTTGATCACCCTCAAGTTTGTGAATTATGTTATTAATCCTCAATTCAAGAGCTTGGAATTTGAGCTAGAACAATGGTTTTGGAGCAAGTGTATGATCACCTTTTAATCTTCTTCAACTTAGTAAGACTACTCTCTCTTTGATCAAGGCTTTTAAACTTGGTTCTTAAGTGGTGTTTGCAAGGCAAGATGAGATGTATAGAGGCTAGGTAACTTCACTTTTGGCAAGACAACTCTCTTGTTTTCAAGGTTTTCTTTACTCTAAAATTCTAATCCAAATTTAGTATTCTCTCTAGACTTCTCTTCTAATTCATCTCCCAAACTCAAGAGTAGAGCTCTCCTTATATAGGCAATACAAGTGGGCAATGGTGGAAGACAAAGTGGAAGACATGAACGGAGCACTTAGGGAAGATAATAGAGCTAATGGAGCACTATGGAGCTAATGGGAGACAAAAGTGGAGCATTCATAAATATAATGGAGATAATGGAGCAAATGGAGCACTAATGGAGCTAATGGGAGAATGGAGCTAATGGGAGACAAAAGTAGAGCACTATCTCAATGGATCAAGCACTAGTCAATAGAGGATGAGTAGGCAAGCATTTAGGGCAAAAATGGGTCAAAAGATGGGATGGTGGAGTGTCCCACAACAAAAATCCGAGCACACTATTTTGTGGTCACGAGCGCGGTTGGTATGATCGCAGCCGCAATTAGCCTAGTTGCGATCGCGACCAAGCAGGTTGCTGGCGCGATGGGGGAAAAGTCAAGTTAAAAGAAATAACTTAAGAAATACAAGACAAAGCTTCTTGTTTGTTTGTTTGTTTGTTTTTTTTTTTTTTTTTTTTTTTTTTTTTTTGTGGCAAAGTGGTTTAATGTTTCTTCTCAAACAATAGTGCAAGATTTCAAATTCCCCAACCCACAAGTTTTTTTCTTATTATTTTTTGGTTTTGCCAAGCCATCAATGACCAAGCCAAGTCGCCAAACTGCCGCCGCCACAGAGCCGTTAACGTCACCTGATGTCATTGCATGGAATTTAGAGAGGAATCATTCCATGTGATACGGTTAAGGTGCAACCGTGTATCTGGACCATCAAATATATTTTGGCTAAATCTAAGCCATCCAGTGTCCAATCACAACAATCTAATAGTGTTTTCTAACAATTTGGAACATTCACCAAAAACACAAAATGGAATGAGGGCTTTGGGGTTTAGATTTAAATTCTCTACCCTTCTGCCTAGGAAGTCTTCAAGATTTTACGTTCAAATCTTTAGCCAATAATATATTGTTGGTGTCAATGGATGAAATCCTATTTGTTAAGAGGCCATAGTTTCTGGGAAGTTAAAAGTCCGTAGTAACCCCTCTTGGGTGTGGAGGAAACTCCTGTCTTTGAGGGAGTCTCTGTTTCCTTTAATTAAGTGCAAAATTGGCAATGGTGAAGGGACTTTTTTTATGGTATGATAACTGGCACCCTCTTGGATCTTTATGGTCCAAGTATGGCAATAGACTGATGTATGACACTGTCTTAAATGGTCAGTCTAAGGTGGCCTCTGTTGTGGCGGTTAGAGGTTGGAACTGGCCCAATGCTTCTTCTTGGAAGGTGTAGACACCCCATTTTTGACCGACCTTAAGACTCAGACGTCACCAATTGAGCGGTTGGTGATGTTGCATGTCGTGCTCGTCCAGAGGTTTCAGAGTCTCGGCCGTGAGCCCTGCCTCCGGACTTCCGGGCTTTTCTGTGCCTTGTCTCGGTTTGCGAACCAGGCTTGATTTTCTCTGTTTCTCTTCCCAAAGGGAGGGAGAGGTCTCGTAGATCATCTCTCGGTGGCCGTAGGCTACGTTTTGTGGTAGTAGGCCATTTTGCCCATTTCGGAGCCCGGTTCCCGGTTTTCGGAGCCGTCAGGCCGGTGTGCCTCGGTTCGGGACCGCCTAACTATCTCCGTTTGCTCCGGTTTTTGGCATGCATCTTATTACTCCCTTTCAAGGGATACTGTGGTCCGAGAGACCAACTTCATGGTCGAACACCACTCCCGGTGCCCAACAGTCAGTTTTCGGGGCCTCGGACTGCGCGTCTCGGCCCCCGAACCTTCATTTTTGCATCGGTTTTCGTTCATTTTTGGCAGGTACCTCTGTTTCATCACCAGGAAGGCCGTATAGAAGGGTGGGGAGGCCAGTAATTGTTCCAGCAACCAGTTATATTTCCTTCATCGCCCTCCGACGCCTGTTTTCCACACTTCCAAGCCAATGTTGACCACCCTAGGGCAACTTTCTTCAACCCTAAACCCCATATTTGTGATGTACACACCTGGGAGGACACAAATATCACATGGCCGGCCAGTAATTGTCATTGACCCTTTTGAACCCCTCCTAAAAATGGCCTATTCTCTCTCCTTTTTTACAGTTGCCAATTTTGAACTACAGGGTTGTGTTGAGGGCACCTGGGAGGCCACCAATTTGTGGTGGCCGGCCACTAATTCAACTTGGCCTTTTTGACCCTTGGCCGGCCGGCCATGGGGGGGTGGCCGGTCGGCCACCTGCAGCTCCAAAACCTGGCCGGCCTTGCTCCTCAGGGGTGAGTACATTACAGCTGTGCATTGTTTTTCCCTCCAAAATCTGTATCCGGAGGGAACTTTTTTGGAGGGAAACTTGATGCAATTTCCCTCCCTTTTTTCCCTCCTTTTCTCCCCCTCTCTTGGCCTATATAACCAGCCTCCCAGGTCTGGTTTGAGGGGTTACAAAAAATTCCCTTGAGCTTGCATATACACATCTCCCTCCATCTCTCTTCCAAACCCTAAAAATCTTCCAAGTTCTACACCCTTTCTTCATCACCACCTAGCACCATCACCACCTAGCACCATCACCACTACTCCATTTCCAGCAGCTTGGGGAGTTTTTCAGAGGCTAGGAGGCAGCATTTCTCAAGCCAAAAGGCGGCCAAGGAGTAGTCTTCAAGGGTAAGTTCATTTCCCCTCTTTTTTGGCCTTATTTTGTACCATTGCTTAGCCCTATTTGCTTGCTGTTTTGAGCTCCGACCAAAACTGAAAATGTCATTTTTTTGATCCATATTCCGTGTTCCATTAAGGGCTCATTGCAGTTTGAAGCTTCTTTTTGGCACTTGCTTCATTATCCTCTTGAATGCCATTATTTTGCATGATATTTTTGGCCTATGTGTGATCTGTTTTGGAGCATGTCATAAACTGAAAATAGGATTATTTTGAGCCCTTCTTCAACATTGAAGAAGGGCTCAATACTGTTGGGGACCTCCATGTATCACTTGTCATTGTACCCCTCTTTGGTCCCCATTTTCGCATGATTTATTAGCCTATTGAGCTTCTGTTTTTGGACCTTGGTCCGAACTGAAAATAGCCATAAAATGACACCCTATTCATGTTTCATTAAGGGTCTAGGGCTGTTTGAGACATCCTTGGTATACTTCATGTTATAGCCCTCTTGTGGCCTTAATTTTGCATAGCATTTTGAGCATATTTCTATACTGTTTTGGGCTTGATCATCTACTGTAAAAAGCCATATTTTTGGCCCCTCTTCAACATTGTTGAAGGGCCCTAACCTGTTTGGGGCCAGCATATATCAGTTACTTCTTTGCCCCTTTGTTGGCCCATTTCTTGCATGAGTTGTTTTCCATACTTGTATCTGTTTTTGGGGGTTGTCATAAACTGTAAAACATCATATTTTTGGCCCCTCTTCAACATTGTAGAAGGGGCCTTCTGTGTTTGAGATCAGCAGCTATGACTTGCTTCATTACCTCTCTTGGCCCCCCCATTTTTGCATGCTAATTTTGCCCTATTTGTACCCACTGTTTGGCCATGCTTCGAACTGTAAACATGCTTTTTTTGGGGCTTCCTAGCTTCTGTCTTCATACTTCATGTTCAAAATCATGCATGCATTGCATAGCTATAGGCCATTTCATGTGCTTAATTCCATGTCTCGGGACTCGTTCCTTGCATCGGGTTTCATTTCGCCATGTTTCGGGGCTGTTTTGCATGTCATTTTGCCTCTGAAATTTGCATGTTTGCATATCATATTCCATGTCTTGGCATTCCGTGCCGTAGGTTCGGTCCTCGGTTTGCGTGCACGCGTGCACGTATTTTGAGTTGTCTCATTTTCATCTAATAGCCTCTTATGTGAGTGTAGCTGAGGCTCTCTCATGTTGGTGTAAGCCCATATTGCATTGCGTATGCCATTTCATCCATAGCATTGTGTATGCTCGGTTGTGTATCACCTCGTGTAACGTGTATGCTATTCCATAACATTGTGTATGTTAGGATTGTATCTTAGTTGCATTTCACGCATATCATGCATATTGCATCGTGTTCGGGATAGGAGTTAGCCCAGGCACGGGAAACGAGGTACGTTCCGTACTCCGAGTGACGGAACGTGTCTCAATTCCCTATTCACCGACACTCCGGATTGTCCGTGATGGAGTTAGGTCTTAGTTGTATTTTCATATGCATTCATTCCATATTTAATTGTGCAATTCGACTCCTCGGCCATCATGCATCGAAATGCGTGATTGGGTGGCACGAGGGTCGAGGCATGCATATATTTGTGAAAATACATTGCTATGCCCCTTTCTTGCTCTCTGTTGCAACAAAATCAAGAATCAGCAGTCTTCCGAGGCTTGGCGTGCTTTCCAAAACACCATTGCGAAACAGAGGCTAATTGGGGCATCGCAGTGGATTTCCGCGCAAAGGCAACCCGGGCATGCGTCATTCATCATCCGGAGCGGAATCAAGGCAGTCCCTGGCTTGCATGCCAGTTTATTGTTTTCTTAGTTAATTTGTTAATTAATTAGGAATTTGTACATATTTGGACTGTAATATTTATTTGGACTGTACTATTCTTTTATTCGGGACTGTATATTTATTTGGACCCTCTGCGCGAGGGCATAATTGTAATAAGTGTGGGTGAGTGTGATGTATGTCTTCCAACCCCACGTCTTTCTTCCCTTTTATTTACCTGCTTATGATGGTTAGATTAGGGCATATTTCAATTAGCATACAGTATGATAGCATGTTTGCATTCATTCATCTGTTTTGCATGCACCGGGCTCGGCGCATCATACTAACTGCATTTGTATTTCAATTCCAAATTGAATACGTGTTAGTTGTAGCATTCCATATGCCATGTTTAGAATAGCCGAGCCTGCTATAGTTTGCATCTTTGCATGTGTTGCATTAGACAATTCTGTGTATTTAGGATCATGCATGATTTCTAATGAGCTTCTGTTTTGGCTTGGAGTACTCGGTGAGTTTTATGCTTTAGCATCCTTGCATGCGTGTGAGTGACTGCTATGAATAGCATGCTTACCATGAGGCTAACTGCTTATGTGATATACCTGCTTGAATGCCTGTGGGTGAAGGTTGGGTTATTTGGATTGGAACAATTCATCAAATGTTTGTTTTAAGCCCACTAGACAGTGGCAAAACCATCTTTTTCTAAGCCCACCTGAGGGTGGCAAAATCTGTATTTTAAGCCTACCTGCGGGTAGCAAACCATCTTTCAAAAACAAACATGAAATGTGTTGTTCCAATTCAGGCGATCCAGTCTATACTTGTATGATGTGCGCATCACATAGTAATCTAGGCTAATAACCGGAATAAGAGCACACAATGTTTTCAAAAATAGATATCATGGTTAGTAGAGGCCGATCTTTGATCGGTGCGAGCGGGGGTGCTCACGAAGTGACCTTCCCCAATCGTACCCAAGTTCCCGAGCCGAGGCAACTTTGGTGATGACGGACACGTGGCCTTTGGCACCGAGTCAGGGTTTCCTAAATTTGCCCAAAATAAAATATTTAGGTGGCGACTCTGTATCTGGCAAAGCAGTCCATGTTTGGCACTTCTTTCAAAAATCTGTTTTCTCAAAAACGATTTGCCGGATTTGGACTCTTTGGTTCAAGATTTAGAACCGTGACAATCGGGTCCTTGAACTGTAGTGAGCCCAAATGAACAGAACGGGACTTAACCCTCCCGGGGCGTTCGGGGACGTCTACAGAAGGTAAGGGAGATCATTGCCCACACTCCTCCTGATCTTACACCTACCATTTGGTGTAATGATAGAACTATCTGGCTTCCTCAAAATGATGGGAATTTTAGCATTGGGTCTGCCTGGAACTCTTGGAGTTAAAATGGCCCATTGTTAAATGGGCTAATCTTGTGTGGAGTCCTCACTCTATTCCTAGAGTTGGTTTCGTTGTTTGGATGTCTGCTCTGGAAAGATTGAATATTTGAGATAGACTTGCTACATTTGGCCTTAATCCTAACCATGTTTTCCCTTTGTGTGGGGTACATGGGGAAGACCTTGACCACCTGTTCTTCAAATGCCTCTTCTCCTCTAAGGTGTGGGTTGCTATGCTGTCCAAATGCAAGACCAATTGGCTCAGCAACAACTGGCTAGGACTTGTTGAGGTTGTGGCTAGAGATTGCAAGGGAAAATCCCTTGCTACAATTATCAAAAGATTAGTTTTTTGCTGCACTGTGTACCATATTTGGTTAGAAAAAAATAATAGAATTTTCAACTAGGAAAGGAAACCTGAAGAGGTTGTCCTGAAGAATATTATTTGCATGGTCAAATATAGAGCTCTTGCTCTGACCAACATTAAGAAATCTCAAACTGATAATTGGTTCCTACAGGAGTGGAGGTTGCCTTCAACCATCCTTAAAAGTTGAGGGGAGTGTCTTCAAATGTGGGTTGAGTGAAGGGAGCATAATATTAAGGATTGAGAGTGGTGAGTTCTTATAGTGAGATATATGCATTTATTGTACTGTTTAATGTATTTTTATTGTATACAGGTATGGTATGAGGAAGTCTTGCATTGAGGGATATGAATTCACCATAAGTGGGTCGAGTGATGGGTAGCCAAATATTAAGTGCTAATGTTTTATTAATTGTTTACCTATAGGTTTTGGCCACTGGCTGATACTGGGGTAGGCGATGTTGGGGGGTGTTTGTTTGGGCTTTTTTTGAGCCAACTTATGGCTTCTGGCTTTTGAAAAGTTATTTTGGACTGTTTGGTTAAACTTATTTCAAATAGCTTCTGATTCTAACAACTTATTTTAAGTCAAAAAAGTTGATTCTAAGAAGCTGCTCACCCCTTACTTCTGATTATCAGCTTCTGCTGTGGACATGTTAATTTACGGTTATACTCTTAGATTTTTTATTTTTTATTTTTTAAAAATAGAAAAAGACCCAAATGGATTATAGAATATTATTATTATTTTTTATGAGAAATGTAGACAAATAGTGAATAATAAAAAATAAAAGTTAATTGAAAAAGCTACTTCACAGCTTATTTAACAAACTCTACTCAGCAACTTAAATCTATAATTCAACAGTTACACTAAACAAATTAACAACTTCTGATTAAAGTCATAATCTATAATCTGTTAAGCTATAATCTATAATCTGTTTTAACAGCAGCTACACCAAACGGGGCTGTTGTTGGTGAGGGTTGAGTTATGTGAGCCAAATATTGTTGAAGTAGTTTTTTTTCTCACTCATTGTACCATGATTTTAACCAAGCCCCTAACACTGTTATTCTTTGTTGAGGTGTGTGAATATTGTGGGTTGAGTAATTCAGCCCTCCTAAACTGTGATCTTTGTTATAATCTGTATTATGGGTGTTGCTTATTTGTTTGTTTCACATGTGTACTATTGTTACTTCCAGGTACTCTAATCTGTGTTGGGATAAGAAGTCACATGGACAGCAACTTTGTTCTGGCCAGCTGGAGGCTTCGAGGAGTGATGGAGACACAGACCAGGCTGCACTGTTGCGCCAGTCTAAGTGGAAATTCTCTAAATGGAAAATACTTTTTCTTTTGTTTAAATATTGTAATAGTTCCTTTCTTTTTGATTTGTATACAGTCTATAACTATCTAGTCCTACATGATTGTAGCTGTTGATTTTGATTCTCTATCCCTACAGGTTGTGTAGGGAAATATTATCTTTGGGTGGGGACTATATGCATGTGCTACTATGGAAAACATAGCAAGGATAGGCTTGTTCTTTTTTGTGTGCTGCTGAGCATGGTTTATAGAGGCAAGCTTGTTTGCTAGCTAGACATAAACTGCTGCTGCTATTGAAGGATGATTCAGGTGCAATGTATGTACTCTCTTGGGATATGCTGCCCTGGTGCTTGATGTTTTGGAGTGATATGAGCGGGGAGCTTGATGGCAACGCTTTATTTTGTGATATGATGCTGATGTTTGGGTTTTTGAACTTGTTCATTCTCCCTATTTTGGGTTTAAATATGGACATTGAACAGGTTATATGGTCCAACCTCTTTATTTTGTCCCCTAGTTTCAGTTAGTATAGTATATTTGTAGCTGTTATGTTTTAGTTGGTTTATTCCGTATAGCTTTGGTAGGGCGTGGGGTATACCCCTTAGAAACTTGTAAATTTTCTTGTTTTATCTTCCGACTTAATTCACCCAAAAAAAAAAAAAATGCACATGTACTAACACTATATTTATTATATTTTTAAATCTTAGCGGTATGTCACAGACTAGGCGCTTGTCATCCTCCCAAGAAGCCGGCTCCACGAGGGGTACTGCGTACCCCCGTGTATTATGCCCAAGGACCAACCCAGGAGATGCGATAGGGATCTACCCTGCCTGCCTTGCCGCTCACAAACTAATGCACTTGCAAGGTGCTTAGTGTAGAACTCGCATCCCCAATAAGTCGGTACGTGACATGCTACCACCGCTAGTCCCTGACGCCCTCGTCAGGGGGACATTACCCTGCCTGCCTCCATGCTTGTCCATTCCCCTACCCATGGGAAACCCACCCCGTGCGGACACCACCCTTGGTGCGGACCCCACAATGAAGGTGCTTGGTGTAAGTCCCACGTACCGTCCCCATCACAGTGCCCCTAGGCTGGCTCTGATACCACTTGTCACGGACTGGGCGCTTGTCATCCTCCCGAGAAGCTGGCTCCACGAGTGGTACTGCGTACCCCCGTGCATTATGCCCAAGGACCAACCCAGGAGATGCGATAGGGATCTACCCTGCCTGCCTTGCCGCTCACAAACTAATGCGCTTGTAAGGTGCTTGGTATAGAACTCGCATCCCCAATAAGTCGGTACGTGACAGGTAGCTAAATTTATATCTTTTTATATATGTGCATATTGAGGATCCACTTGCAGACTTTGCAAATTGAGGGGAGTAAGATGGATCATATAGATAATGCACATGCTTTTTGGAACTTTTATTTTGACACTTGTGTTTTGAGACTAATATTTTGGAACTAGTTGTTACATTTGTAGATGGAAGGGAGCTAAATGGACCATGTTGACGATGCATAAGCTTTTTGGGACTTTTTATTTTAGTACTTGTGTTTTGAGACGAACATTTTGGAACTAGTTGTTGTATTTGCAGATTGAGGAAGCTAGATAGACCATGTAGATGATGTACATACTTTTTAAGACTTTAATTTTGGCACTCTATTTTGAGACAAATATTTTGGAATTATAATTGCTATAAGTGACATGTATTTTGGAACTTTGTTACATGTGACATGTATTTTGGAATAGACTTTGATAATTGAATATGGTGTATGGATTTATATGGCTATGATATTTGAGATTGTGGCAGTTTCAAGTCATATACTGTTATATTGAATGTATGGAAGCTTTAGTAGGTTATACACTTACTGAATGACTTTCATTGAGTGCATTAGCAAGTATTGAATATATATGTATAAACAACATCAGTTTATCAAATGGTTCACAATTATCGGCGGTTTCTAAAACGCCTCTAATACTTGTATAGAAATTAACGGCGGTTTAATTTTGTCACTAATAAAAAATCATATTTAATTTTAAAATATATTTAACGGTGGTAAATAACTGCAGTTAATTATTGACGCCTTTTGCGGCGATATCATACAACCACTTTTGACTTGAAAATAATCGTCGTTAAAGGAACACCATTTACGACGGTTCTACAAACAACTCAGCTAATTTCTATGGCCGTCAATTTTTTTTATGTGGCAGTTAATAGCTGTCGCAGATACCACCGTTATATTATTCCCGACACTTATATAGATGATGGCTTCAATTTATGTCATCTTACCGTCATTAAAACCTTTTGCGACGGTTGTATACTTATTAATGGCGGTTGTTTACTGCTGTTAAAGGAAAACTTCGGCGTAGTGTTGCAAAGTAGCACTTCAAAACATTTCATCTGTCTAGGAGTCCTGCTGATGGTCATAAAGTATATCCAATGGTTTGGATTGAAAGACTAAATAGTAGGGACTATCAGGATGAATGCAACTCATATATTCGTTGAGCAGTCCATAATGTGGTTGTGTTACAGATTTAATTGTTGAAAACCAAGATCAAATAAACACAATGGCAAAAAGTGTGTTTTATAACACCAAGCATAGGATTCCAGACATCTATTTGGTCTTCTCTTTTTTCTATATGTTTGTTTGGAAGGACATAACATGATAATTCAATACAAGACACAATCACCTTTGGTTAAGAAAATTAGAATTTGAACTAATAGTCTACCCAGACATAGTATCTCCTATATAGAGGAAAAATACCTTTAGGTGAACCATCTTTTTCTAGGGAAAAATACAGTGGACTGATACTAACAAACTCTGTAAAAAGTTCTTGCATATTCTAAGAAAATGAGATTAGAGAGTCAGTAAAAAGTTTTTCCAGTTGGGAACTTGGAAGATAGTAAGAGCTAGTGTTGGATAGGGACCCAAAAAATAGAACTAACAAACTAAATCAATTGTCTCTCCTTGGTTTAATGTTCGATCAACCTGCATTTCTGCCAGTGCAGATTATGGAGTTATTACACAAAAGGACAGTCCTTGTGCACTCGCCACTGCAGGGTTAGGAAAGAGTGAGATGTACAGAGTCTTATCCTGTGTCCAGTGTTATTAGATGTACTACAAAAATAACTAGGAAGTGTTTTGGGCCTGTCCATGTGGTCCTCTATCGAGAACCACCACCACCCACCACCAAATTGAAGAGTTACAATCAAGACGTTGAGCCCACTCAAAATGAGAACCACAAATATGCTTCTGTAGCCAGGCATTATACTCAGCAAAAGAGTAACATCTGCATCTGCATGTTCTAAGGTTTGGAAAGCGATCTGGGTAAGATTTAATGCTTGATATGGCTATGTCCATTTCCGGCATTTCTGTCTTCTCTTTTTGTTTTACTTAGGAAACTGAAAATGTCCTTTCCAGTACATCTATATATATAACTCCACAAACTTTACAACAATACACATACCCATCAAAAAATGTAACGGTCATTTCTATATAGAATAATTATAATAATAATTGTAATAAAAGGAACGTAGAGGTTTGGATGTATATATGCACGCACTAAGTATGCTATAACATCTGAAAGATGTAGAGTCTAACTATATTAACTGTAGTTACTAATAGATTACAAACTCATAGTTCAGCTTTTTTTTTTTTTTAATCAGCAAAATAAAGCTTTGTTGATGAAAAAAGCAATATACAAGCAAAAATACATCAACAAAGCAGGGAAGTGCACTAGGCATCATAGCTAACCTCTACAATCCCAACTAGGTTGGCACCGCAAAGGAAACAAAATCATTTGCTAGCACTTGACCCAAGATTGGTGAGAAATCAATCAAAGCAACCAACAAGAGAGAGAACAAAAACAGAACAAGAGCACCAAAACATCATTCACATGACCTATTGTCTGTCCCAATGACTAATTCATCAAAAAATCCCTCTACTGGGGCATTAGTTCAGCATATTAGCAATTCAACTAGCATTAGTAGCAGGACAGCAGTTCAATAGCAGTTCACCTTGATCCACATTGCTACTCCCACCTCATACAGCATTAGTCCAACCATCAAAAACCATCAATCAACATACATTGCTACTGCACACAAGCAACATACCACAAGCATAACATACCACAAGCATATCAGCCCAGGATCAACCATGCAGCTTGAACCATATCCAAGACCTTCAAAATGCTTACTTGAACCTTAACTCATGGTTCAGCTTGTTGGTATTTTTCCATAATGTTAGGTCCCATCTTGTCAAAACCCGCGAACAAACTTATTGATCGAGTTGTAATTTTCTGTGCATTTTTCTCTTCCTCGCTCGAGCGAAGAAGTCCTCGCTCGAGCGAAGGACTGCGTCTGGTTTAAAACCTGAAGGGGGTGAATGTACGCTCGAGCATAGAAAGGTGGCTCGAGCGAACAACTGCTTCCACATAAAAACCTGAAAGTGTTGTTTCCTCGCTCGAGCGAAGAGTTCGTGGCTCGAGCGAAGGCTCTAGTAGAAATCACGCAAGATAAGCTTCTCGCTCGAGCGAGAGAAGCCTCGCTCAAGCGAGCTTCAGAATCCGGAATTTTTCAAGTGTTTGGTTTCTTTCAGAACTAGGATTCTTTTTGGCTTTCTATAAGAAGATGGTTTTCTCCTAAAACTAGGGGACTGGTTTTCTAGATCTAATTCAAGGGTTCTAGAGTTTTGTTTGAAGTTTTCTTCTGAGATTTTTCATAGTTTTCCTTGATGTTCTTGAGAGAGTTCTAAACTTATGCATTGAGATTCATACATCAAGGAGGTTGATTCTTAAAATTCAAGTGAGTTCTCTTCGTTGGATTCCGAAGATTAAAAACGTAGAATTCAAAAGGTGTTTGATTCTACGCAGTCGTTAATTCGACAAGTGAAGTTGTGGTGTAGAATCAACTTCAGGATCAGTTCCATGACGAAGGCGTAGTGAAAGAGTTACAGAAGATTCAGAGACAAATTGACTGGGTTGGGTAATTTGCATGGTATCTTTGTAGTCTTTTAGTTCTTCAGTAGTGGATTAATCAGTGGCAGTTCGCCCGTGTTTTTTGATTACAATTGAAGGTTCTTCAATTGTGGTTTTTTCCACGTAAAAAATCGTTTGTGTCGATTTATTGTTTATTCTTGAAAACAAACAAACTAAAATCACTCTCGTAAGTGCTTGATGATTTTAGGTTGAGTGTTTTGAATTGTTGGGATTTGGAATACGTTAATCTTGATCTAATCACGAATCACGTAGGATTTTCACATAATAATACATAAAAAAATATATAAAATAAATTAAATAGAGATGACAAAACAATTTTTTTATTAAAAGGATAAAATACAGAATAAACGACACAACTAAAATACAAGAATGAATTAGATCACATTACTAATAGAACAAATTATTAACATGGATAACTAAAGATTAGAACTCATCTTTGTAAGCTATTTTTTTTGGAAAAATAAGAACAAATGATAAGAAAAGAAGCAAACCAAATCATGTACTAGATAGTTTCCTTAAAACAGATTCACCGCCTCCCGATGGATGCTGGAGATACGACGGCGTCTGTCTCCCACGATACGACGATCGAAACTAGCTAATGCAGAAGCACCTTCTGAATAGGTTCGACGAACTTGACAATTGTTGCACTCTCTCTAACAAGAACTAAAGAAGGGGCTAGCAAAAAAAGATAGAAAAAATTTTCTTTGACGGAAAAAACCTCCAACTTTTCATCTTAAAACACCATCTCCATTTTCCATTAAAATCCTTCCCAAAATTATCCTTCCAAGTTGGAGGGGAAAGGCCTCTACTTATACATGTAGGGGAATCCCTAGCCATGAAGGCTATACATCAATAGGCCATCAAATGCAATTAACCAAGGCCATCAACTCTAGCCATTAGGGCTAGAGTTACAAAGGTTGAAAACCTATGGCCACTAATATGGTTATCAGCTCTATCATCAAAATATGAGAGTTATAAAACTTTATATTTCTCATGTGTTTAATATATACAAATAAATATGTATATAATGATGTTTGCATAAACCAACTAGATGGATGACAAAATGGATACTAATGTTAGGTCACAACCCGATTCAAGCCCAATTCTCAAACACATGCACAAGCTAAGCCCAACATAATATAGCTTAACCCAATCTCCAGATTAAGTTCAAGTCCAAGACCAAGACCAAATCCAGCATATGCACAAGCATAAGCACAAACACAAGCCTAGGCTCAATCCAAACTAAGACTAAATCCAAATCTAAATTCAACTTTATTGATGCCTACTTTATGAAACAATTCTCATTCACAACTCAATGGTTTCGGCTCATTATTTTTGTATTGCAACCTTCTCACTTAAGAGAATACAAAACCAATCAGACCCACCTCAACCGACGGTTGGGTCCCACTTTAATTTCGAATTAAAGTTGCCAAAGACCCATTATTTTCCAACACAGCTTGACTACTTTACATCATTGTCCATGCTATTCTAAGTGTAACAAGAGGGGCACTTTGGAGATCATTAACCCTTACATCTTATTAGTCAAAAAAATTGCAATGAAAAAAAAGTCACAAGTGGTCCTATTGTTAGGGAGACTTGGCTTTTGTCAAGGCATAAAGATGCTAAAGTTTGAAATAACCCATGTCGTGTTGTTTTGAGCTTTGAGTCAAAATTTTGTCAATGCTAACCTAACCCTAACCTGTTTATCTAATCATGTTAGGTATTTTGACACTGGCTCTTACTCACTAACTGTCTCTAATTCGTTTTGTATCCAAAATGTTCACCCCTTATTTGCGGAAAACTATGCCATGTTCTATGAATGAGAATGGTTGAAGATAAAAAAAACAAAAAAACAAAAAAAAAAACAGGAGAATAAAAGAGTACCGAGCATTCTCAATGAAATGCAGTGAGCCGCAAGGCATTTCATAACAGCTGCTAATAAAACAAAAGGCATATTTTTCTTTTTATAAGCTGATGGTGACACTGCCTTTGGTGTGTCACATGAAGAGCATGTTACTCTTGGCTTTGCCTAAAAAACAAAACCCACCTATATGTAAAGACAAACACATATACATATATAGCTAAAAGCACTTGTAGAGAGAGAGAGAGAGATCAAAATTCAAATCTAACCCCTTTGAAACTGCAGTTTTACAGTACTTATCCAAACATGATCACTCAGAAACTGTAAACTACCCACAACACTATAGAAATCTTTTGGAGTCCCCAAGTCTGTTACTACATTTTCCCAAGTTAAATTTGTCATCTTGTAAGGACACTTGTTCAAAACTTGGTGAGAGAGATGAGATTAATGCATGTGCACAACATTCATTATCTACATCTACACATTTCAATATTGATTGAGCAGCCGAATTCATATAAGATTTTTTGATGGTATTTGAAAGAAAGATACTATACAAACTAACAAATTTTTCTTACATTCATGTGCCGTCTATTATATTATTGAAGCATGTTATGTTTCAATTTTCCAAGTTTCATTATTTCATGACACATCAGTTAATACTAGCACACTTTTCCTGCTGAAATCACTGTTTTTTCTCAAACCATTCAGAAAATATAGTAGATTCAAATCTTATTGCAATAAACAATTTTTTTTTTTCATTCATTTTTCCTCTGCTTTGGTACCAATCAATAGACATTGAGAAGAATTACATAAAGAGAAGCAGATATATGGGAAAAAAGTACAGAACTGTAAATAATAAATGAGTATACTATGGCGCTATTTGGGAAGTTTGGTTTTTGGTTTTTTTTTGTTGTTTTTTTTTTTTCACTAAAAGACAAATTGGTTACAAAACCAAAAAAAATTAATCCAAACAAAATATCACATCAAACCCCATAATCATTTCATTTTTTCTCTCACAAACATCACATCCAACCACAAAAAAACCCAACTATCTTCCCAAACACAAAAAAAAAAAAATTTCTCCAATAATATCCTACAACTAAAAAAACCTACAAAAAAACCCACTTCCCAAACACCCACTATATTATAGACTCACACACGCATTCAAGAAGTCTGCCATGAAATCATTATAACAAGAAAAATTGCATAGCTTATGGAGAAATGGTGTACAATCACAGGTCAGAGGAAGTTTTCAGCTATTGATGTTGCCCATCTATTACACTCAACAGCCATTGCTTCCTGATCCGAGCAACATGGGATTTGTACCCATCACATTCAAAAATGAATAAATAAGTCAAAAAATCAGTTTAACTCACATCGTAAAAAATTGAGAGAATTGTCTCTCCCTCAAAAATCAGAGTTTTCGGCTTTGAGGCTACATATTAGACAAGTCACTAGGGAATCGGTTGACTATTGTTCATCAAGCTCTCTGCACTTGGGCTCCATTCATTTCAACCAGAAATAAAGCTTTTTAAAAATGAAAAATAAAATAACAGTCAAGTGATGTGTGTACACCTATAAATGAGATTATTGTACCTTTAATGAAGTGTTTACATAGTTTGCAATGATAAACAGTGCATAATGAACCACATCAAGAAATCCCAAAACCAACATGTAAGCTACATACCAAAATGTTAAATTTTTGAACAAATTATCAAGCTTTCTGCTCTGTAACGGCAAAAGTATTAGAACCATGCCTAAACCATGTTTCCTCCCAAACCATATACGTATATACATTTGGCTACTAAACTGTTTTAGTCGCCAAAAGTCTTCACTTTTAGCTACTAATTCCATTTTAGTCGCCAATTCTGCTACTTTCAGCGACGAAAATTCTATTTTTAGTCCCCAATTCCGCTTTTTCTTGTAGTGTACAGCCTTAATTTTTTTTTTTTTAACAGTATATACAGCCTTAATGTGATCACAGAATTAATTGTTGAATTAACACAAATGTACATTCTCAAGCAAAGCCAGTCAATAAATGCATAGACTTGCCCTCAAATTTAACTTGTGATCTCTATCCATCTACGCCCAATATCTTTCTGTTGCTGGAATGCTTCTTACCCCATGACTTGGACATCAGGAAATCGATTGAATGGTTAGAAAATCACATGCAAATTTGATCATGGAACTTACTGATGCTTAGATTATGGACAAACTTGAGACTTCTAATGTCATGTAAAAATCTAGCAAACATAAACAAGTCAAGCAAGTACAGGATACATATTCATTCCCAAATTTCTCATTTGGTAGTGATGAAATTGTACTGACCAAATTTCATTTGAATTTCAAAGAAGGCTAAATTAATGTAATCTTATCATCAGGTGGAACAGAGGCCATCCACTAAGGTCCCAAAATTGCACCCACAACGTGTAGGTTCTAGTTTGTGTTGTAAAATAAATTACCACAAAGTCAAGAGAAGGTTAGAACAGCCCCACACGAGAGAAAAGGCTTGCAATAGAATAAACTCAACCAATTGCCATAATGCACAATTTGAGTACACAACAAATTGCAATTTAACATTACTGCAAAATAGCACTTTAGAACATTTCATCGATCTCTGGGCTTCAATGTACTACCGACTGTTTGAATTGAAGACTACATAGTACGGACTTAATCATGATGAATACAACTCATATATTCATTGAGCAGCCCATAATATGGTTGTGTTACATATTTAATTGTTGAGAACCGAGATCAAATAAACACAATGACAAAAAGTGCTAGGTGTGTTATGACACCATCAAACATAGGATTCCACAATACTGTATTTTTTTTATTTTTTATTTTTCTATTTTGGCACAAGAAAAGAACATTCATTAATACATACAAAAAATAACACAGTTCAAGAAACAACAACCAACAACATGAATAAGCCTTACAAACACTCAAGCGAAAACAAAAAACACCACTAGAGGTAACATATAGACCTTAATTGAGACCAGATGTGAAGCTAACAGTAGATTGACTAGAGGCTATAAAGTAGGCCTCCCCATGAGAAGAAAAGATACAAGAAAATGTTGCAAACCGGGCTAAGGAAAATGCAGCTGTGAGCAAACTCCGTGGCTATAGAGATAATTCGCATGAATGAAAGATTGTGCAAAACCAAAATCCAAAAACCATTGAGCTGTCACCACCTGGATATCTTTACTGCCCTCCATCTGCTGAAATAGAGTCTCAGTTCAAAAAATAATATTGATATGCAAAACATTGTGCTTATGATCTCATTTAAGAGCAGAAAGAGATGCAGCTAGTGGAGCACAAGGCCTGTGCATGGTATGATCTTGAAATTTGGATTTCAAATTCTTTCAAGTCTTTAAAAGTTTGGTGAATGGACAATGACATTAGAATAAAATGTCTAGATATGTAGACTATTTGAACAGTGGTTTTCTCATGAAGTCTATGGAATGCTGAACCAAGTGATCAAATCATCATTTTCCTGCAAAACTACAACAGAGATTGCATATCATATGGCCTTCCCACTTTAATGTTCCCAGGACTAATAGGAGAAGCAAGGGGCCATTCATTTTGCATATTCAAACAATAAACGAGGATTGACCAACAGAATTAACTATAGTAGAATTCAGGTCGTTTTAATGATAGTTTCAGAATTTGCTTGCACTAAAGCCAGTGGAAAGCTAAAGCAAGGCAAAGGTGTTATTTTCTTGTACTAAATTCATCGGAATATGTGATTTAAAGTTCAATTGTGACACTGCTCTTGATACAAATCTCGACTTGCTTAGACTCTGCAATTATCACTGTAACAATAAGCAAAAGCTGGTTGAATATGTTTAACTTCAGCAAATCAAAATTAGTCCACAAGCTTCTCTGCATTTTGAAGATTGTCATAAAATAAAGTTTCCAAGTGGGTTCTTATGCATTGAATAGTAGTAGGTTGATTTTTGGGTTCTTATGCATTGAATAGTAGTAGGTTGATTTTTGAAAGGGAATGGGTTGATTCTTTAGTTTTGTTTTGTCTTCACACCCAGCCATTGTAGCCTTTGGACAAACGGGGAGAAAAAAATGAAAAAGTTAATTTTCTCTGCAAGGATGCCTTGTAAATGTTGGAGTATGATTAATTATTCATGTTTTTCAAGAAGTGATGATAGTAGCTAAGCACAAGATTTCACATACTAATTTTCTAATATCTCCATTCTATGAACAAAGGCATGTTATTAGATTCATAAACAATACTAGAAAAAATTCTACCCTGCACACGAACAACAAAGGAGAATCGCATCATGTGTTGTATGCAAACATAAAACAAGTCACCTAAGTTGCATAAAATCATATTTCTCTAACACAATTGAGCCATGAGATTGCAATAGTGGCCACTCTGAGAACATCATAAGAATTTTTTAACCTAGTACCACAATACTCTGAAAATTTTGTTTTGACATAGTTTCGGATCATTGAAGTCACAAATATCACCATTGTTTTCTGTTTCATTCATAAACTACCATTTTCATCTATTTAGTTCCTAAAGTTTTGAATTTATGTTTTTGTAGTCCAATTGGAGACAATTATACAAATAAATAACTTCTCTTTTTTTTGGATAAATTATACAAATAAATAACTGTTAAAACTTAATTTGATTTAAAAAAATGTTATTTGAGAAATTGAACATCTGCGCGCAGCCTTAGCAGCATGTCAAGCCTGCAGCCTTGGCAGCATGGAAACCTGGCTTGCGCGCAGCCTAGGCAGCGCGGCATGCCCGCGACCTAGCCAGTATGGTTGCTTGGCCTGCGCGCAGCCTTAGCAGCTTGGCATATCCACGGCCCAAGCAGCTTGGCAGCCTGGCCTGCGCGCGACCTTGGCAGCATGTCAAGCCTTAGGCCTAGGCAACATGGCATGCCTGCGGCCTAGCCAGCATGGCTGTCTGGCATGCGCACGACCTTTGCAGCATGGCATGCTCGCGACCTAAGCAGCATGGTAGCTTAGCTTAACAAAACACTAATTTTTCATATTATTTTGAATAAATTACAACCTACAACCAACGTAATGGGTGTTTAATTGTATGATTTAAGTTGTTGAAATTATAAAATTACCTCTTCTTCTTCTTCTTTTTTCAACAGTTATTGATTTTTACAATCGTCTCTAATTGGACCACATGAATAAAAATTAGAAATTTAATGGATTAAATACACAAAATTGATAGCTTAAAGATGAAATAAAATAAAATATGTTGATAGTTTAGAGATAAAAGTGAAATTAACCCTTAAAAAAAAGAAGGAAAGGAAATGAAAGAGAGGGGAAAGAAAGTAAACATGGGACAACCAACCAACCTGTTGTAAATGTAGAGTAAGATCCAATAGGGCTCAGTCACTCGATTATTATAATATGATGGAAGACACGTGGTGAACTTTGTAGAAGTCCTCTCCTCCTTCTCTAACCCTGTCTCTGAGTGCTTTAGATGCGTATTTAATATACAATTCATGGAGGGTGGTAATGAACCTCAATCCGTCTGGAATCTCCTTCAATTTTTCACAATAGCTAATTTGTAAACGGAAGAGACAGGGCATGGCTCCCTGTTCCACCCTCCACTCCTCCAAGTTTTCAATTTGCCTGAGCTCTAATGATTTGAGTTTAGGAAAACCTCCTCCTCCACTACTGCTGCTGGATGGCGCTGTTGTTATTGTTAGTGGTGGTGCAGAAGAACAAACCATCTCCTTCCCAATGTAAGAATTAAAATCCAAGATGAGAGTCCTTAAGTTGGGCAACTTCTCCAATGTTGGCATTGGGTCTTCCTCTAGTTCAGTAAAGTACAAGGTTAACTTGGTGAGACTTGGGGGGAATTGGTCTGGCAATTTCTTAACCATATTCAAGGACCCACATAAATGCAATTTGTGAAGATGGTGGCATCCTAAAAGTTGCCTTAAAAGGCTTTGCTCTTCTTCCGTTCGGAAATCTCCTCTAATCGAGAAGTTTGAATTGTTGAGGAGGATTGGAGATTTAAGGATCACTGCCAAGTCTACGGGGGCTACCCAACCAACTTCAACTTTTCGAAGATTTGTCAGTTTGGGAAAGTATCTAACATCACAATACTTTGTATCAAAGGCTTCTAGCGTCTCCAATTTGCTCAAACCATCCAATCGCAACTTACTTGTACCAGTCAGCTCGATTCGTTCAGGAAGATATAGATGTCTCAATTGTTCCAACCTCCACAGGACATTGGGTATTTCTAGATTTGCATATGTCCTTAGATCTAGGGTTTGGAGGAATCTCAAGTTGCCTATAGAAGAAGGCACACTTGTAATATTAGAATCTTTTATATTTAAATATCTCAAGTGAAATAGGTTTCCTATGTCTCTCGGCAACATCCCGTTCTCTCCTTTGATATCCATTCTTTCAACATCTAAAATTCTAAGCAACTTGAAGCCCTTGAGAAGTGATATTATCTGTTCCCAATTAGAACTTTTCAAATTGTTTCCAAAGCAGTAAAATTTGCATGACCGGAGTTGGTCGTGATTAGTTAATTCGTGGAGATCAATATATTCTCGCCTTATATTGTTCGCATCATCATGATCACCCAAATAGTACACAACAAGCCTACGAATTGTAGTCAACGGTGACGATGAAGATGATGAGGCAGAGTTCTCCCATTTGAGCTGTTGATTATCAAAGGCTTCAACGCGAACAACCTTGAGAAAATTCTCCTCTTGAGTTTTCAACAAGCATAAGTCCCGCATGAGATCGTGGAGGCGACAAACTCTAATCCTTCTGTTGAACCCATTTAATTCGATTTGAACCATGCATCTTTGTACTAGCTCACTTAAATAACTCATTCCAACATCCAACATTGTCTCTTCTACCCTCATTTCTCCTACTTGTGCTGGTGGTACCGATGATGACACAATGCCTTCAGCCATCCACATTTGAACTAATTTTTCTGCACATATATAATAATCTTCAGGAAGATGGCTCAAATACAGAAAGCATGCCTTGAGATGGTACGGCAAGTCTTGGTAACTTAAAGCTAAAATGTCTGATACTGGAACTCCTCCGTGGCTGGCTTTACCCTTCTTGTTTAAGTAATAACTGATGTTTCTACTCACCATCTCCCACTCCCCCATCCTGTGTTTGTTTGCTAGAAGTCCTCCTAATACCACAATGGCCAATGGTAGACCACCACAGTGCTTCACCATTTCCTTCCCTAACTCCATCATTTTAGTGCTCAATTCAAATTCTGCACAGAAAAAATAAGTCATCTATCATTAAGTTTGTAAATTAAGGATTAAGGATTGGGAAGTTCCTATGATTATCATATGTACAATGAGCCATGAGCCATGAGCCATGAGAAGAAGATAACATAGGGTCATACAATCTGGTCTTGAACCTAAAATTAGTCACTTCCAATTTTTTGCACTTTGTGTAATTGACTTTATGTTTTATCTTAAAATGGTGTGCATATAGTATGTACCTCATAATAACAATATAAGAATTCGTAATTTTCATCATAAAATGACATAATTTTTCTAAAGTGTAACCTTTCGCTTATCACAAAAAAATATAATGTTTTTTTTTTTTTTTCACAATATGGTATAACTTTGCCATTGGTAACTTGAGGTACACACCATAACTTTATCATTTGTGACTTTTTTCACAAAGTGACATAGCATATCACAAATATTCATACTTGCATCACAAAAATCGTGTAACTTTTCTTACAATTACAAATAAAACTTTTGAGAATTGTGCCTAATGAAGTCCTAAATTCAATAAATTTCCTCATTTTCCTTCTTATAGTTTAAGTAGTAGGCAATGAAATAAATACTTAAACATGATTTTATCTACCTTGAAATAATATGCTTTTATTTGAAAATAGTATTTAAAAGGGTAAAGTTGCAGTAAATTTTTTTTGGTTTGTTTTGAATAAGAGTTCTCATAGCTAAGTTAGAAAACAACCTTGCTGAACCAAATTAATTGAATTAATTGGATAAACACATAAAAGAAGAAAATTTTTTTGTGCTCAAGATTCCATAATATAAACTTGTAATGATGGTCCAATATGAAAAAGCAACTGTATTTTTCTAGAACTCTTTTTCCAATGAGTTATGTTAAAAACCCCAAATAAATTATTAAATTTTCTACCAAACCTCTCACATGGGTGTACGATCCACACACGTGATTTGTGTGGTTCTCATACCCATGTGAGAGATTTGATAGAAAATTTGATAATTAATTTGAGATTCATAGCATTTTCCTTTTCGAATTAATAAAATAGTAGTTTTCGTTAAAATAATAGAATTATTAAAGTTCTATGGTTTGCTTTAAATCCAAAATTTTCATATTTTATGAGAATATGTAGTTAAAGTGGTGTTTAGAAAGATATTAAAATAGTCAAAAAGTTACTAAAAAAGGTTTTAAAAAGTCATACTAAAAAGTCAAAAAATTGTTCTCATTTTTCCTACCTTTTACACGTTTTTTTTCTTTCTGTAAAAAGCTAAAAAAATATTTCCCAAATACTTTTTCCTCCTCCTATTTTAACTAAGCCAAAAAAACACTCGCCAAACCAACCCTTAAGTTTAAGATCAATGGAAAAGATTTTCATATATTTGTTGACATTATAGTTGGTATTGTTGACCCCATTTTGTGAGGCACACGGTTAAGAAAATTTAAAGATGCATAGCTTTTGAAAAAAAAAGTACCCAATTTTAGTATGGTAATTTGCTCAATTTGATCTTGTGGGTGTGAATTGCACTTTTGATCATTTTTTAGGGGGCAAATTTTGGAAACTTGTGTGAATTAGAGCAGGATTTGACACCTTAATTAGCAGAGTAGGTTACTAATGTTAATAAATATTGTTACAAGTATTACAATAATGTTATATCTCTTAATTTATCGCTTCTAAATGACCCTTAATGATAGGATATTGAGATTAAACACTATATGATGGAATAGTTGACAAATCAAAATTTAACACTTGACAGATACATCATTATGAATATTTTTAGGGGTGATCATTAAGTGTCTCAAGTATTTTTCCAAGTATTAATAATATTTATAAAATTACCTCAATACTTCCTAATGGAGAACAAAAAAAATACAAGAAATAAGTAAAAACTAATTTGTGTTGAGTCATCGCTGTTAATTATATTTTAGAGAAATATTATTTATCACTCCCATTTACATCATTTTTACTTCATTTCTTAAGTGTATTCATGCAATAAATACCATTTGTATATATTAGGAAAAATTATATAATATACCAGTATTGTTACGCTTTTGCTGACCAATTTTACCGCGACAGTGGTGCTGTGCCCCCAAAACGGCACCGTTTGCTTCTCTTTTTTTTTTTTTGTTTTTTTTTTTTTTTTATCTTTGCTCTTATTTCTTAATTTATATTTAATTATATATGTATTTTATTTCTTTAGATAAATAGCATTAGTATAACACCACTAGTATGTATAAGAAAATTAATTTAAAAATATTCAGAATATAAATATATGAAAAAGATTTACATCAATAATAAATTTAAAGTAAATTACACTTTGCCCCACTTTCTCCCTTTGAACTTAAAGTTTTTTTTTTTTTCATTTTGATCCTTTATATTTTAATTTCTTTTCCAATTTACTCTTAAAGCTAACTTTTGTTCAAAACTAGACAGAAGATGTCATAATAACTGTCATATAATATAAAAAATATAGGGTAAATTACACTGACACTCCCTGAGATTTGGTCCAATTACATCTTACCCTCTGATGTTATATAAATTATATTCTCACTCATGTGGTTAATAGTCTCATTTTCACAAACCTTACTGTTTATATAAAAGACAACAACTCTTGTTAGAAAAATAAAGGAAATTACATTTAAAAAAAAAAAAAGTGAAGCAAAAGCAAAAAAAAAGAAAAAAGAAGAAAGAAGAAGTAAAGCAAAGCAAAAAAAGAGAGAATGTAGAAATTCAATATCTTTTTGATATCAACGTTAATTCCATCCAAATAACTACAATGACAGGGGATTCAGTGTAATTTTCCAAACGTCAAAGGTGATATGTATTAAACTCAAACTTCATGGGGTGTAAGTGTAATTTATCCAAAAATATATTATTATATCAGGGTTTAAGTTCATGTTAGAGATGTGAGTTATATATAATAAATATTTTTATGTCACGTGACTGTCAATGTGTCATTTTCTGTATAATTTTTAACATAAATTAGCTTTAGGAGTAACGTGAGAAAAACTTGAAACATAAAAGACAAAAATGGGAAAAAATAAACTTTTAAGTGTCAAAATGGGAAAGTGGCCAAACATAAAAAGGGCAAAGTGTAATTTACCCATAAATTTACACGGGTAACTTATACTTTGCCCTTTTATGTTTGGTCATTTTGTCACCTTGGTTGTATTTATTTATTTATTCTACTTTGGCCATTTTTTTCATATTCAGAATTTATTTTTACTCTTTAAAGAAAATTTCTAAAATATTTAAATTTTGAGTACTGCTTTTTCTTGCATAATTTTTTTGTAAATATAAATAGAATTGTAAAAAATATATTAAAATGTGTAAAAAGTGTATAAATTAAAATATATAAAAATATTTTAGTTTGTTTAAAATTTGTATTGAGATTCTAAATTTTTTGACATATTTTTTTTCTTGTTAAAAATTTGTTAAATTGTAACATGACCCTAATTTTTAATACAGGAAAAAAAAGGAAAAAAATTCTGAATATAAAAGGAGCCAAGGTAAAAAAAATGGCCAAAGTAAAAAAATAAAAATAAAAAGTGTCAAAAGTAAAAAATAGCCAAACATAAAAGGGGGCAAAGTATAATTTACCATATAAATTTATTATTGATGGAAAAAATTCTGAATATAAAAGGAGCCAAAGTAAAAAAAAAAAAAAAAAAAAGGTTCAAAGTAAAAGAATAAAAATAAAAGGGTTAAAGTAAAAAAATGACTAAACATAAAATGGACGAAATATAATTTACCGTGTAGATTTATCATTGATGCAAAACTCATTCATATGTTTATATTCTGATTACTCTTAAATTAATTTTCTTATACATTATATTGGTGTTGTTCTAATGCTATTCATTTAAAAATATAAAATACATATATAATTAAATATAAATTAAAGAAATAAAGCAACAAGCAGTTAAAAAATTTGGAAGTGACCAGAATCGTTTTTTAACTAATTAAAAAAAACAAACAAACAAAACAAAACCAAACAAACGGTGTCGTTTTCATAGCACAACACCATTATTGTACCAAAAGCGCCCCGTGTCCATTTTACCAATACCCCCAAAAAAATTGAGCCCAGATCCTCGGCCACTATTTCCTGCGGCGGGTCAAAAATGATGTCGTTTTAATTATTTATTTATTTTGAAATTTTGAAATTTTTTTGGTATCCCCTTTTTTCTCTTCTCTATCACCTAACCTAACCTAACAGAGAGACGAACTGATAGACGGAGAAGAAGGCGGAGGGACGCGACGGCAAAGGAGAAATGCAGAGGATGGCGGGCGACGGTGACTCCGATGGCAACGCAACGGAGGCAAGGCGAGATTCTGGCGGCGACGAGTTTTATTCCACAACCCTCATCATCATTCTCATTTGTTCCTATTTTATATGTTATATATATATATATATATGATTTCTTGAGTTAGATTTGTTGTTGATTTCTTAAATGGGTTTGATAAGTAGTTTAATTTCTTGAGTTTTATGGATTTGATGATTTAGGGTCATTTACAATGGTTTTCTTCCATGATATCATATTTTTGCGAATGAGGGATTTTGATTTGATAATAAATTTTGTAGACAGATTCATAGAAGAATCCATGGCGATGATGGTGATGAGGAGCGAAATGAATGGTGAATTGATCGAGAATGCTGTCGGTGTGATAAGCGAGGTCTCTGACATGGTGAACCCAAGTTTGGAGCTCTGGATCAGTGTCTTCAATTGCATCAGCAACTCTTAAGAAGGCACTCATGCTCTGAAGCTCGTCTTTGATGAACACAATTTCTACCTGAACTCCACCCAATGATTTCAACTCTTTTTCAACCAAGCTTGAAAGCTTTTTGAGCAAGAAGCTCACTGCACTTTCTGCCATTGTTAATGAGAGAGAGAGAGAGAGAGAGAGAGAGAGAGAGAGAGAAGCTTCAAAGCGTGTTTGCCTACCCAAGTTGAGTCTAGATCATCTGCCGTTTGGAAGTGAAGAAACATTTCCAAAACCATGGTTGGATCACTATTTCTTAATCATATAAGATTGAAGAGCTACTAAAAGATTTGATCCAACAACTGATTGATGAAGTCAAACAACCTCTCCCTCAAAGGTTAGGTGAGGGTTGTGGGACAAAATAAATGACACAGAAGAGAAAAGTGAGGAGACCAAAAAAATTTCAAAAAGTACAAAAATAATAATCAAAATGACGTCGTTTTTTACTCGCCGCAGGAAACAGCGGCCCAGGATCCGAACTCAAAAAAATTGGTGTCCCATATGTCTACTTTTTGTAGTGATTGATTAAGGTATTGATCATAACTTATTATTTTATTAATGAGGACTTAATTATGATCTATTATTAGTAGGGATGTAAGAAAAATCGAAAAAATCGACCAAATCGATTGAACCGGACCACACCTGCTATATTTGGTTTGTTTTTTTAACAAGAATCAGTCTGTGCAGTTTTTAAATTTAATTTTTTTTTTTCAGTTTTCAGTTCGATATCGGTTTAAGCATCTTGTGCACCGATCTAAACCGAAACCGACCGCTTCAACATATATTGTATTTATAATATATATATATAATCTAATAATATAATGATATTAATAAGTATAATAAATTATTAATCTTAATTAATTAACCTTATCATCATTATAACCTAAGTTGGTAAACTCTTATTATATATAATCTTAACTCTAACTCATTATTCTTGAAACCTTAGTATTTTTAA
Organism: Camellia granthamiana; assembly: GCA_036172215.1. Lineage (NCBI taxonomy): Eukaryota > Viridiplantae > Streptophyta > Magnoliopsida > Ericales > Theaceae > Camellia > Camellia granthamiana. Next base: position 72,694,990 of record CM069908.1, on the reverse strand, counting down.
ACTTTTTTTTTGTTTTTATTTTTGTTAATTTAGGAATTGAAAAGTATGTATTAAATGAATGGATTGGATATGTATGAAATGGTTAACAAATAACTAATTTAATGTTTTTATATAGATTAATGATTATATTTAAAAGTGGTTCAAGTTTGAAAAATCCTATACCGATTAAACCACACCAAACCGAACTGTTTCAATTGGTTCGGTTCAATGCGGTTCAATGAGAGAAGCGGTCTGTATCGGTATTCAAAATAATAAAACCGACGTCATTGGTTCGGTGTAATTTTTTACCTAAATACCGACCGTACCGAACCGATTACATCCATAATTGTTAGGTTGGTTATGACTAAAACGATTTTAGGTTATGCCTCAAGTAGTATGCGGTTATTACATGTTAATTATGACTTAGGCCCCATTTGTTTTCAAAGGTAGAATTGAGGGGATTGATAGTAAGGGGATTAATAGTGAGGGGATTGATAGTAAAGGGATTAAGTAAAATTGTGTTTGTTTTGATGATAGTTGTTATTGTAGGGATTGTCAAATTATTTTTATATAAAATAGTAAAACAAATAAAAAAATACAAAAACATTAAACATTAATGTTCAAAAAAAATGGCCAACATGTAAAAAATTAAAAATTTCCAAAATAAAAATAAAACAAATAAAACAATGATTTTTACTTAACAAAAAATACAAAAAAAATTAAACATTAATGTTCAAAAACAAATGCCTAACATGTAAAAAAATAAATAAAAAAAAATTAGTCTGGACTATTTTTCTAATACCACATCCACTTCCTTCCTCCAATCCCCCTTCCAATGCCCAACCTAATCCCCTCTTCCATCTCAATCCCTTTCCCAAATCTACAAACAAACACAACATTAAATGGATCCCACTTCTATCCTAATCTCATCCCTCCCTCTATACCCAAAACAAACAGGGCCTTATTTGTGCAATAGTGTGCAATAATGATCTATTGTGATTCTTTTATGGGTAAATTATACTGACACCCCTTGAGATTTCTGTTTAAGATAGATTCTCCCCACATTTGAAAAATTACATTCCCCTTCCTGATATTTATAATCTCATTACAAATTGCCCACTGAATTGCTGATATTGCCCTTTTTTTGACCATTTCTTCATATCATCATGAATGCATTCTACAATTTTCTATCATTAACTTCTACTTAAATATATTCTTATTGAGTGATGATATACAAATATAAAATTTTCAAACACAATAATATAGTTTAATGGTAATCTTTCACTTTAAAACATAACGCCCATAAACATGATTTATATTTATAATAATATCACTACCACAAAATTTTTATGATATTTTTTATATAAATTTTATATACAAATATACTCTTTCATTTTTATTTCCACCATTATATCTAGATTAGATCAATTTAATCTAGATATATTATAAAATATAAAATTTGTAAAAAAAATTTAAAAAAAAAAAATCATTGAATACAACAAAATAAGATAATGTATTGAATTTATATATATATATTTGTATTTAGTGAATTATAGAAAAATCACAAAATACTATACTTCTTAAAGTGTATCTAGATTAGGTGTATCTAAACAAAATTGTTTAAAATATTCAAAAAAATTTAGTAAGAAAACACAAAAAAATTCAAAAAAATCAATTTTTTGTGTGAGTTAAACCAAAGAAAATGATTGTTATTCCTTTGAAATGACATAAACAAAATATCCGTATTATTTTATTATTTTATATGTATAAAAGTTAAGGGGCAAATATGTCATTTGAATATGACAGGGGGTAAGTGTAATTTTTTAAATGTGAGGAAGAATCTGTATTAAACAGAAACCTCGAGAGGTGTCAATATAATTTACCCTTTCTTTTTTTTATTTATAACCAATGATTGGAGTACATAAAGTGTTGTCAAAATCACAAAATGTCATAACTTATATATAAAACATATACATATGATATTTAAAATAGGTAGAACTCATAATACCGCGTGAAAACCTCTATAAAATTTTAAAAAATTAAATAAAATATTTGGGCAATATATAACACTCCCTTCTAGAGACACTATCAAAGACATCCCAATTTAAAAATTGAAAATTTGAGCGTTACTTTTACCGTGTAGGGTGGATGATGTTATTAATTACCTGTAGATGCTTTCTTTTCAAACAGTTCCCAGCTCTCATCTTTAGTTAAATGCCTCAATTTATGCAATTGATCAGCGTATGAAGCCACTTCTTCTATGCGAGTAGTTACCAGTATTTTGCTACCTGCATCTTTTTTATTTGGGAAAGCTGTACTCAAAATTTCCCAATCTTGAGCCTTCCAAATGTCATCAATAACCACCAAACATTTCTTCTGACTTTGGACTTCGAAAAGCTTCTCAACTAGCTCCTCATGCTTCATTAGTTTGATTTGTTCTCTCCATTCAGTGCCAAGTTTGATTAGAATCCCTTCCAAAACTTCTCTAACATTACATTGTTGAGATATAAAAGCCCATGCAAAAGAATCAAAATGACGCCTAACATCATTGTGATTGTAAACTTTCTTAGCAAGGGTGGTCTTGCCAAGACCGCCCATCCCCCAAATGGAAACAACTCGACATTGTCTCTCTTCCTTCACCAAATGTTCCACTATTGTTTGTATGTCATCATCTAAGCCAACAATATCCTCCTCCACGATATGAGGATAAGACCGCCTTAGCAGTCGTTGCTTCTCAGAACTCGAACTTTCTCCTTCACGTATTGCACTTATGCCATAAGTCTCTAAACTTGTCCTGATGCTAGCGATCTTGGTTTTAATAGAGTTGATCTCCACCCCGACCTTATGGATGGCTATACAACCTTTGAACTTGAAGACACAAGAATACCTCATAAGGACATTGAGGATACTACCTGTTTCCCTCCTGAATCCAACTTTGATGATGAATGTGTCAATTACAGCCTCAGCATCATAAGCAGCTTCTCTGATCTCAGCAACCCAGTTGTGGACTCTCTCATCTCCTTTTTCTCGCTTTGCAGCTGCATCTTTCAAAAAGCATTGCATTCGATTCAACTCCTTTTGCATTTCCTCAACTTGGCCGCTAACTCCACGCAAGAAATTCGCTTCTTGGATGAGCACCTCTCCCAGCCTTTTTACCACAAATGAAACAAAAGGCCCAGCTATACTTTCTGCCATAGTTGCCGAGTCTTCTTCTTTCTTTCACTAATTCAACAAGGAAAAATAAGAAAGACAGAAAGCAAGCAGTAGTAGCAGCAGCAGAAGCAAACCTTTAGTACAATGCTAATACAAACCACTGCTAATGATAAATAAATAACGGTTAATTACACTTTTCCACCTATAATTTTACTCAAATTTTATTTTAGTCGTCATAATTTTTAATTTGAACAATTTGATCATTACATCATTTTAAGTCTAATTTTAATTTGATTCTTTTGTCAAAATTGGGAGTTAAAATTAATAATTTTGAGATACTTTTCAATTTTCTAAGGTTTTAATTTGGTCATTTTGTCTAAATTAGGGGTTAAAATTAACAATTTTGGGACACTTGTCAAATTTTTAATATTTCAATTTGGTCATTATGTCAACTCCAAGGGGTTGGCATAGTGGGTGCAACTTGGGGCCTAGGGGTGTGCTCCCTCTAGGTCTCAAGATCAACTCCCATTAGGAGCAATCCATTCCTTGGGGTTGCGCACGTGAACTCTGCTAGAGATTTTCCTGATCTACGTAGAAGGGACGCTTTGCGTGGGTGTTGGGATTAGTTGAGGTGAGCATAAGCTGGCCAGAGATTTGCCCAATTCATGTGAAAGGGACATTTGCATGGGTCCTATGATTAGTCGAGGTACACATAAGCTGTCTCGAACACCCAGTCATCAAAAAAAAAAAAAAATGATCATTACAAGGGTGTTTGTTTAGACTTTTTTAAGCCAGCTTTTAGCTTTGGAAAAATTATTTTGGACTGTTTGGTTATACTTATTTCAAACAGCTTTTGATTCTAACATCTTATTTTAACTCAAAAAAGTTGATTCTGAGAAGCTACTCACCCCTTACTTCTGATTATCAATTTCTGATGTGGACATGTTAATTTACGGTTATACTCTTAGATTTTTTTTATTTTTTATTTTTTTAAAAATAGAAAAAGACCCAAATGGACTATAGATTATTATTTTATTTTTTTTTTTTTATGAGAAATGTAGACAAGTAGTGAATAACAAAAAATAAAAATTAATTGAAAAAGCAACTTCATAGCCTATTTAACAAACACTACTTAGCAACTTAAAACTATAATTCAACAACTACACCAAACAGATTAACAACTTTTGATTAAAGCTATAATCTATACTCTGTTAAGCTATAATCTATAATCTGTAATATGTTTTAACAGCTACACCAAACGGGGCCTATGTCTAAATTAGAGGTTAAGATTAACAATTTAAAACACTAGTTGAGATGAGCATAAACTGGCCAGAGATTTGCCCAATTCACGTGAAAGGGACATTTGAACTGTTCCTACAATTAATCAAGGTATGCATAGGCTGTCTTGAACACCCAATCATCAAAAAAAAATTTGATCATTATGTCTAAATTAGAGGTTAAAATTAACAATTTAAAACACTTGTCAATTTCTGAATATGTACAAGTAAACAAGAATTAAAATGAAAAGAACAAATTGTTTAAACTATATTTAGATAATGTATTCGAATAAAAATTATAAATAAATAAATAAAATGTTAATAAAATATAATTATATTTCTGCAAATCTCGTTCCACGTTTATAAAGGCAAGGTTACAGTCCACCCACATGGTGGACAACTCACAATTTTTGGCTGTCCACAAGCGGACAACTTACGTGCTTGACAACTCTTCAAAGACCTCCCTTCTACTCTCATTGAAACCTGAGCCCGTCTGTAGCATGTGATTGAATTCTATTGGTATCTCAATGGTGAGTTCCTTTCTTTAAATTAGATTAAATCAAGCCGATAACCGACTATCCCGGGACCTGAGCCCATGGATGTAGTAATGACACATAAGAACAACCTTTTTGATGTTGAAAAAAAAAATGTGAGGGAACTAATTGTAGGACAAATTTGAGAGGCCATACACAGCTGTATGTTATGGGTTTTGCTGCATTTCTTCCCAAGTGGTGCTTATTTTTGAGAATATTTTATGATATATTTATTGAGTTAGCGAGAAGTCTTTGTTCTTGGGTTAACATTCGCCTTGTTAGAGCATCTCTAATGATCTGTCATTGGAGTTGCCAAAGCTATTTTATAGCAGGTGTGCACAAAAAATGCTCTCCAGTGGTCTGCCATATCCCCTGCTAAATTATAACAATGCTATAACTGATGCCGAATTTAACAGGAGTTTTGGCAATTGCCAAACTTGCCAGCTCAACAACAACCAACCGTTTTTTTATTTCCCACCAACAAACAACCAATAGTAACAAACAAGAATTGAACAAAAGAATACCAAGAAAAATTTAAATTTCCTTCAAATTTTTACAAAGAAACTTTCAAAAATAAATTATACAACAAATATTTTTAGAGAAAAAAACAGATCAAAAAATAAGGGGAAAAAATAAAGGTTGTAGGAACAAAATATTAAGGATAAAAAAAAGGGGGGGAAAAATACCTGAAGAAGAGCTCCGACAAATCTCAGTAAAAAGAGGGAAGAATACAAAAACCTTAATATTTCCAAGCTATGTGTAAAATCCCACAACGAACAGATGGGTATTCGACTTTAGCAACCCAGAAAAAGCACCCCAATCCTCATAGGATTCGGCTTCAATAGATGGGAATTCAAGTTTTGTTGCGATTGGAATATTGTCAGTTTAGTGGTCTATAGAGAAGAAGCAATAAGAATCGGACTCATCTACGAGAATGAATCATCGAGTGAAGTAGGTTTGGACGAGATCGGAGACCAGAGTGCCATGAACGAGATAAGGACTTGAACCGACAAAGAGATTTGACGGGTAGAAGAGAGATAATGGAAGATGAAAGATAAACAAAGAGAGAGGTCAAAAAACAAAGGAGATCAGAAGGGAGAGAGAGAGAGAGAGAGTGTGGAAGGATTTGGAATGGAAATGAATTTTTGTTTCTTTAGGATCTGGAAATGATCAGTGGGTGAGGGGCGTTTGGGATGATCAGGAATGGAAATCTAATTTTTTTTTTTTAAAAAAAAGTTTTTAAAATGTCATAAAAGACAAAAAAAAAAATGCATAATAAAAAAATTACTAAAAAATCTATAGTCAAATATTTGACTTTGATAAAAGGTCACCAGGTTGCATTTATTAAAGTTTTTTATTTAAGTATTATTGGATATTTTAAAAAAAATATTCACATTTAATGTTTTATAATTTTAAATAAGATTTTTAATAAAAATGTTAATGTCTTTAAATAAGATTTTTAATAAAAATGTTAATGTCTATCAAATTATTCATATCTTTTTAATATGTAATGAAAAATTTATACAAAATTCTCATACAGAATTAATTGACATCGTGCAATTTCTTCATTTTCAACCTACACTTTTTAGGTTCACAATACTTTGTTTGAATTGAGTTCTTTTTGAGAGGAAAGAAAATTAAAAATAAAATAAAATAAAAATTTCTATCCGCGGTGACGATGTAGCTCAAGAACCAATTTTGTACGTTTCACGTGGTGCGCAACCAGCCCATTGTTTTTTTAACTCTTTAGCCACTTGCCTGATTTGTGTAATTTGGTAAAGTCTAGATGGACAAAATTAAATATACTAAAATTCTTACTAAATTTTTTATTATCAAACATTGTTGAATGTCCAAGTACTAGGCATGATCTGTGCCTGAAGGCTCTGTCAACAATTTTTTTAGTATCACATGTTACGAAACTCAATGATAATATATCAATTCAAAATGGTAATATCACTCCGACTTAAAACTTCACATATAAGAAACTAAAATTTCTTCTACATATTGAATTAGCGAAAGCATTTATAAATTTCAAAATGAAAATCCAAAAAATGAATTATATATTTGAATGTAGCATATGCAAAGAATCTAGAAATATTTGCTAAACTTAAAATCCAAATAGCAAATTTTAAATTTTTATCCACGTCAAAATAACACATCTATACACTATAGCAAGTTAGAATGTGATAACTTTCAATAAAAGAATGTTATTAAATTAGTATCATAACTGGTAACCCTTTTGCTTTATCAGGTTTAAATTCCTTCAAATAAAGGTCAGTGAACATTTTGATACAAAAGATTCGCCCTAGCTAACCTGAAAATATATAAATAAATAATTTAACACGAGAGAGCCAACCAACGACACATCGGTAGAAGCAACGCAACCCAATGTTTCTAATATGGATCAATGATCTGCAACAAAATCACTCGTTTAAATTCGCTTCAAAAAACCAATAGCTATGAAAAATCACAACAAAATGTATATGAAAAATCGGAGGAAATTGTAATGAAGAATAATTGCATCAAAAGAAACTGTAACATGAAAAATCGCATCAAAAATACATATGAAAAATAGGAAAATCAATAGCTATGAATTAAGAAGAATTGAACATAGCTATTATGGTCAATTGAATTATGTCATTCAATGGCGAAGTGAGAATAGACATATGTATGCATTACTAAAGTAAACAAATGAATAGAAAAGCAAAAAATAGTATAGATAGATCAATTAAGAATGTCGATAAATCATACAAACCTCCAAATAGAATTAAACTCAAATTTTGTAAGGGAAGCGAATAATTTTCTTTGTTAGGACTTTTTGTTGTCAAATTCCATGAATCAAAACCAAGGTTGTAACAAGAGTTCTTTAAGAAGTTGGTTTCCTTCAAAAACATGATTTCTTGGGAGTTTTGATTGAAGTTGGTTTTCTACAAGATTCCAACAACAGGATTACTTGGGAGTTCTGCATGAAGTTGGTTTTCTACAAGAAGTTGGTTTTCTTTCCCAACTAGGATTGCTTTGATTTTCTATAAATAGTTGGGTTTCTCCCAAATCTAGGCTATTCATTGATTCATTCATTGAATCCTCCAGATCTTTCTTTTTGGTTCTTAAAGGTTTATATCTGGGGATATTTTGTTAAATTTCTTTGATGTCTTATTGAGTATTCAACTCATGATCTGAAAAGGCTACATCAAAGGTTTTGTTTGTTACACAAAAGAGAGAGTTGTTCTTCAGTTGTGGACTCTGAAGAATTCGAGCCTGAAGCTTCAGTTGTGAATTCTGGAGTGGCTCATCAAAGTTGTTCTTCAGTTGTGGATTCTGAAGAATTCGGTCTGAAGCTTCGGTGGTGGAATCCGGAGTGGCTCATCAGAAAGACAATTCCGTGGTGAAGATGGGGTTGGAAGAGGCACATAGAGGTTGGTTCAATTAGGCGTTGTGGATTCGCTAGATAATTGAGAGTGATACCTGTGTAATTCCTTTATATCTTCTTAGTGGATTGTTCTGGTGGCTGTGGCCCGTGGTTTTTTGATCACAATTGGAAGGTGTCCAATTGTGGTTTTTCCACGTAAAATCTTTGTGTCTCTTTCTTTTGATTGTTTGTTTGGGATTGTTATATTTTGCTTAAAATTGGTACATAATCACAAATCAACATCTAGGGTTTCTAGATTTTTCAATTGGTATCAGAGCGGGTCGTTCTATTTTTTTTATAAAAAAAAAATTTCTTGTAAAAAGCTCTATTTTTTTTAAAAAAAAATCTTTTAGAACGAGATCTTGTTTGATTTGTGTGTATGTTTTTTTTCTTGCAAAAAAAAAAAAAAAAAAACCAAAAAGATTTTCTTAGTATGGTTTTGCAAGTTTGAATTTTTTGAGATGTCCTTGATGCATATTGGAATTGATGAGAATAAACATTACATGTTAATATGTGTGTGCTTTCTATGGTCATTACTCATTATGAAGTGTGTGTTCTTTGATTAGTATGTCTCATTCTGTACACACTTTTGGATTAGCAAATTTTGGAGTCTTCCGCCTTAGTGATTATTTTTCTCTATGGACTTCTGGCATTGTATCTTTTGCTTTTCTAGAGGAATTGACCTATACTAGCATATCATGGGTGATGTTGAGTCTCTTAACCACCTTCCATCTTTTTGCATCTCCATGGCTTTCCCCTCTATTTTTTGTATTCTAGACATGAGGAAAAGGCTACCTCAGAGTCACCAACCAGGCCATCCTTAATATATCCATGCTTCTCTGGTTCGGTTTCCATACTCTTGAGCGTGTCAGCCGCCGATGAGTGTGCAAAAGAAAAGAGAAAAAAAAAAAAAAAATGTGCACAAGAAAGAAAAGAAAGAAAATAAATGTGCAAAAGAAAGAAAAGAGAAACAAAAATGTGAAAAAAAAAGAAGAAAAAGATTCATTGATTGAGGGGGAGCCTCCGCCTTTACTCACCAAATACCCCTTGATTCCTAGTGGTTTGACTTTCCTTAGTTGTGCTTAGATTCTCTTGTCGGAGGTCCAACTTTTATATCACTACTAGGATTTGAATCTTGTGTTTGTCGAACTCCAAGAGTCACACACACACTTTTATCATGAGATCTATGCTTTTCACATAATGCATCACTTTTTTTCATGAGGAATCTTCTATAAACTGTGCACATTGTATTTTCAAGTAATTGTGCTTCTTGGATAATCTTGTGTGTTTCAAGGTACAAATCAGAAATTCCTTGCTTGCTCCACCATATTATTTTTGTCGTTTTCTTCTTGTTCACTGTTTTCAGTGTTTGTGGTTGCTTTTAGTGAGGGGGAGTCTGGTTCATCTTGATTTGGGTTGGTAAGGGAGTTTGGTTTATCATTACAAGAGTTTGTTAGCATGATCACTTTGATTTGTTGTATAAGGGAGATTGGCTATAGTGTTTTGCATGTCCTGATATTTACATCATCATATCATGCTTGTGTGGTTTATGATCTTGCTTTTGTTGTTTGAGGGGAGAAAGTTGTTTTTAATGTGTCTTAGGATTTCATGTTTTTATGCCATGTGTCGGGTTCAGGTTTTCATTCTACATGGTCTTAAAATCTCCAAGTCGTTTTTATTCATGTTTTCTATCTCATGTTTCAAGATGGTCTTATATTTCATATACTCTTGTGGGACTAATATTTGTTTTGGAGATTGTGGCACTGACAGTTGTTTTGCAGATTATGACCTTGAGAAATAAGTTTGTAAAGAGTTTTGGTTATAAGTGCTGGTTCCTAGTTGGTGGTATTGTTCTTGTTTTGATTAGAAAATTGTTTTAGTGTTTTTGTTAGGAAATTTGTTTTAGATTGGTTTTATCCAGGATTTGACAAGGGGGGAGATTGTTAGGACTTTTTGTTGTCAAATTCCATGAATCAAAACCAAGGTTGTAACAAGAGTTCTTTAAGAAGTTGGTTTCCTTCAAAAACATGATTTCTTGGGAGTTTTGATTGAAGTTGGTTTTCTACAAGATTCCAACAACAGGATTACTTGGGAGTTCTGCATGAAGTTGGTTTTCTACAAGAAGTTGGTTTTCTTTCCCAACTAGGATTGCTTTGATTTTCTATAAATAGTTGGGTTTCTCCCAAATCTAGGCTATTCATTGATTCATTCATTGAATCCTCCAGATCTTTCTTTTTGGTTCTTAAAGGTTTATATCTGGGGATATTTTGTTAAATTTCTTTGATGTCTTATTGAGTATTCAACTCATGATCTGAAAAGGCTACATCAAAGGTTTTGTTTGTTACACAAAAGAGAGAGTTGTTCTTCAGTTGTGGACTCTGAAGAATTCGAGCCTGAAGCTTCAGTTGTGAATTCTGGAGTGGCTCATCAAAGTTGTTCTTCAGTTGTGGATTCTGAAGAATTCGGTCTGAAGCTTCGGTGGTGGAATCCGGAGTGGCTCATCAGAAAGACAATTCCGTGGTGAAGATGGGGTTGGAAGAGGCACATAGAGGTTGGTTCAATTAGGCGTTGTGGATTCGCTAGATAATTGAGAGTGATACCTGTGTAATTCCTTTATATCTTCTTAGTGGATTGTTCTGGTGGCTGTGGCCCGTGGTTTTTTGATCACAATTGGAAGGTGTCCAATTGTGGTTTTTCCACGTAAAATCTTTGTGTCTCTTTCTTTTGATTGTTTGTTTGGGATTGTTATATTTTGCTTAAAATTGGTACATAATCACAAATCAACATCTAGGGTTTCTAGATTTTTCATTCTTTATTAAGACGAGAGTCTTGTTATAAAAAAAAAGAATTTTTGAAGGCTGTAAAACCAAACAAAATTAAAATTTTAAACAATTAAAGCTTACCTTGTGTGAAGTACCCATTTTTGGATGATCATGCTCCTTTGAGTTTCCATCCCTGTGATAATGCATAACTCATTTTCTAGTTGAAGCATTATGTATGACAATTAGTAGGCAACAAAAAAATAATCAAACTTGAAATCAATGTTAATGGGCAAATCTAATTAAAATTAAATCCAAGGTTCATTAAATAAAATTAAGTGTACTATTTTTTTAAACAAAGATTACAACCAAATACGTATAAAAGATACTTACGACAATTGAAAAACGAAAGAGAGAGAATGAAACTGAATTAAACATAATTAAGTAGAGAAACGGAACAGTTAAAAAGAGAATGAGAAACACATAATTAATACTCCAAATGATATAAACAAAATAGTTACATAGGGGAACTAAATTAAACAAAATAAAGATAAGTTTCCGAAAATCAATACATGAAAATTGGTTTTAGAAACCCATTTTAATAATTGTGCTGATTCATTTATCATTTTAATATTTTTGGAATCAAAACCATTCATAAACACATTTAAATCTAACACATTTTAAAAAATCATTGCATGATGATGGGTTTCTAAAATCTAAACCATTTCAAAAAATCATTACATGAAATTCACGCCTTTTCCTCACCTCATACCCAACACCACATTTGCCTCAAACCAATCAATTGCCCTGCTTACTAAAAGAAAAATAAAAAGGGATTACATACTTTTCACTTTCTAGGTGATTGATAACATGTTGTATACTCCAAATCAATCACCAAGAATTTGCCCACAACATTTAAGAGAGCACTTCACCAACTTTAAGGATTGAAAGTGAAACCACCTTCTTCTTCACTTATAATCATACAATTAAAAGTATAAAGTATGTTTAAACTACTTCAAGTATAAAGTAAGTTTATGCCATCACTTATTACTCCAGGATGACTAATTAATAACATAGATGGTCTACTGAATTAATTTAGTTCCAAAACCAAATATTTGAAGAAAAAAAGAAACAACCAATTGACTTAAAACTGGCATTTGTTAATCTAGACCTCTTTGCTGTTTTTCTTTTACAAATTCTTTCTAGACCTCATTGAGCCAATCTCAACATTGTTTATAAAGTCTTACAAAATAACTAGCAAAGCTGAAAGTATAATTTTTTTGGATAAATTACAAATACACCCCTGAGGTTTGTTTAAAATATAAATTGTCCCCTGTGATTTGGAAAATTACAAATACCTCCATGTTAGAATTTTTTATTTAACAAAAATAATTGAAAAAGTGAAATTTCGAACTGTTTCCTTATACAATAATAAAAGTATTTAAATTATTAATTGAAATAAAATTTTAACATTATTAAAAACTGTTAATTAACTTGATGATTTACTAATAAAAGGACCTATTTGTTATGAAATTAGAAACCTTAAGGGACATAATGTAATTTCTAGAACCACAGAGGGTAATTTGTAATTTAAGTAAACCTCAAGGGGTGTGTTTGTAATTTACCCTTTTTTTTAATCACAACTTACAATTCTCACTCTGAAAGTAAAATAAAAAATGAGACAAGAATAAGAAGAAGAAAGAAAGAAAGAAAAAAAGAAAGGAAAGAACAGGCTCAGCTCTTGTACAAAATAACAGATGATTTTCACCAACAAAACTAAAATATATTGAGTTAAAAGTCACAGGGGTAAAGGGAAGAAGAAGAAGAAGAAAAATTGACTCTAACCCATCCAATCAAAATTTTAATTTATTATAATCATATTTGTTTGTCACATCTATTTTAAAATGAATATACAATTGTGCCTACAGTGTTTAAATTTTAAAATAAAAATTTTAATTGATTATAAGTACTGGTAGAGTTATAGGGTGTGGAAAAAGTAATAGGCAAAGTTATTCTATTGAATCAACCAAATCTAAATTTCACTTCGACCCCCAAAAATTACAATAAAAAGAAACTCAATAAATAAACTTCTAGTTCCCCAAACAAAAATATAAAATTGTGAAGGAAAAAAAAAGGCTCACTTGTTTAATGGGCCGCTGTGCCATTGCTCTCCATTTCTTGAAACATTCACTAATAGACCTACACAACACTTCCATTCATTGTATAACCTAAATTTTTTAAGTCTAATCAAAACAAAGCAAAATCAAACATAAAGGCATTCTAAACAATGCTAATTTTCAAAATTATAGTAAAAATTATCACAATGATTATCATCAAAATTGTATGAAATTCAAAAATTAAAATAGAAGACCCAAATTATCACTATAAAAAAATAAGTACTCGCTCTTCTTGGTTATGAACCTAGCTAATAATCCAGAAGATAGCCAACGTGTAAATGAAGCCTATCTAATAAAAAATTAAGATTCTTAATTTTCACAACATGTAAAATGAACCCAAGTTGAACAATAGATAAGCAACAAATTATTGACAAATCCATCAATGGAAGGCAGACCAATTACCTAATCAACCATTGCGGGAAACAAAGTCACAACAACTTTTTATGAGCTAATCAAACACTCCTTCAAGCCAAGGCATATGTACCTGAAACAAAAGGAAGAATAGAAAATATAAGCAAGCAAACTCCATTATCCAAAATCAACTCCTTAAAAATTGCCCATTGTTTGTTATTAAAAATAAGATCCAACTCTCACTGTTTGATTCACCAATTTGAATATACATGTTTTTATAGAAGGGCCAATTTGAGAGAGAATAGACAAATGCATGCTCTTTACAACTATCAATTAGTAACCAAACAAATGTGACATTTCAATCCACAAATGTGAGTGCCAAAAAGCATGAAAAATCATTTCTATGAGCATATGAAGAAGCAAGCCAAGTTGAAGGTAGTAAATAACAATTAAGCACAATCACTGTTTCAACCTTCCATACTGAGTGACAATTTTTGAACATGAAAGATCTATTCATAAAAAAAGATCTATCTCATCTTAGAGTAGAAAAACAAATAGAAGTCACCCATTCATAAAAACTCATTTCATTGAAAAAGACTTATGTCATCTCATAGTAACCTATTTCATATTCATGTAAATGAAATCAAAACCATAAAGAAACACAAACAATTATGCCCAACTTCTCTGCACTCCTTTTTCAGTTATCCATAAAGAAATTGAAGGAAAAAAAAAATTTAATTAACACTACATAAACAAACCTGCTATAAGAAATGAGTAAATTTAACAATATTAGAAATGAGTAAATTTATTTCAGTAACTTACAAATAACAATATTAAATTTAAAAAAAATTCGTAAACTAAAAACAGATTAAACAATTTAATTCCCAGTGGAAGCCAAGCATCCTATTAAAGAATTAGGATACCTTTAATGGGATAACATGGTGCATTGAAATGCTAAGAACAGTAGTTGCAAAATAAATAAATAAATAAATAAAACAATCAAATAGCTCAAACTATTGAAATCCACCCATAAGCAAAATATGAAACCAACCTTTTAAATCCATTTAATTTGCTCATGGGAAGCAGCCAACCCATTGCCACACCCCAAAATAAAATAAAAAAATTGATTCCAAGTAGAAGCCATCGAAGCCATCACATACTGTCAAAGACACACACTCACACACATCACATAACATAACAGATTCCTGGCAAAGACACAAACACACAACATCACATAACATATAATATTATCAAATTTTAGTTCCAAAACTAAATCTAAATTCATCAGGTGGACTGCAACCTCTTCCCTGAGAAGAGCAGCTGCAAATAAATAAATAAATAAATAAATAAAACAATGAAATAGCTCAAACTATTCAAATCCACCCATAAGCAAAATGTGAAACCAAACTCCACTTTCAAATATGGCAGCAAGATAACAACGAACACCCACAATGATAATCTAAGTCAAATCACACAATGAATTCCAATAAAATTGCAGAATACATATTTAAATGTTACACTTGTACAAAAATCACACAATGAATTTTTAATGTATTAACACTAAATCCATCAAGCCACATATAGAATAGACACAACACACAAATTAACTGCCATCAATCTAAACTCTAAAATTAAATATAGCTACAGGACAACAACAATCATTTTGTGGTCCTAATTCAAATCATATTAAATAAACCCTCCAACGAAACTTAATAATTAAATAATGAATTTACCTGTATAACTACAACTCATGCCTCAATTTAAAAGTGCTGACATTGGTAAACAAAAAATTACAAACTTCAATCAATGTGAATTTTTCCAAAGAAAATGAGCATATCCAACCAACAATGGTTGAGTATTTAGCATGAATAAGGAAGAAGATTAAAAAAGCAAAATTACTTTAGGAACATGACATATTTCAAAAAATTACTTAAGAACATAAAGTCTAGATAGAAGTATTTAGGAACATCACATATTTTCTTGGAAAAAAAAAAGTAGAAAATTTAAAATTTACTTAGCAAAAGTGTCACCCTTCAAAAATATATAAAAACAACACCCAAATAGTACTCATTAAAATTCACTTAAACTACTAAGACAACTGTGCCACTTAGAATGCTATTTAGGATAAAGATGAAAGAGAAATGTACTTCCAGACATTATCATATCTTTTCAAACAAATTGAACAAAGTATGCACAATTTGTTGCTCACTCGAGATTGCCACTCTTTCAATATTTTAGACAAAGTATGCACAAAGTGCACATTTAGTTTAGACATCTCTAGCAATATTTTAACTCCCACAACAATAAATACAAAATCTTTAGAGAGATAAGAAAAAAACTTAAAATAATGTAGACCTGTAAAAAGGGAGCCGATATTACAATTTGCTTCTAGTCTTCATCCACTTGTAAAATACAGAAAAGCTATGAAAATTAAAAGAAACTACCCAATTCAAAACAAATACATGCATTGTCACACTAATAAAAGGTTTTTCATAGACCATCTAATTCAAACTAAACACAAACATTGTTGCACAGTAATAATAGGTTACCCAATGGAAACACCACCAACAAACACAACACACTGTCAATACAGATACAAAGTAATGACTCATAAAAACATTAATTTACAAAAATCAATCCATATTTTTCTTGGGTTTTATTTTTTTCAACTCTTTCTTCTTGGAACTCTAAACCCATTTATTATATCAGTTTAGTCCCATCAGTTTTGTGTATGTAACACTCCGTCATCTTCTTCAATCTTCACCTACACCCATTCAGATTCATTTTGCTTCCAACCTTAAATAAATTTGGAATATTTGTTAAGCAATATATGACCATAAGCAAAACATCAAATCAACCCCCTTTTGAATCCATTTGGTTAGCTCATGGGCAGCAGCCAACCCCCTTGCCACAACAAAAACAAAATTTTGATTTAAACTAAATAAACTATA
Source organism: Camellia granthamiana (assembly GCA_036172215.1). Taxonomy (NCBI): domain Eukaryota; kingdom Viridiplantae; phylum Streptophyta; class Magnoliopsida; order Ericales; family Theaceae; genus Camellia; species Camellia granthamiana. The sequence goes on along the minus strand of CM069908.1, from coordinate 72,678,401 downwards.
AGACTAAACTGATGCAATAAAATTCAATAGATAAAACAACAAATGAACAACATATAGTAAGGGGACAATTGTTTACAGGGTCTTAAAAAAGTAATAGGCAATGCTGAAACTATATTTATTTTTTTATCACAGCTTACCAATCCCCACTCCCAAATAAAGAAAAAAAGAACGAAAGAATAGAAAAACACAAAAGAATTAGTATTTAGGAAACTCCAAAGTATTTAGGACCCATTTCATGAATTGGCACCCATTTCCCATAAAAGAATCAGACATTTCATAAATCAAAACCATGTCAGAAATCAAACTGAAATAAACACCCATTTAAAAAATGAAACCCATTTAAACTAAATCTAAGTTGGGGCTTTTTATTTCAAATCTATGTTTCTACCTTATGAAGAAAGTTTTATGCAATCTCAGGTATTAGATATAACTATTAGAGAAGCACTTTAGACCCAAATTGAGCATTGTAAGACCAAACTTGGAATAGCATGTTTGGAAATTAACCTAATCTTAGTCTTGGTCTACATTTAGATTACATTCTATAGATATTTTAAGCAAAGTCTCAGTCTTATCTAATCACTTAGCTTTAAACCTGGAAGAGAAGTATATTATACTTACTTTTAACTCAAAAAGTAATGTATTTTTGGAACTCTATAAATGAATTTAATGTATCAAGGAAAAATTAGAAAGTAACAAAGAACAAATTAAATAAAAGGAAACTAACTAAGGGTATATGAGTTATAATTTTGGAGGACAACTTGAATTTTTACTCAAATAATTCCAGAATGCCAATATAACCCATTTCCTCTAAGTTTCATATTTTTCCCACATGGAATCAAATGCTTCTCAACCTTCTCTCTGTAATTTAGCAGTTAACAACATATGGTGTTTCTTTTAACTTTCTTGCAACAACCTTCTAACTTTCTAACTTTCGTCAAACTTTCTTTCTTCGTTAATTTAGTAGTTAACAACCTTCTAACTTTCTAACTTTCTATAATTTAACTTGTTGTAATTACAAAAAGCTAGGGTCTGTAATTTAACAAATTCAACTTGTTAGAAGAAATTTATTAACTTTCTAACTTTCTGTAATTTAGCAGTTAACAACCTTCTAACTATCTTCAAATCTATTATTGGGGCTTTTTACCTTATGAAGAACAGATTCGTTGTCGGCGGCAATGGGACAGGACGTCAACGAAGGAAGAGGGCGAGAAAAAAGAGTTGGTGGTCGAGAGAAGAAAGGACAACAAGAGGCGAGGAGAGGTGGTCGGTAGTCGGTGAGTGGCAGTGTCATCATGAGAGGAGAGGCAGAGAAGAGAGATAGAGAGAGAGAAGAGTGTATGAAAGAGGATGGATTTGGGCAGAGATGAAAGAGCAGAGACAGAGAGACAGGTGGGAAAAAAATTCATCTCAGCCGTTTATTTTTGTTTGGAAAGATCTGTACCGTTAATACCAAATGCATCTCTCATACATTTTATACATTTTCAAAATCTATTGTGTCTTATTATATAGATGTTCATATTTGGCATTTTGTACTTTAAGTAAGACTTTTAATGAGGTTATTAGTGTCTATCTATGGGGAAGTATTTTACGAATGACGCCACTTGGCTGAGATAGCTCCAATATGTCAGCTAAGGTGTCACGTGAATGAGTCATGTTTATCGAGGTGACCATGACATTGCCGAGATGTTCTGCGGTAATATCAGAATCCCGAGATATTCGGATGAGGGACAAGTTCTAGATTAGATGAGGCTCTTAGTCTGGATAAGGATAAGGCTCTTAAGGAGTTTATCTTTATCTATCTGAGACCCAAGATGAGCATTGAGATTGAGTCTTACGAAGTGAGACTTCTAGAGGACTAGGTACTGGTTATAAAAGTGAGGTACTCTCGTGAGTCGAAGGTAGGTTCTTTCTTCTCATCTTCTTGTTGGTAGGTAGTTGGCTCAGTCTATCCAGCCAGTGCTCTCCCACTAAGTTCCCTGATTGGTTGTGTGGTTGAAAATCAACGCCCACACTATCCAATTACTCCTATCCAAGGTTCTGAAAAGCGGTTGCGGTGGCCGTAACAATGGCGGTGGCGCGGTTGCGGTTGCGGGGTGTAAAGGCCGTAGCGTAACGGTTGCGGTAACCGGAACCGTGAATTTTTTTATTTTTCGCACAATTTGAAAAAAACTTACCGATACGCACATTTTTTTCTATGATCATATTTATTGGGTTTTAAAATAAATATTGATCAATTTTTATAAATTTTTAAGTTTGATCCAATATATTTTAGATTTTTAAATCACTATAAATTGAGTTTTTACATTTTATTTTAATAATTAATGACTTTATATTATACAAAAAATCAATCACTAACTATTATATATAAGATAAACAATGACAAAAGTAAGAGAATAAATAAAAGTCTAAATATATATATATATATTTTAATCAAATCAAATAGATAATGACCACACTTATTATTATTATCATTATTATTTTCAAACAATATATAGATAGACACACACAAACAAAATAGTTGAGTGATAGTAGCTGAATAGAATAGCATAGGTCTTACAGTTTCAACAAATCAATAATATGTTCTTCATCTTCTCTCTTCTCTCTCTATCTCTCTTTCCCATTTTCAACTTTTTTTTTTTTTTTTTGTGTTTTTTTGAAAGAAGCAATTCGGAATCATTACGTAACGGTGCGTAACAGGCCGTTAAGGCCGTTACGGCACCGTTACAACCGCTATAGCAGCCGCTACAACTGACACACCTGTGAATCTTAATCACATTGCAAAAGCGGCCGTAACGAGTGGCGGTAATACCACAACCGTTACGTAACGGCGTCACGTAACGGTTACGGCCGCTTTTTAAAACCTTACTCCTATCTGTAGTATCACCTCTCTTCCTTTTACCACATCTGCAAGTCATACAAAATTATTAGTGCATTACTAATTCATACAGGCACATTTTTAAGCAGAACAGGCCAGTAAATGCATAGACTTGCCCTCCAATTCAACTTGCGACCTCAATCCAACTACACCCAAAAAGGATGCCACATAAACGTTGGAGTAAAATTAATTATTTGTGTCAACAACAGCCATATGGAGAAAAATTGCATAAACATTTTTTTTTTTTTTTAATTTGTTTTGACTGCAAAAGTATTGCATCCATGAACACTTTTTGCATATTTTTTTATTGTGTCTTGTACAGGTAGTTAACTTCTTGAGACCAGCAAAAATTTTGAGAGAGGAAAATGAGGAGACCAACGTTAAACAACTGGCACACAGGAACCCACCCTGACTTTTCACCACAAAGGTTACAAAAGGTAGAGCTACAGATTCTGCCATAGTCACCAAAAGTGTAATTTTATTTTTTATTTATTTATTTATATTATTATTATTATTTTTTTTATGGCGCATACTCAGTATAATTGCAGCTTGTTTAGTTTGGATTTTCAGAATTCATTTTTTAGAAAATTAATTTTTTTTATTTTTTGTGTTTTTTTTTGTTTTCACTGAATTTTTTTAATATTCTAAGCAATTTTTTTAATTTTTAGATACACAACATAAATACACTTAAAAAAAATATAATATTTGTGAAAAACATTTTTAAAACATTCACTAAATATCAAAAATACAAAACAAATGCAAGAATTCAATACATTTTTCGTATTCTTGTATATTTATTAATTTTTTAAAATATATTTTTTTATAAATATGTTACTTTTAAAATATATTTAAGTAAGGTGCATCTAAAAAAATAAAAAAAAATGTTTAAAATTTTAAAACTATTCACTAAAAAAATAAAAATAAAATAATACACAAAAAAAAAAAACTTAATTTTTAAAAAATTGAATCCAGAAAATTAAAATCAAATACACTGAATGGTATTATGGATATGGAATTGTGGCCTAAAACTAGTTCGGCATTTTTGGACATCGAGGTTAAAGTCCGCCCACGTGTTGACAACCCAAAATGTGTATAGTCTATGATCTAATGTGAGGGAACTAATCACAGAATAAATTCCACAGGCCATACACAGCTGTATGTTATGGGTTTTGCTGCATTTCTTCCCCGGTGGTGCTTGTTTTTGAGAATATTTTATGATCTATTTATTGAGTTGGTGAGAAGTCTTTGTTCCTGGGTTGACATTGGCCTAGTTGGCTGTTTGTTTTGTCTAGTTGCAGCGTTGACCGTCTAGCTCAAAAACCAATTGTATGCCTTTCACGTGCTGAAAAAACCAGCTCATCTTTTTTTGTTTTTTTTGGAACCACTTTGCCTGGTTTGTGTAATTTGACTTTGATAAAATGTGACCAGATTGCATTTATTAAAGTTTTTATATTTAAACATTATTGGATATATATATATATTTACAATTAATCACACTTAATGATTTATAATTTTAAATAAGACTTTTAATAAACATGTTAATGTCTATCAAATTATTCATATCTTTTTAATAAGCAAATAGAAAGTTTGTATAGAATTCTCATACAGAATTAGTTGACATCGTGTAATCCCTTTATTTTCAATCAAAATATCCATTGTTGTCTTTTGCAATTTCACAAATATCATTAACACATCATTCTGAATATTCTTTTTGTATAAATTTTATGCTTGCAAATCATTTTCCTTTATTCACAACTTCCAATTGGTACTCACAAAATTAATTGGTGCACATTCTGCATAGACTTGCCCTTCTATTCAACTTGTGACCTACCCATGACCTTACGCCATTTTATGCTTTCCAAATTCCAACCCGATAATAAAATTTGCGAGTTTGAGTCGGGTGATCTAAGCGAGTGAAAAAAACAAACCTACAACCTACACCTACCATCTTTCTCCAAACTTTCTTTTTTGGGCAGTGCTACAGACCACCAAGTGTGAAGTTTTAAATTGAGTTCTAAGTTCTAAATTGAGTTCTACACAGCTGGCAGGGAATAAAACAAAAAAAAAAAAAAAGGAAAAGGATAAATCACAATGGAGAAAAAGACAAATTAGAACTCTTAATTTAGAGATTTAAAACATTTTTCTTTTCTTATTTTTTTTTTTTGGCCCTTTTCATCAGTCCCTCAATTCCCTGATACCATTGTCACATTCATTTCCCATCAACGTTTCTTTGTACAATCTAATCACAGTGGTATTATGCATACGGCGATGGTTGGTGGCCCGAAAATACATAGCTCGAATGGCTCAAAACACCCAAAACGACATCGTTTTGACATATTCGAGCCATTCAAGCCACAAAATTCGGGCCACCAAACATTTTTCTTATGCATATGGACTTGCGGCTGAACCTAGTTCGGCATTTATAGATGACGTGGCTACAGTCCGGCCACGTGGTGGCCAACCCACAAATTTTTACTGTTTGCAAGGTTGGTTTGTTTGGGAAGTGAGTTGACTTTTTAACTTTTTAATTATTTTAGTCTAGGGTTAAAAAGTCTTGTTTGGAAATGGTTTTTTGACTTTTTTAGACTTTTTGTGAGAGAAAAAAATGTAATGATTATGGATTGAATGTGATGTTTTATCTTATTAAGTTAAAAAACTTATTTTATCTTTTTGTGTCTAAAATAACCCCCAACCCATCTTCCCAAACAGAGCCATAGAGGGTGGGCGGGAAAGATGCAAAATAAAAAAATTCAAAAAACATTAATAGTTCTAGAATACTAATGTCAGAACTAATTATAGAATAAATTACCAAAGCCATATACAGCTGGGTCCGGATCCTCTCCTTAATTTTTCTACTTGGCTCCCTACTGAGAACGGCCCAGATTGGGTCAAAGGAGATGGGCGGCTCAAATCATTTAATTAAAAAAAAAAAAATTCAAACCAATTTTTTGTTGAAAGTGTGAAAGAGGAAAGAGAGTATTACCTTCACCCTCACCCTCTTCTCCTCCACCTCACACAACCCATCTCATAGGCGACCCATCTCACCGGCGACCCTGTTTACGATAACCCACTTCCAACGACGACCTTAATGGCCACTCTATCACCTGAAACAAGGGCCTGAAGAAGATCTTTCAGTTCCTTCCAAAGTTTTTCATAACTGGGTTGCCAATGTATATATATATATAATTACAATGAATTGAGCAAAAAGACCAAGAACCCATCAAGATTTTTTCCCGTATTATACACCAAAACTAGTTTCAACTACTTGATTTCACATATCTTACAAAGCAGAGAGATCAAGAGAGTGATAGATATAGATTTGCATACATATATATATATATATTTATTGAGAGAGAGAGAGAGAGGGTGGAACACGTATAGAGAAAGAGAGGGGGGGGGGGGGGGAAAGAAATAAGCTTTTGTTAATTTTGTTTTCTTAGATTTTGATTTATTATTTTTGTGAAATTTGAATTATTGTTTGGCATTTGATCAAAACTCTAAAAATCTGGGTTTGAAGATTTATTTTTATTTTTATTTTTATTTTTTCTTTCCCTTCAATCACTACAACAAAAAAAGCCTTTGGTGACAGATTGATTTTGTCTCCAAACATCAAAATTTTATCACTAAAGTGATCTGTGACGAAAAAAACTTGTCACCACGTTCGTGGCCTATACATCGTCACAAAAAGTACTTGGTGACGAAAAATAGTTTCGTCACCTATTTTTCATTTTTGGCGACGAAATGTTTCGTCTTCAAATGTTGAATTTTTTGTCCTCTAAAACACCAATTTCGTCACTAAAACTAATTAATTACTCCAAGTTATGGGAAGGCATAAAAGTAGCAACAATGGCCGATGGACAGTGGTCGCCTGTGAAAAATAGTACAGAGTGGTTGCCGGTGGACAAACGGCGATAGTGGTTCGTCGATGCGTATCTCTCTGCCTGTCTTTCTTTTCGATTGCTCAACTCTCTCTCCTCTTTCACACTTTGAGCAAAAAATTGGTTTGGATTTTTTTTTTTTTAATGAAATGATTTTAACCGCTCATCTCCATTGACCCAATCTGGACCGTTCCCGGTAGGGAGCCAGGTAAAAAAATTAAGAAGGAAAATTGCATAAACATTTTTTTTAAAATTTGTTTTGACTGCAAAAGTATTGCATCCATGAACACTTTTTGCATGGTTTTTTATTGTATCTTGTACAGGTAGTTAACTTCTTGAGACCAGCAAAAATTTTGAGAGAGGAAAATGAGACCAACGTTAAACAACTGGTACACAGGAACCCACCCAGACTTTTCACCACAAAGGTTACAAAAGGTAGAGCTACAGATTCTGCCATTGTCACCAAAAGTGTAATTTCTTCTTCTTTTTTCACTGGCGCATACTATAATTGCAGCTTTTTTAGTTTGGATTTTCAGAATTTACTTTTTAGAAAATTATTTTTTTTTATTTTTTGTGTTTTTTTATTTTCACTGAATTTTTTAAATATTCTAAATAATTTTTTTAATTTTTAGATACACTTCATAGTTCTAAATATCTACCGGCCGATTCGTACCGGAAAATCATACCTCCGATTCGGATACTCACCGGTATACCGGTGAGAATGGAATTCACAGCCCTAGCGTCCGAGTCCCGGTACGTAGCGGCGTGAATCCGATATATGGGCCGACACGGGCCGATACAGTCCGATACGGTCTCTGTTTCTGAGTCTCTGTTTTCTTCTTGATGTGCTGAGTGGAGCTGGAAGGCAATAATAAGGTTGGTTCTCAAGATGAGAGATTACCGGTTTTGACGATACGAGACATGGATCCTATTTTGGAGGTGAATTTGATTGCTGGGTTGAAAAACAACTTGAAGTTACATGAAGTTTTGAGTGTTCTCAAGGAAGAAGGAGTTGAAGGGCTATTGTGCTCTGTTTCTGATTTCTTTTTCTTTTTTTTTTTCGTCGATCTAAAGCTGAATAGGTGCCTGGGTTTGGTGGATTTGTAGGTGGGTAAGAAGAGAGAGGTACTTGGGTATATGGAGGTGCATGGGTTTATGGTGGATTTATAGATTCAAATGTTTAAGGTTTTATTTATTTATTTATTTATTTGTTTGTTTATACACATATACCTCTATTTATATTAATATATATATATTTATTTATTTTTTTCTCAGTACAAGAAAAAAAATATTCAAATCAATTTTTTTATTAAAAGTTTAACATACGCTAAAAATAAATACATATCATTTAGTTTAAAATGAGTCAAAAATATTCATACATAACGAAATTTTGATTAAAATGTAACAAATTAAAATTAAAAGAGTCAAAAAAATGAATAAAATTTAGTTTTAGAGGGATTGCTAACGATTTTTAAAATTTCACGGTTGCGACACCCAATTCCCGATACGTACCGGCCGATACTACCGATACCGATACTCTGCGATCGATACCGATACGTCAGCCGATACCGCGATTTAGAACTATGATACACTTAACATAAATACACATAAAAAATATAATATTTGTGAAAAACATTTTTAAAAAATTCACTAAATATCAAAAATACAAAACAAATACAAGAATTCAATACATTTTTCGTATTCTTGTATATTTATTAATTTTTTAAAATATTTTTTTTTATAAATATGTTACTTTTAAAATATATTTAAGTAAGGTGCATCTAAAAAAATTAAAAAAAATGTTTAAAATTTTAAAACTATTCACTAAAAATTTAAAAAAAAAATACACAAAAAAAAAAACTTAATTTTTAAAAAATTAAATCCAACAAAATTAAAATCAAATACACTGAATGGTATTATGGATATGGAATTGTGGCCTAAACCTAGTTCGGCATTTTTGGACAACGAGGTTACAGTCCGCCCACATGTGTTGACAACCCAAAATGTGTAATGTGAGGGAACTAATCACAGAATAAATTCCACAGGCCATACACAGCTGTATGTTATGGGTTTTGCTGCATTTCTTCCCCAGTGGTGCTTGTTTTTGAGAATATTTTATGATCTATTGATTGAGTTAGTGAGAAGTCTTTGTTCCTGGGTTAACATTGGCCTAGTTAGCGGTTTGTTTTGTCAAGTTGTAGCGTTGACCATCTAGCTCAAAAACCAATTGTGTGCCTTTCACGAAACCAGCTCATCTTTTTTTTGTTTTTTTTGGAACCATTTTGCCTGGTTTGTGTAATTTGACTTTGATAAAATGTGACCAGATTGCATTTATTAAAGTTTTTATATTTAAACATTATTGGATATATATATATATATATTTTTTTACAACTAATCACATTTAATGATTTATAATTTTAAATAAGACTTTTATGCTGTGTTTGGTTGGGGGATTTGGGGAGGGATTTGGAAAAGGGAAATGGAAAAGGTAGATAAAATGTGAATAAATCATGCCTATATTTCACATAGTTTCACACACCTTTTCCCTTTTCTTTTCCAAATCCCTCTCCAAATCCCCCAACCAAACACAGCATTAATAAAAATGTTAATGTCTATCAAATTATTCATATCTTTTTAATAAGCAAATAGAAAGTTTGTATAGAATTCTCATACATAATTAGTTGACATCGTGTAATTTCTTTATTTTCAATCAAAATATCCATTGTTGTCTTTTACAATTTCACAAATATCATTAACACATCATTCTGAATATTCTTTTTGTATAAATTTTATGTTTGCAAATCATTTTCCTTTATTCACAACTTCCAATTGGTACTCACAAAATTAATTGGTGCACATTCTGCATAGACTTGCCCTCCTATTCAACTTGTGGCTTAGCCATGACTTTACGCCATTGTATGCTTTCCAAATTCCAACCCGATTATAAAAGTTGCGAGTTTGAGTCGAGTGATTTATGCGAGTGAAAAAAACAAACCTACAACCTACACCTACCATCACTATAGGAAATGACAGTTTTGACGACCAAAATATTGGTCACCAAAAGTTCCATTTTTTATTGCTGAATCTAATTAGCAACTAAATTTTTTTGTCACCAAGTTAGTTGCCTATACCCTGTCGGCAATAGTATTGGCGATAAACCATTTTTGGTCGCCGAAAGTTAAACATTTGGCTACTAAACTTTGGTTAGTCGGGAAAGGTGATCCTTTGGTGACTAAATTATTGGTCGCCAAAATTGAACTTTTGGCTACTAAACTTTGGTTAGTCGGCAAAGGTATCTTTTGGTGACTAAAACGCCAAAAGTTCTCACATAAAACTAAATTAAACTATTAGACTAAAATTTTAGTCGCTAATAGAATACGTACATTTAGTGACCAAACACTTTAGTCGCCAAAGGATGTTATGTTTTTAGTGACTAAAATATTTAGTCAGCAATGAAACTTCCCTCCTGATCTGTTTTAGCTACTACATCTTTGGCTGCAAAAAGCCATTTGGTTATTTTTTGCTACTAAATTATTAGTCACCAAAACATTTGCTTACAATTTTTGGCTACCAACATATTTAGTCACCAAATACTATATTAAATTTTTTTTTTTAAATTTCTGAACCACCTATATCCATTATTAGTGCAACCTGTATTTTGTATAAACAATATAATCCATTAATACTGAATATATTATCAACCATTCAACAACGTGCACATATTTCATTTCCAACCATCCAAAAAATTTATATTCAACGTCCAATTCTAAATGTAATGCAAATTCTATACGAACCAAGTATAATCCAACCCCCAATAATTTAATATCCAAAAGGAAATCTATATCACACCAAAAATTTATTTTGTACCGCCCCAAAAACTAATTTGTATCACGTCCAATACTAATTTCTATCAGGCCAAATTTTAGATATTTACCATGCAAAAAAACTAATTTGTATGAACCACTATACATACCGACAGAGATATAAAAACAATGCCCTTTTGTACTTGTCAAAAAAAGTCATATCCACATTTGTACGTCAAAAACCATCTGCAAAAAAATAAAAATAAAAAAATTAATCATTAGTATTGACTAAATATTGGCCAATTTAAAATTATAAAAAAGCATATAAAATTCGAAATTAAGTAATCTTTTCAAATTAATCATTAGTTTTGCATACTCGAATATATATGAAATAAAATTTTTGATGTTCAATCTGAGTACATACAACATATGAATCTCGTTGCTCTATATATCCCAAGTTTATACTTTTGAGGTGGGTGACTAAACTAAAACTAATTTTGAAGTGTAAGGATTAAACTGTTCAATTTAAAACTATAAGGATCAAAATAAAATTTGAGTCAAATTACAAAAATGAAAAACATAATTAACTCCAAAAAGGATGTTTATAAGAGAGGGAAATATTTCATACTGGCTCCCTTGGAAAGGCCATTATCAGTTCTTTCAAAGGCTGCTTTTGTCATTAGTCTCAATGCCGATGTGAGAGCCCCTGATGCAGCCAAACCAGCTTGGAATGACTACCAAAATTCATTACAAAAAATATTCATGTGGTAAGCAAATTTATTCTAAGAATTGAAAGAAAAAAAGAAAAAGAAAAAGCTGAGTAGTTATACTTTTACATTTGTGTGATTTCGCCAAAATCTCACTTTGGATGTTTCATTTTTAATTGTGATGATTAATTACTTACATTTGAAATCAAGTTGTAATGACACCCTTCCATCCAGAGACGAAGGGAAGAAGAGATTAGGTGGGGCACGTGCCCCTCCTCAGATTTTTATAATTACACTAGTACCAATATATTTGCAAAATATTTTTGTTTTAACCCTTAAAAATTATAATTGTGCCCACCTTAGTTTATATAAGATCCTTTAAAAATTAATATTTAAAGGCCCTTCCTAATTGAAAAAAATTAAGACTTACAATTTAAGTCTCACAATGACATGTCAAGTAATGTATGAACTTTTGATTTATTACAATCACATAAGTACTCTAAATTAAAAAATGACTCTTTCTCTTTTCTCTATTCTCTATTTTTTTCTTCTTCTTATTTTTTCTTGTTGGGAAAATTAAACATGTGGTCCTTATAGATTGTTCACTCCAAATTGATTCGATAGTTTCAATTACATCAACTTTATCTTTTATTTTTTCACATTATGTCAATTTAATACAATTAGTAATGCCCATTAATAAATTAACACAAATTAAGAATAAAAAAAATGATCTATTCACTCTCAAAGAGATTGAGGGATTAACATAGAATTTGAAATATGTAAACCGTGTGTGTAATTTGCCTGCTAATAATGTTACAATAATCATACTTTTACACCGCATTTGAAGTACCATGTGAATTGTCACCACCAGATTGGTCGAATAAGTTTCATCACTTATATTTGCTTACAATGTAGTGTTAAAAACATAATGATAAACTCAATGTAGTATAAAAATGTGGTCATTATAATATTGTGGTTGAGACGGAAATTTATGAGCTGGATTGGGCCGTGATAATGACCGGACAGATTATGGACCGAACATGTTGTGGGCCATGGTAGCTTGGGCTTAGCCGAAGAAGGTTGTGCTTGGTAATGGTTCAGGACCATGCTAAGACCAAGCTACTTCGGCTTGTTTGTGTGGGAACCGAGCTAATTGGGGTAATTTGGCCGAGATGATGGAAGCCGGTCCTGTTGTAGACACCCCATTTTTGACCGTCCATAAGACTTGGACGCGGCTGATGGTTTTGAAAGATGTGCAGGGCAAAGGTTCAATTTCTTCAGCAAGGAGAGAGAGTCAAATCTCAACTTCATACCCCTTTTTTGGACCAAAACGATCTTGATCAAAAGATTTTTAGACCTTAAAATCCTCTCTTTCGAAACATTTTTGAAATAAAGTTTCTACGACGTTCCGAGGCTCGCATTTTGTCAAATGTTGCGCTTTTTGGTAAACCGAGCAAGGACAAAGTGAAAATAAATGAAGGAGAGATGAAATCTTTGAAAAATCTTTCAAAACACCTTGCTTAGGGGTTTGGAGTTGAAGAAAAGAGGAGAAGAGAGAAGAAAACTAGCTCGGGTGAAGTAGGGCATCACTCCGGTTGGGACCGAATCTGCGCGGCTTCACGGAAACTGGCATAACTTTTTCCACAGGAGGAATTTTGATACAAGGTTTGTTCCATTGGAAAGCTAACTTCCGGGGCTTCAATTTGGACACTTGAACGGCCACATTTGGACTTCCCAATCACCGATCGGCCACTTTTCTTTCCGGCAGCCCACTCTTTTTGTCTTGAATGTAGCTGGCCGGCCAGAAAAGCCAGAAAAAGTAGCTGGCCGGCCAAAAAAGCCAGAAAAAGTAGCTGGCCGGCCACTTACCTAAAAAAAATGACTTTTTTTTGCTTTTTAAACTAGCCGACCATAATCCTTGTCCCAAGTGTGTTCTAGCCATGTATTTTGTTTTGCACTTCATCCATGTCCGAAGGTTTGGCCTTTTTGGGGGGAAACTTGAATTGTTTTCCCCCCCTATTTTCCCCCCTCTTTTCCATCCCTTTTTGTCTATATAAACAGGCCACCAGCTGTGTTTTAGGGGTTAGAAAAATCTCCTTTGAGCCTCATATATTGTATCTCTCTCCCTCTACTCTTCCAAGCTCCAAACCTCTCAAGTCCTACACCCTTCTCTACACCACCATCTAGCACCACACCACCACCTCCATTCCAGCCACTTGGAGCTGCTTTCCAGAGCTGAGGAGCACCCAAACTTGGTCCAAGAAGTTGCTAAGGGTTGGTCTACAAGGGTGAGTTACTTTCTCCCTCTTTTGAGCTCATTTTTGCATCATTTCTTAGCCATTCTTGCTTACACTTTTGAGCTCCAACCTTAACTGAATATAGCATTTTTTTGAGCTCTATTACATGTTTTTTTAAGGGCCTCTCACTATTTGAGGCCTCTTTGTGGCACTTGCTTCTTTACCTATCTTTATGCCATTTTCTTGCATATTATTTTAGGCCTACGTATAATCTGTTTTGAGGCATGTTGTGAACTGTAAGTAGGCTTATTATGAGCCCTTCTTCAACATTGTAGAAGGGCTCATCACTGTTTGGAGCTTCCATGTGCCACTTGCCATTGTACCCCTCTTTTGGCCTCATTTTTGCATGATTTATTATCCCCCTGTGCTTATGTTTTTGGACTTTGGTCTGAACTAAAAATGGCCTTATTTTGACCCCCTCTTCATTTTTCATTAAGGTTCTATTGTTTTTTGAAGCATCCTTTTTATACTTTGTGTTATAGCTCTCTTTTGGCCTTAATCTTGCATAGTATTTTGAGCATACTTGTATACTGTTTTGGGTCTGGTGCTAAACTGTAAAAGGCCATATTTTGGGCCCCTCTTCAACATTGTTGAAGGGCCCTCACCTGTTTGGGGCCAGAATACATCAGTTGCTTCTTTGTCCCCCTTTTGGCCCCATTTTTGCATGCTAGTTTAGCCCCATTTGTGTCCGCTGTTTGGCCATGCTTAAAACTGTAAACATGCTTTTTTTGGGGCTTCCTTGCTTCTGTCTTCACACTTCATGTTCAAATTATGCATCCTTTGTATAGCTACAAGTCATTTCGTGCGGTTAATCTTGCATTTCGGGACCATTCCATGCATCGGGTACCATTTTGCCATGTTTCAGGACTGTTTTGCATCTCATCTTGCTACTGAAACTTGCATGATAGTATGCCATATTCCATGTCCCGCCATGTCTTGTTAGAGTGGCATTCCGTGCCTTAGGGTCGGTCCTCGGTTTGCGTGCACGCATTTCGAGTGTCTCATTTTCATCTAATGGCCTCTTATGTGAGTGTGGCTGAGGTCCACTCATGTTGGTGTAAGTCCATTATGCATTGTGTATGCCATTTCATCTCATAGCATTGTGTATGCTAGGTTGTATGTTAGCGTATTGTGTATGCCATGTTACCTCGTGCATTGTGTATGCCATCTCATAGCATTGTGCATGTTAGGTTGTATCTTAGATTGCATTCATGCATGTCATACATATTGCATAGTGTTTGGGATAGGAGTTAGCCCAAGCACAGGAAACGAGGTACGTTTCGTACTCCGAGTGACGGAACGTGTCTCAATTCCCAGTCACCGACACTCCGGATTATCCATGATGGAGTTAGGTCTTGTTGTGTTTATATGTGCATTCATCTCATATTGAGTTGTGCAATTCGACTCCTCGGCCATCATGCATCGATATGCGTGATTGGTGGCACGAGGATCGAGGCATGCATACATTTGTGAAAATACATTGCCATGCCCCTTTCCTGCTCTCTGTTGCAGCAAATCAAGAATCAGCAGCCTTCCGGAGTTTGGCACGTATTTCAAGAACAATCGCAAACAGAGGCTAATCGGGGCATCGCCGTGGATTTCCGCGCAAGGCAACCCCAGCATGCATCATTCATTATCCGAAGCGGAATCAAGGCAGTCCCTGGCTTGCATGCCAGTTTATTATTTTCTTAGTTAATTTGATAATTAATTAGGATTTTTGTACATATTTGGACTGTATTATTTATTCGAACTGTATTTATTTGGGACTGTATATTATTTATTCGGACCCTCTGTGCGAGGGCATAATTGTAATAAGTGTGCGTGTGTGTGATGTGTGTCTTCCAACCCCACGTCTTTCTTCCCTTTTACTTACCTGCTTATGATGGTTAGATTAGGGCATATTTCAATTAGCATACAGTATGATAGCATGTTTGCATTCATTCATCTGTTTTGCATGCACCGGGCTCGGCGCATCATACTAACTGCATTGTATTTCATTTCCAAATTGAGTACTTGATAGCTGTTGCATCTCATATGCCATATTTAGAATAGCCGAGCCTGCTATAGTTACATTTTTGCATGTGTTGCATTAAGCATTTCTGTATATTTAGGATCATGCATGGATTTCTAATCGGTTTCTGTTTTGTCTTGGAGTACTCGGTGAGTTTTTATGCTTTAGCATCCTTGCATGTGTGTGAGTGACTGCCATGATAGCATGCTTGCCATGAGGCTATTTGCTTATGTGATATAACTGCCTGAATGCCTATGGGTGAAGGTTGGGTTATTTGAATTGGAACAATGCGTTGATTGTTTGTTTTAAGCCCACTAGATAGTGGCAAAATCATGTTTTCTAAGCCCACCTGAGGGTGGCAAATTCACGTCTTAGCCTACTTGCGAGTAGCACCATCAAACCATTTTCAAATCAACAAACATGAGATGTTTTGTTCCAATCCAGGCGATCCAGTCTATACTTGTTTGCTGTGCGCATCACATAGTAAATCTAGGCTAATAACCGGAATAAGAACACACAATGTTTTCAAAACTAGATATCATGGTTAGTAGAGGCCGATCTTTGATCAGGCGAGCGGGGGTGCTCACGAAGTGACCTCCCCAATCGTACCCAAGTTCCCGAGCCGAGGCAACTTTGGTGATGACGGACACGTGGCCTTTGGCAATGAGTCAGGGTTTCCTAAATTTCCCAAAATAAAATATTTAGGTGGCGACTCTGTATCTGGCAAAGCAGTCCATGTTTGGCACTTCTTTCAAAAAATCTATTTTCTCAAAACGATTTGCCGGATTTGGACTCTTTGGTTCAAGATTAAGAACCGTGACACAAATCGAGTCCGAGCTGTAGCGAGGTCCCCCCGCGGGCCTGTCTACACCTGTTCTTACGGTTCGCGCTTCTAGCCCAGCTGGAAAGGTCTTCGGTTTACCAACTCGACCAGCCTTAAGCTCGGCTATGCCAGAATGCAGCCGAGCTCGGTCGTCGTTGAGCTCGACAAGTGGAGCGCTCTGGCTTGTTGTGCAGCACGGCCATTCGCAGCCGAGATGCTGCAGCCCAGCTGTCGAGCTCCCAGTAGTGTGGGCTGGCAGTTTGGTTAGGTGATGTTCAGCTAGATTTGTGCTGACAGATGGGATAGCAGCACCACGTATCGAGAGACTGATGTGAGTAGATTTGGGGCGCAGAAGGTATATAAGCGAGTCTACGCCCCCTATGCCTGGACAGATGAACATTTGGTGAGATTTACACTAAACATACAACTCAGTCCTCTCTCTCTCTCTATCCCTGTGTGTGCTAACTTGATCGTCGGAGGGGTTTTCCGGCCACACACCGCCGGGTAGCTCACCGCCGTTGTGCTCGCAGGTCGATCGGACAGACAGGAGCTTGGAAGAAAGGAGTGCGGGCTTGCCTGAATATTTACTCCCCGTACAATTGGCGCCATCTGTGGGAACTTGATAGACAAAACCTTGTCTTCCAGGCTCATCTGATCGCCGTCCATGGCGAACAACGACGAGATTCCGTTGTCCGCCATCGACGGAGTTACCCCGGAGTCAGATAGACGAAGAGAAGAACACCCCGCTATTCCTCCAATGGCGGACCTGGAGACATCCCCAGGAGGACATTCAAGAGACGCGCGAGATAAGCGCGGAAGGAGTTTTGGTCATTCTCAGAGTCCAGACGGTCATCGGCGGTGAAGAGAATCGCACGCCAGACGTCTGGAACACAAGCTAAGGGACCAAGACGCCGTCATCCGGAGAATGGCGGCGGAGATGGAGGATCTTAAGTAGCATGTCAAAGGGAAGGGTGTGGCTGGAGTGGGAAACCACAGTGAGTGCACCCAACCCCGCCGTTCAAGCAGTCAGAGCCAGAGGCACACACCTTCCATTTCTATCACCAGAAGTTACAAGGTTGGAGATTCCGGCGCGCACGTACAGAGGTCCAGCGCGCAAGACAGCACCTATCAACCCTCACGTCCGGCGACGACGTCGAGGTATTCTTATTTCACTCGTTCAGAGGATTTGCGGGTAGTCTTGATGGAACGGGCTCGCCGGCGGGAGGCTCAGAGGGTACCGGCGTTCTAGCGGCTATCCTATGGGGTTCACACCAGTGAAGAGGCCGGAATGCCTCCACCCCGCCTAGCTGCGCCTCTCATTCTAGACACAGACTTGGCAAGGCTGAGCGCCACCCCTTTCTCCTTGGAGATAGAAACAACACCACTTCCCGCGGGCTTCCACCAGCCAAAGTTCACGCTCTATGACGGAAAGACCGATCCGTATATGCATGTAAGCCACTTCCAACAGGTTATGGCTGGACATAGGCTGAATGACGCCCTTATGTGCCTTATCTTCCCGTCAAGTTTGGGCGAGCTGGGCTTGAAATGGTTTGAGAGGCTGCCGGAGGGAAGCATAGAAAGGTGGCATCAGTTGGCGGAAGCCTTTGTGACGCGCTTCAAAACCAACACCAAGACGCCGAAGGAAGTTGACCACCTTTTCAGTGTCAAGATGGAGCCGAGCGACATGCTCAAGGCATACAACTCCAGATATTAGGAAACCTTCAACGAGATCTTGGATTGCCCGGTCAACCTTGCAATCACGCAGTACAAGTGTGGTCTCTCGGTCGGACATAGACTGTGGGACTCGCTTACGATGCACCAGCCGACATCCATGGGCCAGCTAATGCAGTGCATCAATGAGCACATTCGAGTGGAAGATGATGCGGCAGCATCTACTGCGAAGGCAACTCCGGTAGCAACAGACAAAAGAGCCTAACAAGTTAATCAGTCTGGCGGGCAAGGGGGCATACCACTCAGAAGATTTGGATGGCAAAGAAATGAATTACTTTTGCTGAAGAACTTTTCTGTTTCAGCCGAGATGATTTACTCCGGCCAAATGAGTTGATGATTTGCTCAACTCTGAAGTTTCAGCCGAGATGATTTACTCTGGCTAGATGAGTTGATGATTTGCTCAACTCTAAAGTTTCGACCGAGATGATTTACCCCGGCCAAATGAGTTGATGATTTGCTCAAGTCTGAAGTTTCAGCTGAGATGATTTACTCCGGCTAGATGAGTTGATGATTTGCTCAACTCTGAAGTTTCAGCCGAGATGATTTACTTCGGCCAAATGAGTTGATGATTTGCTCAACTCTGAAGTTTCAGCCGAGATGATTTACTCCGGCTAGATGAGTTGATGATTTGCTCAACTCTGAAGTTTCAGCCGAGATGATTTACTCCGGCCACATGAGTTGATGATTTGCTCAACTCTGAAGTTTCAGCCGAGATGATTTACTCCGGCCACATGAGTTGATGATTTGCTCAACCCTGAAGTTTCAGCCGAGATGGTTTATTCTGGCTAAAAGGGTTGATGTTTTGCTCAACTTAGGGCTCTAGCTAAGATGATTTACTCTGGCAAAAGGAGTTGATGTTTGGCACAACTCAAGGCTCTAGCCGAGATGCTTTATCCCTGCGGGAAGCGCAGAGGATGGCATTACAAATACCATGCAAGAGATCTAGGGAGTTTGGTTTTGGAAGAAGTCAATCAGAAGGCCGAGGAAAAGGGGCAATTGACAATCATTTTTTATGGAAAGATCAGAATTCCTTGACCGAGCTGATCTTGCTCGACAAGAAGGAAGTCGTGGAGCGGACCTTGCACGTCTTCTTTGGAGTTCTTTGCTGAGCTGATCTTGCTCGCCAAGAAGGAAGTCGCGGAAGGGACCTTGCTCGCCTGCTTTGGAGTTCTTTGCCGAGCTGATCTTGCTCGCCAAGAAGAAAGTCGGGAGCGGATCTTGCTCACCTTCTTTGGAGTTTCTTGCCGAGCTGATCTTGCTCGCCAAGAAGGAAGTCGCGGAGCGAACTTTGCTCGCTGACCTTGGAGTCCCTTGACCGAGCTGATCTTGCTCGCTAAGAAGGAAGTCACGGAGCGGACCTTGCTCGCCTTCTTTGGAGTTCCTTGCCGAGCTGATCTTGCTCGCCAAGAAGCAAGTCGCTGAACTGACTTTGCTCGCCAACCTTGGAGTTCCTTGACCGAGCTGATCTTGCTCGCCAAGAAGGAAGTCGCGGAGCGGACTTTGCTCGCCGACCTTGGAGTCCCTTGACCGAACTGATCTTGCTCGCCAAGAAGGAAGTCGCGGAGCAGACCTTGCTCGCCTTCTTTGGAGTTCCTTGCCGAGTTGATCTTGCTCGCCAAGAAGGAAGTTGCGGAGCGGACTTTGCTCGCCGACCTTGGAGTTCCTTGACCGAGTTGATCTTGCTCGCCAAGAAGGAAGTCGCGGAGCGGACCTTGCTTGCCTTCTTTGGAGTTCCTTGCCGAGCTGATCTTGCTCGCCAAGAAGCAAGTCGTCGAGCTGACTTTGCTTGCCGACCTTGGAGTTCCTTGACCGAGCTGATCTTGCTTGCCAAGAAGGAAGTCGCGGAGCGGACCTTGCTCGTTGACCTTGGAGTTCCTTGACCGAGTTGATCTTGCTCGCCAAGAAGCAAGTCGCCGAGCTGACTTTGCTCGCCGACCTTGGAGTTCCTTGCCGAGCTGATCTTGCTCGCCAAGAAGGAAGTTGCGGAGCGGACCTTGCACACCTTCTTTGGAGTTCCTTGCCGAGCTGATCTTGCTCGCCAAGAAGGAAGTTGCGGAGCGGACCTTGCTCGCCTTCTTTGGAGTTCCTTGCCGAGCTGATCTTGCTCACCAAGAAGGAAGTCGCAGAGCGGACCTTGCTCGCCTTTTTTGGAGTTCCTTGCCGAGCTAATCTTGCTCGCCAAGAAGGTAGTCGCGGAGCGGACTTTGCTCGCCGACCTTGGAGTTCCTTGACCGAGCTGATCTTGCTCGCCAAGAAGGAAGTCACGGAGCGGACTTTGCTCACTGACCTTGGAGTTCCTTGGCCGAGGTGATCTTTCTCGCCAAGAAGGAAGTCGCGGAGCGGACCTAGCCCGGCCTTGTAATGTAATCCCAGTCACGCTTGTGCGGACGGAATTAAGGGACAATTGAGAGGGAAATTTATGAGCTGGATTGGGCCGTGATAATGACCGGGCAGATTATGGACCGAACATGTTGTGGGCCTTGGTAGCTTGGGCTTAGCCGGAGAAGGTTGTGCTCGGTAATGGTTCAGGACCATGCTAGGACCAAGCTACTTGGGCTTGCTTGTGTGGTAACCGAGCTAATTGGGGTAATTTGGCCGAGATGATGGAAGCCGGTCCTGTTCCCACGGTTTGCGCTTCTAGCCCGGCTGGAAAAGTCTTTGGTTTACCAACTCGACCAGCCTTAAGCTCGGCTATGCCGGAATGCAGCCGAGCTTGGTCGTCATTGAGCTCGGCGAGCGGAACGCTCTGGCTTGTTGTGCAGCACGGCCGTTGGCAGCCGAGATGCTGCAGCCCGGCTGCCGAGCTCCCAGTAGTGTGGGCTGGCTGTTTGGTTAGGTGATGTTCAGCTAGATTTGTGCTAACAGATGGAATAGCAGCACTACGTGTCGAGAGACTGATGGGAGTAGATTTGGGGCGCAGAAGGTATATAAGTGAGTCTGCGCCCCCCATGCCTGGACAGATGAACATTTGGTGAGATTTACACTAAACATACAACTCAGTCCTCTCTCTCTCTCTATCCCTGTGTGTGCTAACTTGATTGTCGGAGGGGTTTTCCGGCCACACACCGCCGGGTAGCTCACCGCCGTTGTGCTCGCAGGTCGATCGGATAGACAGGAGTTTAGAAGAAAGGAGTGCGGGTTTGCCTGAATATTTGCTCCCCGTACAGTGGTCATCACTACTTCCATCTATCTAAAATAATTTGTTAGCTCCACCACTACTTCCATCTATCTACTGTTAATGAGATTGACAGTAATAGTGTTTAATGAAAAATGTCATTAATCATCATATGACCTATTGGATAATAAGTCTACCTATTAAGATCTACACGTAAGTCTTCCTAAATATAATTAACTTGAAAGAAATAATACACTTTGAAAGGCTTACTTGGATGAACGTAGGGCACATGAAGGATAGGTCTCCAACCATCCCTCCTTGAACATGGCCATCTGAAACTCCCAAAGTAGCTACAATAATGCATATACAAGTATAATTTCCAATGTCTCCTTTCCCTGATGTTGCTGAACCTAACTGTCAAGGAAACCAGATGATGAAATTTAAGAGAGGGCTGGGTTTTGGTGAGTTAGATGATAAAAATCGAGCAGTTGATTGACTTGTGTGTTAAAATTTGTCAAACCAACCCAACCTCCCTATATGAAGATTAAAATTATGTTAGGCAAACTTCACTTTATTCCTTTATAGTTTGGCTCATGTGTAGATTGCCCCCATATTATTTGGCAATAAGCACATAACCCTCACATAGTTTGTGAACTCAAAAGCACGCCAACTTCTATTATCAGTATATGTAAATTAACCTTTATGCCTTTTTCTTCTTCCTCTTCTACTCTTTTGAATTAAACCTGCAAATATATATATATACAAACACTTATTTTCTCTCTTCTTCCTTCATGCTGCCAACTCTAACTTATTTTCTCACCATTCATCAACAGTAAATGCATATATATAATTTGTAAATGCATATATATTATCAGTCATTCGACATTATACAAATCAATTTAAAATCCAAATACTTAATTTGTCCACCTAACAAGAGTTGACGAGAATCAAATCGAAAGTGGGTTTAACTGAGAACCAATTCTTTTTCATAGTAATCTTTTAACTTCATGACTATTAATGGCCCATAGCTATTCATGACTATATCAAGTTGACCTGGACAAACCATCAAGCCCATAGCTAGCTCTATGTATGGGGCTTTCTTCTAAAAAGGGAAATAAGCAATTAACAAAAAAAGTTCACTAATAACAAAAAAAACAAAAAACTTCAATAAAAACGAAAAAAATACTGAAAACAAGAAAGCGAAAAACAGTTTGTGAAAACTAAACCAAAATATTGGTGTTACAATTATAATAAATGAAACTCTTTGCTCTAAAAACCAAAAAACTAGAGAAATTTGATCAACAAACCTGAAGCCTAGTTGGAGATCTACTTGTATCAGCGGCAATAGTCATGACAGTTGCTAGCAGACTTGGTAATGCAATGCTAAGAAAAGCAGCTACCAAGTAGATCCATGTAGATTAGATATATATATTAGCAGCTACCAAGTAGAATGATATATATATATACTTGAAAAGCAATGCAATGCCAAGCTGATACAAATCTTTAATTATGCCTGAAAAAGTGGAAACCCCATTTATTAAATTTTGAGCATCTCAAAGAATAAAAAAAGAGATAAACTGAATCTATGGCTTTGAAAAATATTACACAATTGAAATACATTTATTCATACATACATACATCTATTCTATATTATAAACGAAACAGCATATTCAGCGCGGATGAAGTTTGATCACGTTGGTGAATTCCTCCACTCCCATTCTAGAGCCAATTCTTACTCTATCTATTCTATTATATAAACTATACAAACCATTTAGCGTGAACCTTTTTTTGAAGCTTTGTCATGCTTTTCTCTTCTTTTTTTTATATTATTTATTTATTCATATTGCATCATCAAAATTCACTATAAAACAATCAAAACCCACAATAATTGAAATCACCCATTTGATTCTAGGGTTGAGATGATACAACAAAGTAGAGCTGAGACTTAAGGCAACTGTGCATGGTTGAGTTGGAAAGCAAAAACAATTTAAACAATACTAAATTAAATATATATTTTCTTCTAAATCCAAACAACCCAACAGAGAAAAATCGAAAACATTTGAAAACCCAACCATAAGAACATAAATTACCAATTTAATCCTAGGGTTTTACTAAATCTCAAAAACCCATCAACTAAACCACAAATTGCAAACAACCCAACAGAAAAAGTTTAGCAGATTGTATAGGTAAACAAAAGTAGATTAGATTTTTGAGAAGCCTAAGAGACATTTTATCAAACAGTTTGAAGGCAAGAAAAAAAAAAACAAACAAATAAACAAACAAATTGAAAAGCCATAACAACTTCCCAAATCAATAATTCATGGGGGGGCAACGAGCCATTAGATTTTAATGGGTTTTGATCTATATATATGGATATATATATACACACAAAGAAGACTAGAAGAGGAAGAAACAGAGAGTGGTAGAAGAAGATTTCAATGAAGAAAAACATTGATGGTTCTATCGATACCCAAAAAAATGCAATCGGTGCTCCAGTTGTCGGCGACCGTGAGGAGGAGTAGCAGAGGCATGGCTGGTGGAGCGGCGGTGAGAGAGGGAGGGGAGAAGAGCAGCGGAGAGGCAGAGGGAGAGGTAGAGAGAAACGCTGAAGAGAGAGAGACAGAGGCGCTGATTTGTTGTCTGGGAACCAAATATATATATATATATTACACCATTACCGACTAAATACTTTTAGTCGCTAATTATTTTTTTAATCCGTCTGAAATTTGAAATCTCCCTCCACATATTTTAGGTTTTTGGTGGCTAAAATATTCTTTTGTCGCTATAAATATACTTTTGGCGACCAAATTTTTAGTTGCCAAAGATAAAAACTATTTTTTTCTTTTCATTCGGCTACTAAACAATTTTAGTAGCTAAATCTAACTATACGGCGACAAAAATATTCTTTTGTCGCTGAAAATATACTTTTGGTGACCAAATTTTTGGTCGCCAAAGATAAAATTTAATTTTTTTTCTTTTCATTCGGCTACTAAACAATTTTAGTAGCTAAAAGTAGCTCTACGGCTACTAAAATTTCTTTTAGTCGCCAATTGTGATATTTTTAGCTACTAAAATTTTTTGTAGTCGCCAATTGTAATATTTTTAGCTACTAAATTTTTTTCAGTCGCCAATAATCAATATTCTCCGACTAAAAAAAATTAGTAGCTAAATATTTGACTTTTGCCGACTAATATTATTTTTGGTAGCCAATTCCGTAACTTTTGGTGACTAAATTTTTTTTAGTCGCCAAAAATGGTCGCCAAAAATGTATTTTCTTGTAGTGCATCTTTCTCCAAACTTTTTTTTTTTTGTTCTTTTCATCAGCTCCCACAATTCCCTGATACCATTGTCACATTCATTTCCCATCAACATTTCTTTGTACAATCTAGTCGCTTCTTTTAAAAAATGGCCACATGCACCAAAAACATTGAAGTCCACAGAACAACATCCCTCTTCCCTTTCCCTCTCTAGTCTAAATCCCACCATACTAAAGACCTGCCTAGCCTTCTTCTTCTTCTTCTTTCACGGTTGTACTTGTTATTATAATCACAGTGGTATTAAGGATATGGACTTGTGGCTGAACCTAGTTCGGCATTTATGGACGACGTGGTTACAGTCCGGCCACATGGTGGCCAACCCACAAATTTTTACTGTTTGCAAGGTTGACATAGTGGGTGGCTGGAAAAGATGCAAAATAAAAAACTCAAAAGAGATTAATAGTTCTAGGATGCTAATGTCAGAGAACTAATTATAGAATAAATTACCAAAGCCATGCACAGCTGTCCCTTGTGGGTTTTGCTGCATCTCTTCCTTCCCCAGCAGTGTTTGTTTTTGAGAATATTTTATGAACTTTTGAGTTTGTGAGAATTCTTTGGTCCTGCATAACAGTGGCCTAGTTAGTAACTAGTTGTTTTGTCTAGTAGTGTGGCCAACAACTTACACTTTGTTTGAATTGAGTTATTTGGCGAGGAAATAAATAAAGATATATGTGTATATATATATAGAAAAATCAATTTCTCTCTATCACAAAAACCAATTGTGTGCCTTTCATGGGGTACAAAAACCAACTCGTTGTTTTTTAACTCTTCAACCACTTGCCTATGTGTTATTTGATAAACTAAACCCACAATTTATTATAATAGGAATTTCATCGAACACTTATGCTGCATCATTGATAAGGAACAATTTTGCATACAAATCAGTTAGATCACTCCCCACAAAAAGAAAAGGCTAGATGACCAATCCGATTTGATAACATGAGAATGCAACAGCTTACCAAATTCAACCATAGGAACTCCCACTGATGTGTATGAAAGCGAAGGTTTGAAGAGTGAGAGAAAAACACCCTTTTAGACGAAAATCTGAGATGAATGCATTAAAGGGTAATGGGTTTGTTGGTTTGATGCAATTGAAGAAGTTGTTGGTCAGAGTTTGAAGGTGAGTTTTGTGAATATGAGTTTGGTGTGAATAAGGTAAAGAGATAGAAAGTAAACCTGTTCCTAGTTTGAGAACAGAGGTGTAAGAAGAAATGAGACAAAGAATTGAAGTTTGGGTGTTTTGAGTAGGCCAATGCAGCCCAAGGAGAAAAGCCCACCAACTCTGGTCCACAAATGTGAAGTGGGACAGTCAAATTGGACCGTGTGGCCCATTTTTAGTGCCATTCGAATAATTCATTTTATAAATTCTTGGCAAGCATAGATTGTTACATTTGTATTGTAAAAAAAAATTTCAAAATCATGTCTTCCATCTATTCAAAATCATATAGCAATTGGCATATATGGAAAAATTGCATGAACATTTTTCTTCTAAAATTTGTTTTGCGTGGAAAAAGTATTACATCCATGAACAGTCTGCATATTATTTATTGTGTCTTGTACTGGTCTATGAGCTCAATCACCAAAGTCACAATGTCTTATTGCAACTACATATCAATTCTGCCACAATATTCTGCCCAAAAAAAAAAAAAAGAAGAAGAAGAAAAAGAAAAGCAAGCTTTATTATAACTAAAAAAACAATCATATCATGAGTTTGTCAGAGAGCAATTCTTATTTCCAGTATAAATGAAAGACCAAAGCAAATTTCACATGGGACTGGAGAATCCAATTGACAAAATTATTTGCAATTATTTACATGTCTTTGTGGCCTCTCAACTTTCAACATCCATTTCAATGTGAGTGATGTAAGATTTCTGAATGGTTTTCTGTATATTCAATTGTATATGTTTACAAAGAGTTCATCTGTATATATAGCCCTAAATCTATGACTAAAAAAGGAAATACAATTATTC
This sequence comes from Camellia granthamiana, assembly GCA_036172215.1. Lineage (NCBI taxonomy): Eukaryota > Viridiplantae > Streptophyta > Magnoliopsida > Ericales > Theaceae > Camellia > Camellia granthamiana. The sequence goes on along the minus strand of CM069908.1, from coordinate 72,651,874 downwards.
TTATATACACCACACAATCATGCCATATATACAATATATTCTCACACCCCCGCTCAAACTCAAGGTGCGTTAGCAGAAAACACTGAGAGTTTGCTAAGAATAAACTGAAACCGAGCGGTAGTGTGAGTCTTAGTAAAGAAGTCTGTAAGTTGCAAAGCCGAGGAGACAAAAGGAAGCGAGATAGAGCCATACTACAAACGCTGTCAGACAAAGTGACAATCAATCTCAATGTGTTTCGTCCGTTCATAGAAGACAGTATTGTGGGCAATTTGAATATCACTGAGGTTGTCACAATAGAGAGAGGTCGGAGAAGACTGAGGGACACCCAAATCAAAGAGAAGGCAACGAAGCCAAACAAGCTCAGCAGTAGCATGAGCCATAGCACGGTACTCAGCTTCAGCAGTAGAGTGAGCAACAACAGTTTGTTTCTTGCTTTTCCAAGAGATCAAGGAATCGCCAAGAAACATACAGAAACCAGAGGTGAACTTGTAATATTAACATTACCAGCCTAATCAGAATCAGCATAGACCACCAAGTTTAAAGAGGAAGTAGAGGACAATAGTAAGCCCTAAAAGATGGTACCCCGGAGATAGCGAAGAATGCGAACCAAAGTAGCCTAATCTATAGAGCGACGAGTAGAAATGAATATCAGGGCGAGTGACAGCCAAATAAACTAAACAACCCACAAGGTCGCGATAAAAAGTGGGATCATCCAAAGGGACACCATCAGTAGAGTTGAGTTTCACATTAAGCTCAATAAGGGTATCAGAAACCTTAGTATCAGTAAGACCGACATGGTGAATAACGTTATTAGCATACCTAGCCTGAGACAGAAAATAGCCTTTTGGAGAAAAGGCAATCTCAATACCAAGAAAATACCGTAATGGACCCAGATCTTTCTTTTCGAAGGTGCGGAAGAGATGTTGCTTGACCTCAGAGATAGCAGAAGAATCAGAGCCAGTAATGATCATAGCATCCACATAGAGTAGGAGAGCAACAAAACCAGCTGAGGTATGTCTCAGAAACAAAGCAAAGTTGGAAGCACAAAGATAAAACTCAAGCTCGGTAACAACAGTCTAAAAGCGATCATACCAAGCACGAGGAGATTGCTTCAAACCATACAAAGCACGCCGAAGATGACAAACCTGCCCAGGGGAGTGGAGAAGGCCAAGAGGAGGATGCATGTAGACCTCCTCAGTGAGATGACCATTAAGAAAAGCATTCTTAACGTCCATTTGATAGAGAGGCCAACGTCGAACAGCAGCAACATAAATCAAGGTACTGACAGTAGTCATCTTGGCAATAGAGGTAAATGTTTCCTCATAATCAATACCATACTCCTGCGAGAAACCCTTGGGCCAGCTTTGTATTGCTCGAGAGAACCATCAGAATGAGTCTTGACTTTATAGACCCATTTTCAACCAACCAGATTCTTGCTAGTAGGCAAAGGAACCAACTCCCAAGTGTTAGTCTTCTACAAGGAAAACAACTTATCCTCCATAGCTTAAACCCAATTAGGATCCTAACAAGCCTTCGTATAAGACTGAGGTTCTAAAAAAGAATGAATAACAGACCAAAAAAAGTACGATAAGAAGCATAAAAACATGTATTAGACCAACCCAACCTATTTAGAGGACGACGCTCACGAGTAGGCTATTGGTGTGTTGGATCAGAGTCGTCAGAAGCAGAAGGAGCTGCAATAAGAGTAGAGACAACTGGTGGTGGGGGAGTCTTGCGATGAGAATAGACCAACAACGGAGGGAAAGAAGAAACCGAAGGAGGAAAAAGAGCCATAGGTGACACAGATGGAGAAATAGGAATGGCCTTAGGAGGAACAGTGGAGATGTACTCATCAGACGAGACCTCAAAAGGAAATGGGTCAATGTGAACCAAATCCTCCTTGGAAACAGAAGCAGTGAGAGGGGGAATCTGAAAGTAAGATAGACGTTTGAGAAAGGCAACATAACGGAAGGCATAAAGCGACGAGGGATAGGGTTGTAACAACGGTAGCCTTTCTGAGTAACATTGTAACCTAAAAAGACACACAAGACAGACCGGGCACTGAGTTTGGTCCTATCTTTACGGGGAAGGAGAACAAAACAAACAGCGCAAAGACATGTATGAAGGAATAATTGAGAGTATGGGAATACAGAGCCTCATAAGGGGATTGACTGGAGATAATGGGAGTCAACATGCGATTAAGGAGGAAAACAGCGGTAAGAACTGCTTCACCATAGAATGGTACCGGAACAAAGGCAGAGAGAAGGAAAGATCAAGCTGTCTTAAGGAGATGGCGGTATTTACACTCAGCACGATCATTTTGGGCAGGGGTATCAGTACAGGAGGTTTGGTAAATGGTGCCCAATTTGGCCAAATACTCACAAAATTCAGTTTTAAAGTATTCTCCACCCAAGTTAGACCGGAGCATTTTAATTGTGGCCTCAAACTGTGTAGTGATCATAGACTGAAAGGTACGATATATCTAGTAGAAGTTAGATTTATGAGCTATAAGATAAACCCAGGTATAGCAGGAACAATCATCAACAAAGGACACAGAGTACGCAGAACCCCCTTTAGTGAGAATAGGAGAAGGTCCCCAGACATCAATATGTATAAGAGAAAAATGGGAAACAGAAATAGAAGTACTGTTATTAAAAGGTAAAGTTGTCATTTTAGCAAGTTTATGTTCCACATAGATTCCACATTTGGTATTGAAATTAACATTACGTGTTATTCTACTTAACTTCTTTGATCATGCTCAAAGGTTTCATTTCATTCCATTTTCAATAAGGATGTGTTCATAATAGTTCACTCACTTACACATGATAATGCAATGTCCCTATTTCATTTCTAGGACATCCTATAGCTCATACGGACACGTGTGTGCGGTATAACTCGTGCTCTGATACCACTCTATCAAGACCCAAACCCGCCCCTATAGGTTTAGCATCGTAACCGGCCAGTAATCCTTGGATTACCGAAGGCCTCTGAACTGATTAGCAAAATTGAGGGGATAGTGGAAGTAAATACATAAATATAGTTGTCTAATGAGCTGTGTTGACTTATATGAGACGAAATATTTAAAACTTTATATATGTATTCAATAGTCATTCATACATTATACCCACACACATTAAAGTATCTTAAGTACAGCCACAAAACAAACAAGTTCCATATACGGGAACAACCGGAACTTTAACATATGAGACACTTCGGAAACCTCCACGTGAGGCACAATGGTTGGCTGACAACAGGACATAGATCCAGACAAAAGCCTTCAGGCTCGATCTCCAGAATGGCCACCTGTACATATATATACACACAGTGAGCTAAAGCCTAGTGAATAACATCAATGTAAAGAGGTTAGTGAATGAAATTCGAACATGTCATAAGCGTAAAGCAGATCATAGCATAAAACATTCTTGTATCTGAACATAATAATGGTACATCCCATAGAACATATCACATAATGTCTTCCGACTAGAGTAATCGGTTCCGGATACCGATTAAACACATATCACCACAATGAAGTGGTAACGAGATCTCGTAATTACATGATTGTCATGGACCCGCATTAACATGCCGTCCCTCATGACTTGGGACTATCTATGGATGCCATGATAGATTTCAAACATGGAACATTCGTTCACGAAAACAGATATCATTTCAGAAATCATAACTTATCATATTTCATTTGGAACATAATTCATATGAACGTATCTTTACAATAACGTTACTCACAGTGGTTCCTGTAAATGGTCAATCAATCCTTGAGTCTTGACCTACAATCACAAAATACATAACACAAGCATATCTCATCATTACACATTCAAGTGGCCATCATGGCTTAGCTTACATTACATTGGTTCTTGTTCTTTCTTATCACATAGATCAAAACACACTCTTGAATCTCATAACTTAGTACATTCTTTACTTAGTGTGATTCTAATCCATAACCTCATTACTATGGCTTAATTAAGTCTTAGGAATGCCTAAGATGCAATGAGGATGCCAAAATGTTTTAGAAAGCACTTAGTCAAATTTCTGAAAACAGGGTCCCCACTCGAGCGTAGATTTCCTCGCTCGAGCAGACATGCAAAATGTGAGGGTTCACTCGAGCGTGACTTCTCTCTCTCGAGCGAACTGTAAATTCAGAAAAAGTACTGGTTGGTCTCAATCTATGCTCGAGCTACAAATCCAACGCTCGAGCGGCTCAACAATATACAAAGGGGTTCGCTCGAGCGTGACTTTGGTCGCTCGAGCAGAGCGCTCATGACTGCAAAAAAAATACTGAAGGCTCGCATTCTCCGCTCAAGCGTAGGTTTCCTCGCTCAAGCGGACTGTAAAATTATGGGTTTCCAAAAACAGAGCTTGAGCTTCAAAATGCGATTTCAATGGCTACACTCATGCATGGCTTGTTTTTAAAGCTCAAAAACTTTTCTAAAACATGAACACATGGTTGTTTACAAATTCTTTTGCTCAAAGCTCATGAATTTACCAATTTTGAACTCAAAAACTCTTGCATGAAAGATTTTCAAACTATGTTCTTGATTTTCTCAAAACATGCAAATGGTAATCAACAAACTCATGAATTCTGAAACCATGGACATGCTTAAAACTCACATGCATGCAAGGACCTTAAGGCCAAAACCCAAAACATGAATGAACAAGGTATAATCTTCCAAAAACATGCATACAAGCCACTTTCTTGCTCAAAGGCCAATTTCATTTCAAATTCCATTAGATGATTCAATAATTTTCTTAATACATGATGCATGAAGGAATAGCTACAAAATTTAATCATAGAATCCTTACCCAAAGCTTTGATTTCAGAAACATGAGATGAATCTCCCAAGTTTTCTTCTTCTTCTTCTTCTTCTTCTTTAAACTCTTGAGCTCACTCTCTCACTCTCTAGCTAAACTCTCTAACACAAGGGACCAAATGAGCAAACTACTACACTTCCTCACTCAGCTGAATATACACAACACACACCTCACTTTGAGCACAATACACGTGCACACACATGCAAACTTCCAACACACACACACACAAGGGTTTTAATCCCCTACACTCAATACCACAAAATGCCTCAACACATTATACACTCAATCACATCTTGGATCATTAATAGGATTAGATTAGCTACCAATTATGCATTATTTAAATCAAACATAAGTAACCTTAATTTATTCAGGTTAGCACGAAATTCAATTAATCCAAAATAGTTCCCATCAAGGCTCAACTTAATCACATGCGATTTTTACTAAACTGAATCAATTTTTAATAAAATTTAACCATAGCATTCTAAAAATTCCAAATAACATATTAATGTAACTAATTCCGAATTCGGATGCCGATAAGGCTTTCAATTTTCATATTAAAGCGGAATCCCCGACAGATATTTCTACAAGTAACAGATAGGAAGCCAAAGGTCATGCAAATTACATAATAAACCCATAATTTATTTTATCCACTTAATTAACATCCTTAATTACAGATTAGTGGCTAATTGCGGGTTGGGGTTATTACAGTCTCCCCACCTTAAGAAGTTTGGTCCTCCAAACTCAAGTTATCTTATATCAAAAGAAATGATGTTCATCATAAATATAACTTCAACTCTTTACAAAATAGAAGCATAACCATATTCATAGATATGCTCATAACCCAATCTCGACCTTAGCTTCGTACAGAAACAAAATCATAAATCATATACAGAGATTAGGGTTCGTATCAACACAGAGTCTTATACACATTCAGATTTTAGTTAAGAACAGATTCAGATACATGTTCATATTAATATTCTTGTCCAGATCATACACAGATGTCACAAGTCTTGCTTAAGCATACGTGGTACATTCATTAGCACTAACAGAGCAGATACAGAACAGATGCAGACACGTGGTGGCTATGAATAACCAGTTCCATAAAGGAACCTCCAGATCCGGGTAACAGAGAATAAACGTGTTGAGCCCCATGATGGAGCCTCTGGTACGGGTAACAGAGTGCAGACATATTAAGTTCCATGGTGGAACCTCTGATATCGGGTAACAGTTAACACATATCACATGATGCTAAGGATGCCGCGAATACATATCATAAATGGGACAATCATTCAGTATATTGAATATAATATTTCAGAAAACAGATCTTAATTCATCACACAGAAAATAAATAAAGTTGAACATAACTTTACTAAGTTATTACTCACATTACTTATATCAAATACTTATCGAATGTCATAGACTCACACTGTTCCCATTTACATAAGTAATTTCCCGTTGTCAAGTCACAGAGACTTGATTTATTCAATTTCGTGTCATCCAAACGGTCATCGTTCAATTCGGTTTTCGATTCAGTAATTCACCATCATCATTCAAAGTCATTTGAAAGTTGTCAAGTATACCAGGTAAATTCATATATCAGTCCCATAGCAGTAAACAAAATTCTAAAGTAATCATTCATATACTATTCATCAGCCTCAGTTTCCACAGATTCAATCGTACTACGTGTCAATACAAAAGCAGTCATTCACAGAACATATTGATTATATATACTTCCAGGTAGTCAGAGTTTCAATCAAACTAGTCTGTTGTCAACAAGTCCCATCAGTTTTGAGGTACAGTAACACAAAAGCAATCATTCTCTTAGTCAAACAAATTCAAGGTAGTAACGGTAATACCGGAGCAATTAATCACATGTCATACATACGATATTATGATATTCCCAGAGCACAATTTACCAAATTCCATAATCCCATTCACGTGTTTCCAATCGGTTATAGGCATATGTAAAAAGCTATTTATAATCACATAGTCTGCTGTTGATGGTTCACATTCTTCCTAAGTGTTCAAAATTGATTCAATTTCTCATTCGGTTAGTTCCCTTCGCAACACAGCCCTGTCATTCAATCATAAACAATTCATAAGCCCCAATAACGTAAACAAATCAGATAATAGTTCTCAATAATGGTCTCCTTAGATCAAATCAATAAAAGTTCTACCAGGTCATATTAGATGAAAGTTCCACCCAGTCATAACAAATAAAAGTTCAAAGTGTGAGTCATCAAACAGAAGTTCCATCAGTTAAACAAAGGTCTCATCAAACCACGATCCTATCAGGTTAGATCAGGTAAAAGTTCTATCCTTATCATTTCCAAACGAGGTACATTAGTTCTATAGTTCATACTCCATTCGCTTAGGTGCATAGTCTGTAATTCCACAATTAGTTTAAGTTCATCAATTCTCAAAGTCACATCAGAGTCATGTATCATAGTAGTTCATGTCAAAGTGTTTTAGGTCATAGACAATGTGGCATTCTTCAAATAAGTTTACATGTGGGTGCACAGGCATACAGTTGTTCATATCGAGAGGTAAGCATCACAGTCAATATAGCAATTTCCCAAATGAGTCTTTTATGTAAGCATAAGGTACACAACGGCGTATCACATAAAGTTTCTCGGTGGTACACAATAGCAAATTGTTATACAGAAGTTTCAAATCGGTCATACAGTCGCCAAAGTGTAGGCTCACTAGTCGAGTCAAACAATCTTGTCATTTTTCAACAATCATAGTTCACAGTTTAGAGGTTATCACCTGGAGTCTTTACTTAGTCACACAATCCCAGAGTCATAGTCCCAATGGTCAAGTTATCAAAACAAACAACATATCAATCATTCTGAGCAAAGGTACAGTTATATATGTGTATGTCCAGAGTCTAATAACATCATTAAGCAAATGTATGCGTATATATATATATAAGTCCAAACATTCTCCATAGCATAGGTAGTTGTTAAACAAAAGGGTCTAAAGCGTCACACATATAGTTCACATCAGGCAGTAGGTCTCAAAGTGTTCATTAACTGCGGTTCAACCCCATCAATTCTAATAGTATTACAAGCGAGGACATATGTATACAGGTACGAGTCTAGAATCAATTATCATTTAGGCATTCGTTCGCAAATTCATAAGCAAAGGTTCATTCTTCCAAACTGACATAGGTTCTCAATTTCAGAAGTTCCACACACAAACGGTTCACGTATATAATTCGGGTTCATGGGTCTAATCATTCAATGATGTCAGTCAATATATAACCGTTTAGTTCAAGTCATGGTCATATAGATTTCCCAAATCAATTTTCATACACACATTTTACACATAAGTAAGGTAATACCAGCGTCAGTTGTTTCAGTATTCCGAGTATCTGCTAGAACTAGGATGTAAACCCTTCCTTGCCTCTAGGTGTTGTTCGGATGAGTTCGTGAGCAAGATTTAGCCAAGTGTCCTTTCTGTCCACATCTAAAACAAGCTCCTGACAGGCGGCGACAAATGCCCCAATGTTGTTTCCCACATTCTCTACATATAGGTATATCATTGTTCACATTGCTTCCCCGACTTTCATTGTTCAAAGTTATTGCCCTAGATTTTTCTTTCACAGAGGTCATTGGATTACTGATCATTTCCACTTTCTGTTTCTTCTGTTTCATTCTTTCTGAGTCAGTTGATGATGTTGATTTTGATATTTTCAATGCTGCTATGTTTGCCTCAGATATTAATGCTCTATCAAGGACATCTACATACTTTGACAGTTTTAAAACACTAACTCGGTCAAACACATCTAGGTCAAGCCCACCTTCAAATTTTCTAGCCTTTTTATAGTCAGTGTCGATCATGTGGGGCAAATATCGGGCTTATTTAGTAAATTTTGCTTCATATTCAGCCACAGTCATATTGCGTTGTTTTAGTTGCATAGATTCCGATACCTTCCTATCTCGGATGCATTGGGGAAAATATTTTCCAAAGAAAATTTCTTTAAATCTATCCCATGTCATACCCTCATTATCATTTCGTACTAACATCCACCATCTCCTAGCTTCTTCTTTGAGTGTGAACGTTGCCAACAAAACTTTCTGTGCCTCAGTACATGGAAATACTTCAAATATTTTCTCAGTTTCTAAAACCCAAGCCTCAGCTTTTAACGGTTCAATACCCCCTAGAAATTCTGGTGGCTTCATCTTATTATATTTCTGTGTCAGTGCTATCATATCATAATTAGCTGGTTCAAGTTCAAGTATTTTCCTTTGTTGTTGTTGTGCCAGATTTTTGATTAAGGCTTCAACCATTCTTTCTAGCCTGTTAATTCTAGCATCAGAAGATTCGGATTCGCCTACATTCCTTGTCCTTTCCATTGATCCATACATAAATAGGGTAACCTTTAACATAGGGAAAGTCCTCATTGGTTTCATTTTTCATTTCAATTCAGATACGGTCACGTGATCCTTTACTTTCATACGTTCATGTTCACATAGATTCCACATTCGGTATTGAAATTAACATTACGTGTTATTCCACTTAACTTCTTTGATCATGCTCAAAGGTTTCATTTCATTCCATTTTCAATAAGGATGTGTTCATAATAGTTCACCCACATACACATGATAATGCAATGTCCCTATTTCATTTCTAGGACATCCTATAGCTCATACGGACACGTGTGTGCGGTATAACTCGTGCTCTGATACCACTCTGTCAAGACCCAAACCCGCCCCTATAGGTTTAGCATCGTAACCGGCCAGTAATCCTTGGATTACCGAAGGCTCTGAACTGATTAGCAAAATTGAGGGGCTAGTGGAAGCAAATACATAAATATAGTTGTCTAATGAGCTGTGCTGACTTATATGAGATGGAATATTTAAAACTTTATATATGTATTCAATAGTCATTCATACATTATACCCACACACATTAAAGTATATTAAGTACAGCCACAAAACAAACAAGTTTCATATACGGGAACAACTGGAACTTTAACACATGAGACATTTCGGGAACCTCCACGTGAGGCACAATGGTTGGCTGACAACAGGACATAGATCCAGACAAAAGCCTTCAGGCTCGGTCTCCAGAATGGCCACCTGTACATATATATACACATAGTGAGCTAAAGCCCAGTGAATAACATCAATGTAAAGAGGTTAGTGAACGAAATCCGAACATGTCATAAGCGTAAAACAGATCATAGCATAAACATTCTTGTATCTGAACATAATAATGATACATCTCATAGAACACATCACATAACGTCTTCCGACTAGAGTAATCAGTTCCGGATACCGATTAAACACATATCACCACAATGAAGTGGCTAACGAGATCTCGCAATCACATGATTGTCATGGACCCGCATTAACATGCCGTCCCTCATGACTTGGGACTATCTATGGATGCCACAATAGATTTCAAACATGGAACATTCGTTCACGAAAACAGATATCATTTTAGAAATCATAACTTATCATATTTCATTTGGAACATAATTCATATGAACGTATCTTTACAATAACGTTACTCACAGTGGTTCCCGTAAATGGTCAATTAATCCTCGAGTCTTGACCTACAATCACAAAATACATAACACAAGCATATCTCATCATTACACATTCAAGTGGCCATCACGGCTTAGCTTACATGACATTGGTTCTTGTTGTTTCTTATCACATAGATCAAAACACACTCTTGAATCTCATAACTTAGTACATTCTTTACTTAGTGTGATTCTAATCCATAACCTCATTACTATGGCTTAATTAAGTCTTAGGAATGCCTAAGATGCAATGAGGATGCCAAAATGTTTTAGAAAGCACTTAGTCAAATTTCTGAAAATAGGGTCCCCGCTCGAGCATAGATTTCCTCGCTCGAGCGAACAAGCAAAATGTGAGGGTTCGCTCGAGCGTGACTTCTCTCGCGCGAGCAAACTGTAAATTCAAAAAAAGTACTGGTTGGTCTCAATCTATGCTCGAGCTACAAATCCAACGCTCGAGCGGCTCAACAATATACAAAGGGGTTCGCTCGAGCGTGACTTTGGTCGCTCGAGCGGAGCGCTCATGACTGCAAAAAAAATACTGAAGGCTCGCATTCTCCGCTTGAGCGTAGGTTTCCTCGCCCGAGCGGACTGTAAAATTATGGGTTTCCAAAAACAAAGCTTGAGCTTCAAAATGCGATTTCAATGGCTACACTCATGCATGGCTTGTTTTTAAAGCTCAAAAACTTTTCTAAAACATGAACACATGGTTGTTTACAAATTCTTTTGCTCAAAGCTCATGAATTTATCAATTTTGAACTCAAAAACTCTTGCATGAAAGATTTTCAAACTATGTTCTTGATTTTCTCAAAACATGCAAATGGTGATCAACAAACTCATGAATTCTGAAACCATGGACATGCTTAAAAATCACATGCATGCAAGGACCTTAAGGCCAAAACCCAAAACATGAATGAACAAGGTATAATCTTCCAAAAACATGCATACAAGCCACTTTCTTGCTCAAAGGCCAACTTCATTTCAAATTCTATTAGATGATTCAATAACTTTCTTAATACATGATGCATGAAGGAATAGCTACAGAATTTAAACATAGAATCCTTACCCAAAGCTTTGATTTCAGAAACATGAGATGAATCTCCCAAGTTTTCTTCTTCTTCTTCTTCTTCTTCTTCTTCAAACTCTTGAGCTCACTCTCTCACTCTCTAGCTAAACTCTCTAACACAAGGGACCAAACGAGCAAACTACTACACTCCCTCACTCAGCTGAATGTACACAACACATACCTCACTTTGAGCACAATACACGTGCACACACATGTAAACTTCCAACACACACACACAAGGGTTTTAATCCCCAACACTCAACACCACAAAATGTCTCAACACATTATACACTCAATCACATCTTGGATCATTAATAGGATTAGATTAGGTACCAATCATGCATTATTTAAATCAAACATAAGTAACCTTAATTTATTCACGTTAGCACGAAATTCAATTAATCCAAAATAGTTCCCATCAAGGCTCAACTTAATCACATGCGATTTTTACTAAACTGAATCAATTTTTAATAAAATTTGCCATAGCATTCTAAAAATTCCAAATAACATATTAATGTAACTAATCTGAATTCGGATGCCGATAAGGCTTTCAGTTTTCATATTAAAGCGGAATCCCCGACAGATATTTCTACAAGAAACAGATAGGAAGCCAAAGGTCATGCAAATTACGTAATAAACCCATAATTTATTTTATCCACTTAATTAACATCCTTAATTACAGATTAGTGGCTAATTGCGGGTCGGGGTTATTACAATGCCATAAATAAAACTGACTCAACTGAGAATCTAACTAAAAAGATGAAAATGCAATGGGGGAGGTAGACAGAGGAAGATGTAGGCTTTCCACCACATAAAGATCTCTAACTTTACGGCCGATCCTAATCTGCTTCTTGGACACCTGATCCTACACACAACAGACAGAAGAAGAAAAGATAACATCAAAACCAGAAGCATTAAGTTGACTGATAGAAAGAAAAATAACAGACAGTTGAGGAAATAAAAACAGAGAGAATAGTAACAGCATACATGGCAGAGGGTAAAACAGACCAAATAGATAGGACAGACATACCAGACCCATTACCAGTATTAATAGTAATAGGAAAGGGAGAAGGGATACAGTTTTGGAGTAAGGAAAGATGAGGAGTCATATGATGAGAGACCCCAGAATCAAAAAGCCAGACAGAGGAAGAAATACCTGAAGAGGATCCCAACAAACCTGAATGAAGAGAGGTGAGAGCAGAGGCAGATGAAGATGACTGAGAGGTGGACCAAAGATGCTGAAGCTGAGTAATTTGGGCACTCAAGGAAGCCAAGTCAGGATCAGAAGCTGGAGCAGATGCAGTATAAGCAGCAGGAGGGCGAAAACTACTCGGAACAAGACCTCAGAACTGTGGCTGAGATGGCTGAGAAGACTGACGGCCCTTCTTGGGACAGTTGTACTTCCAATGGCTCTTTTAATGGCAAAAAGCACACTCATCAGAGGCTAATGGCCCCTTCTTGGGCTTTACAGTGCCTTGAAGCTGATGAGGTAGGGGGTTCGACAGCAGAGGAGGCTGAGTAAGAGCTAAGAAGACAGATGGAGACAGAGTCTAACTGGTCGTTATAAGACGGGTTTCCTTAGAGAGAAGCTCACGAACAATAGCATCCATAGAGGGGAGAGGAGACCGATGAAGGATGCCACCACGGATAGCCTCATACTGAGAGGAGAGAGCCGTTAAGAACTGCACTAAACGACCTTACTTCCAAAACTTAACATAAGCGTCTAGTGCCTTGAGGCTAAATGGTTCCATGAGAGCCAACTGATCCCAGATGCCTGTCATCTTTATATAGAAGTCCTGAATAGATTGATCCCATTGACGAGCACTCTGAATAGCTGTTTCCAACTCATACCACTTGGCAAAGTTGGACTGTTGATACACACCCAATAAAAAGTCTTACACCTCCTTGGAATTACTGTATTTGGAAAACATCATTCCAATATAGTCATCTACAGAATTATGAAACCAGGTCAGAACTTGGGCATTATCACAATTCCAAGTGTCACAAGAAGTTAGATATCCTTCTTGTTTTCAAGTCCAATGGACAAGGAACAAAACCAGAAATAGAAACATTGGCTCATTTTTTGTAACCATGAAAGAAATTCTTCATGACACTAGCCCAATAAGCATAATTGGCACTAGTGAGTTTACATCTGATTGCTTGGATTTTGGTGTCCGTCATTATAATAAATCAAAGATTCACAAGTTGAAGTATAATAATGACTAACAAGTGGGCCAAACTGTAAATAAGAGTTTTGATCCAAATAACAGTGCTTAGAGAATAAAAAATCACGAACACAGAGAGAGAGAGAGAGAGAGAGAGAGAGAGAGAGAGAGAGAGATACAAACAAAGCAAAGTAAAGCAGAGGTCGACCGAGTGAGGCAAATCAAACACCTCTTCGATCGCATGAACCAAGGCTCGAACGAGAGAGTTCAGTCGAACACAATCATGATTCTAGAGAGGGAGAAAGAAGCTTCTGATGATCATGAACCAGAGTCGATCGACTAGGAAGACTAGATGACTCGACTCCAACCAGCGAAGATGATGCACGACGCTGACTGAGGGATTGAAGCAACGATTGAACTGATGTCACGATGCAAACCAGAGAATTGACGTTGAGAACCAGAGAAAGATCAGTCAAGAACCTGTTTCAATATCGCAATTGGGAGAGAAGATCACCCACAACTCATGACTGAAAGAGAGCAACAGTTTCTAAGGTTTTTGGCTTTGATACCATGTAAGATTTCTTAATGGTTTTCTGTATATTCAATTGTATATGTTTACAAAGAGTTCATCCATTTATATAGCCCTAAATCTATGACTGAAAAAGGAAATACAATGATTCCTATTTACACCACACAATCATGCCATATATACATAATCACACAATCATGGCGTATATACAATATATTCTCACAAGTGAGACAAATGAATGTGTCTATTCTACTTCACACAAATTTTCATACTGTCAATCATCAATGATCAGACCTTCTTCAGCTTGCTTGGCATTTCTTCAAATTCTTTCTTTCTTTATTTCTTTCTTTTTATACTGGAACCAAAAAAGGATTAGCAAAAGATGGCCTTGGCTTGAAAGATGCTAGGCAACTGGATACCTATGATTTTCTTTAGAGGGGCATGAAAGGATCTCAAAAATTTTCTTGGCGACGAAAAAATTTGACAGAAGAAAATGTTAATGACCTTTGTCGGTTAAATCCCTAATACATGAGAGAAAGCATACATAGAACAAATAAATGGTATAAAGGATATTCCTATGAAATTGTGGTCTATATGGTGTGTACAGACATCACCTAGATGGTTTTGTTAGGAAAATATTGCTGACATACATAGTTCATTAAAGAGATCATATGGCTCTGTCTACCAAATCATATAAAAGATTGGGGGGACATGAGTTTGAATGCGTTTTGTTGTTGGGATACCTTCTAAAACTTACCCCACAACTCAATATGCAGTGTCCATCAGTTATTAGGGTCACGCACGGGTTGGAGCAAAGCGGTTTAGGGAAAATAAAATAACAACTAAACTGTTGTAGACGTCCCCGAACGCATCCCGGGGAAAGAGGAGTGCGAGTCCCCGCCGTTCTGGTTCGATATTGGGTCACTACAGTTCGAAGGACTCAAATGTCACGGTTCTTAATCTTGAACCAAAGAGTCCAAATCCGGCAAATCGTTTTGAAAACAGATTTTTTGAAAGAAGTGCCAAACATGGACTGCTTTGCCAGATACAGAGTCGCCACCTAAATGTTTTTAATGGGAAATTTAGGAAACCCTGACTCGGTGCCAAAGGTCATGTGTCCGTCATCACCAAAGTTGCCTCGGCTCGGGAACTTGGGTACGATTGGGGAAGGTCACTTCGTGAGCACCCCCGCTCGCCCGGTCAAAGACCGGCCTCTACTAACCATGATATCTGTGTTTGAAAACATTGTGTGTTCTTATTCCGGTTATTAGCCTAGGTTACTATGTGATGCGCACAGCATACAAGTATAGACTGAGTCGCCTGAATTGGAACAAAACATTTCATGTTTGTTTGTTTGAAAAAAGGTTTGCTACCCGCAGGTAGGCTAAGACGTGGATTTGCCACCCTCAGGTGGGCTTAGAAAACAATGGTTTTGCCACTATCTAGTGGGCTTAAAACAAACATTTGATGAATTATCCCAATTCAAGTAACACAACCTCCACCCCCAGGCATTCAAGGCAGTTATATCACATAAGCAAATAGCATCATGGCAAGCATGCTGACATGGCAACACTCACATGCATGCAAGGATGCTAAAGCATAAAACTCACCAAGTACTCCAAGCCAAAAAAGAAGCTAATTAGAAATCCATGCATGATCCTAGATGCACAGAATTGCCTAATGCAACACATGCAAAGATGCAAACTATAGCAGGCTCGGCTATTCTAAACATGGCATGTGGAATGCTACAACTAACACGTATTCAATTTGGAATTGAAATACAAGTGCAGTTTGTATGATGCGCCGAGCCCGGTGCGTGCAAAACAGATGAATGATGCAAACATGCTGTCATACTGTATGCTAATTGAAATATGCCCTAATCTACCATCATAAGCAGGTAAATAAAAGGGAAGAAAGACGTGGGGTTGGAAGACATACATCACACTCACCCACACTTATTACAATTATGCCCTCGCGCAGAGGGTCCAAATAAATAATACAGTCCCAAATGAAAGAATATTACAGTCCGAGTATTACAGTCCAAATAATATACAAATCCCTAATTAATCTACAAATTAACTAAGAAAACTGTAAAATCGGCATGCAAGCCAGGGGCTGCCTTGATTCTGATGAATGATGCATGTTGGAGCTGCCTTGCGCGGAAATCCACTGGGATGCCCCAATTAGCCTCTGTTTGCAATGTTTCTCGAAATGCGTGCCAAGCTCCGAAAAGTCGCTGATTCTTCATTTTACTGCAACAGAGAGCAGGAAAGGGGCATAGCAATGTATTTCACAAATATATGCATGCCTCGATCCTCGTGCCACCAATCACGCATCTCGATGCATGATGGCCGAGGAGCCGAATTGCACAGCTCAATATAGGATGAATGCACATGAATGCTACAACAAAACCTAACTCCATCACGGATAATCCGGAGTGTCGGTGACTGGGGAATTGAGACACGTTCCGTCACTCGGAGTACGAAACGCGCCTCGTTTCCAGTGCCCGAGCTAACTCCTATCCCGAACACGATGCAATATGCATGATATGCGTGAAATGCAACTAAGATACAATCCTAACATACACAATGTTATGGAATGGCATACACGCTATACGAGGTAATACACAACCGAGCATACACAATGCTATGGGTGAAATGGCATACGCAATGCAATAATGGGCTTACACCAACATGAGAGAGCCTCAGCCACACTCACATAGGAGGCCATAATGATGAAAACAAGACACCTCGAAATGCGTGCACGCGGGCACGCAAACCGAGAACGGACCCTCAGGCACCGAAATGCCACTCTAATGAGACATGGCAAGACATAGAATATGACATGCAAACATGCAAAAATCAGTGGCAAAATGAGGGGCAAAACAGCCCCGAATCATGGCGAAATGGAACCCGATGCATGAAATGAGTCCCGAAATGCGAAATTAAGGGTACAAAATGGCTTACAGCTATACAATACATGCATAATTTGAACATGACATGAAAAAGAAGAAGCAAGGCAGCCCCAAAATAAGCATTTTTACAGTACAAAACATGGCAAGACAGCAAGCACAAGTAGGGAAAAAATGGCATACAAAAATGGCTCCGCAAGGGAGGCTATGAAGCAAGTGATACATGCAAAGCCCAAACAGAAAAAGACCCTTCTACAATACTGAAGAGGGGCCAAAAATATGAACATTTACAGTAGACAACAAGCCCCAAATCAGTATACAAACATACTAAAAATGCCATGCAAGAAATGGGCCAACAAAGGGGCAAAAAAGTAACTGATACATGGAGGCCCCAAACAGGAAAATACCCTTCTAAAACACTGAAGAGGGACTAAAAATATGAAAATTTTCAGTTTATGACAGCCTCCAAATCAGTATACAAATATGGCAAAAATGCAATGCAAGATTGAGGCCAATAAAGGGCTATAACATGAGGTACACAAAGCATTCACCAAACAGCTAAGGACCCTTAATAAAACATGCCAATAAGGTCAAAATATTGCCACTTTCAGTTCTGATCATGGCCAAAAACAGAATCTAGATAAGCCTAAAAAGGAATGCAAAAATGGGGGCCAAAGAGGGGTATAATGGTAAGTACAACATGGAGGCCCCCAACGGTGTTGAGCCCTTCTTCAATGTTGAAGAGGGGCTCAAAATGAACCTAACTTCAGTTTACATCATGCTCTGAAACAGATCAAACATAGGCTAGAAATAACATGCAAGATATTGGCATATAAGAGGGTATTGAAACAAGTACCAAATGGGGGGCTCAAACAGGGTTGAGCCCTTAAATAAACATGAAGAATAGCTCAAAAAAGACCTAGTTTCAGTTAGGGTCAGAGCTCAAAACAGTAAGCAAATAGGGTAGAAAAATGGTGCAAAAATATGCTACAAAAGAGGGAAAATGGCTTACCCTTGAAGACCAATACTTTTGTTGCTTCTTGGCTTGAGTTTGTTGCTTCTTAGCTGCTGGAAAACCTCCCCTTGCTGCTGGAATGGAGTGATGGTGGTGGTGCTTGGTAATGATCAAGAAATGGAGTTGAAACTTGAGAAAATGAGAGAGATAGAGAGGGATGTATGTATCTATGCCCAAAGCAAAATTTCCAACCCTTTTTTCTCAGCTGGGAGGCCAGCTATATAGGCAAGAAGAAGGGAAAACAAAGGGGGCAAAGGGGAGGGAAAGCACCCTATCATTTCCCTCCAAAAGTTGCCCTCGGATACAGATATTTTTTGGGACAAAACAGCTATACAGCTGTAAAGTGCACACTGAGGGGATCATGGCCGGCCAGGTATTTTTGCTGCAGGTGGCCGGCCGGCCACCCCCCATGGCCGGCCGGCTAGGGTTCAAAAGGGTCAAATTGATTTTCTGGCCGGCCACCAGAGAAAGGTGTCCTCCCAGGTCTCCTCATCACAACCATGTAGTTCAAAATTGGCAACTCTAAAACAGGAGAGAGAACAAGCCAAATTTCAAAGGGGTTCAAAAGGGTCAGGTTGAGTTTCTAGCCGGGCACCACTTTTTAGGGTCCTCCCATGTGTGTACAACACAAATATGTGGTTTGGGGTTGAAGAGAATGGCCCTAGGGTGGTCAACATTGGCTCGGAAGTGAGAAAAACGGGCGTCGGAGGGCGCCAGAGGGATATAACTGGTTGTTGAGACAATTGCTGGCCTCCCACCCTTCAGTGACCTTCCTGGTGATAAAACAGAGGTACCTGCCAAAAATGAACGAAAACCGATGCAAAACGAATGCTCGGGGGCCAAAACACGCAGTTCGGGGTCCCGAAAACAAGCTGTTAAGCACCGAAAGTGGCATTCGACCACGAAGTGGGTATCTAAGACCCCAGTGTCCCTCGAAAGGGAGTAAATAAGATGCATGCCGAAAAACGGGGGAATCGGAGATGGTTAGACAGTCCCGAACCGAGGCACACGGCCTGACGGCTCCGAAAACCGGGTACCGGGCTCCGAAATGGGTAAAATGGCCTACGGCCACGAAATGTAGCCCACGGCCACTGAGAGATGGTCTACGGGACCTCTCCCTCCCCTCAGGAAGAAAAACAGAGAAAACCGAGTCTGGTTTGCAAACCTAGGCAAGGCACAGAAGAGGGTTCGGAAGTCCGGAGGCAGGGCTCACGGCCGCGACTCTGAGACTTCTGAACAAGCGCAACATGCAACATCACCAAGCGCTCAACCGGTGACGTCTGAGTCTTAAGGCCGGTCAAAAATGGGGTGTCTACAACTGTGATTCACAAAAACCTAACTCAAATAACTTAATCCAATCCTATTAAAATAAACAAGCTCATTCAACTTAATTCCACAAAAAAACGAAAGCTCATTCAACCTTCAACCTTGTTCTTCAAATAAATTTCCTTAATTCAAAAGACAAACTATCACCAAAGAGTAACAAGAAATTAAGTCCAGCTTGATTAAAAAGAAATCAAACATACAAATAACCATTCAAATTAAGTCCAACATGAATAAAAAGAAATTAACAGTACACACTCATCTAAATTAAGTCCAAGAGAATCCAGCCAATAATCTAAATTATACAATTAAACAGTCCAAGAAATCCATGGTAAATAGCAACAGCTGCTACATATGTAACATCCACTCATCCAAACTCCAAAGAACCACAATAGCTTCATCCAAACTCCAAGCTTCATCAATCTACAATATAAGAAAGAAAAAATTATTCAATAACAAAAGAAAAAAAACATTTGTGAACTGGTCTCTTTGATAATGGTTATAAATTTTTCTTGCACCAAATTCATTGGAAAGCTAAAGCAAGCCAAATGTGGGATTTTCTTGCACTATAAAAATTGTGAACTGGTTTTGACAGAAATCTTTAGTCTTTAGCATCTGCAGTCATTGTAAAAATAAGTAAAATATGACAGCAAGAAAGATGTGAACATTACTAGCAATTTAGTTGTTCAAACAGGAGCATACATAGTTAGTAATGCATGTGCAGCTATGGATTCCAAGGCCTATTGCAAGGAATTATAACATATACTTAATGCTTTTATTAATGGCCTTGGAAAAATCAGCAAAATATCGGAAGATGTTTAAGCTTCTTTGCATTGTAAAGATTTTAAAAATCAAGTTTCTAAGCAAGTTCTTATGCATTGAAGAGTAGCAGGTTTTGATGCATTGAAGAGCAATTCTTATTTCCAGCATAAATGGCCATTCCATTAGGGAGCTGTTAGTAAAAATTATGCTGGGGTTGGATCAACAACAACCAAGCAATAATTCAAACTGAATAATTTAAATAGGAACAATCAGCTAATTGTGGTTTTGGTTTGAATGCCTCAAAAGAATGAAGACTTCTTTAGATCAATGGTAACAAAGTGAACAAGAAGAAGAACATACTTTTTATATCAACTGATGGTAGCAAAGTAGATTTGAATAAACAGAAGTAATTTTAGATTGAAATTACTGAAGTTCACTTAAAAAAGTACAAGTTACAATTGAACGAACTACTCCTAAGTCTAAAACTAAGTTGTTGTATTATTGTTGATGTCTCCTCTCTGCAAATTTCTGGCCTTTATACTTCTTTTTTCCCGTGCCCCCATGATCTCCTCAATCTGCAACTACTGCTATGTAATTGCTGCAACTGCTTCCTGGCTTCTAGGTCTTCCAATCACATTAGACCTTGACTTTGTCTGTCGAACTACCCCTTCTTTAAGTTATCACATGCCTATAAACCCTTCTAACCTTCCATCGACAGAGAAAGACTCCAACTTTATTCATATGATCACTGCTAGTAACTGCTCCACCATCCAATGTTAACACATAGGCACAAACCCTGATGACCCTTGTTTTCTGATGCCAACTATCCAACCTGGACTTAGCCATATGTCCTCAATTGACTGGACCACCTGTTGATAGGAGTTTTACAAAAATGGGTGCAAACAGAAGCCAAGGAATAGTCATTCCATTCCTGCCCATAATCATTCTAGCAACACTATCATAGATTAAGGGGCTGAGTGATATGTCAAAGTCTTTAAGGTGGCTTATATGCAAAGTTAACAATGAAGTCCCCAAAACCCCAATGAAGCCTATCTGGAAAGCCATGTTGAGAAACATGAATGGACTTGATGAGATTACAACATTGGCGAGAAAAACATATAATGAGAATTGGTGATGATGTGATCTTGGGTTGAATTAGAAGGAAGTATGATAGGTTGAGTGAAGCAATATACCAGCCTGATATTTGTTCTTTATGATGCCAACATTTCAATCCCAATTGACTAGGGCAACAAACTAGTAAGCCTTAAATTGAATTATTATTCTTATTATTTTTTTAATTTCAATGGGTTAATTCAAATGTTCCAAAGGATTGACCATAACTGATCAACTAAATTATCATATATTCTCATAGATTAATTTAGTAGATACCTAGGGAAGTGTATAACTATATGATATGCAAAGACCAAACATTCAAATCATGTTTCTAGAGTCTTTATGAGAAAGCTAAGCTAAGTGAAATTTTGAGGATTTGGTGGAAATGGCTACAATGGCATGAACAAAACTTTTTTTTTTTTTTTTATAATTATTATGGCCAATGACACTATGTCCTGCAAAACTAGAATAGACATTGCATATCATATTATCTTTCCACTTTAATCATCCAGTGATTAATAGGCTAAGAAAGCATAAATTCATTTTGCATATATTCAAATAGCAAATGAGGATTGGCTAACAGAATTAACTACAGTAAAATTCATGTAATTTTTATTATAGATAAGAGATTTTTCTTGCTCTAAATTCACTAGAATAGGTGATTTAAAGTTCAATTGTGCACTGATTTTAACAGAAATCTCGACTCTTTTAGTCCTGTAGTCATTTTAAAAGTTGGGTAAGATTAATTATTTGTGCCTAAAAAATTGCATTCCTTGGAGAAAGACATATTATTAGATTCATAAACAACACTACTACAAATTCTATCCCACATACAAACAACATAGGAGAATGAGAATTTCACCACGTATTGTTTGCAAACATAAAACGAGCTACGTGAGTTGCATACAACGATCTTTCTCCAATGCAAACGAGGCTTGAGATTGCAAGAATGGCAATTCTCTAAATATCATAAGATTGGAGAGCATGTCTTGACATACATATATGCATGCATGTGTTCTCTATTATTTGACACGAAATTTGAAAGGTAGTCTGTAACGATCCCAATTCATAAATAACTACTAATTCGTAATTAAGAATGCTAACTAAGTGTTTAGAATGGAATTATGTGTTACTATTAATTTTGATATGTGCTTTGTAGTAATTTGTGCATATCTATCTGATTTGAAAATTATTTGTCATGATTTCTACTTTGAATCTGAAATTGTTAGCCTAAATGCTTTTAGAAACCAAATTTGAGTTCATGGATTGACTAGCTAGAATAATGGGAACCATATGAGAAGTTTTGTTAAAAATTGATTCAGTTCAATAAAATCGCATGTGATTAAATTGAGCTTTAATTGGAACTATTTTGGATTAATTAAGTCATGTGCTAACCTTGATTAATTAAGGTTACTTATGTTTAATTGTGTGTGCTAGAGTTTTGCATGTGTGTGCACGTGTATTGTGCTCAAGAAGTGAGTGTGTGTTATGTATATTCAGCTGAGTGATAGGGTGTTTGTATCATTCCTTTGCTTATTTGGTTCTTTGTGTTGAGAGAGTTCAAGCTTAAGAGAGAGAGAGAGAGAGAGAGAGAGGGGGAGAGAGAGAGTTTGGCTTTAGTGAGAGAGAGCTCAAAAGTTTTGAAGAAGAAGAAGAAAACTAGGAAAATTCATCTCACATTTATGAAATTAAAGCCTTGGGTAAGGATTCTATGTATAATTTCTGTAGCTATTCCTCCATGCATCATGATTTTATCAAGCTTTAAGCTACTTTCATGAGAGTGCAAGAAATGGGTCTTTGAACATGTAGATTCCTTTCATGTGTATTCATGGTAGATCGTCTTTGATTTTATCATTTTGAGTTTGAGTTTTAAAGTCCTTGCATGCATGTGAGTTTAAATCATGTCCATTGTTTCATAAATGTATGAGTTTGTTGATCACCATTTGCATGTTATGAAAAACCATGAAAAGAGTTGAAAAATCTTGCATGAAGGAGTTTTGATTCAAATCTTTCAAGAATTGATGAGTTTTTGAATAAAAGATGTTTTAAGGGTCTTGTATTGAAGTTTTCTAAAGCTATTTTATGTGTTTGATTGAATCATGCAAGACCCCAAGTTTTGAAAGTTGTTTGGAAGCCATTTTTGTTAAGCTTGGTGCCCAGAAATTCACAGCTGGCTCGAGGGAAGAAGTGCTGGCTCGAGCCAACATTACGAGCTCTTAGTATTTTGAACTCTGCAAAAGCTGGCTTGAGCGAAGGAGTGGTGGCTCGAGCGAGCTCAGTTTTTGCCTTCAACTGGCTCTAGCCACGAAAAGCTGGCTCTAGCAACCAGCTTATTTTCAACATGTTTTCAAAAGATGTTTAAATACATATCTTCACTCCTATCTCTTTACGGGCATTCTTAGGCATGATTTATGAGCCATTAAGGATTAATAAGTTAAGAAACAACATACGTAAGTGAATTAGAAATTATGTGTCGAATCCGAGTATATGGCTCTATATGAACAAGCTTTGTGACATGGAATGAATAGGAAGTTAAAGCAAGAAAGCTAAGCCATGTATGACCACATGAATGAGTAATAATGAGACATGTTTTTTGCTATGTACATTTATGTTTGTAGGTCAAGACTCGAAGACTGACCAACCGTTTCTGGAAGCCCACTGTGAGTAACGTTATTGTAAAGATATGTTCATATGAATTATGTTCCAAATATAATTTGATAAGTTATGATTTCTGAAATGATATTTGTTTACGTGAATGAATGTCCTATGTTGAAATCAATTATGGCGTCCATAGATAGTCCCAAGTCATGGGGGACGGCATGTTAATATAGGTCCATGATATATATGTGATTACGAGATCTCGTTAGTTACTTCATTGTGGTGATATCTGTTTAATCGGTATCCGGAATCGATTACTCTAGTCGGAAGATGATATGTGATGTGTTCTATGGGATGTACCATTATTATGTTCAGATATGAGGATGATTATGTTATGATCTGTTTTATGATTATGAAATATTCGGAATTCATTCACTAACCTCTTTACATTGACGTTATTCACTGGGCTTTAGCTCACTGTGTGTATATATATATACATATATATATGTATAGGTGATCGTTTTGGAGATCGAGCCTAAAGGCTTTTGTTTGGATCTACGTTCTGTTGTTAGCCAACTTTTGCGCCTCACGTGGAGGTTCCGGATGTGTCACATGTTATGAGTTTCGGTTATATGTATATATGACTTGTTTGTTTTGTTGGCTGTACTTAAGATATTTTAATGTGTGTGGGTATAATGTAAGAATGACTTTTGGATATGTATATAAAGTTTTAAAATCTCTGTTTCATATAAGTCAGCACAGCTCATTGGACGATTATATTTATGTATTTGCTTTCGCTAGCCCCCTTATTTTGTTAATCTGTTTCAGAGGCCTTTGGTAATCTTAGGATTACTGGCCGGTTACGATGCTAAACCTATAGGGGCGGGTTTGGGTCGTGACAGAGTGGTATCAGAGCACAAGTTATACCGCACACACGAGTCCATATGAGCTATAGGATGTCCTAGAAAAGAAATAAGGGCATTGCATTATCACGTGTGCTTGTGTGAAATTCTTCTGAACATTTGAAATAAAAATGAAACCTATGAGCATGAACAAAGAAGTTATAAGAAATAATATGTAATATTGATTTCGATATTGAATGTGTAATTCTAGTGAACATGAACATATGAACGCGAAAAACTACGTGATCTATGTGAATATATTTGCATTGAAATAAAATGACAAACGTGTTTGATAAGAAATGAAAATAAAAAATGAAATCAATGAGGACTTTCCCTCTGTTAATTATTACCCTGTTTATGTATAGACAAATGGAAAGGACAAGGAATGTAGACGAATCTGAATCTTCTGATGCTAGAATTAACCGCTAGAAAGAACGATCGAAGCCTTAACTGAATCTTTGAGACAACAACAACAAAGGCAAATACATGTACCTAAACTAGCTAATTATGATTTGATAACTTTGACACAGAAATACAATAAAATGAAACCATCGGAATTTCTGGGAGCTATTGAACCACTAAAAGCCGAGGCTTGGGTTTTAGAAACTGAGAAAATATTTGAAGTATTTCCGTGTACTGAGGCACAAAAAGTTTGGTTGGCAACATTCACACTTAAAGAAGAAGCTAGGAGATGGTGGATGTTAGTATGAAATGATAATGAAGGTATGACATGGGACAGATTTAAAGAAATTTTCTTCGAAAAATATTTTTCCCAATGCATCCGAGATAGAAAGGTATCTGAATTTGAACAACTAAAACAAGGCAATATGATTGTGGCCGAATATGAAGCAAAATTTACTGAACTAGCTCGATATACACCACACATGATAGACACTGACTACAAAAAGGCTAGAAAATTTGAAGGTAGGCTTGACCTAGATGTGTTTGATTGAGTTGGTGTTTTAAAATTGTAAAAGTATGTAGATGTCCTTGACAGAGCACTGATGTCTGAAGCAAACATAGCAGCATTGAAAACATCAAAGTCAACATCATCAACTGAATCGGAAGGAAAGAAACAAAAGAAACAAAAAGTTGAAATGACCAGTAATTCGATGACCTCCGTCAATGAAAAATCAAAGGCAAGAACTTTTGACAATGTAAGTCAGAGAAGCAATGTGAACAATGATATACCTATCTGTAAAGAATGTGGGAAACAACATTAGGGCATTTGTCGCCGCCTATCTGGAGCCTGTTTTAAATGCGGAAAGAGAGGACACTTGGCTAAATCTTGCCCACGAGCTCATCCGAACAACAATAGGCCTAATGTTAGTACGACTGGTTCTATTCCCGTACCTAGAACAAATGCAACTTCTACTTCCGAAGGAAGCAATATTAGGCAAGGGAGGTTTATACCCTAGTTCCAGAAAATGCTTGTAATGTTGAAGCGACTGACGCAGGTATTACCTTAATTATGTGCAAATGTTTTATGTGAGAATTTGTGTGGGGACTATATACTTCTTAACTTGATGTAAAATTATATGTGAGATGTTTGAAACTCTGTGAATTTGACGAATCACTCGTGCTATGGAAATTGTTGGGACTTGTGAACAATGAGAATCTGCTGGGTTAGATCTTTGTACCATATTGCAACAAGTTAATATGAACTGTTATGTATGACCTTTTGGACTATGCTAGAACAATTAGACATGAGAACACGCTATGATTGACTGTAATAATGTTTGGACTTATATATATCCATACCTTTGCTCAAAATGATTGGCATGTTATTTGTTTTGTTAACTAGACCGTTGGGACTATGACTCTGGGATGGTGTGACTAAGTAAAGACCCTATGTGATAAACTCTAAACTGTGTACTGTGATTGCTGAAAATTGACTAAACTATTTGGCTAGATCAGTGAGCCTATGCTTAGGTGACTGTATGACTGAGTTGGAACTTCGGCATAACAATTTACTATTGTGTGCCACCGAGAAACTTTATATGATATGCTGCTGTACATTGTATGCCTAACTGAAAAACTTATTTGGGAAACTGCTATATTCACTATGATACTTATCTTTTGATATGAACAACTACATGCATGTGCACCTACATGTGAACTTATTTGGAGAATGCAATATTGTATATGACCTGAAACACTTCGATATGAACTATTATGATACATGACTCTGATGTGATTTTGAGAATTGATGAACTTAGAACAATTGTGAAACTACTGATTATGTACCTAAGCGAATGGAGTATGAACTATAGAACCAAAATGTGCTTCGTTTGAAAATGATGGGGATAAAACTTTTATCTGATCTGATCTGATAGAACTTTGGTTTGATGAGACCTTTGTTTGAACTGATAGAACTTTTGTTTAATGACATACGCTCTGAACTTCTGTTTGATCTAATTGGATGGGACTTTCATCTGATGTGATCCGATAGGGCTTTTCTTTGATTTGATTTGAGGAGAACTTTACCTAATTTGAGAACCATTATCTGATTTGATTACATTATGGAGGATTATGAATTGCTTATGATTGAATGACAGGGTTGTGTTGCAAAGGGAACTAACCGAATGAGAATTTGAATCAATTTTGAACACTTACGAAGAATGTGAACTGTCAATAGCAGACTATGTGATTATAAATAGCTTTTAACCATATGCCTATAACTGATTGGAAACACACGTGAATGGGATTATAGAATTTTGTAACTTATGCTCTGGGAATATGGGAATACTGTATGCATGACATGTGGTTAATTGCTCCGGTATTACCGTTATTACCATGAAATTTTTTGAATAAGAGAATGATTGCTTTTGTGTTATTGTACTTCAAAATTGTTGCTATGGGACTTATTGACAACAGACTAGTTTGATTGTAAACTCTGACTACCTTGAAGTATAGGTAATCAGTATGTTTTGTGAATGACTGCTTCTGTATTAACATGTAGTACAATTGAATCTGTGGAAACTGAGGCTAATGAATAGTATATGAATGATTACTTCAGAATTACGTTTACTGCTATGGGGTTAATGCACGAATTTGCCTTGTATTCCTGATAAGTTCTGAATGACTTGAACAACTGTGGTGGATTGTCAAATAGAATACTGAACTGACCAATGAATTGTTTAATGACTGGGAAACGAATCAAGTCTCTGTACCAAGCAGAATGGAGAGGAAACCACTATGAAAATGGAAAAGAGTGTGAACCTAAGAAATCTGATCTGCATCTGATATATATATGTGTGTGTGTGGTAACTCAAGTTTAAAGGACCAAACTTCTTAAGATGGGGAGATTATAACGACCTCGATTCGTAAATAATTACTAATTCATAATTAAGAATGCTGACTAAGTGTTTAGAGTGGAATTATGTGTTATTATTAATTGTGATATGTGCTTTGTAGTAATTTGTGCATATCTATCTGATTTGAAAATCATTTGTCATGATTTCTACTTTGAATATGAAATTGTTAGCCTAAATGCTTTCAGAAACCGAATTTGAGTTCATGGATTGACTAACTAGAATATTGGGAACCATATGAGAAGTTTTGTTAAAAATTGATTCAGTTCAGTAAAATCGCATGTGATTAAATTGAGCCTTAATTGGAACTATTTTGGATTAATTGAGTCATGTGCTAACCTTGATTAATTAAGGTTACTTATGTTTAATTGTGTGTGTTAGAGTTTCGCATGTGTGTGAACGTGTATTGTGCTCAAGAAGTGAGTGTGTGTTATGTATATTCAGCTGAGTAAGGGAGTGTTTGTATCATTCCTTTGCTTATTTGGTTCTTTGTGTTGAGAGAGTTCAAGCTTAAGAGAGAGAGAGAGAGAGAGAGAGAGAGAGAGAGAGAGAGAGAGAGAGAGAGAGTTTGGCTTTAGTGAGAGAGAGCTCAAAAGTTTTGAAGAAGAAGAAGAAAACTAGGAAAATTCATCTCACATTTCTGAAATTAAAGCCTTGGGTAAGGATTCTATGTCTAATTTCTGTAGCTATTCCTCCATGCATCATGATTTTATCAAGCTTTGAGCTACTTTCATGAGAGTGCAAGAAATGGGTCTTTGAACATGTAGATTACTTTCATGTGTATTCATGGTAGATCATCTTTGATTTTATCATTTTGAGTTTGAGTTTTAAAGTCCTTGCATGCATGTGAGTTTAAATCATGTCCATTGTTTAATAAATTTATGAGTTTGTTGATCACTATTTGCATGTTATGAAAAACCATGAAAAGAGTTGAAAAATCTTGCACGAAGGAGTTTTGATTCAAATCTTTCAAGAATTGATGAGTTTTTGAATAAAAGATGTTTTAAGGGTCTTGTATTGAAGTTTTCTAAAGCTATTTTATATGTTTAATCGAATCATGCAAGACCCCAAGTTTTGAAAGTTGTTTGGAAGCCATTTTTGTTAAGCTTGGTGCCTAGAAATTTACAGCTGACTCGAGCGAAGAAGTGGTGGCTTGAGCCAACATTACGAGCTCCCAGTATTTTGAACTCTGCAAAAGCTGGCTTGAGCGAAGGAGTGGTGGCTCGAGCGAGCTTAGTTTTTGCCTTTAGCTAGCTCTAGCTATGAAAAGCTGGCTCTAGCCACCAGCTTATTTTCAGCATTTTTTCAAAAGATGTTTTAAGTACATATCTTCACTCCCATCTCTTTACGGGCATTCTTAGGCATGATTTATGAGCCATTAAGGATTGATAAGCTAAGAAACAACATACGTAAGTGAATTAGAAATTATGTATCGAATCCGAGTATGTGGTTCTATATGAGCAAGTTATGTGACATAAAATGAATAGGAAGTTAAAGCAAGAAAGCTAAGCCATGTATGGCCACATGAATGAGTAATAATGAGACATGTTTTGTGCTATGTACATTTATGTTTGTAGGTCAAGACTCGAAGACTGACCAACTGTTTCTGGAAGCCCACTGTGAGTAACGTTATGGTAAAAATATGTTCTTATGAATTATGTTCGAAATGTAATTTGATAAGTTATGATTTTTGAAATGATATTTGTTTACGTGAACGAATGTCCTATGTTGAAATCTATTATGGCGTCCATAGACAGTCCCAAGTCATGGGGGACCGCATGTTAATGCGGGTCCATGACATATATGTGATTACGAGATCTCGTTAGCCACTTCATTGTGGTGATATGTGTTTAATCGGTATCCGGAACCGATTACTCTAGTCGGAAGACGAAATGTGATGTGTTCTATCGAATGTACCATTATTATGTTCGGATATGAGGATGATTATGTTATGATCTATTTTATGATTATGAAATGTTCGGAATTCATTCACTAACCTCTTTACATTGATGTTATTCACTGGGCTTTAGCTCACTGTGTGTATATATATATATGTATAGGTGAGCATTTTGGAGATCGAGCCTAAAGGCTTTTGTTTGGATCTGCGTTCTGTTGTCAGCCAACTATTGCGCCTCACGTGGAGGTTCCGGATGTGTCACATGTTATGAGTTTCGATTACTTATGTATATATGACTTGTTTGTTTTGTTGGTTATACTTAAGATACTTTAATGTGTATGGGTATAATGTAAGAATGACTTTTGGATATGTATATAAAGTTTTAAAATCTCTGTTTCATATAAGTCAGCACAGCTCATTGGACGATTATATTTATGTATTTGCTTCCGCTAGCCCCCTTATTTTGTTAATTTGTTTCAGAGGCCTTTGGTAATCTTAGGATTACTGGCCGGTTACGATGCTAAACCTATAGGGGCAGGTTTGGGTCGTGACATAGTCATACTTCTTTTGCAAAATTAAAATATTTGTTCAGCAAGTAAGATTTTTAAACAAAAAGTCAATATAAGTTGTCAAATCATTTTCTATACTTTATGTATGTCTTTTGATAAAAAGCCAAAAATACTAAAAAAACTTGTTCCCAAATGACTGTTGGTCAATTTGTTCTATTTCAGGAAGCGAAGGAAAGCACTGGACTGCGAAGTCAGAATTTCGAACCTAGTATCACTAATAATATGAAAAAAATCGTTTTGACATGGTTTCGGATCATTGAAGTGACAAATATCACCACTTTTTTCCCTATTTCATTCATAAACTATCATTTTCGTCTATTCAATTCCTAAAGTTTTGAATTTATGTTTGTGTAGTCCAATTGGAGACAATTATACAAACAAAAAACTATTAAAACTTAATTTGATTAAAAAAACTATTTGAGAATTTGAACATCTTAAACCATACAACAGAACACTAATTTTTATTATTATTTTGAATAAATTACAACCTATAACCAACTTAATGGGTGTTTAATTGTATGATTTAAGTTGTTCAAATTATAAAATTACGTTCTTTTTTTTTTCAACGGTTATTGATTTTTACAATCATCTCTAATTGGACCACATGAATAAAAATAAAAATTGAATGAACTAAATAGACGAAATTGATAGCTTAGAGATGAAATAAAAAATAAAAAATGTTGATAGTTTAGAGATAAAAGTGAAATTAACTCCTAAAAAAAAGAAGGAAAGAAAAGGAAAGGAACTAGGAAAAATTAGTGAAACATCCCTCTTTAACTGTGTAGTAAGAGAGGTCCAAGATATTTTTTTTATTAGTCAAGGTCTTGATGAAATTTCTCTGTAATCATACCAGAGAAATTTCTCTATGTCGGGCACAAATTTTTCTGAAACGAATTTTCTTTGTGAAAATGTTGAGGGACCTCAACTACTATGAAAACATTGTATGTCCTTTATCTTATAAAATTTTAGGGGCATTTACACACAAGTCCTAATTTATGAACTTATACTTCATTAAGTCTTAACTAAGATTTTTTGAACCTTTAAGTTCCATTAAATTTTTAATAGTCGAAATTGTCATTCAAATAATGATTGTTCATTATTTATAATTATCTATAAAGGAACATGACGATTTGACATTTATTTTGATTTTCAAAATTTTAAAATATCAACTTTCAAATTGAAAAAACTAAAAAACAATTATGTGCAATAAAAAAAATAATGTTCTTTTTTGAAAAAATAAAAAAATTGAATTATTTTTTGTGCAAAATTGAAAATTTTGTGTCTATAAAGGAGCATGATGATGGAACATTGATGTGCAAAACTGAAAAAAAATATAAAAAAAAACTTTAAAAATGAAAAAACTAATAATGTTCTCGGTTTTATTGGATAGTTAAATCAAATCAATAAGTAAAAGGGCAAAAAAGTTTAACCTTATGCTCTGTTTTTTTTTTTTTTCTTTCTATTAGTTAGTGAAACAATTATCTAGAACATTATTTTGCAAAATTGATAATGTTTTTAATTTTAAAAATTGGAAAAAATTAATCATATTCTGAGTTTTACTAAATATGATTTACTGGTTTAAAAAATTGATAATGTCCTTCAATTTTTTGCATCCATCGGTTATTAGGGGCATGTACGGGTTGGAGCAAAACAGTTTAGGGGAAAAAAAAAAATAACAACCAAACTATGATTCACAAAAACCTAACTCAAATAACTTAATCCAATCCCATTAAAATAAACAAGCTCATTCAACTTAATTCCACAAAAAAAACGAAAGCTCATTCAACCTTCAACCCTGTTCTTCAAATAAATTTCCTTAATTGAAAAGACGAACAATCACCAAAGAGTAACAAGAAATTAAGTCCAACTTGATTAAAAAGAAATCAAACATACAAATAACCATCCAAATTAAGTCCAACATGAATAAAAAGAAATTAACAGTACACACTCATCCAAATTAAGTCCAAGAGAATCCAGCCAATCATCTAAATTATACAATTAAACAGTCCAAGAAATCCACAGTAAATAGCAACAGCTGTTACATATGCAACATCCACTCAT
The DNA here is from genome assembly GCA_036172215.1 of Camellia granthamiana. Lineage (NCBI taxonomy): Eukaryota > Viridiplantae > Streptophyta > Magnoliopsida > Ericales > Theaceae > Camellia > Camellia granthamiana. The sequence goes on along the minus strand of CM069908.1, from coordinate 72,619,292 downwards.
CCAAACTCCAATCTTCATCAATCTACAAATATAAGCAAGAAAAAATTATTCAATAACAAAAGAAAAAAAATAATGTTCAAAAGAGCTGAATTATTTTTTGTTAAAATCAGTGCCTAAAAATTAATTTTAAAAGAATTGAATTATTCTTGCCGATGTTGAAAATTTTAAAAGAACTGAATTATTTTTTGTGCAAAATTGAAAATTTTGTGTCTATAAAAGAGCATGATGATGGAACCTTGATGAGCAAAACTTAAAAAAAAAAAAAAAAAAAAAAAAAAACTAATAATGTTCTCGGATTTATTGGATAGTTGAATCAAATCAATAAGTAAAAAGGTAAAAAAGTTTAATCTCATGCTCTGTTTTTTTTTCATCAGTTAGTGAAACAATTAAAACATTATTATGTAAAATTGATAATGTTCTTAATTTTAAAAATTGGGAAAATTTGATAATATTATGAGTTTTACTAAATATGATTTATTGGTTCAAAAAATCTTAGATAGGACCTAAACTACCATAGCATTTGTAAATAGAATTTTAAGGTAATTAACTCAAAAAATTAAAATTAGAAACTTTAAAAAAGATTCCCCAAGAAACTAAGCATGGGACCAACCAACCTGATGTAAATGTAGAAAGATTCGAGAAAGATCAATCGTCAATTCTTATTCAAATATGATGGAAGGCACGTGCTTAACTTTGTAGAAGTCCTCTCCTCCTTCTCGAACTCTGTCTTGGAGTGCTTTAGATCTGTATCTAACAACCAATTCTTGGAGGGTGGTAATGAACCTCAATCCATCCGGAATCTCCTTCAATTTTCTGCATCCTGTAATTTGTAAACGGAAGAGACAGGGCATGGCTCCTTGTTCCACCCTCCAATCCTCCAAGTTGTCAATATTCCGGAGGTGTAAAGATATGAGTTTTGGAAAGCCTCCACCATCACAGCTGCCATAGCCCCCTTGTCCTCCTCCTCGTCCTCCACCACTGCTGCTGGATGGCGCTGTTGTTGTTAGTGGTGCAGAAGAACAAACCATCTCCTTTCCAATGTAGGCATCATGACGTAAGGAGAGACTCCTTAAGTTGGGCAACTTCTCTAATGTTGGCATTGGGTCTTCCTCTAGTTTACTATTCGCCAACACTAAGTTGGTGAGATTTGGATGGAATTGGTCTGGCAAATTATTAACCACATTCAGGGATCCCCATAAATAAAATTTGCGAAGATTGTGGCATCCTAAAAGTTGCCTTAAAAGGCTTTGTTCTTCTTCTGTTCGGAAATCTCCCTTAATCTTGATGGATGAAGATGGTAGAAGGCTGTTTGAATTATTGAGGAGGATTGGAGATTTAAGGATCACCGCCAAGTCTTCGGGGAATACGCAACCAATTTCAACTTTTCGAAGATTTGTCAATTTGGGAAAGTATCTGACATCACAAAACTCTGTATCAAAGGCTTCTAGTGTCTCCAATTTGCTCAAACCATCCAATCGTAACTTACTTGTACCAGTCAGCTTGATTCGGTCAGGAAGATATAGATGTCTCAATTGTTCCAACCTCCACAGGACATTGGGTATTTCTAGAGGTGCATATGTCCTTAGATCTAGGGTTTGGAGGAATCTCAAGTTACCTATAGAAGAAGGCACACTTCGAATAGAAGAATTGTTTATATTTAAATATCTCAAGTGAAACAGGTTTCCTACATCTCTGGGCAACATCCCGTCCTCTCCTTTGATTTCCATTCTTTCGACATCTAAAATTCTTAGCAACTTGAAGCACTTGAGAAGTGACTTTATCTGTTTCCAACCAAAAGTTTCCAAACTGTTTCCAAAGAAGTAAAATTGGCATGACCGCAGATGGTGGTGATTAGTTAATTCGTGGAGATTATTATATTCTTGCCTTATACCGTCCGCATCATGATCACCCAAATAGTACACAGCAAGCCTACGAGTTGTAGTCAACGGTGAGAACGAAGATGAAGAGGCAGAGTTCTTCCACTTGAGTTGTTGATTATCAAAGGCTTCAACGTGAACAACCTTGAGAAAATTCTCCTCTTGAGCTTTCAACAAGCATAAGTCCCGCATGAGATCGTGGAGGCGACAAAGTTTAATCCTTCTACTGAATCTTGTTAATTGGACTTGAACCATACATCTCTGTGCTAGCTCACTTAAATAACTCATTCCAACATCCAACATTGTCTCTTTTACCGATGATGACACAATGCCTTCAGCCATCCACATTTGAACTAATTTTTTTGCAGGTATATCATGATCTTCAGGAAGATGGCTCAAATACAGAAAGCATGCCTTGAGATGGTACGGCAAGTCTTGGTAACTTAAAGCTAAAATGTCTGATACTGGAACTCCTCTATGGCTGCCTTTATCCTTCTTGTTTAAGTAATCACTGATGTTTCTACTCACCGTCTCCCACTCCTCCATCTTGCGTTTCTTTGCTAGAAGTCCTCCTAATACCACAATGGCCAACGGTAGATCCCCACATTGCTTCACCATTTCCTTCCCTAACTCCATCATTTTAGTGCTCAATTCAAATTCTGCAAAATTAAATGACAATAAGCCATGAGAATAAGATAATATAGGGTGATACAATTTAGTCTTCAACCTAAAATTAGTCACTTCCAATTTTTTGCACTTTGTGCCATTGACTTATGTTTTCTCTTAAAATCGTGCGCATATTGTATGTACCTTATAACAACAATGTAAGAATTCATAATTTTCACCATAAAATGACATAATTTTTGCTTATCACAAAAAAATTAATTTTTCCTCACAATATGGTATAACTTTGCCATTAGTAACTTGAGGTGCACACTATAATTTTTAACTTTTTCACACAGTGACATAGCATATCACAAATATTCATACTTTCACTACAAAAATCGTGTAACTTTTCTTACAATTAAAAAATAAAACTTTTGAGAATTGTGCCTAATGAAGTCCTAAATTCAATAAATATCCTCATTTTCCTTCTTATAGTTTAAGTAGTAGGCAATGAAATAAATACTTAAACATGATTTTATCTACCTTGAAGTAATATGCTTTTATTTGAAAATAGTATTTAAAAGGGTAAAGTTGCAGTAAATTTTTTTTGGTTTGTTTTGAACAAGAGTTCTCATTCCTAAGTTAGAAAACAACCTTGCTGAACCAAATTAATTGAATTAATTGGATAAACACATAAAAGAAGAAAATTGTTTTGTGCTCAAGATTCCATAATATAAACTTGTAATGATGGTCCAATATGAAAAAGCAACTGGATTTTTCTAGAACTCTTTTTCCAATGAGTTACGTTAGAAACCTCAAATAAATTATTAAATTTTTTTATCAAATCTCTCATATGGGTGTGGGATCCACACACATGTGATTGTGTGGTTCTCATACCCATGTAAGAGATTTGGTAGAAAATTTGATAATTAATTTGAGGTTTATAACATTTTCCTTTTCGAATTAATAAAATAGTAGTTTTCGTTAAAATAATAGAATTATTAAAGTTCTATGGTTTGCTTTAAATCCAAAATTTTCATATTTTATGAGAATATGTAGTTAAAGTGGTGTTTAGAAAGATATTAAAATAGTCAAAAAGTCACTAAAAAAAGGTTTAAAAAAATCATACTGAAAAGTCAAAAAATTGTTCTCATTTTTCCTACCTTTTACACATTTTTTTTTTCTTTCTGTAAAAAGCTAAAAAAATATTTCCCAAATACTTTTTCCCCCTCCTATTTTAACTAAGCCAAAAAAACACTCGCCAAACCAACCCTTAAATTTAAGATCAATGGAAAAGATTTTCATATATTTGTTGACATTATAGTTGGCATTGTTGACCCCATTTTGTGAGGCACACGGTTAAGAAAATTTAAAGATGCATAGCTTTTGAAAAAAAAGTACCCAATTTTAATAGGGTAATTTGCTCAATTTGATCTTGTTTTTTTTTTTTGATCGGCAAAGAAAAATTTCAATTAACAGCATGAAATTAAAAGTACAGGAAGAAGGCATGTCTTGAGAGAGATTCGGAAGTATAAAAATACCCCTACTACTGCTACTCGCACCCATACAACCAACCCCTAAACCTCTCGATTTTTTAAAACAAAAAGTTAAGCAGGACTTAACATGAAAAAAAAAAAGAAAAAAAAAATACAAGAAAATAAATACATGAATCCCCACATAATCAACCCACCAAACACACCCAAAACAAACTAAACTAAACTAAACCCAACACCAAAGCAGCCGAACCCCCCAAACTAAAATCTAATCACCAACCACTCTGCCAATACCTCACCTCAACTGCTGCCCACGCCTGCTGCTGCCACCCTATGCTGCAACCCTCACCACCCTAGGCTATAGCTCACACCTGCTACCCACGCCGCCCCTAATCAGTGACCAACTCCCAACACCCTAAGCCCTCACCACTGCAGATCCAACACCACCGGAAAACAAGCTTCGGCATTATCTCCCAACAAAGCTCACCCACAGATCAACACCCAACATGCATTAACACCCAACATGCTTAGGCTTCCTCACTGACAAAAGACCACACCACGCCACTGCTGCTGACCCGACCAACCGCTAGGTACACCAACCACTGAGACTCCACCCTCTGCAGAACCAAATCCTGACCAACCAGCATTTCTTCTTCCTTCTCCAGAACTTCTTCCAACACCCCTCAAACTCACACACGACTAGGAGCGCTCGAATACAAACCCGGCAGATCTGGGACGACTCCAACACCCAAGTTCCGCCCAAACCAAGCATCGAAACAACACCCAAAAACTGAACCGGATTTCACCCCTCAAGCTCCTACTCGCAAAGAGCGCACGAGTGTAGATCCTGGACAACCCCTGCTGACAACCCACAACCAAAACCCCCGACAAAACAGCTAAACCACACCGCAGCACCGGAAACACCAACCAAGAGCCACACACACCGCAGCACACCAAAACAGCCCCAGGTGGGAAGAAAAACGAGAGACTCAAGTTTATTAATGGAAAGACATCAAACAAACACGGGAGACGCTAGCCCAGCCGACCGCCATAGCCAAAGGCGGCGGCCGGCCGGCCCAAAGAGAGGCCCGGGGAGGAGGTTTTTTGACAGATAGGAGGTGTGAATTGCACTTTCGATCATTTTTTAGGGGGCAAATTTTGGAAACTTGTGTGAATTAGAGCAGGATTTGACACCTTAATTAGCAGAGTAGGTTACTAATGTTAATAAATATTGTTACAAGTATTACAATAATGTTATATCTCTTAATTTATCGCTTCTAAATGACCCTTAATGATAGGATATTAAGATTAAACACTATATGATGGAATAGTTGACAAATCAAAATTTAACACTTGACCGATACATCATTATGAATATTTTTAGGGGTGATCATTAAGTGTCTCAAGTATTTTTCTAAGTATTAATAATATTTATAAAATTACCACTATACTTCCTAATGGAGAACAAAAAAAATACAAGAAATAAGTAAAAACTAATTTGTGTTGAGTCATCGCTGTTAATTATATTTTAGAGAAATATTATTTATCACTCCCATTTACATCATTTTTACTTCATTTCTTAAGTGTATTCATGCAATAAATACCATTTGTATATATTAGGAAAAATTATATAATATACCGGTATTGTTACACTTTTGCTGACCAATTTTACCGGGACAGTGGTGCTGTGCCCCCAAAACGGCACCGTTTCCTTCTTCTTTTTTTTTTTGTTATTTTTTATTTATTTATTTATTTTTTTATCTTTGCTCTTATTTCTTAATTTATATTTAATTATATATGTATTTTATTTCTTTAGATAAATAGCATTAGTATAACACCACTGTATGTATAAGAAAATTAATTTAAAAATATTCAGAATATAAATATATGAAAAAGATTTACATCAATAATAAATTTAAAATAAATTACACTTTGCCCCACTTTCTCCCTTTGGCCTTAAAGTTTATTTTTTTTTCCATTTTGATCCTTTATATTTTAATTTTTTTTCCAATTTACTCTTAAAGCTAACTTTTGTTCAAAACTAGACAGAAGATGTCATAATAACTGTCATATAATATAAAAATATATAGGGTAAATTACACTGACACCCCCTGAGATTTGGTCCAATTACATCCCACACTCTGATGTTATATAAATTATATTCTCACCCATGTAGTTAATAGTCTCATTTTCACAAACCTTACTGTTTATATAAAAGACAACAACTCTTGTTAGAAAGATAGAGGAAATTACATTTAGAAAAGAAAAAAAAAAAAAAAGTGAAGCAAAAACAAAAAAAAAAAAGAAAAAGAAAAAAAAAGAAAAAAGAAAAAAGAAGTAAAGCAAAGCAAAAAAAGAGAGAATGTATGAATTCAATATCTTTTTGATATCAACGTTAATTCCATCTAAATAACTACAATGACAGGGGATTCAGTGTAATTTTCCAAACGTCAAAGGTGATATGTATTAAACTCAAACTTCATGGGGTGTAAGTGTAATTTATCCAAAAATATATTATTATATTAGGGTTTAAGTTCATGTTAGAGATGTGAGTTATATATAATAAATATTTTTATGCCACGTGACTGTCAATGTGTTATTTTCTGTATAATTTTAAACATAAATTAGCTTTAGAAGTAAAGTGAGAAAAACTTGAAACATGAAAAACAAAAATGGGAAAAAAATAAACTTTAAGTATCAAAGTGGAAAAGTAGCCAAGCATAAAAGGGGCAAAGTGTAATTTACCCATAAATTTACACGATAACTTATACTTTGCCCTTTTATGTTTGGTCCATTTTTTCACCTTGGTTGTATTTATTTATTTATTTTTTCTACTTTGGCCATTTTTTTCATATTCAGAATTTATTTTTACTCTTCTCTTTAAAGAAAATTTCTAAAATATTTAAATTTTGAATACTGCTTTTTCTTGCATAATTTTTTTGTAAATATAAATAGAATTTTAAAAAATATATTAAAATGTGTAAAAAGTGTATAAATTAAAATATATAAAATATTTTAGTTTGTTTAAAATTTGTATTGAGATTCTAAATTTTTTGACATATTTTTTTTCTTGTTAAAAATTTGTTAAATTGTAACATGACCCTAATTTTTAATACAGGGAAAAAAAAAAAAGGAAAAAAATTCTGAATATAAAAGGAGCCAAGGTAAAAAAAATGGCCAAAGTAAAAAAATAAAAATAGAAAGTGTCAAAGTAAAAAACTAGCCAAACATAAAAGGGGGCAAAGTTAATTTACCATATAGCTGTATTATTGATGGAAAAAATTCTGAATATAAAAGGAGCCAAAGTAAAAAAAAAAAAAAAAGGGTTAAAGTAAAAAAATGACTAAACATAAAATGGACGAAATATAATTTACCGTGTAGATTTATCATTGATGCAAAACTCATTCATATGTTTATATTCTGATTAGTCTTAAATTAATTTTCTTTTACATTATATTGGTGTTGTTCTAATGCTATTCATTTAAAAATATAAAATACATATATAATTAAATATAAATTAAAGAAATAAAAGCAAGTAATAGTTAAAAAATTTGGAAGTGACCAGAATCGTTTTTTAACTAATTAAAAAAAAAAACAAACAAACAAACAAACAAAACAAAACCAAACAAACGGTGTCGTTTTCATAGCACAACACCATTACTGTACCACAAGCACCCCGTGTCCATTTTACCAATACCCCCCAAAAAATTGAGCCCAGATCCTCGGCCACTATTTCCTGCGGCGGGTCAAAAACGATGTCGTTTTGATTATTTATTTATTTAATTTTTTGAAATTTTTTTGGTCTCCCCTCTTTTCTCTTCTCTATCACCTAACCTAACCTAACAGAGAGACGAACTGAATGACAGAGAAGAAGGCGGAGGGACGCAACGGCAAAGGAGAAATGCAGAGGATGGGGGGCGACGGTGACTCCGATGGCGACGCAACAGAGGCAAGGCGAGATTGCGGCGGCGACGAGTTTTATTCCGCAACCCTCATCACCATTCTCATTTATTCCTATTTTATATGTTATATATATAGATATATGATTTCTTGAGTTAGATTTGTTGTTGATTTCTTAAAAGGGTTTGATAAGTAGTTTAATTTCTTGAGTTTTATGGATTTGATGATTTAGGGTCATTTACAATGGTTTTCTTCCATGATATCATATTTTTGCAAATGAGGGATTTTGATTTGATAATAAATTTTGTAGACAGATTCATAGAAGAATCCATGGCGATGATGGTGATGAGGAGCGAAACGAATGGCGAATTGATCGAGAATGCTGTCGGTGTGATAAGCGAGGTCTCTGACATGGTGAACCCAAGTTTGGAGCTCTGGATCAGTGTCTTCGATTGCATCAGCAACTCTCAAGAAGGCACTCATGCTCTAAAGCTCGTCTTTGATGGACACAATTTCTACCTAAACTCCACCCAATGATTTCAACTCTTCTTCAACCAAGCTTGAAAGCTGTTTGAGCAAGAAGGTCACTGCACTTTTCTGCCATTGTTAACGAAGAGTTAGAGAGAGAGAGAGAGAAGCTTCAAAGCGTGTTTGCCTACCCAAGTTGAGTCCAGATCATCTGTCGTTTGAAAGTGAAGAAACATTTCCAAAACCATGGTTGGATCACTGTTTCTTAATCATATAAGATTGAAGAGCTTCTAAAAGATTTGATTCAACAATTGATTGATGAAGTCAGACAACCTCTTCCTCAAAGGTTAGGTGAGGGTTGTGGAACAAAATAAATGACAGAGAAGAGAGAAGTGAGGAGACCAAAAAATTTCAAAAAGTACAAAAATAATAATCAAAATGACGTCGTTTTTGACTCGTCGCAAGAACTGCCGCAGGAAACAGCGGCCGAGGATCCGGACTCAAAAAAATTGGTGTCCCATATGTCTACTTTTTGTAGTGATTGATTAAGGTATTGATCATAACTTATTATTTTATTAATGAGGACTTAATTATGATCTATTATTAGTAGGGATGTAAGAAAAATCGAAAAAATTGACTAAATCGATTGAACCGGACCACACCTGCTATATTTGGTTTGTTTTTTTTAACAAGAATCAGTCTGTGTGGATTTTAAATTTGATTTTTTTTTCAATTTTCGGTTCGATATCGGTTTAAGCATCTTGTGCACCGATCTAAACCGAAACCGACCGCTTCAACATATATTGTATTTATAATATATATATATAATCTAATAACATAATGATATTAATAAGTATAATAAATTATTAATCTTAATTAATTAACCTTATCATCATTATAACCTAAGTTGATAAACTCTTATTATATATAATCTTAACTCTAATTCATTATTCTTGAAACCTTAGTATTTTTAAACTTTTTTTTGTTTTTATTTTTGTTAATTTAGAAATTGAAAAGTATGTATTAAATGAATGGATTGGATATGTTTGAAATGGTAGACAAATAACTAATTTAATGTTTTTATATAGATTAATGATTATATTTAAAAGTGGCTCAAGTTTGAAAAATCCTAAACCGATTAAACCACACCAAAGCGAACTGTTTCAATTGGTTCATCTCAATGCGGTTTGATGGGAGAAGCGGTCTGTATCGGTATTCAAAATAATAAAACTGACGTTATTGGTTCGGTGTAATTTTTTACCTAAATACCGACCGTACCGAACCGATTACATCAATAATTGTTAGGTTGGTTATGACTAAAACGATTTTAGGTTATGCCTCAAGTAGCATACGGTTATTACATGTTAATTATGACTTAATTATGACTTAGGCCCCGTTTGTTTTCAAAAGTAGAATGGAGGGGATTGATAATAAGGGGATTAATAGTGAGGGGATTGTTAGTGAGGGGATTGATAGTAAATGAATTAAGTAAAATTGTGTTTGTTTTGATGATAGTTGTTATTGTAAGGATTGTCAAATTATTTTTATATAAAATAAATATAAAATAGTAAAACAAATAAAAAAAAATACAAAAACGTTAAACATTAATGTTAAAAAGAAATGCCCAACATGTAAAAAAATTTTAAAAAAATAAAAATTTCCAAAAAAAAAATAAAACAAATAAAACAATGATTTTCACTTAACAAAAAATACAAAAAAAAAAAATTAAACATTAATGTTCAAAAACAAATGCCTAACATGTAAAAAAATAAATAAAAAAAATAAAAAAACTTTAGTCCGGACTATTTTTCTAATACCACATCCACTTCATTCATCCAATCCCCCTTCCAATGCCCAATGCCCAATCCCCAACCTAATCCCCTCCTCCATCTCAATCACTTTCCCAAATCTACAAACAAACACAACATTAAATGAATCCTACCTCTATCCTAATCTCATCCCTCCCTCTATACCCAAAACAAACAGGGCCTTATTGTGCAATAGCGTGCAATAATGATCTATTGTGATTCTTTTATGGGTAAATCATACTGACACCCCTTGAGATATCTGTTTAAGATAGATTCTCCTCTCACATTTGAAAAATTACATTCACCTTCCTGAGATTTATAATCTCATTACAAATTGCCCAATGAATTGCTGATATTGCCCTTTTTTTTTTACCATTTCTTCTTCATATCATCATGAATGCATTCTACTATTTTCTATCATTAAATTCTACTTAAATATATTCTTATTGAGTGATGATATATAAATATAAAATTTTCAAACACAATAATATAGTTTAATGGTAATTTTTCACTTTAAAACAAAACGCCCATAAACATGATTTATATTTATAATAACATCACTACCACAAAATTTTTATGATATTTTTTATATAAATTTTATATACAATATACTTTCATTTTTATTTCCACCGTTATATCTAGATTAGATCAATTTAATCTAGATATATTATAAAATATAAAATTTGTAAGTTTTTTTTTTTAAAAAAATCATTGAATACAATAAAATAAGATAATGTATTAAATATATATATATTTGTATTTAGTGAATTATAAAAAAATCACAAAATATTATACTTCTTAAAGTGTATCTAGATTAGGTGTATCTAAACAAAATTGTTTAAAATATTCAAAAAAATTCAGTAAATTTTTTTAAAAAAACAGAACAAATTCAAAAAAATCAATTTTTTGTGTGAGTTAAACCAAAGAAAATGATTGTTATTCCTTTGAAATGACATAAACAAAATATCTGTATTATTTTATTATTTTATATGTATAAAAGTTAAGGGGCAAATATGTCATTTGAATATGACAGGGGGTAAGTGTAATTTTTTAAATGTGGGAGAATCTGTATTAAACAGAAACCTCGAGGGGTGTCAATGTAATTTACCCTTTCTTTTTTTTTATTTATTTATAACCAATGATTGGAGTACATAAAGTGTTGTCAAAATCACAAAATGTCATAACTTATATATAAAACATATACATATGATATTTAAAATAGGTAGAACTCATAATACCCCGTGAAAACCTCTATAAAATTTTAAAAAATTTAATAAAATATTTGGGCAATATATAACACTCCCTTCTAGAGACACTATCAAAGACATCTCAATTTAAAAATTGAAAATTTGAGCGTTAATTTTACTGTGTAGGGTGGATGATGTTATTAATTACCTGTAGATGCTTTCTTTTCAAACAGGTCCCAGCTCTCATCTTTAGTTAAATGCCTCAATTTATGCAATTGATCAGCGTATGAAGCCACTTCTTTTATGCGAGCAGTCAGCAGTATTTTGCTACCTGCATCTTTTTTATTTGGGAAAGCTGTACTCAAAATTTCCCAATCTTGAGCCTTCCAAATGTCATCAATAACCACCAAACATTTCTTCTGACTTTGGACTTCGAAAAGCTTCTCAACTAGCTCCTCATGCGTCATTAGTTTGATTTGTTCTCTCCATTCAGTGCTAAGTTTGATTAGAATCCCTTCCAAAACTTCTCTAACATTACATTGTTGAGATATGAAAGCCCATGCAAAAGAATCAAAATGACGCCTAACATCATTGTGATTGTAAACTTTCTTAGCAAGGGTGGTCTTGCCAAGACCGCCCATCCCCAAAATGGAAACAACTCGACATTGTCTCTCTTCCTTCACCAAATGTTCCACTATTGTTTTTATGTCATCGTCTAAGCCAACAATATCCTTCTCCATGATATGAGGATAAGATCGCCTTACCAGTCGTTGCTTCTCAGAACTCGAACTTTCTCCTTCACGTATTGCACTTATGCCATAAGTCTCTAAACTTGTCCTGATGCTAGTGATCTTGGTTTTAATAGAGTTGATTTCCACCCCGACCTTATGGATGGCTATACAACCTTTGAACTTGAAGACACAAGAATACCTCATAAGGACATTGAGGATACTACCTGTTTCCCTCCTGAATCCAACTTTGATAATGAATGTGTCAATTACAGCCTCAGCATCATAAGCAGCTTCTCTGATCTCGGCAACCCAGTTGTGGACGCTCTTATCTCCTTCTCGCTTTGCAGCTGCATCTTTCAAAAAGCATTGCATTCGATTCAACTCCCTTTGCATTTCCTCAACTTGGCTGCTAACTCCACGCAAGGAATTCTCTTCTTGGATGAGCACCTCTCCTAGCCTATTTACCACAAATGATACGAAAGGCACAGCTATAATTTCTGCCATAGTTGCCGAGTCGTCTTCTTCTTTCTTTCACTAATTCAACAAGGAAAAATAAGAAAGATAGAAAGCAAGCAATAGTAGCAGCAACAGAAGCAAACCTTTAGTACAATGCTAATACAAACCACTGCTAATGATAAATAAATAACGGTTAATTACAGTTTTCCACCTATAATTTTACTCAAATTTTATTTTAGTCGTCATAATTTTTAATTTGGACAATTTGATCATTACATCATTTTAAGTCTAATTTTAATTTGATTCTTTTGTCTAAATTGGGAGTTAAAATTAATAATTTTGAGATACTTTTCAATTTTCTAAGGTTTCAATTTGGTCATTTTGTCTAAATTAGGGGTTAAAATTAACAATTTTGGGACACTTGTCAAATTTTTAATATTTCAATTTGGTCATTATGTCAACTCCAAGGAGTTGGCATAGTGGGTGTAACTTGGGGCCTAGGGGTGTGCTCCCTCTAGGTCTCAAGATCAACTCCCATTAGGAGCAATCCATTCCTTGGGGTTGCGCACGTGAACTCTGCCAGAGATTTTCCCGATCTACGTAGAAGGGACGCTTTGCGTGGGTCTTGGGATTAGTTGAGGTGAGCATAAGCTGGCCAAAGATTTGCCCAATTCATGTGAAAGGGACGTTTGCATGGGTCCTATGATTAGTCGAGGTACACATAAGTTGTCTCGAACACCCAGCCATCAAAAAAAAATTGATCATTATGAGGGTGTTTGTTTGGACTTTTTTGAGCCAACTTATAACTTTTAGCTTTGGAAAAATTATTTTGGACTATTTGGTTAAACTTATTTCGAATAGCTTTTGATTCTAACAATTTATTTTAACTCAAAAAAGTTGATTTTAAGAAGCTACTTACCCCTTACTTCTGATTATCAGCTTCTACTGTGGACATGTTAATTTACGGTTATACTCTTAGATTTTTTTTTTATTTTTTATTTTTTTAAAAATAGAAAAAGACCCAAATGGACTATAGATTATTATTATTATTATTATTATTATTATTATTATTATTTGAGAAATGTAGACAAGTAGTGAATAACAAAAAATAAAAGTTAATTGAAAAAGCAACTTCATAGCCTATTTAACAAACACTACTCAGCAACTTAAAACTATAATTCAACAACTACACCAAATAGATTAACAACTTTTGATTAAAGTTATAATCTATACTCTGTTAAGCTATAATCTATAATCTGTTTTAACAGCTACACCAAACGGGGCCTATGTCTAAATTAGAGGTTAAGATTAACAATTTAAAACACTAGTTGAGGTGAGCATAAACTGGTCAGAGATTTGCCCAATTCACGTGAAAGGGACATTTGAACTGTTCCTACGATTAATCAAGGTATGCATAAGCTGTCTTGAACACCCAATCATCAAAAAAATTTTTGATCATTATGTCTAAATTAGAGGTTAAAATTAATAATTTAAAAGACTTGTCAATTTCTGAATATGTACAAGTAAACAAAAATTAAAATGAAAAGAACAAATAGTTTAAACTATATTTAGATAATGTATTCGAATAAAAATTAAAATAAATAAATAAAATGTTAATAAAATATAATTATATTTCTGCAAATCTTGTTCCACGTTTATAAAGGCAAGGTTACAGTCCGCCCACATGATGGACAACTCACAATTTTTGGCTGTTACGTGCTTGACAACTCTTCAAAGACCTCCTTCTACTCTCATTGAAACCTAACGAGCTCGTCTGTAGCATGTGATTGAATTCAATTGGTATCTCAATGGTGAGTTCCTTTCTTTAAATTTGATTAAATCAAGCCGATAACCGACTATCCCGGGACCTGAGCCCATGGATGTAGTAATGACACGTCAGAACACCTTTTTTGATGTTGAAAAAATAATGTGAGGGAACTAATTGTAGGACAAATTCGGGAGGCCACACACAGCTGTATGTTATGGGTTTTGCTGCATTTCTTCCCAAGTGGTGCTTATTTTTGAGAATATTTTATGATATATTTATTGAGTTAGCGAGAAGTCTTTGTTCCTGGGTTAACATTCGCTTTGTTAGAGCATCTCTAATGATCTGTCATTGGAGTTGCCAAAGCTATTTTAGCAGGTGTGTAGAAAAAATGCTCTCCAATGATCTGCCATATCCCCTGCTAAATTATAACAATGCTATAACTGATGCCGAATTTAATAGGAGTTTTGGTAATTGCCAAACTTGCCAGCTCAACAACAACCAACCGTTTTTTATTTCCCACCAACAGACAACCAATAGTAACAAACAAGAATTGAACAAAAGAATACAAAGAAAAATTTAGGCTCCGTTTGGTTGTGTTTTGTAAACGTGATTTCACACCTACATGTGAATATGATGTTTGGTAGGAGTTTTGGAATCACGTTTCCAAAACTCTGCAGAGAATTCTGTATCACGCGCACTTTTCAAAATTTTTTTTTTTGCAAATTTTGCCTAACCGGTCGTCCGGCCGGTTGGCCGGAATAGTGATTTTTTTTTTTTTTTTGCAATTGATATGTTAATTTTTATATAATCGAAAAAAACATTTTCTGAATTTTTAAAATTTTTTTACGTGCTTTAAAATAATTTTGAGTTGTATGTTTAGTTATGAGTTGTAAATTTTTGTATCAAATGTCACATCAACAATTCCCCACTCAAATCAAAACTTTTTTCAAAACTCTTTACCAAACAAATTTTCCACACTCAAATCATAATTCCAAACCCCACACACTCAAAATACAACTCATACTCTCAAATCATAATTACAAAACTTTACCAAACGCAACCTTAAATTTCCTTCAAATTTTTACAAAGAAACTTTCAAAAATAAATTATACAACAAATATTTTTAGAGAAAAAAACAGATCAAAAAATAAGGGGAAAAAATAAAGGTTGTAGGAACAAAATATTAACGATAAAAAAAAGAGGAAAAAAATACCTGTAGAAGAGCTTTGACAAATCTCAATAGAAAGAGAGAAGAATACAAAAACCTTAATATTTCCAAGCTATGTGTAAAATCCCACAACGAGCAGATGGGTATTCGACTTTAGCAACCTAGAAAAAGCACCACAATCCTCATAGGATTCGGCTTCAATAGATGGGAATTCAAGTTTTGTTGCGATTGGAATATTGTCAGTTTAGTGATCTATAGAGAAGAAGCAATAAGAATTGGACTCATCTACGAGAATGAATCATTGAGTGAAGTAGGTTTGGACGAGATTGGAGACCAGAGTGGCATGAACGATATAAGGACTTGAACCGACAAAGAGATTTGATGGGTAGAAGAGAGAGATAATGGAAAATGAAAGATAAACACAGAGAGGTCAAAAAATAAAGGAGATCAGAAGGGAGAGAGAGAGAGAGAGTGTGTGTGGAAGGATTTGGAATGGAAATGAATTTTTTTTTTTTTTTAGGATCTGGAAATGATCAATGGGTGAGGGGCGTTTGGGATGATCAAGAATGGAAATCAATAATTTTTTTTTTAAAAAAAAAGTTTTTAAAATGTCATAAAAGACAAAAAAATACATAATAAAAAAATTATTAAAAAATCTATAGTCAAACAGTACTAACAAAATTAGAGGAAAAGTTGATTGAAATTTGTCAAAATAATATGTGATCATTGGAACAATATTACTATAATTTAATAATTTATTATTATTCCTGGTCAAATTGTAACAATAACAATATTATTATAGCATTTGTTTGAAGATATTTTTGTTTTGATTGATTGTAGCGTTGAGCATCTAGCTCAAAAACCGATTGTGTGCCTTTCACGTGCTGAAAAAACCAGCTCATCTTTTTTTTTTTTTTGGGAACCACTTTGCCTGGTTTGTGTAATTTGACTTTGATAAAATGTGACCAGGTTGCATTTATTAAAGTTGTTTATTTAAGTATTATTGGATATTTAAAAAAAAATCACATTTAATGTTTTATAATTTTAAATAAGATTTTTAATAAAAATGTTAATGTCTATCAAATTATTCATATATTTTTAATATGTAATAAAAAATTTATACAAAATTCTCATACAAAATTAATTGACATCGTGTAATTTCTACATTTTCAACCTATACTTTTTAGGTTCACAATACTTTGTTTGAATTGAGTTATTTTTGAGAGGAAAGAAAATATATATATATATATTTTTTTTTATCCGCGGTGACGATCTAGCTCAAGAACCAATTATGTACGTTTGACGTGGTGCGCAACCAGCCCATTGTTTTTCAACTCTTTAGCCACTTGCCTGATTTGTGTAATTTGATGAAGTCTAGATGGACAAAATTAAGAATACTAAAATTCTTACTAAATTTTTTATTATCAAACATTGTTGAATGTCCAAGTATGTTCATATTTGGCATTTTGTACTTTTAAGTAAGACTTTTAATGAGGTTATTAGTGTTTATCTGTGGGGAAGTATTTTGCGAATGACGCCACTTGGCCGAGATAATTCTAATATGTCAGCTAAGGTGTCACGTGAATGAGTCATGTTTGTCGAGGTGACCACGACATTGCCAAGATGTTCTGCGATAATGTCGGAATCCCGAGATATTCGGATGAGGGACGAGTTTTAGATCAAATGAGGCTCTCAGTCTAGATAAGAATAAGACTCTTGAGGAGTTTATCTTTATCTATCTGAGACCCAAGATGAGCATTGAGGTTGAGTCTTACGAAGTGAGACTTCTAGGGGACTAAGTACTGGTTATAAAAGTGAGGTATTCTCGTGAGTTGAAGGTAGTTTCTTTCTTGTGAATTGGATACTTGAGCGATATCTGTGAGAGATAAGATTGCTGACTTGATCGTTGGAGTGCCTCTAGGGTAGATGAATCACCGCAGTCTTCTCATCTTCTTGTTGGCAAGTAGTTGGCTCAGTCTATCCAGCCGGTGCTCTCCCACTAAGTTCCCTGATTGGTTATGTGGTTGGAAATCAACGCCCACACTATCCAATTACTCCTATCCTATCTGTAGTATCACCTCTTTTCCTTTTACCACATCTGCAAGTGATACTCACAAAATTATTAGTGCATCACTAATTCATACAGGCACATTTTTAAGTAAAACAGGCTAGTAAATGCATAGACTTGCCCTCCAATTCAACTTGCGACCTCTATCCAACTACACCCAAAAAGGATGCCACATAAACGTTGGAGTAAAATTAATTATTTGTGTCAACAACAGCCATATGGAGGGAAATTGCATAAACATTTTTTAAAAAAAATTTGTTTTGACTGCAAAACTATTGCATCCACGAACACTTTTTGCATATTTTTTATTGTGCCTTGTACAGGTAGTTAACTTCTTGAGACGAGCAAAAATTTTGAAGAGGAAAATGAGACCTGTGTTAGTTAAACAACTGGTACACAGGAACCCACCCAGACTTTTCACCACAAAGGTTACAAAAGGTAGAGGCACAGATTCTGCCATAGTCACCAAAAGTGTAATTTATTTTTATTTTTATTTTATTTTTTTTAAACTGGCGCATAGTATAATTGCAGCTTGTTTAGTTTGGATTTTCAGAATTTATTTTTTAGAAAATTAATTTTTCTTTTATTTTTGTGTTTTTTTTATTTTTACTGATTTTTTTTTAATATTCTAAGCAATTTTTTTAATTTTTAGATACACAATATAAATACACTTAAAAAATATAATATTTGTGAAAAATATCTTTAGAAAATTCACTAAATATAAAAAATACAAAACAAATGCAAGGATTCAATACATTTTTTTGTATTCTTGTATATTTATTAATTTTTTAAAATATTTTTTTTATAAATATGTTACTTTTTAAATATATTTAAATAAGATGCATCTAAAAAATTTAAAAAAAATGTTTAAAATTTTAAAAAGATTCACTAGAAAAAAAAAATCAATTTAAAAAAATTAAATTCAGAAAATTAAAATCAAATACACTGAATGGTATCATGGATATGGAATTGTGGCCTAAACCTAGTTCGGCATTTTTGGACAACGAGGTTACAGTCCGCCCACATGTGTTGACAACCCAAAATGTGTAATGTGAGGGAACTAATCACAGAATAAATTCCACAGGCCATACACAGCTGTATGTTATGGGTTTTGCTGCATTTCTTCCCCAGTGGTGCTTGTTTTTGAGAATATTTTATGATCTATTTATTGAGTTCGTGAGAAGTCTTTGTTCCTGGGTTAACATTGGCCTAGTTGGCTGTTTGTTTTGACTTTGATAAAATGTAACCAGATTGCATTTATTAAAGTTTTTATATTTAAACATTATTGGATTTTTTTTTTTTTACAATTAATCACATTTAATGATTTATAATTTTAAATAAGACTTTTATTAAAAATGTTAATGTCTATCAAATTATTCATATCTTTTTAATATGTAAATAGAAAGTTTGTATAGAATTCTCATATAGAATTAGTTGACATCGTGTAATCCCTTTATTTTCAATCAAAATATCTATTGTTGTTTTTGCAATTTCATAAATATCATTAACACATCATTCAGAATATTTTGTAATATAAATTTTATATTTTCAAATCATTTTCCTTTATTCACAACTTCCAATTGGTACTCACAAAATTAATTGGTGCACATTCTACATAGACTTGCCCTCCAAGTCAACTTGTGACCTACCCATGACCTTACGCCATTGTATGCTTTCCAAATTCCATCCCGATAATAAAAGTTGCGAGTTTGAGTCGGATGATCTAAGCGAGTGAAAAAAACAAACCTACAACCTACACCTACCATCTTTCTCCAAACTTTTTTTTTTTGGGCAGTGCTACAGACCACTTAGTGTGAAGTTCTAAATTGAGTTCTACACAGTTGGCAGGGAATAAAACAAAAAAAAAGAAAAAAAAAAAAAGAAAAGGACAAATCACAATGGAAAAAAAGACAAATTAGAACTCTTAATTTAGAGATTTAAATTTTTTTTTTTTTTTTTTTTTCAGCAGCTCCCTCAATTCCCTGATAGCATTGTCACATTCATTTCCCATCAACGTTTCTTTGTACAATCTAATCACAGTGGTATTATGCATATGGACTTGCGGCTGAACCTAGTTCGGCATTTATAGATGACGTGGCTACAGTCCGGCCACGTGGTGCCAACCCACAAATTTTTACTGTTTGCAAGGTTGATTTGTTTGGGAAGTGAGTTGACTTTTTAACTTTTTAATTATTTTAGTCTAGGGTTAAAAAGTTTTGTTTGAAAATAGCTTTTTGACTTTTTTTGACTTTTTGTGAGAGAAAAGAGAAAAGAATGTAATGATTATGGATTGAATGTGATGTTTTATTTTATTAAGTTAAAAAACTTATTTTATCTTTTTGTGTTTAAAAGAACCCCAAACCCATCTTCCCAAACAGAAGCATAGTGGGTGGGTGGGAAAGATGCAAAATAAAAAAACTCAAAAAAGATTAATAGTTTTAAAATACTAATGTCACAGAACTAATTATAGAATAAATTACCAAAGCCATACACAGCCGGGTCCGGATCCGGATCCTCTCCTTAATTTTTCTACTTGGCTCCCTACTGGGAACGGTCCAGATTGGGTCAAGGGAGATGGGTGGCTCAGATCATTTAATTAAAAAAAAAAAAATTCAAAACAATTTTTTGCTGAAAGTGTGAAAGAGGAGAGAGAGTATTACCTTCACCCTCACCCTCTTCTCCTCCACCTCACACAACTCATCTCATAGGCGACCCATCTCACCGGTGACCCTGTTTACGATAACCCACTTCCAACGGCGACCCTAATGGCCACTCTATCGCCTGAAACAAGGGCCTAAAGAAGATCTTTCAATTCTTTCCAAAGTTTTTCATAACTGGGTTGCCAATGCATATATATATATATATAATTACAATGAATTGAGCAAAAAGACCAAGAACCCATCAAGATTTTTTCCCATATTATACACCAAAGCTAGTTTCAACTGCTTGATTTCACATATCTTACAGAGCAGAGAGATCAAGAGAGTGATAGATATAAATTTGCATATATACATATATATATATTTATTGAGAGAGAGAGAGAGGGTGGAACACGTATAGAGAAAGAGAGGGGTGGAAAAGAAATAAACTTTTGTTACTTTTATTTTCTTAGATTTTGATTTATTATTTTTTTGAAATTTAAATTATTGTTTGGCATTTGATCAAAACTCTAAAAATTTGGGTTTGATGATTTTTTTTATTTTTATTTTTATTTTTTCTTTCCCTTCAATTACTCCAAGTTATGGGAAGGCATAAAAGTAGCAACAATGGCCGATGGACAGTGGTCGCCTGTGAAAAATAGTAGAGAGTGGTTGCCGGTGGACAAACGGCAATAGTGGTTCGTCGATGCGAATCTCTCTCCCTCTCTTTCTTTTCGATTGCTGAACTCTCTCTCCTCTTTCACACTTTGAGCAAAAAATTGGTTTGGATTTTTTTTTTTTTTTTTAATGAAATGATTTGAGCCACTCATCTCCATTGACCCAATTTGGACCATTCCCGGTAGGGAGCCAAGTAAAAAAATTAAGGAGGAAAATTGCATAAACATTTTTTTTAAATTTGTTTCGACTGCAAAAGTGTTGCATCCATGAACACTTTTTGCATAGTTTTTTATTGTGTCTTGTACAGGTTGTTAACTTCTTGAGACCAGCAAAAATTTTGAGAGAGGAAAATGAGGAGACCAACGTTAAACAACTGGTACACAGGAACCCACCCAGACTTTTCACCACAAAGGTTACAAAAGGTAGAGCTACAGATTCTGCAATGGTCACCAAAAGTGTAACTTCATTTTTTTTCACTGGCGCGTACTTTTTGCAGCTTCTTTAGTTTGGATTTTCAAAATTTACGTTTCAGAAAATTAATTTTTTTTATTTTTTGTATTTATTTTATTTTCACTGAATTATTTTAATATTCTAAACAATTTTTTTAATTTTTAGATACACTTAATATAAATACACAAAAAAAAATATAATATTTGTGAAAAACATTTTTAAAAAAGTCACTAAATATCAAAAATACAAAACAAATACAAGAATTCAATACATTTTTCGTATTCTTGTATATTTATTAATTTTTTAAAATATTTTTTTTATAAATATGTTACTTTTTAAATATATTTAAGTAAGGTGCATCTAAAAAAATTTTAAAAAAAAGGTTTAAAATTTCAAAAATATTCACTAAAAATTAAAAAAAAAAACACACAAAAAAAAACTTAATTTTTAAAAAATTAAATCCAGAAAATTAAAATCGAATACACTGAATGATATTAGGGCTGTTCAAAAATCCGTTCAAATCGGTAATCCGGACCGAACCAGACCAAATCATACGGTTTGGTTCGATTCTATTAAGAATTGGTTCGGTTTCGGATTAAGAAATATGAAAACCGTAAAAACGGTTCAGTTAATGGATTTTATGAAAAAATCGCAGTTCGAACCGAACCGAACTGAATTTTAAAAGATATATATATATAATATCAAGGTTTATTTTTATTAATTGGAATTTTATAATTTTAATGATATTAGGATGGTATAGATATGTAATATTAAGTAATGCTTTAATATTATTAGTTTTTATCGTGAGTTAAATGTAATTAGTTTGAGTAATTATTTTGCTAATATTAACAATTTATTCTTATGTAAATAGAAAATTTTGAAACCATCAACCAAACCGAAACCGAACCGTTTTTTTCGGTTTGGTTCTGGTTCGATTTTACAAGTGTAACGGTCTGGTCTGGTTCTCAAAATCACAGAACCGTTAGGATCGATTCGGTTCTTGAATTTTCTCAAAACCGAACCAATCCGGACCGTGTACCCCCTAAATGATATTATGGATATGTAATTGTGGCCTAAACCTAGTTCGGCATTTTTGGACGAGGTTACAGTCCGCCCACATGTGTTGACAACCCAAAATGTGTATAGTCTATGATCTAATGTGAGGCAACTAATCACAGAATAAATTCCAGAGGCCATACACAGCTGTATGTTATGAGTTTTGCTGCATTTCTTCCCCAGTGGTACTTGTTTTTGAGAATATTTTATGATCTATTTATTGAGTTAGTGAGAAGTCTTTGTTCCTGGTTAACATTGGCCTAGTTGGCTGTTTGTTTTGTCTAGTTGTAGCGTTGACCATCTAGCTCAAAAACCAATTGTGTGCCTTTCACGCGCTGAAAAAACCAACTCATCTTTTTTTTGTTTTTTTTGGAACCACTTAGCCTGGTTTGTGTAATTTGACTTTGATAAAATGTGACCAGATTGCATTTATTAAAGTTTTTATATTTAAACATTATTGGATATATACATATTTTTTTTACAATTAATCACATTTAATGATTTATAATTTTAAATAAGACTTTTAATAAAAATGTTAATGTCTATCAAATTATTCATATCTTTTTAATATGCAAATAGAAAGTTTGTATAGAATTCTCATACAGAATTAGTTGACATCGTGTAATCCCTTTATTTTCAATCAAAATATCCATTGTTGTCTTTTGTAATTTTACAAATATCATTAACACATCATTTTGAACATTCTTTTTGTATAAATTTTATGTTTGCAAATCATTTTCCTTTATTCACAACTTCCAATTGGTACTCACAAAATTAATTTGTGCACATTCTGCATAGACTTGCCCTCCTATTCAACTTGTGACCTACCCATGACCTTACGCCATTGTATGCTTTCCAAATTCCAACCCGAGAGTTTGAGTCGGGTGATTTATGCAAGTGAAAAAAACAAACCTACAACCAACACCTACCATCTTTCTCCAAACTTTTTTTTTTTTTTTTTTTGGTTCTTTTCATCAGCACCCACAATTCCCTGATACCATTGTCACATTCATTTCCCATCAACATTTCTTTGTACAATCTAGTCGCTTCTTTTAAAAAATGGCCACATGCACCAAAAGCATTGAAGTCCGCAGAACAACATCCCTCTTCCCTTTCCCTCTCTAGTCTAAATCCCACCATACTAAAGACCTGCCTAGCCTTCTTCTTCTTCTTCTTTCACGGTTGTACTTGTTATTATAATCACAGTGGTATTAACGATATGGACTTGTGGTTGAACCTAGTTCGGCATTTATGGACGACATGGTTACAGTCCGGCCACATGGTGGCCAACCCACAAATTTTTACTGTTTGCAAGGCATTTATGGACGACGTGGTTACAGTCCGGCCACATGGTGGCCAACCCACAAATTTTTACTGTTTGCAAGGTTGACATAGTGGGTGGGTGGGAAAGATGCAAAATAAAAAACTCAAAAGAGATTAATAGTTCTAGAATACTAATGTCAGAGAACTAATTATAGAATAAATTACCAAAGCCCTGCACAGCTGTCCCTTGTGGGTTTTGCTGCATCTCTTCCTTCCCCAGCAGTGTTTGTTTTTGAGAATATTTTATGCTCTTTTGAGTTTGTGAGAATTCTTTGGTCCTGCATAACAGTGGCCTAGTTAGTAACTAGTTGTTTTGTCTAGTAGTGTGGCCAACAACTTACACTTTGTTTGCATTGAGTTATTTGGCGAGGAAATAAATAAATAAATAAATATATATATATAAATCAATTTCTCTCTATCACAAAAACCAATTGTATGCCTTTCATGGGGTACAAAAACCAACTCGTTGTTTTTTAACTCTTTAACCGCTTGCCTATGTGTTATTTGATAAACTAAACCCACAATTTATTACAACAGGAATTTCATCGAACACTTATGCTGCATCATTGATAAGGAACAATTTTGCATACAAATCAGTTAGATCACTCCCCACAAAAAGAAAAAGGCTAGATGACCAATCCGATTTGATAACATGAGAATGCAACAGCTTACCAAATTCAACCATAGGAACCCCCATTGATGTGTATGAAAGCGAAGGTTTGAAGAGTGAGAGAAAAACACCCTTTTAGACGAAAATCTGAGATGAATGCATTAAAGGGTAATGGGTTTGTTGGTTTGATGCAATTGAAGAAGTTGTTGGTCAGAGTTTGAAGGTGAGTTTTGTGAATATGAGTTTGGTGTGAATAAGGTAGAGAGATAGAAAGTAAACCTGTTCCTCGTTTGAGAACAGAGGTGTAAGAAGAAATGAGACAAAGAATTGAAGTTTGGGTGTTTTGAGTAGGCCAATGCAGCCCAAGGAGAAAAGCCCACCAACTCTGGTCCACAAATGTGAAGGGGGACAGTCAAATTGGACCGTGTGGCCCATTATTAGTGCCATTCGAATAATTCATTTTATAAATTCTTTGCAAGCATAGATTGTTACATTTGTATTGTAAAAAAAATTCAAAATCATTTCTTCCATCTATTCAAAATCATATAGCAATTGGCATATATGGAAAAATTGCATGAACATTTTTCTTCTAAAATTTGTTTTGGGTGGAAAAAGTATTACATCCATGAACAGTCTGCATATTATTTATTGTGTCTTGTACTGGTCTATGAGCTCAATCACCAAAGTCACAATGTCTTATTGTAACTACATATCAATTCTGCCACAATATTATGCCCTACAAAAAAAAAAAAAAAAAAAAAAAGAGCAAGCTTTATTATAACTAAAAAAACAATCATATCATGAGTTTGTCAGAGAGCAATTCTTATTTCCAGAGTAAATGAAAGACCAAAGCAAATTTCACATGGGAGTGGAGAATCCACTTGACAAAATTATTTGCAATTATTTACATGTCTTTGTGGCCTCTCAACTTTCAACATCCATTTCAATGTGAGTGATGTAAGATTTCTGAATGGTTTTCTGTATATTCAATTGTATATGTTTACAAAGAGTTCATCTGTTTATATAGCCCTAAATCTATGACTGAAAAAGGAAATACAATGATTCTTATATACACCACACAATCATGCCATTTATACAATATATTCTCACACCCCCGCTCAAACTCAAGGTGTGTTAGCAGAAAACATTGTGAGTTTGCTAAGAAGAAACTGAAACCGAGCGATAGTGTGAGTCTTGGTGAAGAGGTCTGCAAGTTGCAAAGCCAAGGAGATGAAAGGAAGCGAGATAGAGCCAGACTACAAACGCTGTCGGACAAAGTGACAATCAATCTCAATGTGTTTCGTCCGTTCATGGAAGACAGTATTGTGGGCAATCTGAATAGCACTGAGGTTGTCACAATAGAGAGAGGTCGGAGAAGACTGAGGGACACCCAAATCATAGAGAAGAAAACGAAGCCAAACAAGCTCAGCAGTAGCATGAGCCATAACACGGTACTCAACTTCGGCAGTAGAGTGAGCAACAACAGTTTGTTTCTTGCTTTTCCAAGAGATCAAGGAATCGCCAAAAAACATACAAAAACCAGAGGTGAACTTGTAATATTAACATTACCAGCCTAATCAGAATCAGCATAGACCACCAAGTTTAAAGAGGAAGTAGAGGACAATAGTAAGCCCTGAAAGATGGTACCCCAGAGATAACGAAGAATGCGAACCAAAATAGCCTAATCTATAGAGTGAGGAGTAGAAATGAATATCAGGACGAGTGATAGCCAAATAAAGTAAACAACCCACACGGTCGCGATAAAAAGTGGGATCATCCAAAGGGACACCATCAGTAGAGTTGAGCTTCACATTAAGCTCAATAGGGGTATCAGAAACCTTAGTATCAGTAAGACCGGCATGGTGAATAACCTCATCAGCATACCTAGCCTAAGACATAAAATAGCCTTTTGGAGAAGGGATAACCTCAATACCAAGAAAATACCGTAATGGACCCAGATCCTTCTTTTCGAAGGTGCGGAAGAGATGTTGCTTGACCTCAGAGATAGCAGAAGAGTCAGAGCCAGTGATGATCATACCATCCACATAGAGTAGGAGAGCAATAAAACCAGCTGAGGTATGTCTCAGAAACAAAGCAAAGTCAGAAGCACAAAGATAAAACCCCAGCTCAGTAACAACAGTCTAAAAGCGATCATACCAAGCACGAGGAGATTGCTTCAAACCATGCAAAGCACGCCGAAGATGACAAACCTACCTAGGGGAGTAGAGAAGGCCAAGAGGAGGACACATGTAGACCTCTTCAGTGAGATGACCATTAAGAAAAGCATTCTTAACGTCCATTTGATAGAGAGGCCAATGTCGAACAGCAGCAACATAAATCAAGGTACGGATAGTAATCATCTTGGCAATAGAGGTAAATGTTTCCTCATAATCAATACCATACTCCTACGAGAAACCCTTGGCAACTAAGCGAGCTTTGTATCGCTCGAGAGAACCATCAGAATGAATCTTGACTTTATAGACCCATTTGTAACCAACCAGATTCTTGCTAGCAAGCAAATGAACTAACTCCCAAGTGTTAGTTTTCTACAAGGCAAACAACTTATCCTCCATAGCTTAAACCCAATTAGGATCCTGACAATCCTCCATGTAAGACTGAGGTTCTGAAAAAGAATGAATAACAGATGTGGTAGCCGAATAATTGGCGAAGATAAAGGAGGTGTATTTCAGAAGCTTGACGCTAGCCGGCAGATATCCCGCAAGGATAAGGTTCCGAATAGGATAAATAGGCCGAATAGGGAAGGATCCCTAGAGCCGAATAGTGGAAAAGGTAATGATTGAAAAAGTAGGCCCTGGCCCCGAGGATCAGAAGAAACGAGTATAAATATAATGGCAATGGGCTAGAAAAGGTATGTAAGAATCACTTCTAAAAACTTAGTGAACAAGCTTTCTTGAGTAGAAGAACTGACTTGTCCGTCGGAGTGCTAATTCCGGCACCCCCGACCGGAGTATTTGTATCTTTGCAGGTGACTAGCTGAGGATCATTGGCGTCTTCCAGGATCTGAAGAGTATTTCCAAACCACTTCCCCACAATTGGCGCCGTCTATGGGAATACTCAAATACATCCATGGAAGGCGTGACCGAAGATCCTCCGATAGCCACCGACGAGATCACACAGGGAGACGACCTCACCCCAGCTAATATGCTCGGAAAAGAAACCATCGCGGCACGACGCGTCTTGAACTGCGATTCGCCAACAACTTCAGCACAAGAAACAATGCAGGCTATCATAGAACAAGCAAAGCAGAATGAACAAAGGCTCGAGAACATGATCGCTGAGAACGAACGACTCCGTCAAGATTTGGCCCTGGAGGTAGCAAAATCTAGAGAGGCCATGCGCCATGAACCAGAGCGACCCCCGAGGGCAGACGGGCAAAGACCTCGGGCTCGACCAAAGGATACCGATAGCAACTCCAACTCATTATCCACGGAGCTCGACGCAAGGGGACGATCCGAAACCTCCAGCTCCTCCGAAAAGGATTTGCGAACAAGGAACAAGCGCAGGAGAAGCAGCTCAAACAAGGAAGACCAGCACGATCCTTTCGTTCGACGGATCGCAAGGGCGTCCCTGCCCAAGAAATTCAAAGCTCCGTCATTCACTCTTTACGACGGAAAATCAGAACCCACCGATCATATCCATCATTACAAACAAGCCATGACGCTGCACGCAGACAATGAAGCCCTCATGTGCCGAATATTCCCTAGCAGCCTAGGTCCACTAGCCGTCAGGTGGTATTACAAGTTGGAGCCAGCTTCGATTAAAAGCTTCCGCCAACTGCAGAAATCCTTCAGGGCCAGGTTCATCACCAATGAGGTACAATCCAAACAGGCCGACTCCCTCTGGGCTATGCAGATCCAGTCGGGAGAGATGCTCAGGGCGTACTCGGCACGGTATTAGGAGTGCTTCAACCTTGTTGACGACGCTTGCAACGACTCCATGGCCATCACCGCCTTCAAAATGGGCTTACATCCTGACAGTGCTCTGCGCAGTTCCCTGACCAGAAGGCCCCCCAAAACAGTCTGGGCGTTGATGAAGAAGGTTGAAGAATATTGTAAAGTCGAAGATGATGCCCTGAGGATAAAAGCCGGACAAATCTCCAGCAAAACGGCCCTCCCGAAAATTGCTCGACCAATAAGCTCCGTACCGCCACCAAGCCCTGAGCCCCGGCAACGAACCAAGCGAGACAAAAGGCGGGACTCCAACCGATCAAGCGATCAGTGCTCCCACCGAATGAACGAACAACTACAAGTCGAAAGCAGACGCTCAAGGCGAACCGACAAGAAGTATACGGAGTTGACAGAGCCGATCGTGGCAATAATGACCAAAGTCCAGCACCTTCCATTTTTCAAGTGGCCGTCGAAGATGGTGGGGCCTCCCGACACACGGAGGAGGGACAGACGATGTGAATACCACAAGGATCACGGCCACGAAACCGAGAGCTGTTATGCGCTAAAGGATCATCTGGAGGAACTGGTGCAAGATGGTCGACTGCAGCAATACGTGAGCAAGGGAAGGCCAACCAAAGCATTAGCCTTGAGACAGGATTCACCTCCGCTTGGTGTGATCCACATAATCTACGGTCTGCCGGCATCCCCGACCGTGCATACGATCCAATCGCACCCAATTCCCCAAAAACATGACATGTCAACCGGCAGGCCCAGAGAAGCTCCGACAATTAAGTTCGACGACTCCGATCTCGTCGGAACAGTGGCCAGCCACGTCGATCCTTTGGTCGTCAAATTACGCGTACGTCGGTTCAGCATCGAACGCATTCTCATAGACCCAGGAAGCACTTCGGAAATCTTGTACTACAGAACTTTTGTTGAACTCGGCCTCAACGAGTCGGACCTATCACCGTCGTCTCAGCCACTGTTCAGCTTTAACACGAATCCAGAGTACCCGTTGGGGAGGGTCGTGCTACCTGTTCGAGCGGGCTCAAAAACGGTTGACGTGGAATTCTTGGTTGTGAAGCTTCCATCGCCGTATAATGCCATCATGGGGCGCCCCTGGTTGCATGTCATGAAGGCGGTCCCAAGCACCTACCATCAGCTTATGCACTTCCCAACAGACCGTGGCATTGAAGAGATCCGTGGCTCACCGCAATCCGCGCGAACGTAGACTTTATGACGATCCATTTACGGACCTGACTTGTGGGATCTGATGCTTGTACTAGTACCTACGTTTTAATGAAAATCGATTTTCTTTGTCAAACTCTCCTTCAAGCCTCTTAGGGCCGAATAAGCCTCCAGATTTGGAGCGCCTTTCGTGGATGTCACGATTGGCCTAATTAAGTCTCCGGATTCGGAGCCCCCTTTGGTGCATGACACCTTAGGGCCGAATAAGTCTCCGGATTCGGAGCGCCCTTCGTGGATGTCACGATTGGCCCAATTAAGTCTCCGGATTCGGAGCCCCCTTTGGTGCATGACACCTTAGGGCCGAATAAGTCTCCGGATTCGGAGCCCCCTTTGGTGCAGGTCACCTTAGGGCCGAATAAGTCTCCGGATTCGGAGCCCCCTTTGGTGCATGACACCTTAGGGCCGAATAAGTCTCCGGATTCGGAGCGCCCTTCGTGGATGTCACGATTGGCCCAATTAAGTCTCCGGATTCGGAGCCCCCTTTGTGACGATATCACGATTGGCCAAATTAAGTCTCCGGATTCGGAGCCCCCTTTGTGACGATATCACGATTGGCCAAATTAAGTCTCCGGATTCGGAGCCCCCTTTGGTGCATGACACCTTAGGGCCGAATAAGCCTCCGGATTCGGAGCGCCCTTCGTGGATGTCACGATTGGCCCATTTAAGTCTCCGGATTCGGAGCCCCCTTTGGTGCATGACACCTTAGGGCCGATTAAGTCTCCGGATTCGGAGCCCCCTTTGTGACGATATCACGATTGGCCAAATTAAGTCTTCAGATTCGGAGCCCCTTTTGGTGCATGACACCTTAGGGCCGAATAAGTCTCCGGATTCGGAGCCCCCTTTGGTGCAGGTCACCTTAGGGCCGAATAGGTCTCCAGATTCAGAGCGCCCTTCGTGGATATCACGATTGGCCCAATTAAGTCTCCGGATTCGGAGCCCCCTTTGGTGCATGACACCTTAGGGCGGAATAAGTCTCCGGATTCGGAGCGCCCTTTCGTGGATGTCACGATTGGGCCAATTAAGTCTCCGGATTCGGAGCCCCCTTTGGTGCATGACACCTTAGGGCCGAATAAGTCTTCGAATTCGGAGCGCCCTTTGGTGCACACCTTAGGGCCGAATAAGTCTCCGGATTCGGAGCATGTTTTAATCAACTAATTAAGCCAGAATCACTAATATGGTTCGCCGGACAAGGCGTGCCTTAGCCGGCCCACGAGTACGATCCATTCCGGTTAAACTCGCATCCCGCCTAAGGCAAGGGCCGATCCCTGAATACAGGAAAAATATCTAAGCTACACAAAAGTTCCGATAGCAAACTAATAGCAAACTATTAAACCATACGAAATGACGTGCTTAACCATTCAAAGTTGGGATCAGGAACATTCATCCGGCATAGCTAAACAAAATATTTTCAGAGTAAGACTCAACTATATGAAATAACACTTTTTATTTGATTAAAAAGTTGTTACATAGACGCAATCCGCGTTCGAACATTACAATATATATCTCTAAACTTCTAAGACAAATCAACCCATCGATCCAACTCTTGTCATTTGAACAATCATCGCGGCTCAAAACGCATCGATCTAACCGCGCCCGAATCGACATGTCGCCGGGCCTCTGACACCATCGACAATGTCAAGGCCAAGATCTAAGACAAGGGAGGTTAGGGGCAGCGGTCGTTGTGTCTCCTTTCGGGGCGATCTGCTTCAACGACTTGGAGGCTGACGTGTTTTCAGTTTCTCCTTTCAGCGGTCCACCTCCCACACCGGAGAATCCTCCGCCGCAAACCATCTGAGCGCCAAGTTCGGCCAGAATTTGAGCTCCTGCAACTATCATCACCATATGATGGTGAGAACTCTTGATCATCCCATGCAATAGATGCTGGTGAGCGAAATATGTTTGATTGCATGAGGCGCCTGCCGCTTTTATTCTCAGTAATGACCGCGATCTCGAGGCCCAAATCCCGAAGTGATTTTATCAACACTAAACCCCACGAGACAGGCGTCGGTCAACATTCTGCATGACCTAGTTAACCCAACGGTTGGCTAAAACGCGCACGGGCTGCGCAAGGGCAAAAATTATCTAGCCCAATCGGCTAGACATTTGGCATTCGAGCTAAGTCAAAAAAAAAAAAAAAAAAAATGCCGTAGCCCCTCCGATCCCTGGCTCACGGCTTCTTCAAATTTCAACAACACACGCCGCAATGGCTTTATTCAAAAGTAAACGGCCATTACATGTAAGCCGATCACGCCAACGAATCGGCGCATCGATTTAACAGATGCTAAGTCCGATTGATGTATTTACGTCTATCCAAACATTTCTGCAATAAAATTAAACACGCATACGCCGAATGCGGGAGACAATTTGATATCTTCAATAAAGCATCTTTTACTCAAAAAACCAAGAAATTACATAATTGTGAACGCGACCAGCGTTCGAACCTTACAACGAGTAAAGTCATACGGCGTCGCCCTCATCCTCGCTCTTCTCAACCTCGAAAGCAGAAAACGGAAAGTCCTTACTGTGGTAGAGAGGTGACGCCGAATCGATGCCTGACAAGCGAAGAGATTCGGCGACTTGAGATGCCTTGATCCAACCATGCATAAACCCACGATTTTCACATCGGCAAACCTCTTCGGCAAGCTTCTCCTTGGTCTTTTGGATTCCAACCAAGCGCCCTTCGTGAAAACCTTTTTCATAAGACCTCCCCTTTGCGGACTCCAATGCGAACATGCTCGCCGTTTCACGATCGGCAATGGCAGCGCTTATAAGCCGACTGGTAACCCTCTCTTCCACGATTGGATTCACCAGCCCTGCTGGTTGTACTTGAGCCGCTTTGATCTTTCTTAACTCACGTTCAGCCGCCTCCACGCGAGCCTCCAAATTGCGGATATGCTCTTCCTTTTTCTCCATTTCTCGGCGGGCGGCGCGCAATCGCATGCCGACTTCATAAGCCGTATAAAGCCCTTTCACCGCCCCATGAATGCCCTCGCGAAACACTTCGTAGTCCTGACGACCAACCATTGACTGCTGAACTTCCGGAGGAAATATTTGTCGAGCAAACTCGACCGCCACGTCTGGATCTCGAATGATCGTGTCCGCTTCCGTCATGGGCTTATTCTTCACAAATACTGCAAAACTTAACGGGCGCGGATTCGCGTCTGATCTCCTTTCAACTTGGGCGTGTGGCGATCTCCCCTGGGACTGCCTATCCCGTCTGGGCGACCTACTACGACGTCGAGGAGATTGACGCTTCTCTCGATCCATAGAACTCTTACTCCCAGCACGCAAGAGCGCACCACGGTGTTCACTCCGATTCATATCACCGCCAAGCTCAGCCAATGTCTTGGCTTCCCCTTTGCTGTTAAAGAAGAGTTTGTTCGACATTCGCACAATATATTTTCTCTCAGGAGTTTGAATCAGATACCTACCAGACTCTTAAAAGCTGTACCTTTGATCATTTAACACTCGCAGAGGCAGCACGATCGAGGCAAGTTCATTAATCGCGAAACCCAATCGCCTGACGCCAACTAAGTTGACGGCAGATTTATCAATCTATTCGGCTCAACTACCCCAGCCGGCTCACAAGTTGATTCGGGCAAGAGCAGATTCATCAATCTATTCGGCTCAACTACCCCAGCCGGCTCACAAGTTGATTCGGGCAAGAGCAGATTCATCAATCTATTCGGCTAAACTACCCCAGCCGGCTCACGAATTGATTCCTCAGCGCCAGAGTTCTTATCATGAACCCCCTGGGGCAAGGGCAGATTCATTAATCTAACGGTCCAAGATCAGTAGGCAGTGAAATTGCAAATGGTGATTTTGATGGGATATGTATTGAGTCTGCAGGAACCCAGATATTGACCAATCTTTTCCTCTCTACCTTCCGTGGTTAGCGATGAAAACTTCAGATTCAAGTAAGGAAAAAACTAAAGTTTGGACAAACGATATTGTATGTACGGTTTGTTTAGAGGAGTTCTAGATAAAATCATTCGTGCCACAGTAAAATCATCCGGCTCATGAGTTGACTAGCACGAGCAGATTTATCAATCTATTCGGACCAAGTACCCCAGCCGGCTCACAAATTGATTCAGAGCTAGAATTCTTTTCGTAAACCCCCTGGGGCAAGGGCAGATTCACAAATCAGGGTTTCCGCACAGTATAATCAGGGTTTCCCCACAGTATATGCAATTCCATTTTACCAAATGCATTGACAAACACAGAACTCTTTCATTAAAATTAAACAACGGAACTCTTTCATACAAAGTGTGTGGTGGTACCAAAAATTACAAGGAAATTTTCATTAATAAATTGCGCGCAGATGCTAACCAATTTATACATGAAAACTACCCTGAACCAACAAAGCACTACCCAAAAGAAGAAAAACAAAAACAAAAAGACGCCTGCTCAGTAAACGGCTCCCAGATCACTCATCAGTATCGGATTCAAGTGGCTCAACATCCACCTGCTCATAAGGAATTGGCAAATCCAATGTAACCTCAGCGGCAGCAAGGGCTTTGAGCCACCCATGTTTGAACCCGCGATTCTCAAATTTGGACACTTCTTCAACATATTCCGTCAGAGCGGCGCCTCTCCCTGCCTCAAAGGCCTCCGATTCGGCTTTCTCGCGGGCTGCCTTAA
This sequence comes from Camellia granthamiana, assembly GCA_036172215.1. Lineage (NCBI taxonomy): Eukaryota > Viridiplantae > Streptophyta > Magnoliopsida > Ericales > Theaceae > Camellia > Camellia granthamiana. The sequence goes on along the minus strand of CM069908.1, from coordinate 72,585,209 downwards.
GCTCCTCTAACTGAGCTTCCGCTTCAGTAAGTGCTTTCTTGGAAAGTTTGAGCGATTCCTCGCTCGCATTCGCCCTACCCTCAGCATCAACACGAAGCTGTTTGGCGACGCGAACCCTCTCTTTCTCCGCTTCGGCTAGCGCGCTCTCCATTTCAGCTCTCATAATTTCGAACTCGGCCCTACTTTTCTGACCCTACACCTCTGTTTGCAAATGGTTAATTCTCCCGAGAGCATCACGCAGGCGGCGGCCCAAGTCGGCGATCCTTCCGATCGTCTGCAAAACAATTCGGTATGATTAGACGCCTTTAACAAACAAGAGCGAAATGAAGGTGACCTACCAGGAGCACCGATTGAGCAGTTAGGGCAACGGCCATAATATCAGGCACGGCACCGAAGGCTTTGTTGTCAGCCGGCAGAGAAATTGAAGCCGCCAGGCTCAGAGCCACGGCTGGATCCTCGATGGCCGAAGCGTCGGATAAAATCGGCATATCCCTGATCTTTGGCTGAATAACGAACGAAGCGACCACGTCCGGTTCTTCAAGCCGAGGCCGTTTACTACCAGGGCCAGCTTCTGAACTCGATTCTCCCTCGGCACCACGCTTTTGGCCTTGCTCCGGAATCAGCCGTTCCCCATCGGCTTGTTCTCCACCCTCTTTTCCCGTGTCGGACACAGCAACCTCAACCTTCCCCTCAGAAACGGGTACGAAGGGCTTGATCAAGCTGGGATCTGATTCGGCGCATTCAGCCTTCTTTCGGGTGGCCATCCGCTCGGCATTTCTTTTACGCGCCATCTGCGTTAGGCTTTCCTTCGCCATACCCTCAAAGAAATCGCCGGGTAGATCCCCCAAATTTGCAAAAATATCCCCAGAAGAGAAATCTGCTCGTCCTGAGGCGGATGGCTCGGTGGCCTCAAATGCCGAGCGTACGGCCTCGTCGCCCTCTACAACCCCCTCAGTAGACTCCCCAGCCGGATCGGCAATCACCTCTACAACCGGCTCGGCGTCTTCCCCCGAAGTAGAAGCTACGAGACCGATCTGCCTAAGGTTTTTGAAGCTGGGGAAGATAAGGGCCGAGAGTTGTTGATTGCTGGATGGAATCGAAATGTTATCTGCAGCCGAGAAAGTAGTGTAAGTGGGTTCGTACCGAAGGAGAATATGGGCGGCTCTTCCTTGCTTTTGTACGTTTGGGCGGCTGAAATATGTGAGTGCAGTCTTGATTTCCCCAAGAGCTACGTCGTCAACCGAAGTCAGAATTTTCTTCAACCTATTACCTGCAGAAGATAAAAAGTGATTTAGGGAAAAGAGCCGAATAAGAGATCGACCAACAAACATAAGACATTGCGTGGCAACCTGGGTCACCCTTATGTCTGGGAATAGGGTCCAAGCGATCCTCCCCTTCAGCGAACTCCCAATTACCTCGGACGTTGACCATCACGTCGTCAACCCGCTTACCAGAACTGGCAAGCATAGTCACCAAGTGATGGTCAGTATCTTTGGCCCTGAGAAAATATCGCCCCAGCCGACCGGAGGATTTGGCTAAGGCGTAACAATGCCGAATGGCCGGAATCCCAAGGTTAATCCTAAGGCGTCGATTCAACTCTACAACCCCCATGATGATTCGAAAGAAATTTACATTGGGTTGAGAAGGAATCAAACCCCAATAGCGGAGAACGGCCCTAAGAAGTGGGTGTAGGGGGAAACGAACCCCGCCCTCTGCAATGGATAAAAGAGGGAATACGATCGTGTTTTGATCTTCCCTCTCCATGTCGAGAGCGTTGTCCGTTACAAGGGATAAATGGACGTCGTTAGGAATAGAAAAATGTTGCCGGAAACCGGAGATACGATCCTCAGAAAGGAGGTCTTTCAAATGTTTGGCCATTTGAGCAAAGAACTAAATATTCGCCGAAGCTAAAATAGCAAACAAAAAATAGGATTACAAAGAAGGGAGAAGGAGACTTACGAAGAGCAGATGAGACAAGGGAAGACGGGAAGAAGTTGCAGAAAACGCGAGTCACGGAGGGATATGCACTGGCGATCCAAAAGTCTCAGAAAATCGACGAAATGTGAATTCGAAAGGACCAAAGTTTCAAATCGCAATAAATGCTGAGATATACATGAATAGAGCGGGAAAACGTAATGATGAGCAAAAAGGCGTGCGCCTCCTGACATATATTGGGGCATGCGAAGCCGCCTGACGCTAAACTTCTCAAATTCTGAACCAAACACGCCGATTAACTGCCGTCAACAGGGAGTTCGGGGGGCAATTGTGGTAGCCGAATAATTGGCGAAGATAAAGGAGGTGTATTTCAGAAGCTTGACGCTAGCCGGCAGATATCCCGCAAGGATAAGGTTCCGAATAGGATAAATAGGCCGAATAGGGGAGGATCCCTAGAGCCGAATAGTGGAAAAGGTAATGATTGAAAAAGTAGGCCCTGGCCCCGAGGATCAGAAGAAACGAGTATAAATATAATGGCAATGGACTAGAAAAGGTATGTAAGAATCACTTCTAAAAACTTAGTGAACAAGCTTTCTTGAGTAGAAGAACTGACTTGTTCGTCGGAGTGCTAATTCCGGCACCCCCGACCGGAGTATTTGTATCTTTGCAGGTGACTAGCTGAGGATCATTGGCATCTTCCAGGATCTGAAGAGTATTTCCAAACCACTTCCCCACAACAGACAAAAAAAAAGTACGATAGGAAGCATAAAAACATGTATTAGACCAACCCAACCTGTTTGGAGGACGACGCTCACGAGTAGGATATCGGTTTGTTGGATCAGAGTCGTCAGAAGCAGAAGGAACAAAATAAGAGTATAGACAACTGGTGGTAGGGGAGTCTTTCGAAGAGAATAGACCAACAACGAAGGGAAAGAAGAAGCCGAATGAGGAAAAAGAGCCATAGATGACGCAGATAGAGAAGTAGGAATGGCCTTAGGAGGAACAGTGGAGATGTACTCATCAGACGAGACCTCAAAAGGAAATGGGTCAATGTGAACCAAATCCTCTTTGGAAACAGGAGCAATGTGAGGGGGAATCTGAAAGTAAGATAAACGTTTGAGAAAGGCAACATAATGGAAGACATAAAGCGACGAGAGATAGGGTCATAACAGCGGTAGCCTTTCTGAGTAAGATTGTAACCTAAAAAAACACACAAGATAGATTGGGCACTGAGTTTGGTCCTATCTTTACGGGAAAGAAGAACAAAAGAAACAGCTCAAAGACACGCAAGAAAGAATAATTGAGAGTGTGGGAATACAGAGCCTCATAAGGGGATTGACTGGAGGTAAGGGGAGTCAGCATGCGATTAAGGAGGAAAGCAGCAGTAAGAACTGCCTGACCATAGAATGGTGCTGGAGCAGAGGCAGAGAGAAGGAAAGATCAAGCTGTCTCAAGGAAATGACGGTGTTTACACTCAGCATGACCATTTTAGGCAGGGGTATCAGTATATGAGGTTTGGTAAATGGTGTCCAATTTGGCCAAATACTCACAAAATTCAGTTCTAAAGTATTTTCCACCCAAGTCAAACCGGAGTATTTTAATTGTGGCCTCAAACTGTGTAGTGATCATAGACTGAAAGATACGATATATCTAGTAGAAGTTAGATTTATGAGCTATAAGATAAACCCAGGTATAGTGGGAACAATCATCAACAAAGGACACAGAGTACGCAGAACCCCCTTTAGTGAGAATAGGAGAAGGTCCCCAGACATCAGTATGTATAAAAGAAAAACGGGAAACAGAAATAGAAGTACTGTTATTAAAAGGTAAAGTTATCATTTTAGCAAGTTTACATCCTCAACACTCATTAATTTGACTAGGAGAAACTTTACCTAACAATCCTGACTGAGCTAAAGACCGCAAGCAGTCAACAGACAAATGACCTAAGCAAGAATGCCATAAATAAAACTGACACAACTGAGAATCTAACTAAAAAGATTAAAATGCAATGGGGGAGGTAGACATATGAAGATGTAGGCATTCCACCACATAGAGATCTCTAACTCTACGGCCGATCCTAATATGCTTCTTGGACACCTGATCCTACACATAATAGATAGAAGAAGAAAAGATAACATCAAAACCAGAAGCATCAAGCTAACTGATAGAAAGTAAAATAACAGACAGTTGAGGAAATAAAAACATAGAGAATAGTAACAGCAGACATGGCAGAGGGTAAAACAGACTAAATAGATATGACAGACATACTAGACCCATTACCGGTATTAATAGTAATAGGAAAGGGAGAGGGGATACAGTTTTGGAGTAAGGAAAGATGAGTAGTCATATGATGAGAGACCCCAGAATCAAAAAGCCAGACATAGGAAGAAATACCTGAAGAGGATCCAAACAAACCTGAATGAAGAGAGGTGAGAGCAGAGGCAGATGAAGATGACTGAGAGGTGGACCAAAGATGCTGAAGCTGAGCAATTTGGGCACTCAAGGAAGCCAAGTCAGGATCAGAAGCTGGAGCAGATGCAATATAAGCAGCAAGAGGGCAAAAACTACTCAGAACAAGACCTCGGAACTATGGCTGAGATGGCTGAGAAGACTGACGGCCCTTCTTGGGACAGTTGTACTTCCAATGGCTTTTTTGATGGCAAAAAGCACACTCATCAGAGGCTAGTGGCCCCTTCTTGGGCTTTACAGTGCCTTGAAGCTGATGAGGTAGGGGGTTCGACAGCAGAGGAGGCTAAGTAGGAGCTAAGAAAACAGATGGAGACAAAGTCTAACTAGCCATCATAAGACGGGTTTCCTCAGAGAAAAGCTCACGAACAATAGCATCCATAGAGAGGAGAGGAGACCGATGAAGGATGCCACCACGGATAGCCTCATACTGAGAGGAGAGAGTCATTAAGAACTGCACTAAACGACCTTACTTCCAAAACTTAACATAAACGTCTAGTGCCTTGAGGCTAAATAGTTCCATGAGAGCCAACTGATCCCAGAGGCCTGTCATCTTTATGTAGAAGTCCTGAATAGATTGATCCCGTTGACGAGCACTCTGAATAGCTGTTTCCAACTCATACCACTTGACAAAGTTAGACTGCTGATACACACCCAATAAATAGTCTTACACCTCCTTGGAATTACTGTATTTGGAAAACATCATTCCAATATGGTCATCTACAGAATTATGAAACCGGGTCAGAACTTGGGTATTATCACAATTCCAAGTGTCACAGGAAGTTAGATATCCTTCTTGTTTCGGGTCCAATGGACGAGAAACAGAACCAGAAATAGAAACATAGCCTCATTTTTTCTAACCAAGAAAGAAATTCTTCATGACACTAGCCCAATAAGCATAATTGGCACCAGTGAGTTTACATCTGATTGCTTGGATTTTGGTGTCCGTCATTGTAATAAATCAAAGATTCACAGGTTGAAGTATAATAATGACTAACAAGTGGGCCAAACTATAAATAAGAGTTTTGATCCAAATAACAGTGCTGAGAGAATAAAAAATCATGAACACAGAGAGACAAAGATAGAGAGAGAGAGAGAGAGATACAAACAAAGCAAGGTGAAGTAGAGGTTGCCGAGTGAGGCAAATCAAACACCTTTTCGATCGCATGAACCAAGGCTCGAACGAGAGAGTTCAGTCGAACACAATCGTGATTCTAGAGAGGGAGAGAGAAGCTTCTGATGATCACGAACCAGAGTCGATCGACTAGGAAGACCAGACGACTCGACTCCAACCAACGAAGACGAGGCACAACGTTGACTGAGGGATTGAAGCAGCGATTGAACTGATGTCACGATGCGAACCAGAGAATTGACGTTGAGAACCAGAGAAAGATCAGTCAAGAACCTATTTCAATATCGCGATTGGGGGAGAAGATCACCTACAACTCATGACTGAAAGAGAGCAACAGTTTCTAAGGTTTTTGGCTCTGATACCATGTAAGATTTCTGAATTGTTTTCTGTATATTCAATTGTATATGTTTACAAAGAGTTCATCCATTTATATAGCCTTAAATCTAAGATTAAAAAAGGAAATACAATGATTCCTATTTACACCACACAATCATGTCATATATACAATATATTCTCACAAGTGAGACAAATGAATGTGTTTATTCTGCTTCGCATAAATTTTCATACTACCAATCATCAATGATCAGACCTTCTTCAGCTTGCTTGGCATTTCTTTTTCTTTCTTTTTTTCTTTCTTTCTTTCTTTTTATATTGGAACCAAAAAAGGATTAGCAGAAGATGGCCTTGGCTTGAAAGATGCTAGGCAACCGGATACCCATGATTTTATTTAGAGGGGCATGAAAGGGTCTCAAAAATCTTCTTGGCGACGAAAAAATTTGACAAAAGAAAATGTTAATGAACTTTATCGGTTAAACCCCTAATACATGAGAGAAAGCATACATAGAACAAATAAATGGTATAAAGGATATTCCTATGAAATTGTGGTCTATATGGTGTGTACAGACATCATCTAGATGGTTTTGTTGGGAAAATCTTGCTGACATACATAGTTCATTAAAGAGATCATATGGCTCTGTCTATCAAATCATATAAAAGATTGGGGGAACATGAGTTTGAATGCGTTTTGTTGTTGGGATACCTTCTAAAACTTACCCCACAACTCAATATGCAGTGTCCATCGGTTATTAGGGGCACACACGGGTTGGAGCAAAGCCGTTTAGGGAAAATAAAATAACAACTAAACTGTGATTCACAAAAACCTAACTCAAATAACTTAATCCAATCCTATTAAAATAAACAAGCTCATTCAACTTAATTCCACAAAAAAACGAAAGCTCATTTAACCTTCAACCTTGTTCTTCAAATAAATTTCCTTAATTCAAAAGACAAACTATCACTAAAGAGTAAAAAGAAATTAAGTCCAACTTGATTAAAAAGAAATCAAACATACAAATAACCATTCAAATTAAGTCCAACATGAATAAAAAGAAATTAACAGTACACACTCATCTAAATTAAGTCCAAGAGAATCCAACCACTCATCTAAATTATACAATTAAACAGTCCAAGAAATCCACGGTAAACAGCAACAGCTGCTACATATGCAACATCCACTCATCCAAACTCCAAAGAACCACAATAGCTTCATCCAAACTCCAAGCTTCATCAATCTACAAATATAAGAAAGAAAAAATTATTCAATAACAAAAGAAAAAAAACATTTGTGAACTGGTCTCTTTGATGATGGTTATAAATTTTTCTTGCACCAAATTCACTGGAAAGCTAAAGCAAGCCAAATGTGGGATTTTCTTGCACTATAAAAATTGTGAACTGGTTTCGACAGAAATCTTTAGTCTTTAGCATTTGCAGTCATTGTAAAAATAAGTAAAATATGACAGCAAGAAAGATGTGAACATTATTAGCAATTTAGTTGTTCAAACAGGAGCATACATAGTTAGTAATGCATGTGCAGCTGTGGATTCCAAGGCCTATTGCAAGGAATTATAACATATGCTTAATGCTTTTATTAAGATTCTAGCTCCTCAATTAATGGCCTTGGAAAAATCAGCAAAATATCGGAAGATGTTTAAGCTTCTTTGCATTGTAAAGATTTTAAAAATCAAGTTTATGAGCAGGTTCTTATGCATTGAAGAGTAGCAAGTTTTGATGCATTGAGGAGCAATTCTTATTTCCAGCATAAATGGCCATTCCATTAGGAAGCTGTTAGTAAAAATTATGCTGGGGTTGGATCAACGACAACCAAGCAATAATTCAAACTGAACAATTTAAACAGGAACAATAAGCTAATTGTGGTTTTGGTTTGAATGCCTTAAAAGAATGAAGACTTCTTTGGATCAATGGTAACAAAGTGAACAAGAAGAAGAACATACTTTTTATATCAACTGATGGTAGCAAAGTAGATTTGAATAAACAGAAGTAATTTCAGATTGAAATTACTGAAGTTCACTTAAAAAAGTACAAGTTACAATCGAACAAACTATCCTAAGTCTAAAACTAAGTTGTTGTATTGTTGTTGATGTCTCCTCTCTCTGCAAATTTCTGGCCTTTATACTTCTTCTTTCCCATGCCCCATGATCTCCTCAATCTACAACTACTGCTATGTAACTGCTGCAACTGCTTCCTGGCTTCTAGGCCTTCCAATCACATTAGACCTTGACTTTTGTCTGTTAAACTACCCCTTCTTCAAGTTTTCACATGCCTACAAACCCTTCTAACCTTCCATCGACAGAGAAAGACTTCCACTTTATTCATACGATCACTGCTAGTAACTGCTCCACCATCCAATGTTAACACATAGACACAAACCCTGATGACCCTTGTTTTCTGATGCCAACTATCCAACCTGGACTTAGCCATGTGCCCTCAATTGACTGGACCACCTGTTGATGGGAGTTTTACAAAAATGGGTGCAAACAAAAGCCAAGGAATAGTCATTCCATTCCTGCCCATAATCATTCTAGCAATACTATCGCAGATTAAGGGACTGAGTGATATGTCAAAGTCTTCAAGGTGGCTTATATGCATAGTTAACAATGAAGTCCCCAAAACCCCAATGAAGCCTATCTAGAAAGCCATGTTCAGAAATATGAATGGACTTAATGAGATTACAACATTGGCAAGAAAAACATATAATGAGAATTGGTGATGACGTGATCTTGGGTTGAATTAAAAGGAAGTATGATAGGTTGAGTGAAGCAGTATACCAGCCTGATATTTGTTCTTTATGATGCCAACATCTCAATCCCAATTGACCAGGGCAACAAACCAGCAAGCCTTAAATTGAATTATTATTATTATTATTTTCCTAACTTTAATGGGTTAATTCAAATGTTCCAAAGGATTGACCATAACTGATCAACTAAATTATCATATATTCTCATAGATTAGTTTAGTAGATACCTAGGGAAGTGTATAACTATATGATATGCAAAGACCAAACATTCAAATCATGTTTCTAGAGTCTTTATGAGAAAGCTAAGCTAAGTGAAATTTTGAGGATTTGGTGGAAATGGCTAAAATGGCATGAACAAATTTTTTATTTATTTATTTATTTATTTATTTTTATGGCCAATGACACTATGTCCTGCAAAACTACAATAGACATTGGATATCATATTATCTTCCCACTTTAATCATCTAGTGATTAACAGCCTAAGAAAGCATAAATTCATTTTGCATATATTCAAATAGCAAATGAGGATTGGCCAACAAAATTAACTACAGTCAAATTCATGTAATTTTTATTATAGATAAGAGATTTTTCTTGCTCTAAATTCACTGGAATAGGTGATTTAAAGTTCAATTGTGCACTGATTTTAACAGCAATCTCGACTCTTTTAGTCCTGCAGTCATTTTAAAAGTTGGGTAAGATTAATTATTTGTGCCTAAAAAATTGCATTCCTTGGAGAAAGACATGTTCTTAGATTCATAAACAATACTACTACAAATTCTATCCCACATACAAATAACATAGGAGAATGAGAATTTCACCACGTATTATTTGCAAACATAAAACGAGCTATGTGAGTTGCATACAACAATCTTTCTCCAATGCAAACGAGGCTTGAGATTGCAAGAATGGCAATTCTCTAAATATCATAAGATTAGAGAGCATGTCTTGACATACATATATGCATGCATGTGTTCTCTATTATCTGACACAAAATTTGAAAGGCAGTCTGTAACGACCCCGATTCATAAATAACTACTAATTCGTAATTAAGAATGCTAAAAGTGTTTAGAATGGAATTATGTGTTACTATTAATTGTGATATGTACTTTGTAGTAATTTGTGCATATCTATCTGATTTGAAAATTATTTGTCATGATTTCTACTTTGAATCTAAAATTGTTAGCCTAAATGCTTTCAGAAACCGAATTTGAGTTCATGGATTAACTAACTAGAATATTTGGAACCATATAAGAAGTTTTGTTAAAAATTGATTCAGTTTAGTAAAATCGCATGTGATTAAATTGAGCCTTATTTAGAACTATTTTGGATTAATTGAATCATGTGCTAACCTTGATTAATTAAGGTTACTCATGTTTAATTGTGTGTGTTAGAGTTTTGCATGTGTGTGCACGTGTATTGTGCTCAAGAAGTGAGTGTGTGTTGTGTATATTCAACTGAGTGAGGGAGTGTTTGTATCATTCATTTGCTTATTTGGTTCTGTGTTGAGAGAGTTCAAGCTTAAGAGAGAGAGAGAGAGAGAGAGAGAGAGAGAGAGTTTGGCTTTAGTGAGAGAGAGCTCAAAAGTTTTGAAAAAGAAGAAGAAAACTAGGAAAATTCATCTCACATTTCTGAAATTAAAGCCTTGGGTAAGGATTCTATGTCTAATTTTTGTAGCTATTCCTCCATGCATCATGATTTTATCAAGCTTTAAGCTACTTTCATGAGAGTGCAAGAAATGGGTCTTTGAACATGTAGATTCCTTTCATGTGTATTCATGGTATCTTTGATTTTATCATTTTGAGTTTGAGTTTTAAAGTCCTTGCATGCATGTGAGTTTAAATCATGTCCATTGTTTCATAAATGTATGAGTTTGTTGATCACCATTTGCATGTTATGAAAAACCATGAAAAGAGTTGAAAAATCTTGCATGAAGGAGTTTTGATTCAAATCTTTCAAGAATTGATGAGTTTTTGAATAAAAGATGTTTTAAGGGTCTTGTATTGAAGTTTTCTAAAGCTATTTTATGTGTTTGATTGAATCATGCAAGACCCCAAGTTTTGAAAATTGTTTGGAAGCCATTTTTGTTAAGCTTGGTGCCCAGAAATTCACAGCTGGCTCGAGCAAAGAAGTGGTGGCTCGAGCCAACATTACGAGCTCCCAGTATTTTGAATTTTGCAAAAGCTAGCTTGAGCGAAGGAGTGGTGGCTCGAGTGAGCTCAATTTTTGCCTTCAGTTGGCTCTAGCCACCAGCTTATTTTCAGCATGTTTTCAAAAGATGTTTTAAGTACATATCTTCACTCCCATCTCTTTACGGGCATTCTTAGGCATGATTTATGAGCCATTAAGGATTAATAAGCTAAGAAACAACATACGTAACTGAATTAGAAATTATGTGTCGAATCCGAGTATGTGGTTCTATATGAACACGCTATGTGACATGGAATGAATAGGAAGTTAAAGCAAGAAAGCTAAGCCATGTATGGCCACATGAATGAGTAATAATGAGACATGTTTTGTGCTATGTACATTTATGTTTGTAGGTCAAGACTCGAAGACTGACCAACCGTTTCTGGAAGCCCACTGTGAGTAACGTTATTGTAAAGATATGTTCATATAAATTACGTTCCAAATGTAATTTGATAAGTTATGATTTCTGAAATGATATTTGTTTACGTAAACGAATGTCGTATGCTAAAATCAATTATGGCGTCCATAGATAGTCCCAAGTCATGAGGGACAGCATGTTAATGCGGGTCCATGACATATATGTGATTACGAGATCTCGTTAGCCACTTCATTGTGGTGATATGTGTTTAATCGGTATCCAGAACCGATTACTCTAGTTGGAAGACGATATGTGATGTATTCTATGGGATGTACCATTATTATGTTCGGATATGAGAATGATTATGTTATGATCTATTTCTCACTGTGTGTGTATATATATATATGTGTATAGGTGAGCATTTTGGGGATCGAGCCTAAAGGCTTTTGTTTGGATCTGCATTCTGTTGTCAGCCAACTATTGCGCCTCACGTGGAGGTTCCGGATGTGTCACATGTTATGAGTTTCGGTTACTTATGCATATATGACTTGTTTGTTTTGTTGGCTGCACTTACGATACTTTAATGTGTGTGGGTATAATGTAAGAATGACTTCTGGATATGTATATAAAGTTTTAAAATCTCTGTTTCATATAAGTCAGCACAGCTCATTGGACGATTATATTTGTGTATTTGCTTCCGCTAGCCTCTTTATTTTGTTAATCTGTTTCAGAGGCCTTCAGTAATCTTAGGATTACTGGCCGGTTACGATGCTAAACCTATAGGGGTAGGTTTGGGTCGTGACAGAGTGGTATTAGAGCACGAGCTATACAGCACACACGAGTCCATATGAGCTATATGATGTCCTAGAGAAGAAATAAGGACATTGCATTATCATATATGCTTGTGTGAAATTCTTCTAAATATTTGAAATAAAAATGAAACCTATGAGCATAAACAAAGAAGTTATGAGAAATAACATGTAATATTGATTTCGATATTGAATGTGTAATTTTGGTGAACATGAACATATGAACGTGAAAAACTACGTGACCTATGTGAATATATTTGCATTGAAATAAAATGACGAACGTGTTTGATAAGAAATGAAAATAAAAAATGAAATCAAAGAGGACATTCCCTATGTTAATTATTACCCTGTTTATGTATAGACAAATGGAAAGGACAAGGAATGTAGACAAATCTGAATCTTCTGATGCTAGAATTAACCGGTTAGAAAGAATGGTCGAAGCCTTAACTGAATCTTTGAGACAACACCAACAAAGGCAAATACATGTACCTGAACTAGCTAATTATGATTTGATAACTTTGACACAGAAATACAACAAAATGATGCCACTGGAATTTCTGGGGGGTATTGAACCACTGAAAGCCGAGGCTTGGGTTTTAGAAACTGAGAAAATATTTGAAGTATTTCTGTGTACGGAGGCATAAAAAGTTTGGTTGGCAACGTTCACACTTAAAGAAGAAGCTATGAGATGGTGGATGTTAGTATGAAATGATAATGAGGGTATGACATGGGACAGATTTAAAGAAATTTTCTTCGAAAAATATTTTCCTCAATGCATCCGAGATAGGAAATTTGAACAACTAAAACAAGGCAATATGACTGTGGCCGAATATGAAGCAAAATTTACTGAACTAGCCCGATATGCACCACACATGATAGACACTGACTACAAAAAAGCTAGAAAATTTGAAGGTGGGCTTGACCTAGATGTGTTTGATTGAGTTGGTGTTTTAAAATTGTCAAAGTATATAGATGTCCTTGACAGAGCAGTGATGTCTGAAGCAAACATAGCAGCATTGAAAATATCAAAGTCAACATCATCAACTGAATCGGAAGGAAAGAAACAGAAGAAACAGAAAGTTGAAATAACCAATAATTCGATGACCTCCGCCAATGAAAAATCAAAGGCAAGAACTTTTGACAATGTAAGTCAGAGAAGCAATGTGAACAATGATATACCTATCTGTAAAGAATGTGGGAAACAACATTGGGGCATTTGTCGCCACCTATCTGGAGCCTGTTTTAAATGCGAAAAGAGAGGACACTTGGCTAAATCTTGCCCATGAGCTCATCCGAACAACAATAGGCCTAATGTTAGTACAATTGGTTCTATTCCCGTACCTAGAACAAATGCAACTTCTACTTCCGAAGGAAGCAATAGTAGGCAAGGGAGGTTTATACCCTAGTTCCAGAAAATGCTTGTAATGTTGAGGCGACTGACGCAAGTATTACCTTAATTATGTGCAAATGTTTATGTGAGAATTTGTGTGGGGACTATATGCTTCTTAACTTGATGTAAAATTATATGTGAGATGTCTAAAACTCTGTGAATTTGACAAATCACTCGTGCTATGGAAATTTTGGGACTTGTGAACAATGAGAATCTGCTGGGTTAGATCTTTGTACCATATTGCAACAAGTTAATATGAACTGTTATGTATGACCTTTTGGACTATGCTAGAACAATTGGACACGAGAACACGCTATGATTGACTGTAATAATGTTTGGACTTACATATATCCATACATTTGCTCAAAATGATTGATATGTTATTTGTTTTGTTAACTAGACCGTTGGGACTATGACTCTGGGATGGTGTCACTAAGTAAAGACCCCAAGCGATAAACTCTAAACTGTGTACTGTGATTGCTGAAAATTGACTAAACTATTTGGCTAGATCAGTGAGCCTATACTTAGGTAGTATGACTGAGTTGGAACTTCGGCATAGCAATTTACTGTTGTGTGCCATTGAGAAACTTTATATGATATGCTACTCTACATTGTATGCCTACTTGAAAAACTTATTTGGGAAACTGCTATATTCACTATGATACTTATCTCTTGATATGAACAACTACATGCATGTGCACCTACATGTGAACTTATTTGGAGAATGCAACATTGTATATGACCTGAAACACTTCGATATGAACTATTATGATACATGACTCTGATGTGATTTTGAGAATTAATGAACTTAGAACAATTGTGAAACTACTGATTATGCACCTAAGCGAATGGAGTATGAACTATAGAACCAAAATGTGCTTCGTTTGAAAATGATGGAGATAAAACTTTTATCTTATCTGATCTGATAGAACTTTGGTTTGATGAGACCTTTTGTTTGAACTGATGGAACTTTTGTTTAATAACATATGTTCTGAACTTCTGTTTGATCTGATTGGATGGGACTTTCATCTGATGTGATCCGATAGGGCTTTACTTTGATTTGATCTGAGGAGAACTTTACCTAATTTGAGAACCATTATCTGATTTGATTACATTATGGAGGATTATGAATTACTTATGATTAAATGACAGGGTTGTGTTGCTAAGGGAATGAGAATTTGAATCAATTTTGAACACTTACGAAGAATGTGAACTGTCAATAGCAGACTATGTGTTATAAATAACTTTTAACCATATGTCTATAACTGATTGGAAACACATGTGAATGGGATTATAGAATTTTGTAACTTATGCTCTGGGAATATGGGAATACTGTATGCATGACATGTGGTTAATTGCTCTGGTATTACCGTTACTACCATGAACTTGTTTGAATAAGAGAATGATTGCTTTTTTGTTACTGTACTTCGAAATTGATGCTATGGGACTTGTTGACAACAGACTAGTTTGATTGTAAACTCTGACTACCTGGAAGTATAGGTAATCAGTATGTTCTGTGAATGACTGCTTCTGTATTAACATGTAGTACAATTGAATCTGTGGAAACTGAGGATGATGAATAGTATATGAATGATTACTTTAGAATTACGTTTACTGCTATGGGGTTAATGCACGAATTTTCCTTGTATTCCTGATAACTTCTGAATGACTTGAATAACTGTGGTGGATTGTTGAATAGAATACTAAACTGACCAATGAACTGTTTAATGACTGGGAAACAAATCAAGTCTCTATAACAAGCAGAATGGGAAGGAAACCACTATGAAAATGGAAAAGAGTGTGAACCTAAGACATCTGATCTGCATCTGATATATATATATGTGGTAACTCAAGTTTAGAGGACCAAACTTCTTAAGGTGGGGAGACTGTAACGACCCCAATTCATAAATAACTACTAATTCGTAATTAAGAATGCTAACTAAGTATTTAGAATGGAATTATGTGCTATTATTAATTATGATATGTGCTTTGTAGTAATTTGTGCATATCTATCTGATTTGAAAATTATTTATCATGATTTCTAATTTGAATATGAAATTGTTAGCCTAAATGCTTTCAAAAACCGAATTTGAGTTCATGGATTGACTAATTAGAATATTTGGAACCATATGAGAAGTTTTGTTAAAAATTGATTCAGTTCAGTAAAATCGTATGTGATTAAATTGAGCCTTAATTGGAACTATTTTGGATTAATTGAGTCATGTGCTAACCTTGATTAATTAAGGTTACTTATGTTTAATTATGTGTGTTAGAGTTTTGCATGTGTGTGCACGTGTATTGTGCTCAAGAAGTGAGTGTGTGTTGTGTATATTCAGCTGAGTGATGGAGTGTTTGTATCATTCCTTTGCTTATTTGGTTCTTTGTGTTGAGAGAGTTCAAGCTTAAGAGAGAGAGATAGAGAGAGAGAGAGAGCTCAAAAGTTTGAAGAAGAAGAAGAAAACTAGGAAAATTCATCTCAGATTTTTGAAATTAAAGCCTTGGGTAAGGATTCTATGTCTAATTTCTGTAGCTATTCCTCCATGCATCATGATTTTATCAAGCTTTAAGCTACTTTCGTGAGAGTGCAAGAAATGGGTCTTTGAACATGTAGATTACTTTCATGTGTATTCATGGTAGATCATCTTTGATTTTATCATTTTGAGTTTGAGTTTTAAAGTCCCTGCATGCATGTGAGTTTAAATCATGTCCATTGTTTAATAAATTTATGAGTTTGTTGATCACCATTTGCATGTTATGAAAAACCACGAAAAGAGTTGAAAAATCTTGCATGAAGGAGTTTTGATTCAAATCTTTCAAGAATTGATGAGTTTTTGAATAAAAAATGTTTTAAGGGTCTTGTATTGAAGTTTTCTAAAGCTATTTTATGTGTTTGATCGAATCATGCAAGACCTCAAGTTTTGAAAGTTGTTTGGAAGCCATTTTTGTTAGGCTTGGTGCCTAGAAATTCACAGCTGGCTTGAGCAAAGAAGTGGTGGCTCGAGCCAACATTATGAGCTCCCAGTAGTTTGAACTCTGCAAAAGCTGGCTCGAGCGAAGGAGTGGTGGCTCGAGCGAGCTCAGTTTTTGCCTTCAGTTGGCTCTAGCCACGAAAAGCTAGCTCTAGCCACCAGCTTATTTTTAGCATGTTTTCAAAAGGTGTTTTAAGAACATATCTTCACTCCCATCTCTTTACGGGCATTCTTAGGCATGATTTATGAGCCATTAAGGATTAATAAGCTAAGAAACAACATACGTAACTGAATTAGAAATTATGCGTTGAATCCGAGTATGTGGTTCTATATGAACAAGTTATGTGACAATGAATGAATATGAAGTTAAAGCAAGAAAGCTAAGCCATGTATGGCCACTTGAATGAGTAATAATGAGACATGTTTTGTGCTATGTACATTTCTGTTTGTGGGTCAAGACTCGAAGACTGACCAACCGTTTATGGAAGCCCACTGTGAGTAACGTTATTGCAAAGATATGTTCATAAGAATTATTTTCCAAATGTAATTTGATAAGTTATGATTTCTGAAATGATATTTGTTTACGTGAACGAATGTCCTATGTTGAAATCTATTATGGCATCCATAGATAGTCCCAAGTCATGGAGGATGGCATGTTAATGCGGGTCCATGACATATATGTGATTATAAGATCTCGTTAGCCATTTCATTGTGGTGATATGTGTTTAATCGGTATCTGAAACCGATTACTCTAGTCGGAAGATGATATGTGATGTGTTCTATGAGATGTACCATTATTATGTTCGGATATGAGAATGATTATGTTATGATCTGTTTTATGATTATGAAATGTTCGGAATTCGTTCACTAACCTCTTTACATTGATGTTATTCACTGGGTTTTAGCTCACTGTGTGTATATATATATGTATAGGTGAGCGTTTTGGAGATCGAACCTAAAGGCTTTTGTTTGGATCTACATCTGTTGTCAGCCAACTATTGCGCCTCACGTGGAGGTTCCGGATGTGTCACATGTTATGAGTTTCGGTTACTTATGTATATATGACTTGTTTGTTTTGTTGGATGTACTTAAGATACTTTAATGTGTGTGGGTATAATGTAAGAATGACTTTTGGTTATGTATATAAAGTTTTAAAATCTCTGTTTCATATAAGTCAGTACAGCTCATTGGACGATTATATTTATGTATTTGCTTCCGCTAGCCCCCTTATTTTGTTAATCTGTTTCAGAAGCCTTCAGTAATCTTAGGATTACTGGCCGGTTACGATGCTAAACCTATAGGGGCAGGTTTGGGTCGTGACATAGTCATACTTCTTTTGCAAAATTAAAATATTTGTTCAGCAAGTAAGATTTTTAACCAAAAAGTCAATATAAGTTGTCAAATCATTTTCTATACTTTACGTATGTTTTTTGATAAAAAGCCAAAAATACTAAAAAAACTTGTTCCCAAATGACTGTTGGTCAGTTTGTTCTATTTCTGGAAGAGAAGGAAAGCACTGGACTGCGAAGTCAGAATTTCGAACCTAGTATCACTAATAATATGAAAAAAATCGTTTTGACATTGTTTCAGATCATTGAAGTCACAAATATCACCATATTTTTTTTTCTATTTCATTCATAAACTATCATTTTCGTCTATTCAGTTCCTAAAGTTTTGAATTTATGTTTGTATAGTCCAATTGGAGACAATTATACAAACAAAAAACTACTAAAACTTAATTTGATTAAAAAAACTATTTGAGAATTTGAACATCTTAAACAATACAACAAAACACTAATTTTTCTTATTATTTTGATTAAATTACAACCTAAAACCAACTTAATGGGTGTTTAAGTGTATGATTTAAGTTGTTCAAAGTATAAAATTACGTTCTTTTTTTTTTTTTCAATGGTTATTGATTTTTACAATCGTCTCTAATTGGACCACATGAATAAAAATAAAAATTGAATGGACTAAATAGACGAAATTAATAGCTTAGAGATGAAATAAAAAATAAAAAATGTTAATAGTTTAGAGATAAAAGTGAAATTAACAAACTCAAAAAAATGTTGTCAGTCTAAAACCACTGTCTTATTTACAACCATTTTTGTTGTTTTAGTTAATTAATTTAATTTAATTTTCTACAATATCCAAACGCAACAATAAAATAAGAAGTCTATAATGTGCACCTATTAAAAAGGCACCTAATGTACACCCCTTGTGTGGTTATCACATAATAAAAAATATTTGATTGAACCGGTTATCTAACAGATTACACTATTTAAAAATTATATCACCACAAATAAACATTACAAGTGACAATGTCATAACATATACCATTAGATATTATGACAAAGGCCACTAGCAGCCATAACAACACCACAATCACTCATAACAAAGGCAACTTTTACCATAAATTACCATGATTTTATAATTATAATATTTTTAAATTATGATTTATCATAATTTTTCATAAAAGAAATATAAAAGAAAAATCATAAAATTTATTAGGTGGTGAAAGGGTCAATTTTGTCCCCTTGCGTGAAGGCTTTTTCGTTCATTTTGAGAGCCATATTCTAATGTCAATATAAAAATAAAGAAAAGCAAAAGACAATCTTGGTTGGTTGCAAATTGTTTACAGCACATACTACCATTACCAAAGAAACAATAATGCAGGACAACTTGGGTTGCAACTTGTTAATATATATTTTGATTGGCAACTTGTTAATATATGACATGGGTAAGCCCACAAAGGTTATAGCCCACCATCCAGGGCCCAATACATATCCCAAATACTAAAGCCCAGCATTGCTGAAGCCCCACTTAGTAATAAGAACCAATGACATCAAGACACATGACAAGAGAAGGGCAAGCCACATCAGCAGACAAAGATCTACAAAGTTATTGCCACGGCACATCGCCATTAATGAGGCCCCCTTAAAGCATTTATTGCGATAATCCCTCTCCGTCAAGACAGCATGCCCTCACCCTGAACAAGGTAAGCTACAGCATAGACTTTCAGCCAAGGTGACAGGTCGGAAGGGACAATGAAATGATTACCAAAGGATATAAGCAGACGTTGAAGACAAGGAGAAGGTTAAGCTTTTCTATCTCCAACCTATCTCTACAATCCACTTCTCTTTATAACTTGCCCATCGGAGGGTTCGCTGGGAGACTCCCCGTTCCCCGTTGAACTCTTGTGTAGGTTCTCTGGCGGGCTTGGTCATCCGGACACCAGTTTGGGAAGCGTGGATCAGTCCGACCCGTCCAAGTCTCTCGTAGTATCATCAGTTGGCGCCGTCTGTGGGAAACTCTTACTTCGCGCGCCAGTTGTGCTCATTGTCGCCGAAGGCCCTTCCCTAATAACCCTTTTCCTACCACCTGCCAAGGTGTATGGTCACAACTAGATCCATGGCTTCTTACCCCAATGTTCGCGATCATCAAACTGACCCCCCAATCCAAATAACCCACCACCGTATTTCACCGAGCTCACCAACAGCATTAACCGCTTGGCCGAGCAAAACCAAGCCCTGATTAATGCTCTACTCCAAAGAAACCTTCCTATGCCTCCTCCACCACCTCCAGATATTCCCCCCAACCAAGAACAAGCCCCGAGCAATACTATCCTACAGCCTAATCCACCCAACTTGGAAGGCTTACAACCCCCTCCTCCAAGTATAAACCTGCCACCTCGGAGCCCACAGCCATCGATCCCGGCACCGACCCTTGAAGGAGAGGCCAGCAGCGTCCAGCCCCCGCTCCTCTCTGGTGGTGACAACATCCCTCTTTGGGACCTAGAACTCCGAGCCATGAAGCTCCAGCTCCAAGGGGTCATGCAGAATATACCACATAAACCATCTACCACGGCCAACTCCCCATTTGTTGCCTCCATCAGGGACAAACCTTTACCTCCTAAGTTCAAAATGCCCACGATCGACTCTTTTGACGGTACAACGGACCCAGTCGATCACTTGGAAACCTACAGAACTCTCATGATCCTCCATGCATTCCCCGATGAAATCATGTGTCGGGCCTTCCCCGTGACATTGAAGAGGTCGGCTTGACTCTGGTTTAGTTAACTTCCAGGAGACTCTGTCTCTACCTTCCAGCACCTCAGTGACTCATTTCTCAGCCATTTCATTGGGGCTCAGCGCCAGCGATGTCCAGCAACCCAACTCCTCAACATCCGTCAGACCAAGGGGGAGTCGCTACGCAGTTTCGTTACCCGCTTCAACACTGAAGCCTTGCAGGTAGCGAAAAACAATGACAAAGTCATCCTTACAGCTTTTCATGGCTGGTCTGCGGTCATCTGACTTCCTCTTCTCCCTCTCAAAAAACCCCTCGACCTCCATAGCAGCCCTACTCTCCAAAGCCCAAAAATACATGAACGCCGAAGATTCCCTAGCTGCTCCCCAAGACCCTACAGCCAAACACCCCACCACCAGGGAGAAGAGAAAGGATTCAGACACCAGAAACACCCAGTACAATAACCAAACACCTCATTATACCGACCGACCCCCCTGAGCCGACCGGTCGGCACCAGCCCGACCGCCCGACCGGTTCGAGCGATACACATCCCTCAATTCACCCATGGAACAAGTCCTCAATCAAATCTAGCGCGACTACCCCCTAAAATGGCCCCAACCATCACGGACCCCTTCCAATCGTCGAGACCAGTCCAAATACTGCCGTTTTCACCAGGACCACGGCCATAACAACGAAGAGTGTGTTAACCTCAAAGATTAGGTCCAGGGCTTGATTCGTCAAGGTCGTCTCAGTCGATTCACGGAAACTCGCCCTCAGCAGAGGCAACGGATTGAACCCATCAAAAACAATCGCCGACACACCCCTCCCCGACAACCAGCACAACCTAACCAAGGTCATGATCACCCTCCACAGCAACCTCGGACACAAGGTAACCCCGCCCCACCTGTTGGAGAAATCAGAGTTATTTCCGGCGGGCTTGCTTGTGGAGGACTGTCCCGCTCAGCTCAACGGGCAGAACTCAAAAAAATAAGGCAGGGCTCAAACAAAGAAGTTGCGACATTGGACCGACCCTCCAAACAGTCTAAGCAGTGGACCAAGCCTATCACCTTTACGGACGCCGACTGCACAAGGATCCGTTACCCCCATGACGACCCTCTCGTCATCTCCGCCCTCTTCTCCAATTACAAGGTCAGACGGGTTCTCGTCGACAACGGCAGTTCTTCAGACATCATCTTCCTCAATTGCTTCCGCCAGCTCAAGATCGGGGAAGAAAGTCTGTCTCCTCTCCAACCCCTTTGGTCGGTTTCACGGGCGACAGGCTTACCTCCATTGGCTTCATCGATCTTCCCATCATAATCGGCGAGTACCCTCGACAAACCATAAAGTTGCTCGCCTTCCTTGTTGTCGACTGCCCTCTGCCTACAACATCATCCTTGGCCGCACCGCCCTAAATGCTTTCCAAGCTATCACATCCACTTTCCACCTTGTCATCAAGTTCCCCACCGATCTTGGGGTCGGCACAGTGAGGGGAGAGTAGACTGTAGCCAGAGAATGTTATGTCGCCTCACTTAAAGAAGTCAAGCTCAGGGAGGCTATGATCATTGAAGGACTTGACGTTAGAGACGAGAACGAGCTGGTCAGAGGGGAACTAGTGGAAGAGCTTGTCGAGGTCCTCATCGATCCCACCAACTCGGCCAAAACTGCCAAGATCGGCAGCCAACTATCCCTCTAGGCCAAGGCCGACCCTACCGCCCTCCTGATTGAGCACAACGATGTATTTGCATGGACCCACTCCGATATGCCGGGTATTGACCCCTCTTTCATCACACACCGTCTCAGTATTGAGCCCCATTTCCGACCTATCCGCCAGAAACAACGCATCTTTCACCCGGAGCACAATAACCTTATTGCTTCTGAAGTAGATAAGCTCCTTGAAGCACAGTTCGTCACAAATGTGGACTACCCCAGATGGCTGTCGAACGTGGTTCTGGTTCGTAAAAATAATGGTAAGTGGCGGCTCTGTGTCGACTACTCTAACCTCAACTAAGCTTGCCCCAAAGACAGCTATCCTCTCCCTCGCATAGATCTGCTGGTTGACGCCACGACCGGTCATCAAATGCTCAGCTTCATGGATGCCTTCTCTGGGTACAACCAAATTCTGATGCACCTGTCTGATCGGGAACATACCTCCTTTATCACTGACTGAGGTACCTACCATTACCATGTGATGCTGTTTGGATTGAAAAATGCTAGGGCCACCTACCAACGGTTAGTGAATACTGCCTTTCATCACCAGATAGGCTGAAACATGGAAGTATATGTCGACAACATGCTAGTCAAGAGCAAGCTCTTCACTGATCCGGAGAAATGAAAGACCTTCACCACCCTCCGAAAGTACCAAATGAAGCTCAATTCGGAGAAATACGCCTTCGGCGTAGGATCTGGGAAGTTTTTGGGTTTCATAGTCAGTCAGCGGGGCTTTGAAGCTAACCCTGAAAAGATCAAGGCCTTGATTGAAATGCAGTCTCCCAGAACGGTTAAGGAGGTTTAGAGGCTTACTAGCCGAGTGGCCGCCCTCAACCGCTTCATTTCCCGCGCAACGGATAAGTGCCTCCCCTTCTTCAAAGTTCTTCGACAAACTTTTGAGTGGACGGCCGAATCCGAAGAGGCCTTTCAGCAGTTGAAGCAGTGCATGGCCAACCCCCCCTCCCTTCTTAGGCAATCACGGGCGAACCCCTCTTCCTCTATTTAGCCGTATCAAACACAGCAGTCAGTGCAGCCCTTATCAGGGAAGACAGCTCTGTCCAATGGCCAGTCTACTACATCAGTTGGGCTCTTAGAGGAGCGGAACAGAATTACCCACTGTTGGAAAAAATGTCTTTGGCTTTGGCCACCACCTCCAAACGGCTCCGTCCTTACTTCCAGGCCCATTCCATAGTGGTCCTCACTGACCAACCATTAAAGAAGATAATGCAACAACCAGAGCTTTCTGGTAGACTTATGTAGTGGTCGGTCGAACTCAGCCAGTTTGACATCTCCTACCAGCCTCGAACAGCGATTAAGGGGCAAGCTGTTGCCGATTTCATTCTGGAATTCACTAATCCCACTCCAACCACAGCTCCTCTGCCTCCACCAACCCCTACCGATCCAGAAGATCCCCACTCTTGGACGAAGGCAGTGGGGCTGGTCTCATCCTCACCGCCCCCGGCGGTGGATATTTCAAGTGTGCTCTCCAGTTCCTATTTGATGCAAGCAATAATGAGGCTGAATATGAGGCATTGATTGTAGGTCTTCGCCTCGCCAGAGACATTGGTGTCAGCCATATCCAAGTGTTCAGCGATTCCCAGCTCATCATCGGACAAATCATGGGGGAATTCGATGCCAAGGAAAATTCAATGCGGGCTTATAGGGATATTGCACTCCCTCTCGCTTGCCTCTTCAATAATTTCCACATCAAGCACATCCCTCGAGCAGAAAACTCCAAGGCAGATGAAATGGCTCAGTTGGCTTCCGCAGACCAGTCAGACCTCAGCCACGGTGTCCGTCTCGAGTACCTGGCCCACCCTGCCATTTCCCCAAACCAGCAGCAAGCCTACTTCCTCCAAAATGAACCTATCCCCTCGGCATTCGACATCTTTCTATTTTTGACAACGGGGGAATTGCCAGATGACAAACAGCAGGCCGCCAAAGTCAGGGCCCGGTCGTCCAATTACATTCTCGTCAATGGTCTTTTATACAAAAGGGGCTTTTCACGCCCATACCTGAGATGCCTCAATCCTGCTTAGGCGAACTACGTGATGAGAGAAGTCCATGAGGGTGTATGTGGCAATCATTCAGGTGGCAGGTCCCTAGCCCATAAAATACTCCGCACTGATTATTTCTGGCCTACTCTTAATCAAGATGCGATAAACTTCGTGCTCAAATGTGATAAGTGCCAACGTTTTGCCAACATCCCCCATGCTCCTCCTACAGAATTGATCACACTCTACAGTCCTTACCCATTCGCCAAATGGGGGATCGACTTGGTTGGCCCGTTGCCCACTGGCCGGGGCCAAACCAAATTTGCCATTGTCGTCATCGATTACTTCACTAAATGGGTGGAAGCAGAGCCCCTTGCCACAATTACTAAGCGGAACACAACCAGATTCATCTGGCAGTCGATCGTCTGCAGATTTGGCATCCCTCAAGCCATCGTCTCCGACAACGGTAAACAATTTGACCATGCCAAGTTCAGGAAATTTTGTGCAGAGCTTCAAATCCAACCATGTTTCTCCTCCCCAGGCCATCCCCAAGCCAATGGCCAAGTTGCGGTCACCAACTGTTCTCTTCTGAAGATCATCAAAACTAAGCTGGAAGCTGCTAAGGGACTCTGAGCTCCGGAATTACCGAATGTACTTTGGGCCTACCGCACTACCACCCGAACTCCCACTGGGGAGACCCCCTTTCGCTTAACATACGGTGCTGAGGTGGTCATCCCAGTGGAAGTCAGTCTGCCTTCCCCAAGGGTTCTACATCCAAATCCAGAACTAACTGAAGAGCTGCGTCGGGCAGACCTAGACCTAATTGAAGAGCTCCGAGAAACCACTGCAGTCAAACGGGCCTCATACCAACAGAAAATGAGAGCTCACTACAACCGCAAAGTTCGACCGAGGGAGTTCACCGTGGGAGACCTTATTTTGCGCGAAGTAACCCTCGCCACCAAGAATCCGGCTGAGGGCAAGTTGGCGGCCAAATGGGAAGGACCTTACGTTGTTAAAGCCAGACCTCGACGGGGCACTTACCGACTTCAAGACATGGAGGGCCGAGATCTCCCCCACCCATGGCACACTGAGCACTTGAAGCGCTATTTCAATAAAAGTTCAATTCTTGTATTAATTTTTTGCTGTGTTTCCTTTTCAACAATTTGCACACTTCATTATTCTCATTCTCCTCTCATGCGATGTAAATCTCTGATCAAATGGGCTACCCTTTAATGACAACAAGCTTATATCTCAAATATCTGTGTGGTCTTTCAATAACGCTTTGATTGCAGCCTCAGCCAGACTGAGCATGACAAGCCTCAGCCAAACTGAGCATGACATTTTTGGGTCAGACTGAGCATGAAGAGCTCAGCCAAACTAAGTTACATAAAGCCTCGGCCAGACCGAGCATACAAAGCCTTAGCTAGACTGAGCATGACAAGCCTCAGCCAGACTGAGCATGTAAAGCCTCAGCCAGACTGAGCATGACATTTTTGGGTCAGACTGAGTACGACGAGCTCAGCCAAACTGAGTTACTTGAAGCCTCAGCCAGACCGCGCATGAAGAGCTCAGCCAGACTGAGTTACTTAAGGCCTCAGCCAGATTGAGCACGAAGAGCTCAGCCAGACTGAGTTACTTAAAGCTACTGAATTACTTGAAGAGTCAATTAATCATAGCTTAACCCAAACTGAGCACGAATGAAAAGCTCAGTCAAGGCAATTCATGCAAACTTCATGCTTGTGGCATTAGTAGCCACACTTAGTGAAATTTCAGGTCCATGTTTTTATAACACTCTTTACTTAGTCAAATTCCAAACTAATCTTGGGGACCCTTACAAGCCAGACTGACTCCATTTTTGGGTCATGATTTGAAACTTCAAATTTTTTAGCATTCTTACATTTTGAACTTCACAATAATTTATACACAAGTCCTGCGTACGTCACTATTCTCATTCATTTCAGATTCACAAAAATAAAGACAACAGTGTAGCAAACACAACTCAAAATTTTATTCATTCACAAACTTGTACATAAGTTTATTACAACAATTCAAAACACAAAAACAAAAAAAAAAACAAACAAACAAACAACCAACCAAAACTCTGAGTACAACTTCTCTTCACCCCCCTCACTCCTCTTCACTTGGGACAAGATCTTCTTCTTCAACACCCTCGTCTAAGGGGGTTTGGGCCACGTCGTCTTCGTCAATCTTGACACTGCTAAAGGCTAAGTCTGGGAACAGCTCTTCAGCTTTACGCTTGAACATCTTCCACCCACTGTCCCAGAACTCAGTCATCTTATGTTTGTAGAAGTCCGACCGCTGGAAGCTCTGGATTACTTCCTCTTCACTCCTGGCCCCAGTGATCGCCCCTGACGGGCCAGCCCCCCCCAGACCCTTCTCTCACTAAGTGGCTGGCGATCGCAGCATTGATAGTCATCTGAAAGTCAGCAGACCCCTTGAATTGCTCTACTGCTACGATGCACATATCAGGGTATGCTGCTGCCTCTCAGAGGCTGACTTGGTTTTCTCCTCCTCCAACTCCTTCTCTAGCGCTGCCTTTTCTACCGCAACCTTGGCGCGTTTGTCCGCCAGATCTCGCTCCAACCCAGCGATCTTCAGGTTTGCTTCTTCCTTCTCTTTGACCCACTGGGCGCATAGATCTTCATTGTTGGTCATGGCCTCTTCAAAACGCTCGTTGGCGACCGTGCCGACATTTTGAGCATCTTCCAACTTCTTCTGCTCGCCAGCTAGCTGGAACTCGAGCGACACCATCTTGCGGCGTTCGTCCTCCAGCTTTAACTTGGCCGCGCACAGCTCAGCATGGGCATGATCGGCAATATTGCTCTGCACGATCGCCAAAACCTCCATCTTCTTTGCCTTCTGAGCCTCCTCCAACCCCCTGGCACACGCACTTCACGCAGCCTTCCTCCAGCCTGCGCTCTCCTTTTTGAAACTTTTCAAGTTGGGCCTTCGCCTCCTCCAACTTTGCCTTCAAAGGTTTCTTTTTACCTTTTGTTGCCGCCGCCTTTCTCAGCAAAGCCCCCGCTAAGGTGGTCACCTTCATTTGGGCAGAGCACAGCCCCCTTAGCAGCTCAGCCTCATTGAACCTGGTCGCAGAGCGCACGGCTGCTTCATCCACTACCTCCAGGAGAAGATCTGCCGCTGTCCTGGCTGGGCCTTCTCCTCCCTCCAATCGCCCAGCCACTGCAGGGGCATGGTAGATGGCATGCTTCAACCTGACCGCCTCTCTTTGGGGCGCAAGCCCCCCTTAGGCTGCTGCTCCATCACTTCCTCAGGGTCAGCTGACCCACTCTCCACTTGCATCTTGGGCATGGTACTCATGTGCTCTTCTTCCTCCTGGTCCCCTTAACCTTTGTCCCCTTGCACCTCTGGGACAACCACCCTTTCTGGGGTCACCCCCACTCCCTTCTCCCCTGGGTCCTCAGCCATAAGGGTGTCCTCCCCACCGACCCTCGCTTTCTTCGATCCAGGTGCATCTGCAGCCCCCTCAGGGGCACTCCTCATTTTCTTCTTCTTCTTCAAAGCCTCATCCTCCTTGTTCGCCCTTTCCTTCACTAGATCAACTAGGGACGGTCATGGCTCAAAACTGCCCAAGTCCTTCTCCCCTAGCGGCTTGGGACGTGGTCGGATGCGCTCCCTCGCGATCTGTTTCGGAGCAAGGCCCAGTTGGGTCTCCTTGTACTTGTCCGCTCGGGCGAACAATCTCCTCTCCTCCTCCTCCCCTGCCTTCCTCTGCACCTCTAGCTCCTCCCCTGCTGGATTCTCCTCCAACGGTTGCGGCCCCAAGTTCAGGGCAAACACCTTTGAAGGCAGGACCAACTCGTCCCACCTCACCCCCTTTTCTTTCCTCCATTCCCTCACCCTCTTCACTCGGTCCTCCGCCGCCTTGTCCAACTTGGGCTCGACCGATTTGGTGGGCACCTTCCATGTCGCGCGAACTCCCTCCCCACCGTTCGCCGTTACAAAAAACCATCTCGGCTCCATCCCTTCACTGACGATGAGAGACCTGCCACTAGCCCTCGCCCCGCCACCGCTTGCAGAGTGACCCAGGTCTCCTGCTGACCAGATGCCTTGTAACAAGAGAAGAACTCATCTACGGACATTGCCATCCCCCCGGTCGCCTGCAACTAGGCACTCACGCATGCCATTACTATCTTTCAGGTGTTTGGCATCAGTTGCCCTGGCGTCCCCCCTAACTTGTTTAACACCTCCACCACTACTTGGGGGAGAGGTAGCCTCAAACCCCCTCGCAACACTTCCTCGTACAAACTGAACTCGCCTGGCCACACATCTGATGCCCTCTCCGTGAATTCGGGCAGTTTTAGCCCTATCTCTGATGAAATTTGATACTTCTTCCTTATTCCCTCGAGCTCCTCCACTGTCAGTACGGATCTGTCTGGCTTGGTGTGCCAATGGTCTGGCTCCACCTAGCTAATCGGTTTTGCGGCCGAGATCATTGTCCTTGGGCGAGCCTGCACAACTTGACTCGCTCCCTACCCCTCCCTACGCTCCATACGATATTGTTCTACCAAACCTACCGCATCGTCATCGCCTAGTGGATCAACCCTTGCGTTTGTTGCTTCCTCTTGGGCCATCTCTCTTGTGTGTCTGCGAATCGTTTCGGATACAGGCGCAAGAAAATCCACAAAGTGTCGCAGGGGTGTATCGCTAGCAACGAAGGAGTTTACACTTGGAATGTTTTGATGTTTTGCAAACAGATAGGTAAAGCGAATAATACCAAAGGCCCAAGGCTTGCCTATATTCCAAGGGTCATAATTAATTCTCGCCAGTTTGAAAATTTTCAAAAATCTGCCCAAACTGTCTTTTCCAAACCCTATCATGACCTATCGTTTCACTTATTGCCCAACGCCTAACCTCCAACACTGCGTGATTCCGCCACGTGTACAACCATGATCCACTGCCCCTTTCCCCTTCTTTGTCTATTCCACTTCACTTCAGCACGTGCCCCGCCGCCTCTCGAACCCCGCGCCACACCACTCAGCCACCCCTTACGGTCAGCTTTCTGCATGGTCGGTCCCTCCACTCGGCCACCCTTCGTGGTCGGCCTCCCTTATGGTCGGTCCCTCTACTCGGCCACCCTTCGCGATCGGCCTTCCGCATGGCCGGTCCGTCCATTCGGCCACCCTTCGCGGTCGACCTCCCTCATGGTCGGTCTCTCCACTCGGCCACCCTTCGCGGTTGGCCTTCCTCATGGTCGGTCCCTCCACTCGGCCACCCCTCACGGTCGGCCTTCCGCATGGTCGGTCACCCCTCTTGGTCGGCCTTCACCCTGCTGATCTCTCACAGCCCTCATTCTCTTCCTTATTCCCTTCGTTGGACTGAAGCTGCACTTAGGAATGGGGGCTACTGACATGGGTAAGCCACAAAGGTTATAGCCCACCATCTAGGGCCCAATACATATCCCAAATACTAAAGCTCAGCATTGCTGAAACCCCACTTAGTAATAAGAACCAATGACATCAAGACACATGGCAAGAGAAGGGCAAACCACATCAGCAGACAAAGATCTGCAAAGTTATTACCATGACACATCGCCATTAATGAGGCCCCCTTAAAGCATTTATTGCGATAACCCCTCTCCGTCGGGACAGCACGCCCTCACCCTGAACAAGGTAAGCTACAGTATAGACTTTCGGCCAAGGTGACAGGTTGGAAAGAATAACAAAATGATTATCAGAGAATATAAGCAGACGTTGAAGACAAGAAAAAGGTTAAGCTTTTCTATCTCCAACCTATCTCTACAATCCACTTCTCCTTATAACTTGCTCGTCGGAGGGTTCGCTGGGGGACTCCCCGTTCCCCGTTGAACTCTTGTGCAGGTTCTCTGGCGGGCTTGGTCATCCGGACACCAGTTTGGGAAGCGTGGATCAGTCCGACCCGTCCAAGTCTCTTGTAGTATCATCAATATATATATATTATATACAAATGAGTTAACTAAAATAGCATTGAAAAATTTAAATGATTCAAATGCCACAAATAAACTGATCACCTAACTCACCATATACTATAATAGGCCGGTTTTAGTAGTATCTAGTGGAAGTATATAACTCATCATAAAAAAAATAAAATAAAAAATCTTGAAAATCACTGTATCAACAAGTGACTTGTATTGCTGAGCTGAGCACTCCCAGTGCTCACCCACGTCTCTGCGTCTCTTCTTGGTTTTCTTATTTTCTTGTTTATTATTTTCAACAAAAGATTAATTTAAGTTCCCTCTATTTTATTACTTGCTTTTGAAAGCATGCACATTTTTTATTATATTAATTAATTAAGGTAATAATCATTCAATTAAAAAATTAATTAAAGAGCATAAGAGACATTTAACCTGATGGAAAAAGAACTACCCACCACCATCTTTGTCCGTAATAAATATGTTAGGTTGCATTTGGGGATGAATCAATTACCGAAGCCATACACAGTTGTATCTTTTGGGTTTTGCTGCATCTCTTCTTTCGCCGTCAGTGTTGGTTTTCGAGAATATTTTAGGGGTCTTTTGAGTTGTGAGAAGAGGAGTCACTGATCCTACGTAATGAAGTTTATTTTCCAGCAGTTTCCAAAAGATAAATTATAAATATATTCTTGATTACTTATGGGTCTACTTTATAATTCTACTTTGTTTGGCGATCAAAATTGTCAAAAAGATAAAAAGATGTTGTGTGTATCCTTTCTTATTTATTATTTTCAGCAAAAGATTAATTTAAATTTCCTCTATTTAATTATTTGTTTTTGAAGGGATGTAGATCTGCATTATATATATATATTAATTAATTAAAGTAATAATCATTCAATAAAAAAATTAATTAAAAAGCATAAAAGACATGTAATATGATGGAGAGAACTACCATCATCGTTGTACCCACCACCATCTATGTCAGCATAATAAACACGTTAGGTCGTATTTGGGATGAAGAATCATTTTTTTTTTTCAAGAATAATACATAAAACGGAATTGTCTTAATAACATTAAGTTAACCAACCCCAAAAAATGTTGTGTATCTAAAACCACTGTGTCTTATTTACAACCATTTTTGCTGTTTTAGTTAATTATTTAATTTAGTTTTCTACAACATCCAAACACAATAATAAAATAGGAAGTCTATAATGTGCACCTATTAAAAAGACACATAATGTACACTCTTTGTGTTGTTGCCACATAATAAAAATAATATGACCATAAACAAATTATAAGTGACAATGCTATAACATACACCATTAGATATTACGACAAAGGCCACTCACTAGCAGTCATAACAAAAGTAATTTATACCACAAATTATCATAACTTTATAATCATAATATTTTTGAATTATGATTCACCATAATTTATCATAAAAGAAATATCATAAAATTTATTATGGAGTGAAAGGGTCAATTTTTTCCCCTTAGACCATCTCCAACGGTTCACCAAACCTGAAATCAAATTCAAAATTTGGTGAAAAAGTCACTTTTTTGAGCTCCAACGGTTTCACCAAATCGATATCAAATCAAGAATTCACTAAACATTTCACCAAAATGAGAACAGGCGAAACATTTCAGCAAATCACTGTTCCTGACCGTTGGGGGAGACCAACCGGTCGACCAGCCGGTTGACCAACCGGTTGTCCCGGAAAGAGTTCAAACAGTTCAACATTTCTGGTTCAAACAGTTCAAAAAAAAAAAATTTTGCCTAACTGGTCGACCAGCCGGTTGATCGGTCCGGTCGACCAACCGGTCGTCCCGGAAAAAGTTCAGAAAGTTCAACAAAAAAGGTTCAATTCGTTCAAAAAAAAAAAAAAAATTTCCCTCACCGGTCGACCAACCGGTTGTCCCGGGCAGATTGGATATTTGGTGAACCATTGGAGCCTCTGATATCAAATTGGGAAAAGAGTGATTTTTTTACTTAGATTTGGTGAAAAATTTGATGAACCGTTGGAGATACTCTTATATGAAGGCTTTTTCGTCCACTTTGAGAGCCATATCTGTAACAACCCCATACTGTTTACCGAAAAATTACTGAATTACCTACTGATTACTGCTAAACTGGACTGCTCATGACTGAAGTACTGAACGGACTGATTGAAATTGGAACTGAATTGACTAAGCATATCTACTGTATTGCATGTTTATCTGTTTGATTGTTTAATTGTCTGCTAGTTTTATGTTTAAATTGTTAATCGAAGGCCTTGTCGGCGGCCGAATTTAAAATTGATTGGTGCTTTGTGATCCTTAGATTTTATGTGATTTAATGGTATATTTATCTAAAATGTGATTAGGTATGATTAAATTAGATTAATTTAAGCCAATTAATAGAGTTGCATTAATTACGGAATTGCCATTGAGTGGGGCCTTTGTTTATTCATATTTGAGGCCTTATTTACACTTAATCAAAACATATTTCATCAGCCTATTTTGAGTACCCAACCGACCAAACAAAGAATGAGAGAGAGAAGGAGTTGATCTTGTGATTTTGGCTTGGATTTTGGTAGAATTGAAGTATAGTTTGCAAATTGAGCCTCCAAAACCTTGAATACAAGACTTAGGTATGAATTTCAACCCCTCATTGATGTCCTTAAGGTTGATTCTTGCTAGATTCATGGCAAATTGTAGAGTTAAGACATAAATTGGTTCTATAGTGTTGAATTAGAACTCATTTCATGCATGCATGTGTGTATTGATAAATTTTGAGTTGATTTCATGGCCAATTGTCACATGCATGTGCATAATCAAGCTTAAGTCCATGTTTCCAACTTGTTTGGAAAAGAATGAGCTCATTTGAGCAAGCTTTGAAGTTAAATGTGGTTTGAATCATGCATGTTGCATATTATCCATGTTCATGAAAAAATGGGTTTGAAAAATGGGTTTAATTGACTCACCTTTGGGGTTTGAATTCATAAATTGAGCTTTGAAACTTGTTATACATTGAATTTAGATGTGTTTTCCAGAATTTGGGCCCAAGAGGTCGAGTTTTGAGTGAAAGAATGCTTGGTTCGAGCTTAGGAGACAAATCTGGAAATTCCAGAATTTGGCTTCTTCGCTCGAGCGAAGGATTCTTCGCTCAAGCGACCAACCTTTGTTCGAAGCTACGCTCGAGCGTAGAATTGGTGGCTCGAGCGTAAATTGCAAGCTCTCAGATTTTTTGGTGCACGCAGACGCACGCTCGAGCGAGATAACCTACGCTCGAGCGAAGCCTTTGATTTTGGAAGCTCGCTCGAGCGAAGGAAGGCTCGCTCGAGCGAGGCTCCTATTTTCAACAAACTTTGCAAAATATTTTCTAAGTGTATTTTTGCATCCTCATCCCATTCTAGGCATTCTTAGGCCTAGTTTAAGGCACCTTAATGAGGATATAGATGTAGAACACACCAAGGCAAATTAGGGATTAAGTTATGATATTTCCCAACTGTGTAGCTTAGTGTGTGTTCAACCTGTGAACTGTGTAGGGTTGGCGACTGGGGAGACACGCTCTAGCATACTGTAGCCCAAACTCTGTGAGTAACAATTGTGTAAAGATATGTTCAACTGAGAATGTTTTCAGACTGATTAACTGAACTGTTTTCTGAATTGATTACTGTTAATTGACTGAATGTATGTCCTATATTCTGAAATGTACTGTGGCATCCTTAGCACCTACTGTTTACTGTCACTGTTACAGAGATCTCTGTCGGTTCCGTCGTGGAACCACTACTGTTTACTGATTGATGGCCATCATTACTGTTCGGTCTTAAGACCTACTGTTTACTGCTTTGCTAATGGATGTACCACATATGACCTGAATAACTGTTCTGACTGAAAGAAAGACTGAAATACTGTTTAACGAACTGTTTTCATTACTGTAAGGACATTTCATTCTTAACCTCTTTACGCATTATGTTATTCACTGGGCTTTAGGTCACTGTTTATATATATATATGTAGGTACTCAGCCACCAGACCGGAGCTAGGAGCGTGGGTTAGACTCCAGTTTTGTCAAGCCAGCCTACGTGCCTCACTGCGAGGTTTCGAGTTGCCATGCTATGGCTTTGGGGCGTTTTGTTTTTCCCCCCGTCTGTCTCCGTACTGTTTTGGGATACTGTATAGACTGTTATCTACTTTACTGTACTGTTATCAAGGGATTAGGTCCCTGTACTGTGTGACTGTAAATTTTGTATAGACTATACTGTTCTACATGTGTGAATGCATGAAAAATCTTTTTTGCATACAGACTGTCACAGCTCAATGGACATTATTTATTTACTGTATTGGCTTTCGCCAGGCCCTGAACTCTGATTTACTGTACTACTGTTAAGCAGGCCTCGGTAATCTCGGATTACTGGCCGGTTACGGTGCTAAACCCATAGGGCCGGGTTTGGGTCGTGACAGAATGGTATCAGAGCGATACTTAACCACGAGTTCTACCCCACACACGTGTCCAAATGAGCTATAAGGTGTCCTAGAAAAGTGAGTAGGGCATTTCATGAACTTGAAAAGTGTGTGGCTATGTTATGACTGAATACATGTTAATGTGATAATTGTCTAAATATGCAACTGTTTATGTTATAATTGCTATAACTGTTATAACTGTTTATAGTGAAATGGACAATGCAAATGAACCTGAATCCTCATCTACTGAGGCAAGAATGGCAAGAATGGAAAGAATGATGGAATTGATAACTGCTAGACTTGAGCAACAACAGAATCAACAGCCCCCACCTCCTCCTCCTCCGGTACAGCCGGAACCCAATGCAAATGTGAATGATGGGGATATTATTGCTCTCACCCATAAATTCAGCAAGATGAAACCGCCATCCTTTCAGGGAGGCCTTGAACCGCTAAAGGCTGAAGCTTGGGTGCTTGAAACAGAAAAACTATTTGAAGTGTTTCCGTGCTCAGAAGCGAATAAAGTACTGTTAGCTACCTTCACCCTACAAGAAGAAGCTAGAAGGTGGTGGATGTTGATCCGTGATACAAATACTGTTATGACTTGGGCTCAGTTCAAGGAGTCCTTCTTTGAAAAGTACTTCCCACAGTGCGTCAGGGATAGGAAAGTGACTGAATTTGAACAACTGAGACAGGGTACAATGTCTCTGGCTGAATATGAAGCAAGGTTCACTGAGCTTGCCAGATATGCACCACATATGGTGGGCACTGACTACAAGAAGGCCAGAAAATTTGATGGTGGCCTTAATATTGCAATACTTGACCGAATAAGTGTTTTGAAACTACCGATTTTTGGGGGTGTTCTCGACCGGGCATTGATGGCCGAGTCGAACATTGCAGCAGTGAAACAATCTGAAACACCAACAACTGAATGGCATGGTAAAAGGCAGGGTTTCAAATTCAAGAAAGGCAAGCATAACCCGGCAAACAAGAAACAGAATACGGGGTCAACAACTAGCCCCCAGCCAAGGGAGTGGGTTCATTCCACCCTACTCTGTATGTGGCAACAAGCACAAAGGAGTTTGTCACAAAATATCCGGAGCCTGTTATAGGTGTGGCAAAGTGGGCCACTTGGTTAGAGACTGTCCCTCTACTCCGCAAGCTAGTAGCAAAGCTGCACCAAGCGCAGCAGCATCAACTGTAGCACCAAAGCCTAACCCCAAAGCTACCGGGAAAGAGCCTATGAGGCAGGGCCGAGTGTTTGCCCTAGTACCGGGAGACGTGCAAAATACTGAGACCGTTGTGTCAGGTATCCTCTCTATTTGTACACAAAATGCATATGTATTGATTGATTCGGGGTCTACACATTCTTATGTGTCGCATGCTTTTTCACGGAAATTGAATAGACCCTTAGAACCCATGAATTATCTGCTAGCTGTATCATCACCTATTGGGGGATCCATGACATGTGCATATATGTATCCTGCTTGTGAGATTATTATTGGGGATATGCATCTGTTTATTGATTTACTGCCATTGAACATTGATCATTTTGATGTAATATTGGGGATGGATTGGTTACAAAAATATCATGCCACTATAGACTGTGTAACAAAACAAGTAGTTTTCCGTCCACCTGGTTTGCCTGAATTTGTGTTTAATGGGAGTGGAGTAGTACCTCCTCTGTATCTGATTTCTTCTGTGAAAGCTGTTAAACTGATTAGAAAGGGGTATAAAGGATATCTGTGTTCTGTGCTGACTGTGTCTACTGATGATAGTGTTAAAACTGATGTGAATTGTATTCCTATAGTCAGAGAATTCCCAGATGTATTTCCAGATGATCTGCCAAGGGATTTGGTTGACAGGGAGATTGAATTCACCGTGGATGTGATTCCGAGTACACAGCCAATATCGAAAGCTCCCTACAGAATGGCTCCAACTGAACTGAAGGAATTGAAAGTGCAATTGCAAGAACTGTTAGACAAGAAGTTTATCAGGCCCAGTACTTCACCGTGGGGTGCACCTGTTTTATTTGTAAAGAAGAAAGATGGCTCACTGAGACTGTGCATTGATTACCGTGAATTGAACAAGGTAACTGTGAAAAATAAATACCCATTGCCACGTATTGATGATTTATTTGATCAGTTACAGGGTGCACAAGTGTTTTCCAAGATTGATCTCAGATCGGGGTATCATCAACTGAAGGTTAAACCGGAAGACATTGATAAAACTGCTTTTAGAACGAGGTATGGCCATTATGAATTTTTAGTTATGCCATTCGGAGTCACGAATGCCCCTGTTGCTTTTATGGACCTTATGAACAGAATTTTTAAACCATACCTTGATGATTTCATTGTAGTATTTATTGATGACATACTGATCTATTCAAAAAGTAGAGAAGAACATGAACACCATCTGAGACTTGCCCTGCAGACCCTAAGGGAACAGAAACTGTATGCTAAACTGTCTAAATGTGAGTTCTGGCTTGATCATGTTATGTTTTTGGGGCATGTTGTTAGCAAAAATGGAATTTCTGTTGATCCGCAGAAAATTGAAGCTGTAGTGAACTGGCCTAGACCAACAAATGTGACTGAAGTCCGAAGCTTTTTGGGATTGGCTGGATATTACAGAAGATTTGTCAAAGACTTCTCCAAAATTGCCTTACCATTGACTCAGTTAACTCAGAAGGGGACATCATTTGACTGGACAGACCAAAGGGAATCAGCATTCCAAGAGTTGAAAACTCGACTTGTAACTGCACTGGTCCTTACTCTACCTTCAGGTACGGATGGTTATACTGTATTTAGTGATGCTTCTCATAAGGGTTTGGGGTGTGTTTTAATGCAGAATGGGAGAGTTATTGCTTATGCTTCCCGACAGTTGAGACCACATGAAAGGAACTACCCAACCCATGATTTGGAACTTGCAGCAGTAGTGTTTGCATTGAAAATTTGGTGTCACTATCTGTATGGGGCAACATGTGAAGTTTATACCGATCACAAGAGTCTGAAATACTTCTTCACCCAGAAGGAACTGAATATGAGACAGCGGAGATGGCTAGAACTGATTAAAGATTATGATCTGCAGATTTTGTACCATCCAGGAAAAGCCAACACTGTTGCCGATGCTTTGAGTCGGAAATCGATTGGGAACTTAGCTTGTTTGCTCACCGAACAGAAAGAGCTGCTTTGTGACCTTGAAAAATTTGAAATTGAAGTTGTTTTGAGAGAACAAGGTGGAACGCTAGCTGCTATTTCTGCTCAACCGGCATTGATTGAAGAAATTAAAGAGAAACAGCAACAGGATGATTTCTTGAAGAAAATCATCGAAGAAAGAGAGTCTAAGCCGAGACCGGGTTTCAAATTTGAGAACAATGTACTGAAATTTCAAGAAAGACTGTGTGTGCCGAATGACACTGAACTGAAAAGAAGAGTTCTGCAAGAGGGCCACAACTCAAAATTTTCTATCCATCCGGGGAATACGAAAATGTACCAAGATCTGAAACAGAATATCTGGTGGCCGGGAATGAAGAAAGAAATCGCTGATTTTGTATCGAAATGTCTTCATTGCCAATAAGTTAAGGCGGAACACCAGCGACCCGCAGGCTTACTACAACCCTTACCCATACCAGAGTGGAAATGGGAGCATATCACGATGGATTTTATCGTTGGGTTACCTCGCTCCAGAAAAGGTATGGACTCTATTTG
The DNA here is from genome assembly GCA_036172215.1 of Camellia granthamiana. Lineage (NCBI taxonomy): Eukaryota > Viridiplantae > Streptophyta > Magnoliopsida > Ericales > Theaceae > Camellia > Camellia granthamiana. Next base: position 72,547,062 of record CM069908.1, on the reverse strand, counting down.
GGTTATTGTTGATAGACTGACCAAATCTGCTCACTTCTTACCTGTCAAGACAATCTATAATGCGGACAAATTCGCTGTTATCTATATTGATGAAATTGTGAGACTGCATGGAGTGCCTGTGTCCATTGTTTCTGACAGGGATTCGAAGTTTACATCGAGGTTTTGGCAAAGCCTACAGACTGCACTGGGTACTGAATTGAGACTAAGTAGTGCTTACCATCCTTAGACAGATGGCCAGTCAGAAAGGACCATCCAGACTCTGGAGGATTTGTTGAGAATGTGTGTCCTTGATTTTCAGGGAAACTGGGAAAGTCATTTGCCCTTAGTTGAATTTGCCTACAATAATAGCTTTCATTCAAGTATTGGTATGGCGCCTTTCGAGGCATTGTATGGCAGGAAATGTCGATCTCCGATTTGCTGGGCAGAAGTTGGAGATGGGCCTTTGCTTGGGCCCGAGATCGTATATGAGACGACTGAAAAGATAAAACTGATACAGCAAAGACTGAAAACTGCACAGAGTAGACAGAAAAGTTATGCGGATGTCAGAAGACGGGACAGAGAGTATGAAGTGGGCGATCACATTTTTGTGAAAGTGACACCAATGAAGGGCCAGACTCGTTTTGGAGTCAAAGGCAAGCTAGCGCCGAGATACGTCAGACCATATGAGATTATTGAGAAAATCAATCCGGTGGCGTATCAGGTTGCGCTCCCTCCTGAAATGGAGCACATGCATAATGTTTTCCACATTTCGATGTTGAGAGATTATCTCCGGGATCCCTTCCATGTGATTGAGCCTACTCGAGTAGTGTTGAGTGACGACTACACTTACGAGGAACGGCCTATACAGATTGTAAACAGACGGATCAAGAAACTGAGAAACAAAGAGATCCCGTTAGTGAAAGTTGACTGGCAGAACCATGGTAGTGTGTATGCCACTTGGGAAAGGGAAGACGACATGGCTAAGCGATATCCTGATTTGTTCCCACTGGATCCTGTTTTCTTCCAGAATGAAGGTAACTCGAGTTTAGAGGACTAAACTCCTTATAAGGAGGGGAGACTGTAACAACCCCATACTGTTTACCGAAAAATTACTGAATTACCTACTGATTACTGCTAAACTGGACTGCTCATGACTGATAATTGAACTAATTGAAGTACTGAACAGACTGATTGAAATTGGAACTAAATTGACTAAGCATATCTACTGTATTACATGTTTATCTGTTTGATTGTTTAATTATCTGCTAGTTTTATGTTTAAACTGTTAATCGAAGGCCTTGTCGGCGGCCGAATCTAAAATTGATTGGTGCTCTGTGATCCTTAGATTTTATGTGATTTAATGGTATATTTATCTAAAATGTGATTAGGTATGATTAAACTAGAATAATTTAAGCCAATTAATAGAGTTGCATTAATTACGGAATTGCCATTGAGTGAGGCCTTTGTTTATTCATATTTGAGGCCTTGTTTACACTTAATCAAAACATATTTCATCAGCCTATTTTGAGTACCCAACTGACCAAACAAAGAATGAGAGAGAGAAGGAGTTGATCTTGTGATTTTGGCTTGGATTTTGGTAGAATTGAAGTATAGTTTGCAAATTGAGCCTCCAAACCTTGAATACAAGACTTAGGTATGAATTTCAACCCCTCATTGATGTCCTTAAGGTTGATTCTTGCTAGATTCATGGCAAATTATAGAGTTAAGACATAAATTGGTTCTATAGTGTTGAATTAGAACTCATTTCATGCATGCATGTGTGTATTGATAAATTTTGAGTTGATTTCATGGCCAATTGTCACATGCATGTGCATAATCAAGCTTAAGTCCATGTTTCCAACTTGTTTTGAAAAGAATGAGCTCATTTGAGCAAGCTTTGAAGTTAAATGTGGTTTGAATCCATGCATGTTGCATATTCTCCATGTTCATGAAAAAATGGGTTTGAAAAATGGGTTTAATTGACTCATCTTTGGGGCTTGAATTCATAAATTGAGCTTTGAAACTTGTTATACATTGAATTTAGATGTGTTTTCCAGAATTTGGGCCCAAGAGGTCGAGTTTTGAGTGAAAGAATGCTTGGTTCGAGCTTAGGAGACAAATCTGGAAATTCCAGAATTTGGCTTCTTCGCTCGAGCGAAGGATTCTTCGCTCGAGTGACCAACCTTTGTTCGAAGCTACGCTCGAGCGTAGAATTGGTGGCTCGAGCGTAAATTGCAAGCTTTCAGATTTTTTGGTGCACGCAGACGCACGCTCGAGCGAGATAACCTACGCTCGAGCGAAGCCTTTGATTTTGGAAGCTCGCTCGAGCGAAGGAAGGCTCGCTCGAGCGAGGCTCCTATTTTCAGCAAACTTTGCAAAATGTTTTCTAAGTATATTTTTGCATCCTCATCACATTCTAGGCATTCTTAGGCCTAGTTTAAGGCACCTTAATGAGGATATAGATGTAGAACACACCAAGGCAAATTAGGGATTAAGTTATGATATTTCCCAACTGTGTAGCTTAGTGTGTGTTCAACCTGTGAACTGTGTAGGGTTGGCGACTGGGGAGACACGCTCTAGCATACTGTAGCCCAAACTCTGTGAGTAACAATTGTGTAAAGATATGTTCAACTGAGAATGTTTTCTGACTGATTAACTGAACTGTTTCCTGAATTGATTACTGTTAATTGACTGAATGTATGTCCTATATTCTGAAATGTACTGTGGCATCCTTAGCACCTACTGTTTACTGTCACTATTACAAAGATCTCTGTCGGTTCCCTCGTGGAACCACTACTGTTTACTGATTGATGGCCATCATTACTGTTCGGTCTTTAAGACCTACTGTTTACTGCTATGCTAATGGATGTACCACATATGACTGAATAACTGTTCTGACTGAAAGAAAGACTGAAATACTGTTTAACGAACTGTTTTCATTACTGTAAGGACATTTCATTCTTAACCTCTTTACGCATTATGTTATTCACTAGGCTTTAGCTCACTGTTTATATATATATGTAGGTGCTCAGCCACCAGACCGGAGCTAGGAGCGTGGGTTAGACTCCAGTTTTGTCAAGCCAGCCTACGTGCCTCACTGCGAGGTTTCGAGTTGCCATGCTATGGCTTTGGGGCGTTTTGTTTTTCCCCCGTCTGTCTCCGTACTGTTTTGGGACACTGTATAGACTGTTATCTACTTTACTGTACTGTTATCAAGGGATTAGGTCCCTGTACTGTGTGACTGTAAATTTTGTATAGACTATACTGTTCTAGATGTGTGAATGCATGAAAAATCTTTTTGGCATACAGACTGTCACAGCTCAATGGACATTATTTATTTACTGTATTGGCTTCCGCCAGGCCCTGAACTCTGATTTACTGTACTACTGTTAAGCAGGCCTTCGGTAATCTCGGATTACTGGCTGGTTACGGTGCTAAATCCATAGGGCCGGGTTTGGGTCGTGACAATGTCCTAATGTCAATATAAAAATAAAGAAAAGAAAAGGACAATCTTGGTTCGTTACAAATTGTTTGTAGCACATACCACCATTGTACCAGAGAAACAAAAATGAAGGACAACTTGAGTTGCAACTTGTTAATATATATATACAATTTACCTATGAGTTGATTAGAATAGCATTGAATAATTTTTTTCTTTTTTATTCCCTTTCAACAGGTCAATTCATAATAATGGATGTTATGATTTTGAATGAAAGAATCATAACATCTAGTACGTTTATAATTTTTGTATGAGCATTATGTTTGTATATTATTATTATTTTATTACAATATCATATAAAAGGGTTCTTTTTGAAAAGTTAAAAATATTAGGTATCTTCAAAAAATTTAAGAGAGATACTAATATAAGTTGAGTGGTGATATAGAGCTCTAAAAGTGTAGCTCTACTTATGTGACAACAAGAAAATAAAAACAAAAATAAAAAAAAAGGCTAAAACATCACATCAATAAATAGATTCCACTCGTTAAAACTCCTTTAAAACTCTATCAAACATTTTTTATATAAGTTTACAAGAATATATTAGAAATACTTTTTTGTATTTATGGTACGAGTACGATTTTGAAAAAATGAGGAGGTCACGTGTCCTAACTTTCATTGGTCCTGTTTGGTAGAGCTGTGGGAAAGTAATTATAGCTTATGCCTAAACAGTTTATAGCTTATAATTATGAACATAAGTTAATTTCTGACTTATAAATTAAGTATCTCCTGCCCCACTCAAAGAATAAGCTGATTTCAAACTTCCAAAAAACTATAAATTATAAATTATAAACTAAACCAAACACATCAAAATAATTTAAATTAAGTTAAAAGTTGAAATAAGTAACTTTTAAGCTGTACCAAATAGGCACATTGGCTCCTCCGTCCATCTCGACCCAGCCCGCCCGCCCACCCACCCACCCCCCTTGTCTCTTCTTGGTTTTCTTATTATTTTCTTGTCTATTATTTTTTTTATATAAGTTTACAAGAATATATTAGAAATACTTTTTTGTATTAATGGGTACGAGTACGATTTTCAAAAAATGAGGAGGTCACATGTCCTAACTTTCATTGGCTCCTCCGTCCGTCCCGACCCAGCCCACCGACCCCTTTGTCTCTTCTTGGTTTTCTTATTATTTTCTTGTCTATTATTTTTTTTATATAAGTTTACAAGAATATATTAGAAATATTTTTTTGTATTCATGGGTACGAGTACGATTTTCAAAAAATGAGGAGGTCACGTGTCCTAACTTTCATTGGCTCCTCCGTCCGTCCCCGACCCAGCCCACCCAACCCTTTGTCTCATCTTGGTTTTCTTATTATTTTCTTGTCTATTATTTTCAACAAAAGATTAATTTATTACTTGCTTTTGAAAGCATGCACATTTTTGTATTACATTAAATAATTAAGGTAATAATCATTCAATTAAAAAATTAATTAAAGAGCAAAAGAGACATTTAACATGATGAAAAAAGGACTACCGTCCGGGGCGGAGGGAGCATGTGACCAGGGGGTCACGTGTCCCCTGAATTTTGGGAAAATTTTTTTTTTGTTTTTTTTTTTTTTTTTTTGCAAACAAAAAAAAAATTAAATAAATAATTACAAAAATATTATTAGAGTGAAATGTCAATGACATTTTAAAAGTTATGAAAACAATAATGGTTGTTTTGATTGAAAATGAAGAGATTATTATAAATAAACCATATTAGCTATGAAAATTTTTGAATGTAACGACGATGTCATTATTAGTGATATGCAAGTATAAGTAATCTCACTATAAAGATATAAAATTTATTAAATTGTTAGTTACATTTGACATGTGAGGTTCACTATTTATGCGTTTATTTACCATTAGTAGGTGATGTTACATACCAGTGATGACGTGGTATTACCATTATATTAAATTTTTAATCAAATTTTGTATCAAAAAATAATTTATCATTATATAATTTATTTTAAGGCTTATATCCATATATTTTTTTTTGTATTGTCCATGATACACTAGTTATAAATAATATTTTTTTTCTTGATGTTTCCTGAAATCAATCGTAAAAAATTTACGTGAAATATTTTTGTAAAAATTATTATAATTAGTAAGTGCCCCCTCTAAATTAATTTTCTGACTCTGCCACTGACTACCGTCACCCACCACCACCATCTTTGTTCGTAATAAATATAAATAAATCAATTACCGAAACCATACGCAGTTGTATCTTTTAGGTTTTGCTGCATCTCTTCTTTAGCAAGCAGTGTTTGTTTTTGAGAATATTATATGCTCTTTTGAGTTGTGAGAAGAGGAGTCATTGGTCCAGCGTAATGAAGTTTATTTTCCTGCAGTTTTCAAAAGATAAATTACAAATATATTCTTGATTACTTAGATTGTCCGGTAATTTTAAAAATTATAAATAATTTTTATCAGAATTAATTAAAAAAATAAAATTTCTAAATACTATCTTCTATAATAATAAAATTATTTAAATTATTGATTGAAATATATTTCTGACATTATTAACAATTGTTGATTAATTTAATAATTTATTGATAAACGTGTTTGATTTTAATTTTCTAGATTCAATTTTCTAGAAATTAATTTTTTTTTGTTTTTAGTTAATATTTTTAAAATTTTAAGTAATTTTTCTACTTTTTTAAATGCACATTATTTATATGTACCTAAAAAGTAAAATATTTGTAAAAAAAATATTTTAAAAAATTAATAAATACACAAAAATACGAAAAATATACTGAATTTTCATAATTGTTTTTTTTTTGTATTTTGATATTTAGTGAATTTTTTTAAAGTTTTTTCACATATATTATACTTTTTAAGTGTATCTAAAATTTTAAAAAAAAATAGTTAAAATATTAAAAAAATTCAGTAAAAATAAAAAAACACAAAAAGGAAAAAATTCAATTTTTTGAAAAGAGAATTCAGAAAATTCAAACCAAGGTGAGTAATTTGTCATATGATTCAAAAGAAAAAAAGAAATTTGCAGCTGTGACAAAAGAAACACAAACAGACTCGGACAAGAACAAAGAGAGAATACTGTCGGAGAGAGAAGAGGGCCAGAGTGATATCAATAATCAATAATCAATAATCAATAATCAATAATCAATAATTACGTTTGAATTACATCAATTTATTGGGTATGTATAGAACTCATAGATTAACAATGAGAGTCAACATTTGTAAGAGAGACTTGGAATTTGCAATCAATTATCCATCAAACAGACAACTTGAAATCAAAATCACAAAAACGGGGCATTGTATTGAGGTAGCTTCCCAGACCGAAAAATTGCCAAACTTGAAAAACATCCGAATACGAATCACACAAAAGCCATTTCCATTAAAAAATTGCTTCAATCAATTTCATGGCTCAACGACTCTTTGTCCTCCTTGACACAGCTGATCAGGGGGACATATATAATATAATATAATTATATAGTATGATATGTATCATTTTTTGATTTGTTATTGTAGGGGGGTTCAAGGTTAGAGGGGTGCTTAGAGAGGCAAAATTATGTTAATAGTCCAATAATCGTGGAATGACTGGAGAATGAGCAGCAGCAATTGTCTAGGAAAATGGAGAGTGAGCAGCTGGGTGAGGGTGAAGTAGGTAGCTCAAGAAGAAATGTATGACAGTGCACAAATGGGCAGCATCTCTTCCAAATCTCCAAAATTCCTCCTATTAAACCTCGGGAAATGGGTCCCATTTATAGGCTTTTCCTTGGTAACAAGAGGACACTAAGTGGCCAAATAGAGAGAGGACATGTGTCCTAAAGGATCACATGGAATATTCTGCCTTGAGCCACCATGCTGAAAGTGCCACGTGTCTCTCTGCATGTACTGTGTACTATTTGTTTGCCTCTGCAATTACATTTTTTGAGCCTCAGCAAGTGTAGTTGCGACGGGAGTGTTTGGCGCTGCAACTTCCTTTTGAGCCTCAGCAAGTGCAGTTTGCGGTGGGAGTGTTTGCCTCTGCACTTGCCTTCTCAACCTGAACCTCAGCAAGTGCACTTGCAGTGGTGAACCTTGTCGCTGCATTTTTCCTCTCAGTTCTATTTGGCCAGTACATGCGTTCTCCGGACTCTATTAGCATGCTATCGGCTATGTTTGTGTTCACATCAGCGAAACTTCCACCTTTAGCCACCTAACCACAAACTCCCCAGCTTTCCAGGGCGAAGGCCACAGCCAAGCTTGCTATCAGCCATGTTGTTCCTTAGCACCAAGCTCAAGGGGGCTTCCTTAGTCCTACTTGTGCGACTAAGGCAGGTCCATGACCTGGGTAATGGGAATGGAGTCCCTTACACTCAGGCTACCCTACTCCCATCTTCGCGAGATCGCCGTGGTAGACTGGCATCTCTAGGCTTGCTTTCAGCTCCAACCAGTAAGTCTTGGGGCCTGCTATCGGTGCCAAGTTAAATGAACTTTGAAGAGGGGGCTTGCTATCAGCCCTAGGCTAGTAATGCCTTGAGACTTGCTATCAGCGCCAAACATTAGCCTCTAGTTGCAGGGTGAAGCCTCTCTCAAAGGCTGCTATCATCTTGGCAGGATATTCCCTCTGCAACTTAGTTGCTGCGGTCGTAGTTATTGCAGTAACCACTTCCCACGGCGAGTTTAGACGGCAGGACCGACAATATTAGAGATGGCGATGCCGACGGAATGCCTCTGCAACTTAGTTGCTTCGGTTTTCTCATTCCCTCAACAACTCCAGATGACTGTGGTACCGACATTTCTTGGAATGGCGGCGGCACCGACGTCACTTGAGATGGCGGCGCTGGGATGAAGTGCCTCTACAACTTAGTTGCGTCGGCTTTTTCTTTCCCTCAGCAACTTCGAATGGTGGCGAAACAAAAGATATTAAGAATGGCGGAGCTGAGGCAAAGTGCCTTAGCAACTTTCCCGTTGCATGTATTGCCTCTACAACTTGGGGTTGTCATTTTCCTTCGTGGAGTTCATTTGGACCCTTGGCGGGTCAGACCTTCTTCGGCCCACTGTTGGCCCACTTCCCTTGGGCTTTGGCCTATGCTTTTTTTTTCATTCCTGGTCGCCTCTTTGGGGCGACCTTAGTACTTAGGCCCATACTTAATTTGGGTCTTAATTTTTTACCCTCTATAATTATACACCTAATGATATAGACTCCAATTCTATGAGTCTTTAATATTTCTTTCGAATTTATTTTTAAAAAAAAAAATTATGGTGTGTAACTTTTCTCAACTTATAAAACAAATACTAAGATAATTCTCCCATCTAAAAAAAACTACTAAAATAATTCACTGAACTACGAAGTAGAAGGAAATATATATATATAAATGCTTAATTTTATTAATACATAAATCATACTCGAATAACAAATAAGTAATTTTATTAATAAGTAAATCATTAAGTAAATTAACAATTTTTAATGATATAAAAAATATTTTTCAGTTAACCATTTTGTTAATAAATAAATAATTAAGTAACTAACAGTTTTAATGATATGAGAAATATTTTTCAATAAACAATTTTGATATTTTATTATTGTATAGGAGAATAGTTTTTTTTTTCCCCTGATTATTGTGTTAGATTAAAATTTATAACAAACAATAATTGTAATTTCTAGTATTATATGACCGATTCATATTTTAAACAAATCTTATGGGTGTATCTGTAATTTGTTAAAAAAATAAACGATTTATGTTTCATAATTGACCAAGAATGTTTGCGTACTTACGAAAAAATATTCACTCAACATATTGATCATCATTAGTAAATTATTCAAAATGAAAAGGTAAAATTGAAAAGAAAAGGATGAATCTCAAAAAACTAAGCGATTCTTATATATATAGACATATATGATTAATATTAAGATAATATATATAGTCTATAATACTAATGTATGGGAACTAATTATAGAAAGAAAGTAATTTGTAAATAGAAAATTCATGCAAAAAGTCATATAAAAATAATATGGTAATGACATTTTAAAAATTGTAAATCACTTTAAAAAGTTTTTTAATTTAAAATGAATGGACATAAGTTTGCCATGTTATCTGATACTATTTTTTTTATAAATTTTATATTTGTATATCATCACTCATTATAGAATCAATTACTGAGATATTAGCAAAAATTCAATTTAGGCCCAATCGACAGTGACTGATCGACAGACATCAACTGATTTTAAATAAACACAAAAAATGATCAGGTTTTGTGGTTGAGTCTATGCGTTAAACAAATTAAGGATTTTGTTGAAAATAATTAAGTAAAGAAGGATTTGAACAAAACAAAATATGTATTAATTCAAATAAATTGTCATTTGTCACTAGTGACAAGAACTTAAACAAGAACAAAAAATTGAATAAATACAATAATCGACAGATAGAAGAAAAGTGGAGGTTAGAAAAAAACTATTGGTCTAATCTATTCCTAAAATGGCTAACTTAGAACTACTCCTAAATAACTCTTTACAAGTGTGATTGGTAGTTGTTGATTGATTGATTTTTGTATCTAACCACATAAGAGAAAGAGATAGCTTAAGTTTACGATTTTCTCAGCAAGCCCATGATTTCCTCAACATGATACATATCCCATCTTTGATAGCAACCACTTTGCAGATTTGATACTTGATTTAGTCCTGACTCCTTGATCTCAATAACTACTTTTCAAATGGTTGCAATGGCTAATTTTCTGACCCTCCATTTAACATGTCATCATGCCACATCATTCCATGTCCTTAACATATTTGTATGTCACGTCAGCATGCCTATCAACAGAAATAATAATAAAAACAAATGTGGTCAAGATTATTCTTTGAAAATAGTTTATGACTCCAATCAACAGTTCATAATTGAACTTGGCCATAATTAATAGGCCACAATCAACAGAAAAATAAAATGTGGTGCAAACAATGCCTCCTCATTTAAATGGATTGAAGAATGAAATCCAATTAAACGATTTATAACAAGTGACAATTTAATACATAAAAAGTGACAATTAAATGATTTATAGCAAGTGACAATTTAAAACACATACATAAGCATATACATAAAAAGAGAGAGTGAAAGTATAAAATGATACTTTTGTTTCAAATTAGATCTTCTTAACGTTGTTGGTGATGAAATAGAATTAACAAAACCTACTGCAAGTATGGCATTTTAAAAGTTAGTCATCACATTGTACCATTTTTTCAAGCTAAAAATTCAATGCTAATGCATAGGATTATAATTACAATGAGAAATAACTTGATTGATTGTAAAATATTTATAATATTAAAAATGTTACTTAAAATGCAAAAGAAAAAAAAAATTACACTAATATTCTTCTCTCACATGTTTTACTTTGCCATCCATTCAAACATGAAAGTTAGAAAACAGAACCGTTTATTTTCACCCTCATATCCCTCTCTCACATCATGTGACCATCCTATCCCAAACCAAACTCATGACCATCTGTACTCACATGCTTTCCTTTGTCATCCATCCAAACATGATAGTTAGAATACACAATCATGTATTTTCTTTTTTTACCTAAATGAGAAACCGCATTTTTTTTTCTCACTGTATGATCCAAACAGCTTGTAAATCTTCGTTTTTTTTGATTGTTAAAAGTAGAAGTTATTATTGTAGCAAAACATTCAACACCTACAATAAGAAATTAAAAATTATTGTCAAATGAGTTTTTGTTTATATTTTAATAAATTCTTTGTAGTTTTTAAATGCATGTAATCAATTTTGCATCTAAAAAATAAAATAAATTGACTCAAATATTAAAAAATCACTAAAAATAGATGAAAAGAAAAACAATGAATATAGTCCATTCATTTCTTACTATAAATGAAGAATTACAAATTGAAGTTTGCTTAGTATTTGAAATATGAGGTAGAAGAGGCATCATTGATGATAATTGATAAAGAGAGGCGGCCGTGAAAGCTAACAGTAGATTGACTAGATGCTGTCAGGTAGCATCACTCGGTATCAAAAGGAAAGTAGGCCTCTCCATTAGAAGAAGAAGAGATACAGGAAAATGCTGCTTTTGATAAAGTCACTTGTGACACTGGAAAGTCACTTTTGATAAAATTCTTGCACTAAAGTCACTGGAAAGCTAAAGTAAGGCAAAGGTGGGATTTTCTTGTAGTAAATTCATTGGAATATGTCAATTTTGACACAGCTTTTGATAGAAATCTCGACTCCTATAGCCTCTGCATTTGGTACTGTTACAATAAGTGAAGGTTAAATATGTCTTAACTCGTGCAAATCATAATCAGTCCACAAGCTTCTCTGCATTTGTTATAAAATCAAGTTTCCAAGCGAGATCTTATGCATTGATAAGTAGTAGGTTGATGATTGAAAAGGAATAGGTGACTGTTAGCAAGATTGACATTGTGGGTGGGAGAGATGGAAAATAAAAAATTCAAAAAAGATTAATAGTTCTGATTAAATATAAAGATATTATATATAATTTATAATACTAATGTCAGAGAACTAATTATAAAATAAATTACCGAGGCCATACACAGCTGACTTATGGGTTTTGCTGCATCTCTTTCCTTCCCCAGTAGTGTTTGTGTTTAGAATATTTTATGCTATTGAGTTGTGAGAAGTCTTTGAGCATAACTATGGCGTAGTTAGTACCTGGTTGTTTGTCTGGTAGTGTGGCCAACAACTTACACTTTGTTTGAATTGAGTTATTTGGAGAGGAAAGGAAAAAAATTAATTTTTCACTATCCGTGTTGACAATCTAGCACAAAAACTAATTGTATGTTTTGTCTAATAGTGTGGTCAACAACTTACACTTTTTTTTGAATTGAGTTATTTGGAGAGAAAAGGAAAAAAAAAAATCAATTTCTCACTATCTTTGTTCACAATCTAGCACAAAAACCAATTGTGTGTTTTGTCTAGTAATGTGGCCAACAGCTTACACTTTGTTTGAATTGAGTTATTTGGAGAGATAGGGGAAAAAATCGATTTCTCACTATTCGTGTTGACAATCTAGCATAAAAATCAATTGTGTTTTGTCTAATAATGTGGCCAATAACTTACACTTTGTTTGAATTGAGTTATTTGGAGAGGAAAGGAAAAAAATTAAATGCTCACTATCCGTGTTAACAATCTAGCACAAAAACCAATTGTGTGCCTTTCATGTGGTAGGGCTGAGCAAGGAATCCGTAAAATCCGTAATCCGATCCGGTCCAGTCCAATCTGATAGGTTTGGATTGGTTTTTTGAATCCGTGGTTTGGTTTCGGATTGAAAATTTCAAAATCCGTAAGCCACGGATCGGTTCCAGATTGAACCCCACGGTTCCGGATTGGAACCAATCTGGACCGTATAGAAATAGTCTATATATACCATATACCCTCCCATACAATATAATTTCTTATTTCATAAAAGCTAAAGTGTAACCTAATTCATGTCTCACTCACTCACTGTCTCTCTCTAGATCAATTGCCATATGTTGTACAGTGTACCTTGTAGGTCGTCAGTTTCTTGAAAATTGGTGTATTGTAATTGAAAAGTTGTTGGAGCCTTCAAACAGAGTTTGAAATATTAAGAAAATGGGCATATGGAAGTCCCAGAAAAGAATTAAAAAAAAAATGGTTCATAAATTTAGTTAGTGGAAAAGATAAGAAAATGAAAAGAAAATCATTGTTACTTCCATGTTTGTTTGTTGTTGTCTAAAATTAGTTTATCTCTGTTTATTTGTTTAGAATTTGTGGAAAGAGAAATGTGATGTCTACTACTGCTGCTGTTCATTTCATACAGGATGTTGTTTGCTTGAAATGTTCTATATTTTTTTTTTGTTATTTAATTATGTGAATCCGTGGTCCTAAACCGATCCAATCCGTGTTTAAACGGATTGGTTCCACGATTTAAACGGATTGGATTGGTTCTAATTTTTTAGGAACCGTAGATAACAGATTGGTCATGATTTTCTTCCAATCCAAACCAATCCAGACTATGCTCACCCCTATCATGTGATGCGAAAACCAGCCCATTGTTTTTAAACTCTTTAACCACTTCCCTGGTAGGTGTAATTAAAAAATTTTATTAAACTTTTTTATAAAGTCTAGATGGAGAATATTGCATATACTAAATTACTAGATGGAGAATAGTGTCACCTCTCTTCTTTTTGTCCACATCTTCAATTGGTACTCACAATTATTAGTGCATTGTGACATCTATCCAACTACAACCAACTTCTTTCTCCAAACCTTCTTCTTTTTCTTTTTCTTTTTTTTAATCAGCTCCCTCAACTGCCTGGTATGATCCCCTCCATCAACATTTCTTTGTACACACAAGGACAAAAGAATTTTAAAAAAAAAAATTCTAAGTTTCTATGTTTATCATAGTTGTTAGCCACAGTATGCAGTGCCCATGGGTTTAAATGAAAGGCAAGAACGAATTTTGTATATGGACTGAACAATCTGCTTTACAAATTATTTGCATTTACATGTCTTTGTGGCCTGAAATTTCATCAATGAGCAGATCTTCTTCAACTTGCTTTGCATATCATCAGATCAAGGCTGGTGTATGCTATTGGAATCACAAATTGCAATTTAACATTACTTGCAACGTCGAACTTCAGAACATTTCATGTGTCTGGGCATCGTGCTGATGATCATAACATATGTTCAATGTACTGACTGTTGGGATTGAAAGACTAATGCTGTGTTTGGTTAGAGGATTTGGGGAGGGATTTGGAAAGGGAAAGGGAAAAAGTGTGTGAAACTATGTGAAATTTAAGCATATTTTATTCTTATTTCACCTACCTTTTCCATTTCCCTTTCCAAATCCCTCATCAAATCCCCCAACCAAACACAACATAAATAGTAGGGACTTATCATAATGAATACAACTCATACATTCATACATTTGTTGAGCAGCCCATAATGTGGCTGTGTTACAGATTTAATAAACACATTGGCAAAAAGTTTTAGGCGTGTTATGACACCACCAAGCATAGCACAAAATATCAACCAATTAACTAATGTATTGTTGGGCTATTATAACAGATGCTTGATTAAGAGCTTTTGCAATTCTTCAAATTGGATGACTGTAGTCACATTGATTCTGAATCCAGCATATTTTGGTTTCTGAGTATCCTGCTATTATGGTTTACTGTGTCGACTAAACATCAATGATGATAATCCATAGTTTTCTGCAGTTAATGGGAAGAAAATGAAGGAATTCAATTAAGCCCCAAAGTTGCTAGTTTTAGAGGTGTTCCTTCTAGAGAATTACCTCGATTTTGTCTAAATGTGCTATGCGATTCTACCTCTGTCAAAGGTCATGCCAAAATGGCATGACAGTTGTTTCAAATTAAATTATTGTGGTCCTTACTCTACAAAAATTTCTGTCTCCACAATTGCCAGAATCAACTCAAATGAGAAGTGAGATCAATCAACGTGTCACCCGAGCAAGAATGTGAAACTGCCCATCAGATGATCATGCTGCCTATTCTCTACTTTTGTTTCCTTAGGGTCCCGTCCAACGAAAGCTGACTAGTAGGAATACTGAACAATCAAAACTTACCCAATCACTATGATTCATTCCATATAGTGTAGGCTTGATCCGTTGGTCAATCTGAAATTTATGAGTTTGATAAATAAATCAATGATTTAATACCCACCGACCACAGCAATAGTGCTGAAGTTCTTAGTTTTATAGGTTTTATAAGCGTTCCCTTTTAGAAACTTAAGTTGATACAGACTGAGAGTTCAAAACTTGAGAATCAGTAAAAAAGAGACTAGGTTTATACAGAAAAACAGATTGAGGGTCCAAAACTCAGATGTAAGTTGTATATGAAGGAAAAGTTGCGAATTGAACATGATCATACATCTATATAGCAATCTTTCTTCTTCTTTTTATTTATTTATTTTTATTTTTTCAGTAAAAGAAAGGGTAGGAGGGTGTGACCATCACACTTGATCATATGTAACAATCAACAAAACTTGATTACATGATCTCATTAGGGTATTGCACAAGCAGCATTTTCTCCTCTGCTTAAAGCTGATGGAATTCCGAAGACTTCCTTTGCAAACCAAGAAAAGTGGGATGCCAAAAAATCTACTCTGTTTCTTTTAATTCGAGACAAGAAGAAATAGTATGTTCCAGTGTAATCAAAATCGTACGATACGTATCATATCGTATGGAAAAAGATATCTATTGTGAACTCGTATCGTTGGTGACTTGAATCGTGAGATACGTTTCCGTATCATACAATTCCTTATCGTATCGCCATTCAACTCGTATCGCACGATTAATCAATTTTTACATTCTTCTTCACCTTTGGCCCCATTAGCTACTTTTCTTATTATCAATCACCCATAGCTAACACTCATTGAAGAGTCATAAACTATATTATCAAAAATCTCATATAAAAGAGACCCAAATTCAAATAAAGTCGCAAGAAAAAATAACTGATATACTCCTGTTGCTACAAGAAATTAAGTTACTATCATAAATCTATTTTGATTGAATTTATATATACGTTATTCACCAATTTGTCATTAGTTATATGATTTAATATTTTATTTTTTGCAATATATTTATGAACCGCGATTGAGAGCCCGAATTGGGCTCGCCCGAATGCACCGAAACGACAAAACGACGTCGTTTTGTCGTTTTTTTTTTTTTTCAATCAGAATTTCAGAGAAGAAGATGGAAGAAGACGAAGAGAAGAAGAAAGAGAGGGGAGGCAGAGGCGGGAGGAGGAGGCGGGGGGCGGGGGGACGGAGGCCATGCAGGGGGCAAAATGCAGGAGGAAGAGGCAGGGGGCGGGCGGAGGCGGCGAAGCAGAGGCGGAGGCGGCGAAGCAGAGGCGGAGGCGGCGATGGAGGCGGGCCTGCAACGATCGGATAGAGGCGACGGCCGACGGGGACGATCGGACGATCGGCAGAGGCGACGGCCGGCGATGGAGCAGACAGAGACGATCGGACAGATCCCGACGACGACCTGCTCCTCTCTCTCTCCTGCTCCTCTCTCTCTCTCTCTCTCTCGGGCATTCGGGCGGGGGGGAATTCGGGCAGAAAAACAATTTCCTATATTATATGGGAAAAAGATTTGTGCCTCGAATGAGGCTCGCCCGAATGCCCCGAATTGGTGAAACGACGTCGTTTCACCAATTCAAAATTTTTTTTTTCTTCTTCCTCCCGTCTGAAACGGGTGAGGGTGAGGGAGAGAGGGGGAGAGGAGAAGGCTCGCAGAGGAGGCTCGCAGCCCTTCGCCCACCGTCGCCTCTGCCATATCGACGCCGCCCCGCCTCCGCCGTCGCCCTCCGCCTGCTCCGCCTTCCGCCGTCGCCCTCCGTCGCCGATCGCCATGCTTGTCGCCTCTGCCATCGCCGATCGCCGCGCCTCCCGCCTCCGCCTCCAGCCCAGTTTTTAGGCCCCCTCCAGTCCCCCTCCCCCTCCTCCTCCTCCCCCTCCCTCTCCCCCCTCCCCCCTCCTCCTCCTCCTCCTCCACCGTCTTCTTCTTCGTTCTTCTGCAGAAAAAAAAAAATTAAAACCACGAAACGACGTCGTTTCGTGGTTTCGGGGCATTCGGGAGCGCCAGATTCGGGCTCTCAATCACTTCTCTATTTATATGTTATATGAAAATACTTATTTTTTATTTATTTATATTTTTATGTTAATGTATCTTACGATACACGATACGATACATGATACATAAAAGTGATATAACGATATTCCAACTCCTATGTCAAATGTACTTAGAAACCTAAGTTGATAGAGATTGAGGGATTAAAACTTGAGAATTCTTTAATCATGATGCTAAGAAAAATTAGGAAAATGTAAACAAGTTTAAAAATTCTTTAATCATTTTTTGGTTAATATGCTGACAATATTGTCAACTGAATTTCGCTTGGGAACTATGAAATTTTGTTGCTCACTGGTAGCAGTTCAATAACTAGGAGCCAAATTCAACAAAATCAATCACTAAAGTTTTAGGCAGAATGCATTTTTGTCTTGAACATGAGCACATGAATCTACATAAGCAAAATTCACGGCATAGTAGAAAAATAAATTTGACTAACAGAAAGTCCATTAAGTCAAGCAACGACACAATCCAATATTCTTTGGATGCAATCCAAGTTCCCTCAAGCAACAGCACACATTGGGCATGTTTGATTGACAGGATTAGAGGATATGATTGAGATTATTAATTCGTGAATCTAATAATCCTGTGTTTGTTTTGAAATTTTATTTTAGGATTATTAATCCAACGGATAATTAATTCAACAAATTTGTAGGATTATTAGTAATAGGGTAGGGGTGAGATTATATATCAGGAGTTGGAAAATAAAATAAAAAAACTCTTTATCTACTAATCCAATGCAAGTCAAACAACATATAAGTGGATAATTTATCTTACCAATCGTGCTGGGGACCCCTAGCTCCACGTGGGGGGCTGTGCTCTCAAGATTTAAAAAAAAATAAATAATAAAAAATAAATTCCAACCAATCAAAAAACAGTGGGGTCTCTTTATCCTACTAATCTAATTGAATAGTAAATACCACACTAATTTGATGGGATTATTAATACCTTCACTATTAGGCTTGTGAATCAAACATGGCCATTAGTTTAATGTTCTCACAGTCCTTTTAAAGCCATGAGACTTTTGAGTACATCTTGAAAATGCATTCCATCAAACATGAAATCCTTGGCATAAAAAATTAGTCATTGTTCTATCCAAGCAACAATCGTGACCTACTTAATTCCATTCAGTGCAAATAGAATCACAGAGCTGTCATAAAATGTTCCAACATTGCATCAACAATGTGCAGTTTGCTTTGATTCTACAAAAAATCACCATGAAGTTGAAGTCGTAAAAAGTCCAATCCAAGAGAGGAAAATAGGAGCGCTTGCGCAGGTCGTTATTCTACTTCTATTAGAAGCTATGTCCAATTTTGAGACAAACGAAAGTTGAATTTCTGTAAAAATCATATTTTTAAGTTAACCATATTGACAGGGGTGTAAATCTGGCCCAGTCCATGTCGGCCCTCGTGGGCTCTCGCCAAAATTTGGACCGGCCCGGCTCGGCCCACGAGCCAAAAAATTAAGCCCAAGCCCAGTCCCAACCCTAGGGATATTCAGGCCTTCGGCCCAATAGGCTTGGGCCTGGCCTCGGGCTTGAGCAGGCTTGATCATTTTTTTAAATTTTTTCTACCAAAATTTTATTATTTTCCATTAAAAAATACACTGGGCCTTAGCATGGCCCGGGCGGGCTAGGCTTCAGGTCGGGCCATGAGTGGGCCTTAAGCGGGTTGAGCCCACGGGCCGGGCTTCAAAACGATGGCCCAGGGGCTCGAACTGGGCTCGGGCCTAGGCCCAAGCGAGTCTAAACGGGCCAGGCCCATCCCGGGCAGCGGGCTATTTTTACACTCCTACATATTGACCTCTACTTTACAAAATTCTTTGTTTTATTAGCTTACATGATCCATTCAGAAGCCTTTATCTCGACTAGCTTGTCACGTTGCTCATTAACTATGAATTTGTAGAAAGACATGTTGCCGGACCAGATGTCGGTTTGCACTGAGGAGTCGCCACTAGTGGTGAAGGAGGGGAAAGGGGGGCTTTCGTTCTCTTGCATTATGTTACGTTTTTTTTTCTTAGGTAAATTTTAAATACACCCTTAAAATTTATTTAAAATATGAATTATAACCTATAGTTTTAAAAATTATATTTTGTCCTTTCAAATTATTAATTGCATAATAAATGATTATTTTTATTAATAAATCCTTAAATCAATTATCAGTTTTTAATGATGTTATAACAATATTTTCAACAAGAATTTAGATAATTTTATTGTTATATATGAGAGTAATTAGGAATTTCTTATTTTATGTTAGTTCTATTAAATAAAAAATTTCAATGAGAATTATCTAAAATCACGAGAGATAATTTATATTTTAAGCAAATCTTAAGGAGTGTATTTGTAATTTAACTTTTTTCTTTTATTCTTTTTTTATTCAAATTAAAACGAAATCATTTTAGAACTACTATAAGGCCCGTTTGTTTTAAAAGCCAGGATAGATGAGATTGCTAGTGAAGAGATTGCTAGTATGAGAATTGTTAGTGAATAAATTAAGAAAAATTATGTTTGTTTTTATGGTAGTTGTTAGCATCGGAATTATTAAATCAATTTTATATAAACAAAAACAAATTGTGTGTCATTGATGGGGTGCAAAAACCAGCCCATTGTTGTTTTTAACTCTTCAACCAGTTGCCTGGTATGTGCTCTTTATTTGATAAAGTCAATCCACAATTTAGCCTTCACCATAAGTTAACCCAACAAAAGAGCAATTGCACATACTGTGTTTATTATAACAGGAATTTCATCGCACACTTATGCTGCATCATTGACAAGCAACACTTTTGCATACAAATCGATTAGATCACTCCCCACAAAAAGAAAAAAGAAAATTAGATGACCCATCCGATTTGATAACATAAGAATCCAACGCCTTACCAAATTCAACAGTTTTGTTATCGGAGCAGGCTGTTAAGGAGCTACTACACAAAGCGTATGAATCTATAGGAACCCCCATTGCATGTGCATGAAAGCGAAGATCTGATATCAATGCATTAAAGGGTAATGGGTTTGTTGGATTGATGCAATTAAAGGAGTTGTTGGTCAGAGTTTGAAGGTGAGTTTTGTGAATATGAGTTTGGTGTGAATAAGGTGAAGAGAGAGAAAGAGACTATGCCTATTCGAAGTTTCAGAACGGAGGTTTAAAAAGAAATGAGAGAGAGAATCGAAGTTTGGGTGTCGGACCTCAATTCTGTTTTTAGTAGGCTTTTGGCCAATGCAGCCCAAGGGGAAACGCCCACCAACTCTGGTCCATAGACGTGATGTGGGACAGTCAAGTTTGGACCGTGTTGTCATTACGAGCGTCATTCGAATTATTCATTTTGTAAATAGGCACGGGTAGATTGTTACATTTGTTTTTTTCAAAAAATTCAAAATCATTTCTACCATCTGTTTTTTGGAATAAAATTATATGCTTACAATTATTGAATTAAATTTTTTTTTCCATGCACAATCTACCTCTTACAACTTACAAATGAATGTATTGAATCGTTATAGTGGTGCCAGCAATAAGCTCCACAAGCCCAACTGGATTATTTAGTTTACAAATGTTGTTCTGTTTTCTCAATAAATGAGGAATTTACTTAAAAGTTTTCAAAAAGTTTTCTAAAACATTGTAGAATTTCATATTGGGAAAAAAATGTGAAAGTTGTTCTGTAAATAATTTAATTCCTAATTTTTATTTTAAAACATGCATTTTTAGTCACTTATCTTCTATTGTTTAGATAATTACAATATAAAAGTATTTAAATATAATATTTTGATGGGTTCAGTTTGTATTGGTATAAAAAAAATTCAAAATCAAATTAGGCTGCACATTATGAAAAGCAGATCTAAAATTGAAATTTAGGTTATTTTGAGTGATCAGTTCGTTTCCTTCAATGTACTATGCCTAACAGTATAAAGTGGGAAAAGTGGATGTTCACTTGAATTTGATGACTTTACCCAAAATGCTCCTGCACCACATATAGCATTTCTAACTTAGACCCGACCCATTGTATGTTTTGGATCTAGGCTTTATTATCTTATACAGTTGTTCATGTCTTGTTTCCCTTTATAACTCTTTGAGTTTGGCTTTTGGATTGTGTTGGTTGTGTTTGGAACAGGTTGGTAGCTTGTTTTTCAAACTGTCATTGCCCAGAATTTTGCTCCTACGCTCGAGCGTCACTTCTAGCGCTTGAGCGGTCTTTGTGAACTTCAGTACTTTTGCAGGTTTGCAAAACTTCTGAGAATTTGTATTCTTCGCTTGAGTGTCACTCAGCCAGCCACCTGATCGGTTTCAGGGGCAGTTTTGACATTTCGGCCTGTGGCTCTTTAAAAACAAGTCTTAAGCCTCATTTTCCCATTCCTACACATCCGAAAACACCTTCCTCTCTCTCTCTCTCTCTTTCTCTCTCTCTAGTTTTTCACTTTACTCGCATTACCCAACACCCCACACAAACTTTATTCGCAAAACACTCGTAGTCCTCTACATTTTGAACCGATTGAAATTTGATTTGGTTGAGTTTTATGGGTTCTCGTTGCTTTGGGCTCATTTTTCATGGATTTTTCTTTATTTTTGCACTTTCCCCAGGGTTTTGACTTTTTCTCTCTTTTTCTCTCTCCTAGGGTTTGATTTTTCAGGTTTTTCACTTAGTTTCCCCATTTTCACTCACCACCCACTATATTACTCATAGCGGATGACATTCCACATGATGGGGCCCCTCCCGAGGTACCAGTGCCCGATGAGGCGGACGGAGCGGCGGAGGACATCACCGTCGATCTTGCAGCGGAGGAGATCTACCCTCCTGAGCACGAGCATGAGCTACTACCACTGAGGGTGAGGCTGTTCGACCAAGCCACGGACAGATGCGATGACCCCCGATGGCATATTGCGGTTTGAGGACTTTACCATGGGCGTACCCAAGGATTTCTTTTTGAGGGAATGTGTATCTCATCTTTCTCATGACGCCGTTGAAATAAGAAACTTTGCTCATTTCATGCATTTTGCTCACTTTGATATTTAATTATAGTCTTTCATTCTGTTATGCATTTGACATATTCTTCTTTTTCAACACAGGGTGATGCTTTCACCTAGAAAGGCTACGGAGCGGTGACCACCAGAGAGTGGTACGAGGAGCTCCCCACTCAAGTCAGAGAGATGGTTGATGAGACGGGTTTCAGCCTTTCTTGGTCAGGGCTCACGTGACTCCAGGCTAGCCGGGCCTTGCTCGGGGCTTTGGTGGAGAGGTGGTGGGACACCACCAACTCCTTTCACTTCTCTTCCACTGGGGAGATGACAATGACGGCCTATGACTTTTCCATGATCACTAGGCTATGGGTAAGGGGTGATCTGATCCCCATTGACATAGACATGGGCCAGTGGGAGGCGGCTTGGATTCAACTGCTTAGAGCACGCCCTCCTCTAGACAGACTGCCTATGGTGAGATATAGCTGGTTCTATAATCACTTCCATTGGAGCCATCCGGAGACTCAGGATGAGATTGAGCAGTACACGCGGGGCTTCCTGATATATCTTCTCGGTACCAACATGTTTGCGAACAGGTGGAATACCGTCGGTCTGTATGTGTTGAGCGCTCTGATGGTGTTGCCACAGGTCCGGTGCCATCTTTGATGTCGTAGAGATACCATCTTTGCTTACTTCCGTCGATTTTTCGATACAGTAGTGGCACATGAGGTAATTTGAAACTCATACTCATTCCATTTCATTACTACCGCTTTGATCGACACTCTGACAACTAACGACAACTTACAACTATAAATTCTTTATTTGCAGATCACGTGGCAGCCGTGGGTTGTGATGCCAGCTGGGACATAGGACGAGTATGTGAGGTCCTGGCTGGAATACCTCCTGGCTACGGATCCTGTTGGAGGGTCCTTTCTGTAGGACTTGGGATCTCGGAGAGAGATTTGTGCGCCAGATCCTAGGTCATCGGATCCCGTTGTTCTTGCGCCGCCTCCACCATCTATAAGGACAGCTGATGGTCTACCCGTTGAGTCCATCGTGTAGTTTATGGCGGGGGAAGACGCCAACCTATTCTGCGGGGTTGGGGATAATGCTGCCTTCATCCGGACTCATCTGATGCCACTCTTGACCGAAGCTCGCGTAGGAGATGTTGTAAGTGCACCTGGTGTTGGAGGTACTGCTCACGCTGCCGAGCCTGGTGCTGGAGGGGTTGCCCCTGCTATACATGTTGTGGGTCTGTCGGTGATCCTGACTTCGATCCCATGTTGGTGGCCGAGTGGGACGGCCTACTAGATTCCGATCGAGCCACTGGAGGAGGAGCACCGTTATGTCAGGGACCCTGATATGCAGCAGGTATGCATTTTGCCTTGCAGTTTACATTTCATACACATTTTTCTAGATACTGATGTTTATACTCATTTGTAGGTGCCAGTGGACTATGCGGGCAGCCTCCTCGGGTTGGTCGCCTTTTTAGTCCAGATGGTGCGGAGGAGGGAGCCATTGCTTACTCTTCATGGTTATCAGGTACCCGCCCTTTTCATGTATTTAACTATTCTCTTCTTTCCATACTCATACTATTCTGCACCACACTGTACTGATTTTCCATATTCATGCTAATTCTACATTGATACCGTTCTGATACCCCTTTTCTTGTTTTCAGCCTCCACTTGCACCAGCAATAGCAACACCGATGAGACAGTGAGTAGGCACTCAGAGTCCGGGAGCGACGATGATGAGGCTGGCTTTGGATCAGGGAGTGGAGAGGATGTCGAGACTGGCTCTAGGTCAGGGAGTGGAAAGGATGACGACGGCTCAGAGTCTCATTCTTCTGACAATAGCGGCGCTGATGGCGATAGTGCTCCTGGGTCTCCTCCCTGAAAGAGGACGAAGAGTGCCTCTCGACGCACTTGACTTTGATTTTGTGTTTTCTTTTTCTTTCTTTTACTTTAGTAGTTTAGCACTCTGTATAGCTTCAGATAGGCTTGTTACTGTTGTTTTGAATACTTGTATTCTCTTTTGTAAAAACTATGATCGAGGTCGAACCCTCAAGTTTTATAAAAATGAGTTTTTCGTTTTGTATCTCGAGAATGGCACCACACTTGCATAAAATTGGAATTGAATGTGAAACTGAAAATGCTTGTATTGGAATGATGTTCGTAATCGGATATTGAGCCTTCAACTGACCAAAATACAAAGTACAACTCAATAAAGGAAAAGCAAAGTAAAAACAACCTAAACACAGCAATTCACACTTGCTACAAACAAAAGACTCAAAATAAGACTCAAAAACAAAATGAACCAAACACAACACTGCTGCTCAACTGCTTGGCTAGCGGTAGTGGTCATTCGACCATTTAAAGTGGATGGCCGGCTGGAAAAAGTGGCCGACTAGCCAAAGGCTATGACTGGATAGCTGGCAACAGCTGTCAACCACTCACTTAACCTTATCTTATATAAAGGTCTTCTCTTTGCCATTCTTTCGACAGAATACCATATTTTCTACAGTTTTCTTTGAAAATATAGGTATTTCTTGCCAAGAGGCTCAAGGATTGGACGGCCACCTTGGATGGCATGAAAAAGGTAAATTTTCATGATTTTGGCATAAATGCGCTTTTTTCGTTGAGCCGTACTTCGCTTTGTTTTCCATTCCTTTATGTCGCAGCTCGATGTTGAAGCCTAGTTACACACGTATTTCACTTTAGATCACAAGAGATGTGTCCCACTCTCAAAGAGTTTCAAGCGTTAATGGAATCCCGGCACGATGAAGAGATTATGCCTCAACCCCGTTTTGGCCATGCACGGGCTCTTGAACGGATGTGTGGGCTTACTTTATACGAGGCTCGATCCTTGGCTCATGATGGGGAGTTGAATATACCCGGCTTGATTCATCAGTTTTCCAGCATTAGAGATAGAGGCGACCTTCTCTGGCGAGGTTATCGTCAACATGCCTTCTGCTTATGTTTTGCACACTTCCTACTTGCTTTTAGTTGCAGTGGAGCTAGCATTAAGTTGATCGAAGTGGCCCAATGCCTCAAGAAGGGTAAGAGCTGCATAGGTTTGGCACTAGTTGAAACCCTGATGGATTCGGATGCCTTCCATCGGTGGGAGACTTCTTGGTTTGTAGGGAGTCCACTGCTTCTCCAGGTATTGTTTCCCACCCTTTTGTATTTATGGTTTCTCACAGCACTCGACACTCACTCTCTATTTTCTCTCAAAACCCTTTCCTTACTTTTTCCTCTCAATATACATCTCTCTATTCTTTAATCTCTCTTATTTTTCATCCCTTCCCCAGTGTGGTTGATGGATAAGCTGAAGGTCGTGGACCCTTGCCCGGAGTAGTCGGCCAAATCCTACTTCTTTCACCCACAGCTAGTGGACTTTCCCACAGAGGGATTGTGGTGCGACTGGATGTGCAGCAAATCTGTGGCTGACATCGCTTGGCGTTACCCCTAGCTTAATTTGACTGAGAGTTACAACATGTCTCGACAGCCGGGTATATAGTTGATTGGCCTCATGCATTACATATTCTATTTTCCATTCTGGTTCAGACGTCAATTTGGACATGATCGGACTTGTCCAGATAAGGGGGTGGAATACCTGGCTCCGTTCCCAGTTCGTGCTTTGCACTTGGCTTCATACCTCACTGCTTGGAGGATGAGAGAGCTTCTGATCCCTGCCACAAACTTTAGTTACGCCCTCTCTGGCGAATGCTTGGCTTAGCTCGAGGACGATACATAGGTTGGGCCATCTTTAGCTACAGAGACTTCCGCGGGTGTGAGCAGGAGGCAGAGGACCGATACCTGACTTATCTGTGCCCCTTGTTTATTGCTTTGACTTTTCTTTTCTAGTTTTAATGATGTAAAAGCAACTTTGATTTAATCAGAGAGTTGGAGGATGTACTTGTATTGAAATCATGGAATTAAAGTTGTGAGTACTGAAAACTTTTCTTTTTGGTCCAAAGAATGGTCTGTGTTGTAAAAGGTAAAATTTTGAGAAAATCAACTTCATTAAAAATTTTCAAAACAATTTTCAAAAAGGTCACTACCTGACGCACATGGAAGCAACCCTCAAGACGTACAACCCTGAATCAAAAAGATCATAATTGTCCACAACGACATTCACCATCACTACTTTGTCTTGCAACTGGCCCTTCTACCAAATGAAGGTAACACAACCAAGTTAACAGGACAGAAAAAGATGGATCGATCAAACAAATGAACAAGACAGTTGATTTAAGAATGTCTATGGCCGAACTTTGGGATAAAGTTACCTACGTATTCCAAATGTGGTTCGGTTCGGGTTCACTCGAGTATTAACACTCTTCTTTTGCGCTCTAACTTTTGCCAAAGCCGTGCTTTTGGGTTTTCGACCTTGCGAGCTCTATTTTTCTTTATTTCTAATTTTTCATGCTCTAACTTTTGCCTAGGTCGCCATTTCTAGTTTTCAGCTTAGCGAGTCTCTCAAGGATAGTATTTCTTCAACTTGTCCATATTGATCGGCTATGAGAACTCCAGGCCATCTAAATCCATACGGATAAGAAATTTGTATTATTTTTGTACTTGATTTTTGAAAATGGACTAATATTTTGAGAGGGAGTATTTGGCGAGGAAATAAATAAATATATATATATAAAAAATCAATTTCTCTCTATCACAAAAACCAATTGTGTGCCTTTCATGGGGTACAAAAACCAACTCGTAGTTTTTTAACTCTTCAACCACTTGCCTGGTATGTGTTATTTGATAAACTAAACCCACAATTTATCATACAGGAATTTCATCGAACACTTATGTTGCATCATTGATAAGGAACAATTTTGCATACAAATCAGTTAGATCACTCCCCACAAAAAGAAAAAGCTAGATGACCAATCTGATTTGATAATATGAGAAAGCAACAGCTTACCAAATTCAACCATAGGAACCCCCATTTATGTGTATGAAAGCGAAGGTTTGGAGAGTGAGAGAAAAACACCCTTTTAGACGAAAATTTGAGATGAATGTATTAAAGGGTAATGGGTTTGTTGGATTAATGCAATTGAAGAAGTTGTTGGTCAGAGTTTGAGGGTGAGTTTTGTGAATATGAGTTTGGTGTGAATAAGGTGAAGATATAGAAAGAGAATAAACCCGTTCCTAGTTTGAGAACAGAGGTTTAAGAAAAATAAAGAAGTGAGGATGCTGCTGTGCGGCACAATTGGCCCATTTCGGGACCCATTTTGATAATCCGAATCGATCATATTTTAGAATACATCAATGAGAACATGCTTGCAAAAAATCAAGATAATTGGATATCGTTTAGCTATTCATCCACACATATTTGTATTCATTTTAATACTTTAAATCACAATTATTATATATTTTTGTTGATACAAATGTGTGTGGATAAATGGGTAAACGATATCCAATTAACTTGATTTTTTGCTGGCATGTTCTACTTAACGTATTCTAAAATGTTAACGGTTTGGATTATCCAAATGGGCTCCGAAATGGGCCCATTTTGCTGCACAGCAGCCGCTGCTGTGCATCCACACATCCTAAGAAGAAATGAGACAAAGAATTGAAGTTTGGGTGTTTTGAGTAGGCTTTTGGCCAATGCAGCCCAAGGAGAAAAGTCCAACTCTGGTCCACAAATGTGAAGTTGGACAGTCAAATTGGACTCATGTGGCCCATCATTAGTGCCATTCGAATAATTCATTTTATAAATTCTTCGCAAGAATAGATAGTTACATTTGTATTGTAAAAAAAAATTCAAAATCATTTCTTCCATCTATTCAAAATCATATAGCAACTGGCATATATGGAAAACTGCATGGACATATTTCTTTTAAAATTTGTTTTGGGTGGAAAAAGTATTACATCAATGAACAGTTTGCATATTCTTTATTGTGTCTTGTACTGGTCTATGAACTCAATCACCAAGTCACAATGTTTTATTGCAGCTACATATCAATTCTTCCACAATATTCTGCCCTACAAAAAAAAAAAAAAAAGGTTTATTATAACTAAAAAACAATCATATCATGGGTTTGTCAGAGAGTAATTCTTATTTCCAGTATAAATGAAAGACCAGAGCAAATTTCACATGGGATTGGAGAATCTGCTTTACAAAATTGTTTGCAATTGTTTACATGTCTTTGTGGCCTTTCAACTTTCAACATCCATTTCAATATGAGTGAGACAAATGAATCTGTCTATTCTGCTTTGCACAAATTTTCATATTGCCAATCATCAATGATCAGACCTTCTTTAGCTTGCTTGGCATTTCTTCAAATTCTTTCTTTCTTTCTTTTCCTCTTTTTTTATTTTTTATTTTTTTTATTTTTATATATTGGAACCAAAAAAGGTTCAGCAGAAGATGGCCTTGGCTTGAAAGATGCTAGGCAGTCGGATACCCATGATTTTCCTTGAAGGGGCATGAAAGGATCTCAAAAATCTTCTTGGCAACGGAAAAATTTGACAAAAGAAAATGTTAATGACCTTTGTCGGTTAAACCCCTAATACATGAGAGAAAGCATACATAGAACAAACAAATGGTATAAAGGATATTCCTATGAAATTGTGGTCTATGTTGGGTGTACAGACATCATTTAGATGGTTTTGTTGGAAAAATCTTGCTGACATACATAGTTCATCAAAGAGATCATATGGCTCTGTCTACCAAATCATATAAAAGATTGGGGGGACATGAGTTTGAGTGCCTTTTTTGTTGGGATACCTTCTAAAACTTACCCCCACAACTCAATATGCAGTGTCCATCAGTTATTAGGGGCATGTACGGGTTGGAGCAAAGCAGTTTAGGGAAAAAATATAACAACCAAACTGTGATTCACAAAAACCTAACTCATATAAATTAATCCAATCCCATTAAAATAAACAAGCTCATTCAACTTAATTTCACAAAAAAACGAAAGCTCATTCAACCTTCAACCCTGTTCTTCAAATAAATTTCCTTAATTCAAAAGAAACAATCACCAAAGAGTAACAAAAAATTAAGTCCAACTTGATTAAAAAGAAATCAAACATACAAATAACCATCCAAATTAAGTCCAACATGAATAAAAAGAAATTAACAGTACACACTCATCCAAATTAAGTCCAACAGAATCCAACCAATCATCTAAATTATACAATTAAACAGTCCAAGAAATCCACAGTAAATAGCAACAACTGCTACATATGCAACATCCACTCATCCAAACTCCAAAGAACCACAATAGCTTCATCCAAACTCCAAGCTTCATCAATCTACAAATATAAGCAAGAAAAAATTATTCAATAACAAAAGAAAAAAAATAATGTTCAAAAGAACTGAATTATTTTTTGTTAAAATCAGTGCTTAAAAAATAATTTTAAAAGAGCTGAATTATTCTTGCCGATGTTGAAAATTTTAAAAGAACTGAATTATTTTTTGTGCAAAATTAAAAATTTTGTGTCTCTAAAAGAGCATGATGATGGAACCTTGATGTGCAAAACTGAAAAAAAAAAAAAAAAAACTTTTAAAATGAAAAAACTAATAATGTTCTCGGTTTTATTGGATAGTTGAATCAAATCAATAAGTAAAAGGGCAAAAAAGTTTAATCTCATGCTCTGTTTTTTTCCATCAGTTAGTGAAATAATTAAAACATTATTATACAAAATTGATAATGTTCTTAGTTTTAAAAATTGGGAAAATTTGATAATATTATGAGTTTTACTAAATATGATTTATTGATTCAAAAAATCTTAGATAGGACCTAAACTACCATAACATTTGTAAATAGGATTTTAAGGTAATTAACTCAAAATTTTAAAATTAGAAACCTTAAAAAAGATTCCCCAAGAAACTAAGCATGGGACCAACCAACCTGATGTAAATGTAGGAAGATCCGAGAAAGATCAATCGTCAATTCTTATTTTAATATGATGGAAGGCACGTGCTTAACTTTGTAGAAGTCCTCTCCTCCTTCTCGAACCCTGTCTTTGAGTGCTTCAGGTGCGTATCTAACAACCAATTCTTGGAGGGTGGTAATGAACCTCAATCCATCCGGAATCTCCTTCAATTTTTTGCATCCTCTAATTTGTAAACGGAAGAGACAGGGCATGGCTCCTTGTTCCACCCTCCAATCCTCCAAGTTGTCAATATGCCAGAGGTCTAAAGATCTGAGTTTTGGAAAACCTCCACCATCATAGCCGCCATAGCCCCCTCGTCCTCCACCACTGCTGCTGGATGGCGCTGTTGTTGTTAGTGGTGCAGAAGAACAAACCATCTCCTTTCCAATGTAGGCATCGTATAAGGAGAGACTCCTTAAGTTAGGCAACTTCTCTAATGTTGGCATTGGGTCTTCCTCTAGTTTACTATTCGCCAACAATAAGTTGGTGAGATTTGGATGGAATTGGTCTAGCAATTTATTAACCACATTCAGGGATCCCCGTAAATAAAATTTGCGAAGATTGTGGCATCCTAAAAGTTGCCTTAAAAGGCTTTGTTCTTCTTCTGTTCGAAAATCTCTATTAATCTTGATGGATGAAGATGGTAGAAGAAGGCTGTTTGAATTATTGAGGAGGATTGGAGATTTAAGGATCACCGCCAAGTCTTCGGGGGACACCCAACCAATTTCAACTTTTCGAAGATTTGTCAATTTGGGAAAGTATCTGACATCACAAAACTTTGTATCAAAGGCTTCTAGTGTCTCCAATTTGCTCAAACCATCCAATCGTAACTTACTTGTACCAGTCAACTTGATTCTAGCAGGAAGATATAGATGTCTCAATTGTTCCAACCTCCACAGGACATTGGGTATTTCTAGATATACATGTGTCCTTAGATCTAGGGTTTGGAGGAATCTCAAGTTGCCTATAGAAGAAGGCACACTTAGAATAGAAGAATTGTTTATATTTAAATATCTCAAGTGAAACAGGTTTCCTAGGTCTCTCGGCAACATCCCGTACTCTCCTTCGATTTTCATTCTTTCGACATCTAAAATTCTTAGCAACTTGAAGCACTTGAGAAGTGATTTTATCTGTTTCCAACCAAAAGTTTCCAAATCGTTTCCAAAGAAGTAAAATTGGCATGACCGCAGATGGTGGTGATTAGTTAATTCATGGAGATTAATGTATTCTTGCCTTGTACTGTCCACATCATGATCACCCAAATAGTACACAGCAAGCCTACGAGTTGTAGTCAATGGTGACAACGAAGATGAAGAGGCAGAGTTCTCCCACTTGAGCTGTTGATTATCAAAGGCTTCAACGCGAACAACCTTGAGAAAATTCTCCTCTTGAGCTTTCAACAAGCATAAGTCCCGCATGAGATCGTGGAGGCGACAAAGTTTAATCCTTCTACTGAATCTTGTTAATTGGACTTGAACCATACATCTCTGTGCTAGCTCACTTAAATAACTCATTCCAACATCCAACATTGTCTCTTTTACCGATGATGACACAATGCCTTCAGCCATCCACATTTGAACTAATTTTTTTGCAGGTATATCATGATCTTCAGGAAGATGGCTCAAATACAGAAAGCATGCCTTGAGATGGTACGGCAAGTCTTGGTAACTTAAAGCTAAAATGTCTGATACTGGAACTCCTCCATGGCTGCCTTGACCCTTCTTGTTTAAGTAATAACTGATGTTTCTACTCACCATCTCCCACTCCTCCATCTTGTGTTTGTTTGCTAGAAGTCCTCCTAATACCACAATGGCCAACGGTAGACCCCCACATTGCTTCACCATTTCCTTCCCTAACTCCATCATTTTAGTGCTCAATTCAAATTCTGCAAAATTAAATGACAAAAACAAAATAAGTCATCTATCATTAAGATTGTAAATTTAAGGATTGGGAAGTACCTATGATTATCATATGTACAATGAGCCATGAGAATAAGATAATATAGGGTGATACAATTTAGTCTTCAACCTAAAATTAGTCACTTCCAATTTTTTGCACTTTGTGTCATTGAATTATGTTTTTTCTTAAAATCGTGTGCATATTGTATGTACCTTATAGCAACAATGTAAGAATTCATAATTTTCACCATAAAATGACATAATTTTTCTTAAGTGTGACCTTTTGCTTATCACAAAAAATTTAAATTTTTCTCACAATATGGTATAACTTTGCCGTTAGTAACTTGAGGTGCACACTATAATTTGTAACTTTTTCACAAAGTGACATAGCATATCACAAATATTCATACTTTCACTACAAAAATCATGTAACTTTTCTTACAATTAAAAAATAAAACTTTTGAGAATTGTGCCTAATGAAGTCCTAAATTCAATAAATTTCCTCATTTTCCTTTTTATAGTTTTAGTAGGCAATGAAATAAATACTTAAACATGATTTTATCTACCTTGAAATAATATGCTTTTATTTGAAAATAGTATTTAAAAGGGTAAAGTTGCAGTAAATTTTTTTTGGTTTGTTTTGAATAAGAGTTCTCATAGCTAAGTTAGAAAATAACTTTGTTGAACCAAATTAATTGAATTAATTGGATAAATTAATTGCATTAGTTTTCCCACTTTACTCCTAACGCTGTGTTTGGTTAGAGACGTTTAGACCGGACGGGTACAGCCCGATATAAATTTAGCTCGGCTGGAAAGGCTAAAGAGTTTTAGCTCGGCTGGAAAGGCTTAAGGGTTCAGCTCGATCGTAGGACTAAAGTTGTTAGCTCGGCTGAGAGACAAGTAATCCCTATCATACTATGCAGATGGAATTAAGGGGCAATTGAGAGGGTAATTTATGTAAAAATTGGGTCGAGCTGGACAATGGGCCATTATGGGCTACAATACGATGGGCTGAGTAAAGAGGGCTTTGAAGTTAGTCCGGTCCCAGAAGGCCCAATAGTTAGTCCGGTCCCAGAGAGCCTTTTGTTATCTCGGTCCGAAGGAGACTTGTAGTTAGACCGGTCTGAAGAAGCTTTGAAGTTAGTCCGATCACCATACTCAGAGTTAGCCCGGCCACGGCGTATTGTGGTTAGCCCGGTCAAAACCTTGCTGTTTGTTAGCTCGGTCTAATTACACCATGGTTTGTACATTAGAAAACCGAGGTAAAGAGCAGTGAAAGGAAGAACCGAACTAACGATAGTTCGGTCTATTCTGCGGCTCAGCATAACCATTCTTACTTCGGTCATATTAGAGTCCGACCATGGTAAAACCATCTCACTTGGTTTAAGCAGTGAGGGGGGTGTTGAAAGATAAGCATTATCTTTCAGGAATATGGCTCCTAGGAGGACTCTACATGGAGGAGTAAAAGTCCAACTAGGATTGTGCCACACGGAACCTATAAAAGCTCACAAATATCACATATGGAGAGGTAACACAACTTTGATTCCCAAATACACAAAGCTTTTTGTCTATTTGTCTATTTTGCTGACTTAGGCATCGGAGAGGTATCCGGCACACACCCGCCGGCTAGCTCACGTTTGTGTTTTCAGGGAGTAAAGCGACGACGTACGGAGGAGCGCATACTTGATCAACAAGATTATACGAGAAGGTTTATTTCTTTCCCGTACAATTGGTAGGCATACCACACCATCACAAGCAGAGAGTAGAAGCCTCAGGACAGGCGATACTCAATCCAGAACCTCTAGGACTCGTTGCTCCAGGTCTGAGAGAACGAGGACTGAGAGGTCATATACTGAGGGAAGCACCTATTGGCCCTCACACACGCACCAAACAAGATCCAAGCAGACAGAGTTGCCCAGATCGTCCGACTTACGAACCGTGCTGGAAGAGAGGGCACGATGGAAAGAGGATGCCAGGGCGCGCGATCCACATAGAGTTTGTGCCCTTCAACGGTTGGCTCCTCGGACTCATGGAAGCGTCGAGGTAGGAATGCCAATACCGCGCCCAGCCTACGAACCAACGGACAAAGCATTAGCGAGGCTGCAGACCTCGCCGTTCGTTCCGGCAATTGAGAACGCGCCCCTACCTTCAGGCTTCCTGCAATCCAAATTCATTACGTACGAGGAAAAGACAGACCCCTACTCACACTTGAGCCACTTTCACCAGGTCATGGCTGTATATCGGCGAAACGAGGCTTTGATGTGCATCCTCTTCCCATCCATCCTTGGCGACCTAGGCTTGACTTGGTTCGAGAAACTTCCAGAAGGCAGCATAGCCTCCTGGGCGCAATTAGCGGAGGCGTTCGTAACAAGGTTCAGAACGAACACCAAAACCCCGGTGGAGATCGACCAGCTACTCTCCATCGACATGGGTGACAAGGAGACCTTAAGATCCTACAATAGTCGCTACTGGGAGACCTTTAACCAGATTGGGGACTGCCCCACCAATCTCGCCATTGCACAATACAAAAGAGGCCTTCCAGTCGGGAACAGACTAAGGGACTCAATCACCATGACGCCACCCCTCACCATGGAGGCCTTGATGGAAAGAGTGCATCAGCACATTAGGGTGGAAGAGGATGGCGCCCGTGCCAAAACAAAATCTGGCACGGCTGCAATACCAGAGAAAAAGGCCTCAGCAAAGGTCAACGCGGTAGACCGTCCGAGCAGAAACGGACGAGGCAGGCGAGACAATGGAGAGGACCAGGATAAAAGATGGTTGAGAGTCCGCACTACCATTACCACGGTATTCAAAAAGCCAATATATCGGATTCTAAGCAAGATACGCGATGAACCTTTCATCAGATGGCCTGCCAAGCTGGGAGAGGCTCAGAAGGACTACGACGAAAGGTCGCGGTGCACCTTCCATAAAGAAAAGGGACACCGCACTGAGAATTGCATGCCATTAAGGCAGCATCTGGAGGAGTTGGTAGCAGCTGGGCACTTGGACCAGTACATCGAAGGAGGAACACAGCCAGCCCCCCAGAACCACAACAACCCCAACGGGATGCCAATCGACGCCCCACCTCAAGGCGTGATCAATGTAATACATGGAGTATTCGAGCCTGAGCGAGTATGTGAGCTCAGGGGGTCAATCAAGAAGGCTGAGCACTTAAGAGAGATACTAAGCGCTCAACCTACCATCAAGAATGGGAGAATAGAAGCCTCAAATGTCATATTCTTTTCAGACAGAGACTTGGCCAGAATATACTACCCTCACAATGATGCGCTGGTCGCCACTCTCCGCGTCAAGGATTATGACATCAAGCGGATCCTGATTGACCAAGGTAGCTCATGTGAGATCATGTACTACAACACCTTCAAACAACTGAAGCTAGAAGATAAGGACTTGGCACCCGCCATGTCTCCCCTGATTGGATTCAACTCAATGCCAAAGTGGCCAGTCGGCAAGATAATCCTCCCAATCAGAGCGGGAAGCGTAACGAAACAAGTGGAATTCTGGGTGTTGAAAGTCCCTTCCACTTACAACATAATCTTGGGAAGAACATGG
This sequence comes from Camellia granthamiana, assembly GCA_036172215.1. Lineage (NCBI taxonomy): Eukaryota > Viridiplantae > Streptophyta > Magnoliopsida > Ericales > Theaceae > Camellia > Camellia granthamiana. The sequence goes on along the minus strand of CM069908.1, from coordinate 72,511,717 downwards.
CTACATGCCATGTGATCGGTAGCGTCATCCTACCATTAAGTAATGCGGTTCCCCAACGAAACCGGGGTAATTGAAGAGGTCTTTGGAGACCAGATCATGTCCAAGCAATGCTTCGTCACGGTAAATGGCAGCCGCGCTACCAAAGGATATGTTCATTTGGTGGAAGAACCTAAGAGCAATGAACTGTTCGCAGATGTCGGCAAAGTAGCTAATCAAAAAGCAGTGGAAGACTTGGTTGAGGTAAGAATAGATGAAAAGAACCCGGATAAGTTCTTTTTGCTCGGATCGTCGTTGTCCAGCACTGAGAGATTAGAGGTCTTGGAATTCTTGACCTCTAACATTGAAGTGTTCGCCTGGACACCATATGACATGCCAAGCATTGATCCAAGCTTCATCTGTCACCAACTCAATGTCCACCCATCTACCAGACCAATCATTCAGCGCATTCGCAGATCGGCACTCCACCACGCCGAGATAGTGGTGGAAGAAGTGGGGAACCTGCTGGAAGCAGGGGCAATCAGAGAGGTGCACTATCCCAGATGGATTTCCAACACAGTTGTGGTACCTAAGAAGAATGGCAAATGGCGTGTCTGCGTTAACTATAAAACAGTCAATAAAGCATGCCCAAAAGACAGCTTCCCCCTACCACGGATAGATCAACTGGTAGACCTAACGGCGGGGCACAACCGACTTAGCTTTCTGGATGCATATAGAAGCTACCATCAGATCGCCATGTATGAACCGGACCAGGAAGTCACGTATTCACAACACCAAGAGGATTATACTGTTACAAGGTCATGCCCTTTGGCCTAAAGAACGCAGGGGCGACATTCCAGCGGATGGTCGCCAAGATGTTCGAACCATTGTTAGGCAGAACAATGGAGGCTTACATCGACGACATGGTGGTCAAGAGCAAGGATGAGAATGACCACCTCAAGGACCTAGGTGAGATGTTTGAGATCTTGAAGAAGCACAAGTTGCGCCTCAACGCGTCTAAATGTGCATTCAGAGTAGGATCTGGCAAATTCCTAGGCTTCTTGGTGACCAACCGGGGTATTGAGGCAGACCCCTCTCAGATAAAGGTAATTCAGGATCTGGAGAGGCCAAATTCAGTAAAGGAAGTGCAGCATCTCACCGGCATAGTAGCTGCGCTCAATCGGTTCATAAGCCGGTCATCAGACAGACTACGACCATTTTTCCATGCTCTAAAAGCCAAGTTTGAGTGGGACGACGAATACGACCGCGCTCTGGAAAGCTTGAAAGAATACATGTCTTCTCCACCACTACTTGTGACCCCAATACCTGGAGAAGAACTCTTCATGTACCTGGCAGTCTCATAGCACGCAATTAGCGCAGTGTTGGTCCGTGCGGAAGGAATCCAACATCTGCCCATCTTTTATGTCAGCAAGACACTACTAGGAGCTGAAACAAGGTACTTGCCACTGGAAAAACTGGCTTTGGCCTTGATGATGGTCTCGAGAAAGTTGTCGCACTACTTTCACGCCCACACCATAGTCGTCCTCACGGCTTTTCCATTAAAAGCTTTGTTTGAAAGGGCGAATTTCTCTAGGCGAATCTTGAAGTGGGCAGTAGAATTGGGACAATTCGATATCAAGTTCCAACCCAGAACCGCGATAAAGGCTCAAGCTTTGGCAGACTTTGTCGCAGAATTCACACCAGGAAGTCATCATATCTGCCCAATCAACCTGACTGAAACAACCAAACTAGGGATGGAAGTTGACGTCGGAATAACGCAACCCCTAGCACAGGTTACCCAGTCAGGTCCCATGGCAGACCAGAGCAAAGAAAGTAAGGAAGAAGCGAACCATACTACACCAAGCCAAGGCTCACCAACTAATAAAGACTTGGTACAATCAGATAACAAGGGGCAGACAACAAGCATGGACCTTGAAGAAGACACCAGCAACATTCTTGACCCCAAGGCATCTTCTGATCCCTCCACTTGCTGGAAGTTGTTCGTCAGAGAGATGTGGAAGCTCTTCGTGGATGGCGCATCCAACCGGCATGGAGCAGGGCTTGGCATAGTCTTCATCTCTCTAGACAGCCTAGTAGTGGAGCAAGCAGTCAACCTTGGCTTCCCAGCATCAAACAATGAAGCGGAGTATGAAGCGCTTCTTGCAGGCCTCAAATCAGCATTCTACATGAAGGCCACCGAGCTAATGGTCTACAGCGACTCACAGCTGGTGGTGAACCAAATTTCAGGCAACTATGAAGCAAAGAATGACAGAATGGCTAAGTACCAAGAGTTGGTCAGAACAGAGATCAAGAAGTTTGAAGTGGTAAGGATAGAACAGATCGGCAGGGAAGAAAACAGCAGAGCAGACGAACTAGCAGGCTTCACCTCAATGGCAGATACATCCATCTCTCATCCGTTGCTGATCGACTACCTGCCAAGACCAAGCATTGAAGACCCCGAAGCAGAAGAGGTATGTTGCGCTGAGCTAGGCCCTTCTTGGATGGATCCCATCATACTGTTCTTAAAAGATGGCACCTTACCGGAAGACAAGAAAGAGGCCAACAGAATAAGAGCAAAGTCGCAACAATTTTGGCTCTCCCCATCTTTGGCATTGTACAAAAAATCATTCTCAGGACCCTACCTGAAGTGTGTCCACTCCAACAAAGTGGAATCATTCTTGTTCGAGATACACGAGGGCGTATGCGGAAGCCATCAAGGAGGAAGATCATTAGCATATAGAGCAATTTCGCAAGGATATTGGTGGCCATACATGCAAGCAGATTCAGAGAAGTATGTCAAAAAGTGCAAAAAGTGTCAAAAGTTCGCACACCAAATATACCAACCTGCCAGAGAACTTCTACCTCTAACTAGCCCATGGCCCTTTGCAATGTGGGGCTTGGACATAGTAGGACCACTTCCAACAGCACCCGGCAACAAGAAGTTCTTTCTCGCAGCAACAGACTACTTCACAAATTGGGTGGAGGCAGAAGCATTGGCATCAATCAAGGAAAAAGACGTGAAGAAGTTTGTTTGGCAGAACATCATCACTCGGTTTGGTATACCAAAAGCCCTAATATCAGACAACGACACTCAATTCGACGGGAGAATCTTTAGAGGCTTTTGTGAAGAATACAAGATAGAGTTCTACAATTCTACACCGGCATATCCCCAAGCGAATGGTCAGGCGGAAGCATCAAATAAGGTCGTCTTGGATGGATTGAAGAAAATGTTAGAGAAAGCAAAAGGTAAGTGGGCAGAAGAACTCCCTCATGTTTTATGGGCTTACCGCACCACACATCGGCGATCGATAGGAGAAACACCATTCTCCTTAGCTTATGGCATGGAGGCAGTAATCCCACTAGAAGTTGGCCTCCCCACAATTCGAAGCGAAAATTTTGATCTAGACTTAAATGGCGAAGCCATAGCATTGGAGCTCGACCTCACAGAAGAAAGAAGAGACAGAGCATTAGTTCACATTGCCTCCTACCAACAAGAATTGTCCAGAAAATATAACAAGACAGTACATCCAAGGCAATTCAAAATCGGAGATTGGATACTGCGCAAAGTGATGGGAAGCACCTTGGTACCGGGAGATGGCAAGTTAGGGCCCAATTGGGAAGGTCCTTACAAAGTGGTTGGATTAGCAGGCAAAGGGGCATACCACTTAGAGGATGAGGACGGCAAAGCAATTCCTAGGCCATGAAATACTGCCAATCTCAAGTTATTTTATTTTTAGCTTTTTCTTTTAAGTATGTGTAATTTTTTCCTTTCTCAATAAAACAAGTAGATTCTTTTCAGCATAGTTGTCTTCTGTAAAAGATAGTTTTAGTGAGTTAGGAACATTGTAAACATAGTTAGCCGGATTAAACCAACACCCCTCCTAAGCCCAGGATAAGGATCCAGGCTGCAGGACGTTTGGTCGGAATAACCAAACATTTTATTCTAAGTTGGCTGAAAAAACCAACTTAGAGGTTGGCTGGATTAAACCAACTCTTGGTACTCTTCAGCCGAAGTAAGGATATCGACTAAAGAGTGGTTGGCTAGATTAAACCAACACCCTTCCTAAGCCCAGGATAAGGATCCAGGCTGCAGGGCGTTTTGGTCAGAATAACTAAACATTTTATTCTAAGTTGGCTGGAATAACCAACTTAGAGGTTGGCTGGATTAAACCAACACCCTTCATAAGCCCAGGATAAGGATCCAGGCTGCAGGACATTTGGTCGGAATAACCAAACATTTTATTCTAAGTTGGCTGAAAAAACCAACTCAGAGGTTGGCTGGATTAAACCAACACCCTTCCTAAGCCCAGGATAAGGATCCAAGCTGTAGGACGTTTGGTTGGAATAACCAAACATTTTATTCTAAGTTGGCTAAAAAAACCAACGTATTAAACCAACTCTTGATACTCTTCAGCCGAAGTGAGAATATCGGCTAAAGAGTGGTTGGCTGGATAAACCAACTCTTGATACTCTTCAGCCGGAGTAAGGATACCGGCTAAAGAGTGGTTGGCTAGTATGCCCAGTCAGATTGCTAAGTTAAAGACCGGAATGAATTACCTCAGTAGAAGAATGTTGTGTTTCATTCAAATTACAGTAAGCAAAGCAAGTTCAAGCATAGTGATCAACCGAAATAAAGTATTGAAACAAAGAAAGTTGAAAGGTTCTTCATCCAAATTTCAAAAGTACAGAAAGAAAAGAGATTCATTCAAAGAAAACAAGTTCAAAAGCAAGGAAAAGGCACAATAGTTGGGGACTCAGCCCGGTTACAAACTTGTGACCAAAAGACAGAGAAATACAAAATCAGTTGAATAAATCATCCAGATCAGCATCCAACTCAACTCTGAGTCCGGTCTCAGCAGGAGGTTCGGTTGTGGACAGAACTTCTTGGTTGGGCTCGGTTGAAACAAGCTCCTCTTGGTTTGGCTCAGCTGGAGGCACCACAATAGTTGCATCAAGTGCTAGAGGATTGGAGATCACAGGAACCGGAGAGATAGATTGGCGACCGGGCTGGGAGTTGTCTTCAGGAGCAGAGTCTTCATCATCATCTGAACCTTCAAGAAATTGTTTCTGAAGGGTAGCAGTGTACTCCGCAAGTGAGCTCGGCATGAAGTAAGAAGGAGGATTGTATACCTCGATCTCAGGTCCATGGCCGAGCTACACTACGGCCCCCCTCCAGCCGCACTTAAAGAACAGGTCTTTTACAGCTTCACACTGTTTGGTATAAAGGGCTTCACCTTCCTTGAAACCCTTGAGCTCAGCGTCATTTGCTCTCTTTTTCAACGTCTCTATCTCGGCGTTCTTCTTTCCTTCAAGTTTAGCTAGCTCGCGCATGTATTTATCTTTTAGCACGGCTGCAGCCTTCTGTTTTTCTGCTTCGACCGAGCTTACCAGTCCGGACAGATGGCCGTTCTCAGATTGTAGCTTGGCCATCTGCTTTCTGGCATCCTCTAGCTCGGCTGTTTTCTCGGTTACTTCGGCCATGGCTTGCCTTGCCGTTTTACGAAGCTCCAGGACACGCTTATGAATAACATGGTTCTTTTGCAAGGCCTGAAAAAGAATGGAAAGAAACTAATGACAAAACCGAGCAGAAAGTTGGAAGAATTAGAAAGACAAGAAGAGTTACTTACTAGGATCATTGATTTCGTTGCCGACCGGATAGCCTTGAGCTCGGTCAAATGGTTGTGATGCTCCATATCAGGGGGCAGACATACACTCTTAGCCAGATTGAAGGCTAGCATATGGTCTTTGTCAGCCACCACTGAGTCAGTGTCCTGAACAGCTCGGTTCTGGAAAGTGACTTTGGGAGCCCACTTGGAGGAGCTAGCTTGGTCGGAACGCTCCGATTGCGGGCTCGGTGGAGGGCTGGGTGGAAGAATGGTCTCATCTTCGTCGACGAGGCATTGCTTGGTTTGGGTAGTCCGGGTACGCTTGATCGCCCGAGATGTCGAAGGTTGTTGAGATGGAAGAGCTACCACAGTCTTAGTGGATTGACCGGTTTGAGGTACCTGGGCTGGGTGTGTTTCGGTTAGCAGGGCCCTTAGTCTGTTCCTCTTTGCCATCTCTTGTTCAGCTGTAGTTCGGACCAAGTTGATTTGAGGCAAGGATGGATCCGGTTCAGGAGAGGTTTCTAGCAAGAAGTCTGTTACTCTGGCTTTGCGACGGCTGCTGTATCTGTACGTCGGTTCAAAATTCAGTAGCTTGGCCCAACTTCTTTCGGGGTATCGTAGTGCGGCGCGAAGTGTGTCCAAGTTGGGATAGTTGTACAGTGACTTGAGGTGCGCCGAATCTACATAAAGAAGGCCACTGTCAGTTCGGTTCAGAAAGAGGAAACCGAAATAAAGAGAAGTATGCAAAGAAGCCAAAGTAATTATACCAGGGGTTCCTTTATTCTAGTTTATTCTACGACCAGGGATCTGGGCTTGGTGATCTTCAAAGTTCCTAGAAACCCAGAAAAAATCATCATCGTTCAAGTCTTTATCCGGTGTGTCCTTTATTATTTTCTCTCGGCGGCAACGTATTCTTAGATAATAGACCCAGCCATCTTCTTTTGATCCGATGGAGTATTGATGGAAGAGTTCGGCTAAGCCGAGGTTAATGCCAGCTCGGCGGTTTAGCTCGGCTATGCCATTTATTATTCGGTATGAATTTGTGGAAAGCTGGGTGGGACATATCCTAGTTTGCCTAAGGAATTCACAAAGTAAAGGCTATACAGGGAATCTTAGTCCGGTTTCTATAATGGACAAAAGGGTAAAAGGTACAAAACCATGATTTCTCCATGGTGTGACATCTTGCTTAGCTAAGGTGAGGTGGACGTCGTCAGGAATGTTATACTCCCTTTGGAATTCGGCCAAACCACCAGGTGTCTCTACTAAAAACCTATATTTACCCATTTACTCTTAAGTTATGTATAAGTTAAACTCGAGTGCTAGCTCGGTCGAAGACTTGTGCTGAGTAGCTCGGTTGAGCGCTCAAAGGAGTGCCTGGGCAACCTAAGTCTGCAAAGTGAAAAACAAAAGGTGTTAAGCACAAACCGTTGGACCGTGCTAAAAAGAAATAAAGGCAAGACAAGAGAGGTCCTAGCTTGGCTATGTGAGATGCTACGGGTCTTATCTCGATTTCAGTAGGGTGTTGAATAGCTCGGTTTTTAGCAAGGGATTTGTTAGTCCGGTTGAGCCTCCAGGGGCAGCATTCTTAGTTCGGTTTGAACTAAGAATGTTGGTTTAGCCCCAAGTTATAGCTCGGTCATGGTCGAGGCTTTCAAGCACACTATTGTATATACCTAGTACGGTTCAATAGCTCGGCTAAATTGAGTGAAAAGCTGGTTTGGCTTATTACGACTACAAGTATAGCATGAAAAGTTAGTTCGGTTGAGCAGTCTGGCTAGACTGACATCAACTACAAACAACTTCATATTTCGGTTGGTGTTTAATTTTGGATCAACTACAGTGTTCTACAGATTGCTTAGTGAAATTCAAGTGGTTCTTATAAGGTTTTTCCAAAAAAACGCAAGCAAATGGAGATAACGTGTTTTGCAAAAACACAAGCATATGCTGTAAATTGTGAAAAGTAGGTGCAAAAACAACGAAAACAAGGCAGATTTGAGTAGCTTACCAAGTAAAGAGGAAGAAACTAAAGATGAGCGAAAACGGCAGCACAATCACGAAGCTTCCTCAAGTTGCCAAATGAAGAACAAAGGAACTCAGAAGGAGGAGAGAGAAGGGAGATGAATAGTGTCGAAATGATTCAAAAGAATGAAAGGGTTGGTTTTGTTGAAAGAACCCAAAATTTGGACGGGACTATTCAAAAAACACGAAGTACGAAGATGGCGTGACAGCTACCTTCAGCCAATCAGAATGGGCCACGTGTCGTGGGAATCAGAAGCGATTCAGTTGCTGTGATTGAAGAGACGTTTAGACCGGACAGGTACAGCCCGGTATAAATTTAGCTCGGCTGGAAAGGCTAAAGAGTTTTAGCTCGGCTGGAAAGGCTTAAGGGTTCAGCTCGATCGTAGGACTAAAGTTGTTAGCTCGGCTGAGAGACAAGTAATCCCTATCATGCTGTGCAGATGGAATTAAGGAGCAATTGAAAGGGTAATTTATGTAAAAATTGGGCCGAGCTGGACAATAGGCGGTTATGGGCCACAATACGATGGGCTGAGTAAAGAGGGCTTTGAAGTTAGTCCGGTCCCAGAAGGCCCAATAGTTAGTCCGGTCCCAGAGAGCCTTTTGTTATCTCGGTTCGAAGGAGACTTGTAGTTAGACCGGTCTGAAGAAGCTTTGAAGTTAGTCCGATCACCATACTTAGAGTTAGCCCGGCCACGGCGTATTGTGGTTAGCCCGGTCAAAACCTTGCTGTTTGTTAGCTCGGTCTAATTACACCATGGTTTGTACATTAGAAAACCGAGGTAAAGAGCAGTGAAAGGAAGAACCGAACTAACGATAGTTCGGTCTATTCTGCGGCTCAGCATAACCATTCTTACTTCGGTCATATTAGAGTCCGACCATGGTAAAACCATCTCACTTGGTTTAAGCAGTGAGGGGGGTGTTGAAAGATAAGCATTATCTTTCAGGAATATGGCTCCTAGGAGGACTCTACATGGAGGAGTAAAAGTCCAACTAGGATTGTGCCACACGGAACCTATAAAAGCTCACAAATATCACCTATGGAGAGGTAACACAACTTTGATTCCCAAATACACAGAGCTTTTTATCTATTTGTCTATTTTGCTGACTTAGGCATCGGAGAGGTATCCGGCACACACCCGCCGGCTAGCTCACGTTTGTGTTTTCAGGGAGTAAAGCGACGACGTACGGAGGAGCGCATACTTGATCAACAAGATTATACGAGAAGGTTTATTCTTTCCCGTACAAAAAGGTATGTGAAATATAAATAAAATATACCTAGATTTCGTATACTTTCATTTTCTCTTTCTAAATCCTTTCCCAAATCCCCCAACCAAACACAACATTAGGAATAAAGTGGAAAAAACTTGAAACATGAAAGACCAAAATAGGAAAAAATAAATTTTAAAGTCTAAAGTGGAAAAGTGACCAACCATAAAAGGGCAAAGTGTAATTTACCCATAAATTTACACGATATATTATACTTTGCCCTTGGTAAATTACACTTTGCCCTTTTTATGTTTGGTCATTTTTTTACCTTGATTTTATTTTATTTTTTTCTACTTTGGCCATTTTTTTTTATATTCAAAATTTAATTTTACTCCTCTTTAAAGAAAATTTCTGAAATATTTAAATTTTGAATACTGCTTTTTGGTGCATAATATTTTTGTAAATATAAATAGACTTGTAAAAAATATATTAAAATGTGTAAAAGTGTATTAATTAAAATATATAAAAATATTTTAGTATGTTTAAAAATTGTAATGAGATTCTCATTTTTTGACACATTTTTTCTTGTCAAAAATTTGTTAAATTGTCATTAACATGACCCTAATTTTCAATACAAGAAAAAAAGGAAAAAAAAAAATTTGAATATAAAAGGAGACAAGGTAAAAAAAGTGGAAAATTTACCTATTAATCTCATCCTGAGGAATGGTGATCTATTTAGTCCCAATGATTTTCTTATAGACCAATTAGTTACATTGATTGTGGAAAGGTAAATTTATATATTATTTAGAAATTAGATTTACGGTTATACCCTTATTTCTATTATGTTTCTTTTTTTTGCTTTTATTTTATTTTCTTTCTTTTATGCTAGAAAGGTAAGATATACAACTTATAAGAATCAAATTTGAGATGAATTTTTATATGAAAATCTTTTTATGTGGAATGACTTAAAATGTGAGATTCTTCAAACATTTCAAAACTAATATAAAAATGATTTGAAATATGGAATTTTTCAAATATTTCAAAAAGATATGAGATTTTTCAAACATTTCAAAAGGAGCACAAAACTTCGCAAATGTATAATTTTAAACTGTAACACTCCAATTAACACTCAAAAGTAACACTCCAAAAAAACTCCTTAGTGTAACACTCCAATATAACATACAAAAAAATTACTTAATGTACTTTGCTCAAACATAACACTCTAATGTAACCCTCCAAAAAAATGATGTGCGATTCTTCAAATCATTCCAAAAGAATGTGAGATTCTTCAAATCATTTCAAAAGGAGTACAAAAATTCCTTAATAAGCTTTGGGTAAATGTATAATTTCAAACTGTGAGTGTTACGTTTGGGAAAAGTACACTAAGAAGTTTTTTTTAGTGTTTTTGTGTGTGTTACATTGGAGTGTTACGTTTGGGATTACATTGATTGAAGTGTCACGTTTAAAAAAAATCCATTAAGAATTATTTATTTATTTATTTATTTATTTTTTACATTGGAGTGTTACATTTGTAAAAAATATACTAGGAGTTTTTTTTAGAGTGTTATATTGTTACGTTTGAGAAAAGTATACTAAGAAATTTTTTAGTATGTTACATTAGAGTGTTACGTTATTGGAGTGATATATTTTTGTTCATATTTGTTCCAGAATGAGAGAAAATCCAAAACGTCTATAGTGCGGATTACCCAAATGTGTAATTTTATATTTCAAGAAATTCACTTTTATCTCTAAAAAATTAAACTCAAACATGTAAGTGACTACCCTTATGTGTAATTTCTATTTTAATGAGACTTTTGGGTTTATTAGAAGAAAAAAAAGAAAAGAAAGGAGAACTAAACTGTTCATAAGAGCACATTTTAAGATTTATTGGTGCTTCACCCATAAAAAAATGGCCAAAGTAAAAAAATAAATAAAATAAAAATGGTCAAAGTAAAAAAATCGCCAAACATAAAAGGGACAAAGTATAATTTACCATGTAGATTTATCATTGATGGGAAAAAAATTCTGAATATAAAAGGAGCCAAAGTAGAAAAAGGTCAAAGTAAAAAATTAAAAATAAACTTAAGGGTCAAAGTGAAAAAATAGCCAAATATAAAATGAACAAAATATATAGATTTATCATTGATGTAAATCTCATTCATTTTAAATTAATTTTCTTACACATTGTATTGGTGTTGTTCTAATACTATTCTATTAAAAATATAAAATACATATATGATTAAATATAAATTAAGAAATAAGAGCAACAAGAAGTTCAAAAGTTTGGAAATGTGCATGCACAATACCCTCTTTTAACTATGTCATAAAAAACAAAACAAAACAACCGGTATCATTTTCGTAGCACAACACCATTACTGTACTACAGGCATCCGTGTCCATTTTACCAGTACTCCCAAAAAAAATTGGCGTCCCATATGTCTATTTTTTGTAGTGATTGGTTATTTGGTTATACCTTGTTATGTTATTAATTAGTATTTAATTTGACTTATTGTTAGGTTGCTTATGACAAAAACAATTTTTGGTTATGTGGCAAGGGATTTGGGTACTTCCTTATGGAGTGTCGTTCCAAGCATCTTTCGATAATCTGAACCATTCATATTATAGGGTTCGTCAAGTAGATCATCCATGAAAAAAAATCAAGTTGATTGGATATCTGCAGCCCTATAACAAAGCACATTTGTTTTTATAAAAACTAACGGTTAAAATAACTTTCATAAATTTTTAAAAATAATTAAGACTTAATCATAGGGTTACGAATATTTGATTAACTTGATTTTTCATTTGAATAATATTCTTAACGAACTCTACAATATAAACGGTTCAGATTATCGAAAAATACTCGGGACAATCTCCCACAAAGGGGCATAGCAGGCTGCTGTGCTTTGAAGGCAACACACCACCCCTAGGTCCGGCCGCAAGTGATATATGATTATTCCATGTTAATTATGACTTAGTTATGATTTATTATGCAATAATGTGCAATCATGATCTATTGTGGTTCTTTTATTTATAACCAATGGTTGAAATTCACAAAATTATCAAAATAACAAAATGTCATAACTTATATAGGAGACTTTTAAAATAGGTAGAACTCATAAAATTTTAATAAAATATTTAGGTGATATATAACACTCTCAATTTGAAAATTGAAAATTTGAGCATTACTTTTACCATGTAAGGTAGATGATGTTACTAATTACCTGCAGATGCTTTCTCTGCAAACAGTTTCCAACTCTCATCTTCAGTTAAATGCCTCAGATTATGCTGTTGATCAGCGTACAAAGCTACTTCTTCTATGCGAGTAGTTAGCAGTATTTTGCTACCTGTATCTTTTTTATTCGGGAAGGCCGGACTCAAAATTTCCCAATCTTGAGCCTTCCAAATGTCATCGATAACCACCAAACATTTCTTCTGACTTTGGAATTGAAAAAGTTCTGCAACTAGCTCACCATGATTCATTATTTTGATTTTTTTCCTCTCATCGAGGGACGGAGAGGTAAGCCCGATTAGAATATCTTCTAAAACTTCTCTAGTATTGCATTGTTGAGATATAAAAGTCCAAGCAAAAGAATCAAAATGACGCCTGACATCACTTTGATTGTAAACTTTCTTAGCAAGGGTGGTCTTGCCAAGACCGCCCATCCCCCAAATCGAAACAACTCGACACTGTCTCTCTTCCTTCACCAGATGTTCCGCTATTGTTTTTAAGTCATCATCTAAGCCAACAATATCCTCCTCCACGATATGAGGATAAGACTGCCTTAACAGTCGTTGCTTCTCAGAACTTGAACTTTTTCCTTCACGTATTGCACTTACGCCATAAGTCTCTAAACTTGTCCTGATGCTAGCGATCTTGGTTTTAATAGACTTGATCTCCACGACCTTATGGATGGATGTACTATTCTTGAAGACACAAGAATACCTCATGAGGACATTGAGGATACCTGTACATGTTTCTCTTTTGAATGCAACTTTGATAATGAACTTGTCAATTACATCGTCAGCATCATAAGCAGCTTCTCTGATCTCGGCAACCCAGTTGTGGACTTTCTTGTCTCCTTCTTGCTTTACAGCTGCATCTTTCAAAAAGCATTGCATTCGGTTCAACTCCATTTGCATTTCCTCAACTTGGCCGCTAACCCCACGCAAGAAATTCGCTTCTTGGATAAGCACCTCTCCCAGCCTTTTTACCACAAAGGATACGAAAGGCCCCGCTATAGTTTCTGCCATACTCGCCGAAGTCTTCTTTTTCTTTCACTAATTCAACAAGGAACAAAAAATAACGAAAGAAAGCAACAACAGAGCTTTGATAGTAGCTAGCTCCTCCATGCCTAACCAGAAAAGTAATTTTTATAGCAAAGAGGGCCAGCTACCACACTAGTGGTATGAATAATGGCCTCAAAGCCTATCTATAGTCTGGGTTTTTGGCTACACCTATGTTAGGAAATATAAAATAAAATTCCCCTAATCCGAGTCTGACCCGGCCGATTTGAACCTACAAATCTCTCCCAAGCTAGCCTTAAAATCTTACTAGTACAACCTCGAACTCGCCCAACATAATCATATATTAAATAATGATAATATTTTTAAACTAAAAAAAAAAAATTTGTTATTGAGTTAGAATAAAATATTAATATTTATACATCTTAAATATTAACTTAAATAAATATATTTTTCATTTTAAGTATATCCTTCTATTTAAAAAAATTAAATTTAGTAAATTATATATATACACATATTAATATGTATGTATGTACATAATATAAATTAAGGAGACACTATGGTAACATCCCATCAGAGGGTGTGTACCATATACACCTTATAACTAAAAAAAATAATATAACTTCATACTTTTTAGTTATAACTAAAAAAAGAGAAAAAAAATGTTATAACTAAATACAACATGAATATGTGGTATAGCTAAAAATCTCATAAGTCATAACTAAAATAATACTAAAATAATGTCATAATTATAAAAAAAAAATTAGTTATAACTAAATAAAAAAAATCATAAATGCATATAATATACCCTTTTCAAAGATGTATATATTAAAATTTCCCTATATAGTAATAATCAGGCCTAGGACGTGCAGCAGGAAACATTTCCAAATCCAACCCATTTAAGAAACTGTGTGAGTGATTTTTTGATCACACTGCCTATCTTAGTGATTCAGCTGTAGAACACAAGCAGAATAGATGGCACAAATAACGACACAAAGAATTTAACGTGGTTCGGCAAAAGTGCCTACGTCCACGGGAGGCCGAGGTAATTCACTATGAACAATAATAAGAATTACAATTTACCCTCTGTAACTCTCTTTCTCTCCAAGTTTGTAATTGTAAATGTTACAATTAACTTGCTGTCTCTCAATGTGTCTCAGTGTCTTTTTTTTTGTCAAGTCCCCCCCGCCTCATTCGTTGTTCTCCATCTCTATATAAACACTAGAATAGAGTTGGAGTGGTTACCAGCTTTTGAGCTGGCTTGCCAGCCCACTAGTGCACTTTTGGCAGCTTTCCAGGTAAAGGCTGTTTATGGCTTCACATGGCCTCTAATGGCCTCATGGCCAACTCACATGGCCTCAAGGCTATGTAGTTGGTGAAGTGTTGGCCTCATGACTGGACATCCACCAAACCAAGATAATATTATATAATAGTAACCTCGGCTTTAATCTTCTGCGGGTAGCTCGGTCTTTGTACGTTATGCCGAGGTTGTAAGCCTTTATCCCGAATTAAGATGTCTTCGGAAATCACCTCGGCATTTACTAGAGTACCTTGGCAAAACTTTACTGTGATACTTTGCCACGTGTTGATACTCAGAAATATAACCCCACAACTGCCCCCTAAGTTCTATTACCTCGGCATTCTGAGGTGATGGAACTTACACTGAACTTTCTTTCTCGTACATCGACTTAAAAAACTTATAGCCGAGATCATTCATTTCAGGCCGATATGTCTTCTTCAAATTCAGATCAATTCCCTTACGCGCATGAGCTGTCATGCACCGTTTTTCAACCGTTCCTCTGCCGCGTTCTACTCTCATTGGTCCGTGCTGGTGACGCGACTGTAGGCTGTCGTTTCTCTGCCTGCGCCGTCTGACGCGTGCGTTGCCCTAGGCGTAATTATTGCTGTGTTTTGCCGCCGTTTCAATTTTTGACAATCAATTGCCTCTCCCTTTCCTTTCACTTTTGCATTTCGAATCTCTTTGCTTCCTCTCTCTCTAAAGCTTTTTCTTCTCCAAATCTGCCATTGTTCCTTGCGTTAAACTCTGCTACTGCCTTCATCTGCCATTTCTGCGAAGCTCTCGCCACTGTTGCCTCCGTCGTCTAACCTCGGCGAAGCTCATTCCGGCGTTTACCTTTTCTGGTAAGCATCTGGCTTTTCTCCTCCAGCTCTTGATTTATTCCTGAAACTCCTCGCCATTGTTGTTCTGTTTTTCTTTTTTGACCTGTGAATCATTCACCTATGTATTATTTTCCGGTTTTTGCACATGTTATGAACACTCGCACTGTTGCACCTCTTGTTCTTGGTCTTCCTCCCTTTCTGTTCTTGACTCTGAGACTTCGTTTTTGCTTTTCTGTTTTCCAGATTTCCGCCTTCCATACTCGTTCTTCGTAGATTTAGGTTTGGGATTTGCTGTAGAACCATCAATCCTTAGGAAAAATTGAAACAATTTGTACCTAGGTTTAAGTCGAGGTCCTTAGAACCCTGTAGATCTCCTTCTTTCTGTTATCCAACTCTTTTATATCAAGACCATGGGTGTGTGGAGAGATAGAGTGAATACCCCAACCAAATTAGAATTTTTTAGGCAAGAGTTCTCCATCCCAGTGAACGTCCAACTCAGACTAGCTGGGGAGAAGGACTCTATTATGCCTGATGAAGATAAATGCCTTTCCCTGTAGTTGCCTTCGTCCAGTGTGGGCTTCGGTTCCCTTTAGATCCCCTCTTCGCGAAGTCCTTCATTACTACACCCTCAACCCCATGCAGCTTACCATCAATGCCTATAGAACACTCAATGGTATAATAGCTTTAGCTCGGCGGGAGAGTGTTAGGATCACTCTTGCCGATATCCAATTCTGCTACACCATGTGTGCCCTCAACCTTAAGGAAAAAGGTTATGTATATTACCTCAAACCGAGGTCCACCGCATTTAAGATCGTTGCCGACCTTCCAGACTCCAATAAAGGGGCTGGAGATGATTACCTGATCGCTTCTGGAAACTGGGAATTTGGCCCAGATGAAGAAGTTCACCTCTTCCCTCTACCTCGAACGGTCAAGGAGGGCAAGGGTAAGATCCCTGTGTTAATCTGCTTAACTGCTGCTTTCTTCAATTTTTCCAAAAATTTTATCTGTTTCTGATGTTGTGTTTCCTTTTGCAGACGTTCGCAAGCCTCCCAAGGACTTCCGCCAGTCCTACTATCCTGGGAAAGGTTTGAAGAAACTCTTGGACCTTCCTCTTCAGCAACGAAAAGCTCCATTGTTGTTGAATTTCATCCCAACATACACATCCAAATTGGCCGACGTTCCGAAGAAGAAGAAGAAGAGCGCCTCTCCGTCAACTGCTTCCACAGAACAGGCTGCCTCCACATCTGAGCCAGCCGATCATCCTTCAACCTCGGCTCCAAATTTGATACCGGTGACAGAGAAGAAACGCCGACGAAGACTTGTTAAAACAGCCGAGATGGAACGACCAAAGAAAGTGGTGTTGGACCTTCTGGCCGATCTTCCTGACGATATGGATGATGCACCATCCCTAACAGTGCCTCCGCCAAAGCCCAAAAGAGTCAAGAAGGCCCAACCAAAGGCCAAGGCGACTGAAGCTGATGCCGAAGCTGAAGATGCCCTGCCAATCTCCCAACTAGCCGAAAGCAGGAAGACCACTTCTGTTCCTGCCAAAAGACCTGCTGATGCCCAGCCATCAGGGTCTACTCAGCAAAAAAGGCCGAGGCCATCATCTGCCACAACTTCGGGGTCCAGGGTTCCCAAAGTGCCCTGGGAGCCCAAAATTACACTTGAAAACAGGCCAGTCTACGCCAATGAAAGTGCCGACGACGTGAAGATCGGTGTGGCACTTAGTACTGCGGTTCTTCTCGAAGGCGACCTTGAGCGCAATGCCAAGATGAGCGCATATGAGAATTATGCCTTTATGCTGCAGCGTTCTGTCCAAGTAAGTCTTTAAATTTGATAACTTGTCTTCTTGCCACTTTCTTTAAACTTAAAAAGTTTTGCAATATTTTGTAATAATTTCTGCCTTTTTTCCTTTCAGGCCATTCAACACGCCCACTCTCTCTCCATGCAGGCTTTTGAAACAAGGGAAGAATTATCTGACTTGAAGAAGGAGTTCTCTGCCCTTCAGAAGATCCATAAAAGGGATCAGTTAAAGATGAAAAGCTGGAGGATCAGGCCGAGGCGGCCACAAAGGCCCAGCAGATAGCTCAACAAAAAGCTGAGGCTGCTGAAGACATCAGGAAGGTCGCCGAAGCCGAGAAAAAAGAGGCCGAGGCTAAAAAAGCCCAAGCCGAGAAAGAACTTCACGAGGCGCTGGCCACCAAGGACACCGACATCAAGGCTGCAGATGCAAAGGGCTACAATCAGGGTATGGCCGACGTCGCGGAAGATTATAAGCTTCAGGTCAAGCAAGCATGCAACAAGGGATTTTCCCTAGGTTGGAACGCTTTGGCCAAACAGCTTAATCTTCCTGCCGACTCGCCCTGGCGCAAGACTAAAGCCATTCGTCTTCCTTGTCCTCTTCCTCCACCTTCAACTCAAGTTGAAGAAGAAGCTGATTCTGAAGCCGAGGCTAAAGATGAAGATGAAGATGAAGCCTTGGTCAGGAAATCCAAGGATGCCGTTGAAACCAAGTCACCTCCTCTGGGCGATCAAGTAATGGATCTAACCCAAGAGGAGGATGAGGAGGTTGAAAAGGTGCCCAAGGAAACTGGCCCAGTTCACCTATCTTCAGACCTTCTTCTGGCTGATAGAAGTGTGGAGAAGACTTTGGCCGAAATCGATGCTGAGATTGCAGCTGACAAGGATGCCGAGGTCGTAACAGAGAAGGATGCCGAGGTTGTGGCAGACAAGGATGCAGATGCTATGGTGGAAAAGGATGCCGAGATCATTCCTCCAGAGCCTTCCGACGTTCCAGCCCAATCTACTGTTAATGCTGAAGAAGTTTAAATGCCTTCTGTTTTTTCTTTTTTTTCTTTTTTTTTTTGTACTTTGTTTCTTTTCTTTGTTCTTGTTGATGTTATCTGAAAAATGTAAGCTTTGTTTTGTGGCCGATGTGCCCCTTTGTTGCTTGTGAACAATTTACTGTTGCTATGCCACATAGTGCCTTCACTAATTGCAACTGTTGTCTTCTGAATGCTCTAACCTCTGTCTTCTCTTTATTGCTTCTGGATGGTTCTATACTTAGAATGTTTTGCATGATTCTCATACTCTTCCTTCTTTGTGCAGTCTTCTCGGGGTTACATACCTCGGGTATAACACCTGCAAATTTTACTTCGGCAAGGAACTGTCCTGCAATCTTTTCATAGATTTCAACAAGTATAAAACACATACTATTCAATGTTAACACTGCACACCTTGCTCATGTTTCAACATGTGTTTAAACGATAATCTCAATCTGACCTGTCTGTAAATTGCTACAAATTTCAACAAGGGTGAACAAATACAGTAAACTTTCTCAAGTTATAAAATAGTGATCTACTTGTAAATTGCTGCAAATTTCAACAAGGGTTCAACAATATACTTAACTTTTACTTCAACCTGTAAATTGCTTCAAATTTCAACAGATGATAACACGTCGGTTCAGCTTCAACCTGTAAATTGCTGCAAATTTCAACAAGTGTTTAAACAATAATCTTAACTTTTACTTGAACCTGTAAATTGTTGCGAATTTCAACAGATGATCACATGTCGGCGTAGCTTCAACTTGTAAATTGCTACAAATTTCAACAAGTATTTAAACATCTTCTCTGGTTTATCCAACCAGCAGATTGCTATAAGTCTGTAAGCGATAACATCGGCTTCCCTTCGACTTGTAAATTGCTACAAATTTCAACAAGCGAAGAGAAACAATTATCTCGGCTTGACTCCAACTTGTAAATTGCTACAAATTTCAACAAGTGAAGCCAAGGAGCCATCTCGACTTAACTTCAACTTGTAAATTGCTACAAATTTCAACAAGCGAAGCTAAGCTTTGTAATCGGACTGACCAACTTGTAAATTGCTACAAATTTCAACAAGGGTTAATATAAACAATAAACTTTACTCAAGTTATAACAGGTGTTAAACAATTATCTACTTTGTAAATTGCCATAAATTTCAACCAGAATTAAACAATATACATGAACCTGTAAATTGATGTCGGCTGAACTTCGACTTGTAAATTGCTACAAATTTCAACAAGTATTTGAACATCTTCTTTGGCTTGACTATCTTGTGGATTGCTATATGTCGGCTAGCAGTAGCATCAGCTTCACCCCGACTTGTAAATTGCTACAAATTTCAACAAGCGAGGAGAGTGGTAACCTCAGCTTAACTTCAACTTGTAAATTGCTACAAATTTCAACAAGCGAAGCTAAGCTTTGTATTCGGTCAAACCAACTTGTAAATTGCTACAAATTTCAACAAGTGGTAGACTTTGTATTCGGCCAGACCAACTTGTAAATTGCTACAAATTTCAACAAGTGGTAGGCTTTGTATTCGGCCAGACCAACTTGTAAATTGCTACAAATTTCAACAAGTGGTAGGCTTTGTATTCGGCCAGACCAACTTGTAAATTGCTACAAATTTCAACAAGTGGTAGGCTTTGTATTCGGCCAGACCAACTTGTAAATTGCTACAAATTTCAACAAGTGGAGACCAACTTGTAAATTGCTACAAATTTCAACAAGTGGTAGGCTTTGTATCTTCTCTGCTCCTTTGCATCTTCTCTGCCCCCAATGTGAACCTGAGTTCCACTTGGGTTTTCATTTTGCATGTCTTCAAGCATCTTTATCAATCATATGACATCGGCCAAGGATAATGATTATCTTAATGATAGAAAAACTTCAAATTACAAGTGTTCCAGGGTCTTGGCAGTGCTTTGCCTTCACTGTCCTCAAGCCGATATGCTCCATTACCTAACACCGAGGTAATCCTGTAAGGCCCTTCCCAGTTTGGGCCAAGCTTGCCCTCCATGGGATCTTTCTTGTTGTCGACCACTTTTCTCAGGACTAGGTCGCCGACTTGAAAATCTCTTGGGTTGACCTTCTTGTTGTATGCTCTGGCAAGTTGTTGTTGGTACACTGCAAGCTGAATTGCAGCCTTCTCTCTTCGTTCTTCCAAAAGATCCAGATCTCGGGCTAAGAGTATATCATTAGTCCCATTTTCAACTCCCTGGGTTCGGATCCCTGGGATGCCGACCTCCAGTGGAATGACTGCTTCTGTGCCATAGGCCATGGCAAAGGGAGATTCCCCTGTTGATCTTCTCGGCGTGGTCCGATATGCCCAAAGCACGTTGGGTAATTCATCTACCCACTTCCCTTTTGCTGCTTGCAACCTCTTCTTGATTCCATCCAAAATTACTTTGTTGGAAGCTTCTGCCTGCCCATTACTTTGGGGGAAACTTGGTGTTGAAAAGTAATTTTTGATCTTGAATTTCGCACAGAAGTTCTTGATGAGCTTGCTGTCGAACTGCGTTCCGTTGTCGGCAACAATGGCTCTGGGAATGCCAAATCTGGTGATAATGTTCTTCCATATGAAATTCTTGGCGTCCACATCTCGGATTTTGGCAAGTGGTTCTGCCTCTATCCACTTTGTGAAGTAATCTGTTGCTACCAACAAGTATTTTCTCTGCCCAGTTGCTTGGGGAAGTTGGCCGACCAGATCCATGCCCCATTGGGCAAATGGCCAAGGGCTGGATACTGGATTCAGGTCGGCAGCTGGCTGATGAATCAAGGGTGCAAACCTTTGGCATGGTTCGCACTTCTTCACATATGCTTCTGCATCCTTTTGCATGTATGGCCACCAATACCCCTGGGTAATGGCCCGATGGGCTAACGATCTGCCCCTAGTGTGGCTTCCACAAATCCCTTCATGAATTTCATATAAAAAATCTTCAACTTGTAAAGGGTGTACGCACCTGAGAAGTGGTCTAGTGAAGGACCTTCTGTAGAGATGTCCGTCCGCAGTCAGGCTGAATCTTGCCGACTTCAATCTGACTTTATGTGCCTCCTTACGGTCATCTGGCAGCTTTCCTTCTTTCAGGAATGCGACAATTGCATCCATCCAGCTCGGCCCCATGTCCACACACATTGTTTCTTGCTTTGCGTTCCGTGGTTCTATGCTCAGGCCCGACATGTAGTCGATCATGATTGTTCTCGTCTTTCCAGTCTGCATGGAACTTGCCAGGTTGGCCAACGCGTCGGCGTGGCTGTTATCATCTCGGCTAACTTGAAGAAGTCGGCAGTTCTGAAATAACTCGGCCAATCTGATAACCTCTTTTGCATATGCCGACATCCTCTCGTCTCTGGCTGCAAATTCTCCTGTTGATTGGTTAACAATTAATTGTGAATCACAAAAAACTATTACCTCATCTGCTTCGGCTGCTGCTGCAAGTTTTAGTCCTGCAATTAATGCTTCGTATTCAGCTTCATTGTTTGAGGCCTTGAACCCCAAACAGATGGATTGTTCTATTATCTCTCCATCTGGGGATATCAGCAGTACTCCTGCCCCCGCTCCTTGTCGGTTTGAACTTCCATCGACAAAGAGTCTAAATGAGTCGCCGATGTAGATGCTGCAAGGTCTGAGCTTTTCCTTCCTTTGCTCTTTTGTTGTCGGCTGGGATTCTTCTTGCTTGCTTGGACCTGGTTCATCTCGGCTCAACGGAGGCCGACGTTCGATGGATTCCGGGGTGAATTCTGCCACAAAGTCGGCCAAAACTTGGCCCTTAATTGCTGTTCTGGGCCTGAATTCCAGGTCATACTGGCCTAAGGCCACTGCCCATCTTGCAATTCTTCCTGTTAAGTCTCCTTGTTGTAACAGGGATTTCAATGGATGCTCTGTTAGCACCACAATCTTGTGTGCTTGGAAGTAGTGGTTCAACTTCTTTGAGGCCATAACTAAGGCCAACATTAACTTCTCCAACGGTAAGTACCTTGTTTCAGCGCTGGCTAAGGTTTTACTTACATAATAGACAGCCTTCTGTTCTCCCTGCTCTTCTCGGGTTAGTACTGCACTTACCGCATGCTCTGACACGGCTAAGTACAAAAACAACTCTTCCTCGGGCTCAGGTGTTGAGAGGACTGGAGCCGCGATCATGTACTTTTTTAGATCGGCCAAAGCGGCCTCACATTCTTCAGTCCATAGGAAGTCTGCAGTCTTTTTTACCAGGTTGAAGAATGGTTTACACTTGTCTGAACTTCGGCTTATGAACCTGTTTAGGGCGGCGGCCCTGCCAGTGAGCATTTGAACCTGTTTTGCCGAGGTTGGGCTCTGTAGATCTAGGATGGCCTTGATCTGATCTGGGCTGGCTTCTATTCCCCTTCTTGTCACCAGGTACCCTAGAAACTTACCAGATCCAACCCCAAACGCGCACTTTGATGCGTTGAGTCGGAGCCGATATGTTTTGAGTATGTTGAATACCTCGGCTAAATCGGCGAGATGATTCTCTGGCTCCTTGGTCTTTACGACCATGTCGTCGATGTATACTTCCACTGTTTGGCCTATCTGGTGCTTGAACATTTTGGTTACCAGCCTTTGGTAGGTTGCTCCTGCGTTCTTTAGTCCAAAAGGCATCACCCTGTAACAGTACAGGCCTTTTGGGGTGATGAACGCCGTCTTCTCCTCGTCTGGTGGGTACATGACTATCTGGTGATACCCCCTGTATGCGTCCAGGAAGCTCATCCTTCCATGTCCCGATGTAGCATCCACCAGCTGGTCAATTTTTGGCAATGGGAAGCTGTCTTTGGGACAGGCTTTATTTAAGCTTGTAAAATCTACGCAAACCCTCCATTTACCGTTTTTCTTTTTTACCACCACAGTGTTTGATAGCCATGTTGGATAATTGACTTCTCGGATGGCCCTGGCTTCTAGAAGTCTGTCAACTTCTTCCTCCACTGCTTCGACGTGTATCAACGTCGGTCTTCTAGCTTGCTGTATCACAGGTTTAGCCGACCTGTCGACGTTCAATCTGTGGCATGTGACCTCGGGGTCAATGCCAGGCATTTCATAAGGTGTCCAGGCGAATACCTCTATGTTTTTTCTCAAAAAGGCCTCCAGTTCTCTTTCCTCTTTCTCGGCTAAGCTTGAGCCGAGAAGAAAAAAGCGCTCCTCATCGCCCTCCTGGACGAGAATTTTCTTTAGTGACTCCTCACTCTTCTCGGCCGGCTCCTTGCCGACATCATCCAGGATTTCCATGTCCCCATCTTCAATTTCTGCCTTGGCTGGTTCTCGAACATTGCAGGTAGCCTTCATTGCTGCCATGGAGCAATTCTTTGCCTGCAGTTGGTCTCCTCTGATTTCTTCAATCCCATGTTCTGTTGGGAAGCGCAGTAGTTGGTGCAATGTTGAGGGAACTGCCCCCACTGCATGCAACCACGGCCTGCCCATTATGATGTTGTACGGTGAAGGAGTGTCAATTACAATGAACTCGGTCCTGATCTTCTTAGTGCCTGCTTGCACTTCCAAGTTTGTGGCACCCAGTGGCCACGTCGGCGTTCCATTGAAGCCGACCATCGGGCCATTTGATTGCTCCAGGTCGTCAGGGTGAAGGCCAAGCTCTTTGTAGCATCTAACGTACATGATGTCACAAGAGCTGCCTGGATCTATCAGGATGCGTTTCACTTCGCACTCCCCAACCTGGAGGGATACTACCAAGGCATCATTATGTGGGTGCTGGACCATCTCTAGGTCGGCCTCGGTGAAGGTTATCATCGGACCTTGGCAATCTTCCGGCCGAGGTCTTTTCAGTCCGACCTGGTTCACGTACTGCAGATGTTTTACCCTTTGGGTTTCTCCCCGAATGTCGTTTGCATTCACCTAGGAATGAATCACATTTACCACCCGAGGTCTTTCTGCCCTAGGTTGCGGCGGTGGTGGTGCCGCCGCTTCGGCCTGAGGCGGTCTTGCTTGTTCTTCCCTCGTTCTGGTTTCATCGACAAGGTCTCTCAGGTGGCCCTGCCTCACTAGGTCTTCCAAGTGTGCTTTTAAGGCTCTGCAACCTTTTGTTGTATGTCCGTTTTCATTGTGATATGAACAATGTCTGTCCGAGTTTCTTCCCATAAACTCCCCGGGTTGCCTTGCCGGTGTTCTGAAATAGGGCTGGCTCCGAATTTTGCCAAGGACTTTTTGAATTGGAATTCGGAACACGGTTGTTACCGCTTGTTTGGCCCTCAGCTCTACCTCTGCCTTGCTGAATCCGTTGTTACTTCGGCTTCGCTTCGGCGAGCCGTTCCCTTGCTCTTGTTTGACCTGCTTTGTTGCCGATGTATCCTCCTCGACTCTGGCATACTTTTCGATCTTTGCCATGAGTTCTTCCATGTTCTTTGGCAATGTCTTTGCCAAAGATTTCCGTAGTGAACAATCTTCTTTCAGGCCGTTCTTGAACGACACGACCGCTATCTCCTGGTTGCATTCAGGTATTCGGTTGAACACCTCGTAGTATCTTTTTCCATAGGCCCTAAGGCCTTCATCCTTGCTGATCTTCAAAGCCATTAGAGCGTCTACCCTTAATGGCTGTAGCTTGTTTGTCACGAACCTGGCCACAACATCTCGGCCAGGCCTTCCCAAGTCTTCACACTGCCCTTTGGTAACTTGTGGAACCAATCTGATGCAATTTCCCCAAAGGACGAGGGGAACACTTTGCAGAGCAAAGGCTCATTTCCACTGTATAACGCCATTGAATTTAAAAATAGTCCGACGTGGAAGTTAGGATCTGACTTACCATCATAAATTTGAAACCTCGGCATGCTGAATCTTTTTGGTGCTTCGAATTTGTCCAATTCTACCGAGAATGGTGTCCTCGGCTTGACGTGTGAGGTTACCTCGGCTTCAGCGTTCTGTTCCCTCCTCTTGAGGTAGTTTCTCAAGTCTTCTCTACTCCTCCCCGGAGCTCGGCTATCTTTCGACTTTAGCCCCTTTGGCACACTGCTCTCGGCGTCATGGTACGCCCGTTTTGATCTTTCTCCACGGGTTGTGTCGAAGCAGAGAGCCTGCTTTTGCACGTGCCGATGTTCTCTTGGTTCCTGATCCTTTGTATTAGACGTCCTCTGGGACTTACCGACCTCCCCGGAGGACGGGTGAGAGTGCCTCTTGTTTCTGGAGCGTTATGGTGCGTCAGGAATTATTGTCCTTCCTTCATTCCGAGCTTGAACTGCTGGGATTGGCGTGTCCTGCAGTGGGTATGGTGGCTGCATGACCTTGGTTTGCATCATGAAGTTGACGACTGACTGCAGGTCTGCTAATTTGTTGGCCAAGTCCTTCACTTTCTCATCCCGTCGTATGCACCTATCCCTCCATACCTGGAGGTTATCCTCCTTGTAATATCTGCCTTGGTCTGTTTTCTTCGAAGTGTCGTCCTCCTAGACGACGTCTTTTCCCCCGTGCCCCTGGCTACGGGCTTTGTCGTTGTGGCTGCCTCCTTCAACGTCAAGGTCGATAGGCCTGCCACTCCCAGTGGGAGTGTCGCCCCCAACCTTCTCATTTTGTGCGTTACTGGCCATCTATTTGTCTTACTTTCCCACAGACGGCGCCAAATTGTGTGAGTGATTTTCTGATCACACTGCATATCTTAGTGATTCAGCTGTAGAACACAAGCAGAATAGATGGCACAAATAACGACACAAAGAATTTAACGTGGTTCGGCAAAAGTGCCTACGTCCACGGGAGGCCGAGGTAATTCACTATGAACAATAATAAGAATTACAATTTACCCTCTGTAACTCTCTTTCTCTCCAAGTTTGTAATTGTAAATGTTACAATTAACTTGCTGTCTCTCAATGTGTCTCAGTGTCTTTTTTTTTGTCAAGTCCCCCCCGCCTCATTCGTTGTTCTCCATCTCTATATAAACACTAGAATAGAGTTGGAGTGGTTACCAGCTTTTGAGCTGGCTTGCCAGCCCACTAGTGCACTTTTGGCAGCTTTCCAGGTAAAGGCTGTTTATGGCTTCACATGGCCTCTAATGGCCTCATGGCCAACTCACATGGCCTCAAGGCCAGGTAGTTGGTGAAGTGCTGGCCTCATGACTGGACATCCACCAAACCAAGATAATATTATATAATAGTAACCTCGGCTTTAATCTTCTGCGGGTAGCTCGGTCTTTGTACGTTATGCCGAGGTTGTAAGCCTTTATCCCGAATTAAGATGTCTTCGGAAATCACCTCGGCATTTACTAGAGTACCTTGGCAAAACTTTACTGTGATACTTTGCCACATGTTGATACTCAGAAATATAACCCCACAGAAACAACTTCAGAAAATGATTCTGATCCAATTTAATGAGTTTAAATATCAATCAGAAGTATTAAAATTGACAAACACATATGGGTCTACTTTATAATTCTATTTTGTTTGGCGATCAAAATCTTCAAAAAGATAAAAAGATGTTGTGTGTATCCTTTCTTATTTATTATTTTCAGCCAAAGATTAATTTAAATTCCCTCTATTTAATTATTTGTTTTTGAACGTATGTAGATCTATATTATATATATTAATTAATTAAAGTAATAATTATTCAATGAAAAAATTAATTAAAAAATATAAGAGACACGTAATATGATGGAGAAAACTACCATCATCGTTGAACCCATCACCATCTATGTTAACATAACAAACACGTTATGTTGTATTTGGGGATGAAGAATCATTTAATTTTTTTTTTTTCAAGAATAATACATAAAACAGAATTGTCTCAACAAGATTAACAAACCCAAAAAAAATGTTGTCAGTCTAAAACTACTGTCTTATTTACAACCATTTTTGTTGTTTTAGTTAATTAATTTAATTTAATTTTCTACAATATCCAAACGCAACAATAAAATAAGAAGTCTATAATGTGCACCTATTAAAAGGCACGTAATGTACACCCCTTGTGTGGTTACCACATGATAAAAAATATTTGGTTGAACCGGTTATCTAACAGATTACACTATTTAAAAATAATATCACTACAAATAAACATTACAAGTGTTCAAAACCTCTTAGGTGCTATCAACTCTTGTGTTGGCCCAGTCCATACAGAGCTTTGCTCTCGCTTTAAATGGGCCCCCCGCTAGTGGACGGTGGGATTGGTCCCCCAGGGATTAGTCGAGGTGCGCGCAAGCTGGCCTGGACATCCTGAGTTATCAAAAAAATAAATAAATAAACATTACAAGTGACAATGTCATAACATATATCATTAGATATTATGACAAAGGCCACTAGCAGCCATAACAGCACCACAATCACTCATAACAAAGGCAACTTTTACCATAAATTACCATAATTTTATAATCATAATATTTTTAAATTATGATTTATCATAATTTTTCATAAAAAGAAATATAAAAGAAAAATCATAAAATTTATTAGGTGGTGAAAGGGTCAATTTTGTCCCCTTGCGTGAAGGCTTTTTCGTTCATTTTGAGAGCCATATTCTAATGTCAATATAAAAATAAAGAAAAGCAAAAGACAATCTTGGTTGTTTGCAAATTGTTTACAGCACATACTACCATTACCAAAGAAACAATAATGAAGGACAACTTGGGTTGCAACTTGTTAATATATATTTTGATCGGCAACTTGTTAATATATATATATTATATACAAATGAGTTAACTAAAATAGCATTGAATAATTTAAATGATTCAAATGCCACAAATAAACTGATCGCCTAACTCATCATATACTATACACTACAAAAAAACACACCTTTGGCGACTAAATTTTTAGTCGCCAAAGGTCGATTTTTAGTCGCCAAAAGTCGTTGTTTAACCTTCCCCGACTAAATTTTTTGGTCGCCAGTTTTGTCGCCAATAAACGGTCGCAGAAGGTTTTGGCGACTAATCTGTCTTTTTGTCGGCAAAAGGCAGGTTTTTAGCGACTAAAGGTTTGGTCGCCAATGCTCAATTCCATTTTCGGAAATTATACCTTTGGCGACTAAAATGTTAGTCGCCAATAGTTAACTTTTTTTTTATTATTTATACAACTGCCACTCTTTTGGCGACCAAAGTATTTCGTCGCCAAAAGCATTTGTCAAAAAAAATAAAATAACCCACAGTGCACTGTGCTGCCTCAGGAGCTCCCAAGGGTTTCGAACCTGCGACTTCAACCTTCCAAGCCTTAAACACAACACGCCACCCACTATGCCACTCAACCATCTCATGATTATATATACAATATATATTATTTATATAGTATAATTACCGCTATGAATACAAAATAATATTTTATAAATATAATTTTTTTAATTGAATTAATTTCTGTCAAAAAATAAATTATTTACTGAAAAAAAAATTTGGCCACTTTTGGCGACTAAAACAATTATTTAGTCGCTAATTGTATTATTTTGGGCTACTAATTATTTATTTGTCGCTAAAAAAAGAAGTTCCAATTAAAACTCAGCACTTTTGGCGACCAAACCTAATTTTAGTCGCCAAAAACGTCGCCTTTTGGCTACTAAACTGAATTTTAGTCGCCAATACTCAATTTTTAGCTACTAATTTTTTTTTGGTAGCCAAAAAGCTTCACTTTCAGCGACCAATCTGTTTTTAGTCGCCAAAACACCTATATTCGGCGACTAAACTATTTTTTAGTCGCCAAAAGCTGTACTTTTGGCTACTAACCGTCTTTAGTCGCCAAAAACCGTCGCCTTTGGCTACTAAAATTGTTTTAGTCGCTAAAAATCCTGTATTCGGCTACTAAACTTACTTTTAGTCGCTAAAACACCTATATTTGGCGACTGAAGAATCATTTTTTTTTTTTTTTTTTGAGAATAATACATAAAACGGAATTGTCTTAACAAACCCCAAAAAATGTTGTGTATCTAAAACCACTGTGTCTTATTTACAACCATTTTTGTTGTTTTAGTTAATTATTTAATTTAGTTTTCTACAACATCCAAATACAATAATATAATAGGAAGTCTATAATGTGTACCTATTAAAAATACACATAATGTGTACTCTTTGTGTGGTTGCCACATAATAAAAATAATATGACTATAAACAAAGATTATAAGTGACAATGTCATAACATACACCATTAGATAGATGTTACGACAAAGGCCACTTACTAACAATCATAATAACACCACAATCACTCATAACAAAAGTAATTTATACCATAAATTATCATAACTTTATAATCATAATCTTTTTGAATTATGATTCACTATAATTTATCATAAAAGAAATATCATAAAATTTATTACGGAGTGAAAGGGTCAATTTTTTCCCCTTACATGAAGGCTTTTTCGTCCACTTTGAGAGCCATATCCTAATGTCAATATAAAAATAAAGAAAATATTGGTTCGTTGCAAATTGTTTGTAGCACATTCCACCATTGTACCTAAGAAACAAAAATGAAGGACAACTTGGGTTGCAACTTGTTAATATATATATACAAATGAGTTGATTAAAATAGCATTCAATAATTTTTTCTTTTTTATTCCCTTTCCACAGGTCAATTCATAATAATGAATGTTATAATTGAGAATGAAAGAATTGTAACATCTTGTATGTTTATAATTTTTGTATGAGCATTATGTTTGTATATTATTATTATTTTATTAAAATATCATATAAGGAGTTTTTTTTGAAAAGTTAAAAATATTAGGTACCTTAAAATAATTTAAGAGAAACACTAATATAAGTTGAGTGGTGATAGAGAGCTTTAAAAGTAGAGCTCTAAATTGAGCTCTACTTATGTGGTAATGAGAAAATAAAAACAAAAATAAAAAAGAAGAAAGCTAAAATATCACATGAATAATTGGACATGCCCGGCCCTGAGATTTCCGAGGCCCAAAGTCGATAATCAACTAATAAATTTCTGGGGCCCTTTACATTTTTTTTTCATTGAATGAAAAAAAAAAAAAAAATTTGAAAGTAAAGGACAAAAGATTTGTGTCAAAATCATAAAAAAATACTTAGCATTAGATTACAATAACTAATAAGTATCGCTTGGTCCTTACTCTTCTTATATTTTTAGAAGCAAATAAATCAATCATACTTGTATAATGTAATTTTTTTGCAAAATCATTTTTAATGAATAACAATACTAATTATTTTAAATAGGCCTTTCAATTTTTTAATGGATCAATTTATTATAAGTTAATTTGGGTCTTTCTTAATTTTTTTTGGACTTAAAATATACTTAATATATTAGATTAAACTATAATAAGAGAGACCCCTTTTTGGGTCTATTTTCAATGGATAACAATGTTAATTTTTTTGAATGGCCTTTCAATTTTTTAATAGGTCAATTTATTTTAAGTTAGTATGAACCTTTTTTAATTTTTTTAGACTTAAAATATACCTAATATATTACACTAAATTATAATAGAAAGAGACTCTTTTTTTAGTCTATTTTAAAGAGTCCTAGACTATAACCTTGTGACCTATACCCCAGAATCGGCCCTGTAAATGAATCGGCCCTGTAAAACTCCTTTAAAATTTTTAATTTAAAGCACTCAAATATTTTTTATATAAGTTTGCAAGAATATATTAGAAATACTTTTTTGTATTCATGGGTACGAGTACGATTTTCAAAAACTGAGAGGTCACGTGTCCCTAAGCTTTCATTGGCTCCTCCGTCCGTCCCTACCCAGCCCACCCACCCCTTTGTCTCTTCTTGGTTTTCTTATTATTTTCTTGTCTATTATTTTCAACAAAAGATTAATTTAAGTTCCCTCTATTTAATTACTTGCTTTTGAAAGCATAATTAAGGTAATAATCATCCAATTAAAAAATTAATTAAAGAACAAAAGAGACATTTAACATGATGAAAAAAGGACTGCCGTCACCCACCCCCACCATCTTTGTTCGTAATAAATATAAATAAATCAATTACTAAAGCCATACGCAGTTGTATCTTTTGGATTTTGCTGCATCTCTTCTTTAGCCAGTAGTGTTTGTTTTTGAGAATATTATGGCTTCGTTTGGGAAGTTGGCTGGCTCTTTGGCTTTTTGACTTTTTTGGCTAGATGAGTCTGGGCTCAAAAGCTTGGTTTGGAAAAGACTCTTGGCTTTTTGACTTTTTTGATTTTTTTTATGAGAGAAGAGTGTAATGATTATGGGGTTGGATGTGATGTTTTGTCTGTTGTGACTCATAAGCCTATTTTATCTTTTGTGGCTCATGAGCCCAATGAGCCATTGCCAAACGGAGGCATATGCTCTTTTGAGTTGTGAGAAGAGGAGTCATTGGTCCAGCGTAACGAAGTTTATTTTCCTGCAGTTTTCAGAACATAAATTACAAATATATTCTTGATTACTTAGATTGTTCGGTAATTTTAAAAATTACAAATAATTTTTATCAAAATTAATTAAAAAAATAAAATTTTAAAATACTATCTTCTATAATAATAAAATTATTTAAATTATTGATTGAAATGTATTTCTGACATTATTAACAATAGTTAATTAATTTAATAATTTATTGATAAATGTGTTTGATTTCAATTTTCTGAATTCAATTTTCTAGAAATTGATTTTTTTTTTGTTTTTAGTTAATATTTTTAAAATTTTAAGCAATTTTTTACTTTTTTAAATGCACATTATTTAGATGTATCTAAAAAGTAAAATATTTGTAAAAAAAATATTTTAAAAAATTAATAAATACACAAGAATACGAAACATATACTGAATTTTCATAATTTTTTTTATTTAGATATTTAGTGAATTTTTTTAAGATTTTTTTTCACACATATTATACTTTTTAAGTGTATCTAAATTTTTTTTAAAAATTAGTTAAAATATTAAAAAAATTCAGTAAAAATAAAAAAAAAAACACAAAAAGGAAAAAATTTCAATTTTTTGAAAAGGGAATTCAGAAAATTCAAACCAAGGTGAGTAATTTGTCATATGATTCAAAAGAAAAAAAGAAATTTGCAACTGTGACAAAAGAAACACAAACAGACTCAGACAAACAAAGAGAGAATACTGTCGGAGAGAGAAGAGCGCCAGAGTGATCTCAATAATCAATAATCAATAATTGCGTTTGAATTACATCAATTTATTGGGTATGTATAGAACTCATAGATTCACAATGAGAGTCAACATTTGTAAGAGAGACTTGGAATTTGCAATCAATTATCCATCAAACAGACAACTTGAAATCAAAATCACAAAAATGGGGCATTGTACTAGCTTCCCAGATCGAAAAATTGCCAAACTTGAAAAACATCTGAATACGAATCACACAAAAGCCATTTCCATTCAAAAACTGCTTCAATCAATTTCATGGCTCAACGCCTCTTTGTCCTCCTTGACACAGCTGATCAGGGGGAGATATATAATATAATTATATGGTATGATATGTATCATTTTTTGATTTGTTATTGTAGGGGGGTTCAAGGTTAGAGGGGTGCTTAGAGAGGCAAAATTATGTTAATAGTCCAATAATGGTGGAATGACTGGAGAATGAGCAACAACAACTATCTAGGAAAATAGAGAGTGGGCAGCTGGGTGAGGGTGAAGCAGGTAACTCAAGAAGAAATGTATGGTAGTGCACAAATGGGCAGCATCTCTCCCAAATCTCCAAAATTCCTTCTATTAAACCTCGGGAAATGGGTCCCATTTATAGGCTTTTCCTTGGTAACAAGAGGACACTAAGTGGCCAAATAGAGAGAGGACATGTGTCCTAAAGGATCACATGGAATATTCTGCCTTGAGCCACCAGGCTGAAGGTGCCACGTGTCTCTTTGCATGTACTGTGTACTATCTGTTTGCCTCTGCAACTACCTTTTTTTAAGCCTCAGCAAGTGTAGTTGCGACGGGAGTGTTTGGCGCTGCAACTTCCTTTTGAGCCTCAGCAAGTGCAGTTTGCGGCGGGAGTGTTTGCCTCTGCACTTGCCTTCTCAGCCTGAACCTCAGCAAGTGCACTTGCAGTGGTGAACCTTGCTGCTGCATTTTCCTTCTCAGTTCTATTTGGCCAGTACATGCGTTCTCATGACTCTATTAGCATGCTATCGGCTATGTTTGTGTTCACATCAGTGAAACCTCCACCTTTAGCTATCTAACCACAAACTCCCCAGCTTCCCAGGGCGAAGGCCACAGCCAAGCCTGCTATCAGCCATGTTGTTCCTTAGCACCAAGCTCAAGGGGGCTTCCTTAGTCCTACTCGTGCGACTAAGGCAGGTCCATGACCTAGGTAATGGGAAGGGAGTCCCTTACACTCGGGCTACCCTACTTCCATCTTCGCGAGATCGTCGCGATAAACTGGCATCTCTAGGCTTGCTTTTAGCTCCAACCAGTAAGTCTTGGGGCCTGCTATCGGTGCCAAGTTAAATGAACTTTGGAGCAATGTTTTCAAACCCGGACCGGACCGACCGGTCGAACCGGTTGGACCGGGAACCGGGCCTAGTTCCGGTCCGGTCAACCCCCTGAAACCGGATTGGGGCCAAAACCGGGAAAACCCGGCGACCCAATGGTCGAACCGACCAAAACCGGTCAGTTTTTTTTTTTTTTTTTTTTTCAGTTTTTCTTATTTTTTTAATTTTCTTTTCAGTTTTTCTTTTTTTTTTTTTTAATTTTTTTTCTTTCTTTTCTTTCTTTCTTTTATATATATATATATATAAATATATAAATATATATTTCAAAATTTTGACTAAAAATTCTTATTTCAAGAGTCTCTTCTCATAAGGAAGAGTCTCATTGAAAGCTTGAGAATAATATGAAAGTCTATTCCTATTTATAGGAAAAGATTTTTCAAAGAGAACCTACAAAATTCTATGTGGGATTCATTCAAATAATTTGAAACATATTGATTGGAGGGAGAGTTGAAAATTTCATTTCCCTCCAAAATTAAATCTAGCATTCAATCAATTTATTTTGAGGGAATGTTTAAAAAATTTAATTTCTTTAAAATAAGTGACTTTTTTTTTATCAATTAAGACTTTATAAAACATTATTAATAAATATTATGCAACAATTTTTATTTTTATTTGATTATTTATATATATTTTTATTTATTTATAATTTATAATTATATTTTTTAATTATATAATATTAATTATGACGTCACGGTTCGACCGCTTTGACCCGGCGGTTGAACCGGTGACCCGTCCACCAGGTCCCTTTTCCGGTTCGCTCACTGGTCCGGTTTTGAAAACATTACTTTGGAAAGGGGGCTTGCTATCAGCCTTAGGCTAGTAATGCCTTGAGACCTGCTATCAAAGCCAAACATTAGCCTCTAGTTGCAGGGGAAAGCCTCTCTCAAAGGCTGTTATCACCTTGGCAGGATATTCCCTCTGCAACTTAGTTGCTGTGGTCGTAGTTGCTGCAGTAACCACTTCCTGCAGCGAGTTCAGACGGTAGGACCGACAATATTAGAGATGGCGGCGCCGATGGAATGCCTCTGCAACTTAGTTGCTTCGGTTTTCTCCTTCCCTCAGCAACTCCAAATGACTGTGGTACCGACATTACATGGAATGGCGGCGGCACCGATGTTACTTGAGATGGCGGTGCTGGGATGAAGTGCCTCCACAACTTAGTTGCGTCGGCTTTTTCTTTCCCTCAGCAACTTCAGATGGTGGCGGAACAGAAGATATTAAGAATGGCGGCGCAGAGGCAAAGTGCCTTAGCAACTTTCCCGTTGCATATATTGCCTCTGCAACTTGAGGTTGTCATTTTCCTTCGTGGAGTTCATTTGAACCCTTGGCGGGTCAGACCTTCTTTGGCCCACTGTTCTTCTGACATATAGTGGGAACACAACCTTCTTTGACTTCTCAAACCCACTCTCCTTAGAGCATCTCCAATGTATTACTAATAAACCAACTACCAGAGGCATAATATGACAGCTTGGGCAAAAATGGTTTCTCTAATGGCATCCTATAGCATCTGCCAAATTTGGCAGCTGCCAAATCTGCTGCCAAATCTACCAGGTCGCCCGAAAACCAACTGCTTTCTTCATTCCCTCCTTCCCTTTCAATTAGGCCTTTTCCAGAAAAACCTCTCAAAAATGTTTGAAGTTTTTTTAAAAAAAATGAAATTCACCAATTTATTACTTCAAGGTGTGTCTAAAATAAAATCACCAAATTCACCAATTTGTGCCTTTCCCAAACACAAATTTCACCAATTTATAGCTTTGAAACAAATTTCACAAATTTATATAAATTTCTGAAGCAATCACAAATGAATTTTAGAAGATAAATACTTGGATTTGAAAGCCAAATTTATACAAATTTCTCCAATAGTCATCTTCTCCATCAGAAAGCCAATTTAAAATAATGTGACCATCGGAGTTTGGGGTTAGGGTTTGAAACTCGAAAACAAAGACACAGTCGACTAGTGGTTAGGATGTTGAGGGTTGGAGATGGGGGTTAGGCCTTCAAAGGATAGGTGGATGAGGGGGTTAGGGCTTCGAGGGATAGGGATAGATGGATGATATAGTGGTGGTTCTGGAGAGAGAGAGAGAGAGAGAGAGAGAGAGAGAGAGAGAGAGAGTCGGTGGACTTTGGAGTGGAAATAAGGGGAGAGAAAGAGAATCAGTGAGTGTGAGTGAGAGAAAGAGAGTGGTGGATGAGAGAAGATGATCTGCAATCCGAAAAGGGAGTGATCTGTGATCCGAAGAAGGGGTGATCTGTAATCTGAAGTTCGTGATCTGCGATCTAAGATCTGAAGCTGAAGTTCATCGAGGCTCATCGATTTCTCTCTCTGTCTCTCTGTCTCTCTCTCTCTCTCTCTCTCTCTGTGTGATAAAGAAGTTGAGAAACAGGGGGTTCATCTGAAGACTAGAGAGATAGATAGAAAAAGAGACAAAGAAATGAAGATGCTTCCAGCTGGTTCATCTAAACCGTTGGATTAAATAATCCAACAGTGCTCTTTTGTCCCTTTGTATTGTACATGAATTATATTATAAAATAAAATAAAAATTAAAGTTTTTAAATTGTTTATATTTGTCTAGTTGGGTACAATGTAAACTTTTATTTTATTTTTTTAAAAAAGTTTTAAAAAGGTCACAAAAGACAAAACATAAACAAAAAATTAAAAAAAAATCACTAAAACCCGATATCCAAACAATGCCTACAAACTTGGAGGGAAAGTTGGTTGAGATTTGCCAAAATAGCATGTGTACCATTGGAGCATCACTGCTATAATTTGGCAATGCCAAATTATAGCAATGGCAATGGTATTATAGCAAATACCATTGGAGATGCTCTTACATCAATATTTTTTTTTTCTCTGCAATGTGAGCATTCAGTTAACCTCTTTCTCGTCAGCAAGTATCCAATGTAAAAACCACCAAGGTGGTGGCCTGATGGTGAAGGCAGTTTATTTTTCAGAAGTGAGTTAGGTTTGACTTTTGGGAGGTGCAAATATATTGGGTTATTCAGCTGGTTCTCTGTGAAGACCTCACACTATACTCCGATTAACACTTGGCCTCTTCTGAGACTTGTGACTAAGCTCAAATGGTGCCTCGGTAGTGGGTTCCTTCCTATGAAATGTCGTTTGGGAATAAATTATTTTAGTAATTTTTTGACTTTTACTAAAAGATGTGCAAAAAAAAAAATAAAGAGAGTGATGTGACAACTTATAGTGATTTTTTGACTTTTAAACTAAAACTAAAAGTTGTCAAACGAGACCTGAGTTGGATTAAATCAGGTTGACAATCGATTACCCTAAAACCTAGGTTCACAAATATAGTGATAATACCTCGTAACAAATTTTTTTTGGTTCAAAATAAAAAAAGAAAGTATCCAATGCAAAACCCCACGCTCTCACACCCACACCAAAATCACCCAACCATGGTTGTAGACATATTAATCATCAACCCACTCTCACCCTAGTCCCCACATTGCCTATGCTGGTAGTCTTGTCTATCTCACGATTACTCGTCCAGACAATGCAAAACCCTTGGCCTGGAAATTTCTCAAGATCTTTCTGGTTACTTTCTTACTCAGGCCAAGTATACATCTAATCTCTTAGCTCGTGCTGATCTTACCAATTGCAAGACTGTGCCTACCCCAGTTGATTCTCAGACTTGTCTCACACCTCTTAATGGTCACCTGTTATCTTATGCTACTTTTATCGTCAGCTAGTTGGTAGTCTTGTCTATCTCACGATTACTCGTCCAGACATTGCCTATGCTGTTTACATTGTTAGTCAGTTCAAGGCTACTCCTTGCTCTCTACACTATGATGCTCTGGTTCTCATTTTGCGTTATCTGAAAGGCACTATGTTTCATGGTCTTCACTACTCAGCACATTCTTTTCTACAGCTACACGCCTTTTCTGATGCAGATTAGACAGGGGATCCTATGACCGCTGTTCTACTACAGGGTTCTACTTTCTCTTAGGTGACTCTCTCATTGCCTGGTGTAGCAAGAAGCAAACTTTTATTGCTCGTTCTAGTATTGAGGCTGAGTATCGTACTCTTGCTGACACTACTCAAGAGCTAGTGTGGCTTTGTTGGCTTCTTTCTGACATGGGCGTTTCTCATCCTACTACCACTACCCTCTATTATAACAATTAGAGTACTATTTAGATTGCACATAATGATGTCTTCCATGATCGTACCAAGCATATTGAGATTGATTGTCATTTCATACGGCAACATATTTCTAGTGGCACTGTTCGCCTTATCTTTGTTACCTCTGCCGATCAGACAGCCGACATCTTCACCAAGGCTCATCCTCTAGGACGCTTTTCTGATTTACTTTCCAAGCTCAAGTTGATATCTACATTACCACCTTGAACTTGAGGAGGGGTGTTAGCTGTATAT
This sequence comes from Camellia granthamiana, assembly GCA_036172215.1. Classification (NCBI taxonomy): domain Eukaryota; kingdom Viridiplantae; phylum Streptophyta; class Magnoliopsida; order Ericales; family Theaceae; genus Camellia; species Camellia granthamiana. Next base: position 72,473,995 of record CM069908.1, on the reverse strand, counting down.
ATCTATATTGCCATATTGTGTTTTACCATGTTACCATATTATGCATTACTTACTATATTGTACATTACCATATTAGCTTATCTTTCTCCTATATAAAGAGTCTTGTATTCACTCATTATTCATTCATTGAAATACATAATACTCTCTCTCTCTCTCTCTCTCTCTATCTCATAACAAACAGAATCAAGCACAATGTTTAATGTTTAGTGAATACTTATTAGTCTCCATTAATTATGTGTTATGAGTAGAGTAATTATTCAGTCTTTTAAGAATTTCATATTAGATTGTCGAATTAATGGTGTAGAAATAAATGAATACATAATTTTAAAAATAAGAAAATAATAGACAAATTACAAATTATCATTGGGTACATGGATATATGATATTTTTATTAAAAGTATATTAAAATATATTTTATTAAAAAAATGTAAAAAATACATAACAATATGTTAAAAAATATATTAATTTTTTAATTATTTGGTCATTTTTTCTATATTCACATGCCTATAACATTGGAATTAGCAATCACTCTTCCTGGAGAATAGAGGAGACATGGGCACATGGTGCTGTTGTGTAATAACCCGACCTCGTACATGTTATGTGGTACATTTTTAGTCCCTTATTATGTGCAACTATATGCTAATTATGTCATGATAAAAGGTCTATCTGTTGAACAAAGAATGCATCTGTTCCATTAGAATGTTTGGATCTGAAATTGGAGGCCTTAACGGCTTAAGCACCTGAAATTGATTATATATATGTGATCAGCATAATTTTCTGGTAATATTAGGCACGTTTACGAAATTTCAATTTCGGAAAGATAAAGCGATTGGTTTTCGTCTTATTTGCTCTTTGATATTTCATATATATCTCCAAGTCTTTTGACTTAGATCAAAAACGTGTATACCTCTTTTGGGAGAGCAATAAGAGAGAATTGAGAGGAAGAATTGGGGAAAAGTAGTTCAACAAGGAGAGTTTGGCAAAATTTGTTAAAGTTGTGAGATTTTAATCAAGGTAAGCTCAAGATTTCTTGTTATGGCAACTTAGGAGTTGTGATTGATGTTTATGTATGATTCAAGTTTGATTCATGATGTTGTTATTGTTGTGTTGGTTGTAACCATGGAAAGGAGCTTGTTGAGCTCAATTGTAAGTATATGGGTATATGTAGGTGTAAGTGGGCATCATGAAGGGTAAACGAGTTAGTGAGGTGTATCTTGTTCTTTGTGTTTGATTTTCCATGTTTAAGTATAAGGGTTGTGTTCATGGGTTTAAGATCTCATCATGTATGCTTGAGATGGTGTTTGATTGTATCATTTTATTACTTGAGTTTTGAGCCATGAATTGTCCCTTAAAAGATTTAGTTTAGGCCCTTTGAATGCCCACCAAGAATGGAGTGTTGTGTGCATTTCGGACTGCCTGAACAGGGCATGGCCGCTGGAGCGGAAGCTATGGGCGCTCGAGCGGAGAAGAGGAGAAAAATTGAATTTGGCTACTGCAGTTGGGCCGCTCGAGCGGAGAGGGATGGCCGCTCGTGCGGTGCATGTCCGCTCGAGCGGAGGGCCAGGCCGCTCGAGCGGTCTGGGCTGGAAAAATCTGTTTGTTTTGTTTTGCATGTTTAACCCTCTGGTAATTGTAGAACATTTTTCTGTTGACTTTAAGATGATGATAAATTCATGTAAAGTGTAATACCACAGGGAATGGTTTCTCAATGAGTAAAGAGAACTAATGTGCAAGTTGTGATTGTGTGCAGGACACACTCCGGGAGGATCTAGCACGTCATTACAACACAGTGAGTAGTAGTACGCTTTACTTACAGCTAATGAAGGCCTTAGCATTTTGTTGTACATGTTGCTTATGCATCTATGTGAGTAATTACAAGAAATGTGAATGTATGACTACATTGTCTACTCTCATGATAATTTGGCTTATGCCAATATGTATACAAGGGCCGTTGTGCCATTTAGCCTCTGGCTAACACGCCGTTAACTATACAAGGGCCGTTGTGCCATTTAGCCTTTGGCTAACATGCAGTTATTATACGAGGGCCGTTGTGCCATTTAGCCTTTGGCTAATACGCAGTTACTTTAGCCTATGGCTAACATGTTTCAGGGGCTGTTGTGCCATATGTTTGAAGGGCTTATAGCCATCATGATATGTTGCAAGATTGGGCCTAAGGCCGTTTTGTATTTACACAGAATCAGAATCAGACTAACTATGGGAACCTTGCATCTTTATATGCAATGACAAGTTTTATGTTCAAGTTAAGCATGGTTTTATTTATGTATTACTATTCACTGAGCCTGGCTCACTCTCTGTTATGTCTGTTTCTGTAGGTAACCAACCAGGTGGTCAGTCCTAGTCCTTGATGCCGGGTTCTTTTGTCAACCTTCACATGTCCAGGCACTATACCAGGCCAATTATTTTGTTAAGTTTATAGAAGTTGATGGCTTGTGTTTGAGTGTCATCTAAGGTTGATGTTTTTGGCTTACATGTTTTTGTTATGCCCAATCTCTGGGCTGGGACTGTAAATGTGTTGTATATAAACACCACTCAGGGATATAAGTTTTACTTTTATCCGCCTATGGTTAAATTAATGCATGAGTTGTTTGAGATCCTGGCATGTTAAAAGTAGCTCAATGGAATTGCTTGTTTTAGTATTCTTGTAATGCTTTCTGCTCCCGTCAAGGCCCCATATGATATATATACCAGGTTATATCCCCGTTTTCTAAATGGGTCATGCCCGAACTTTTAGGGGCGAGTTTGGAATGTGACATGTTGTCATTTTCCACCCACCAAGTTTGTACAGAAATTTAATGGAATTGTTAGCTGGTGGTTTGTATTGTAGGTCCTCTACGCTTTTAAAAGAAGACAAAGAGGGGAAAAAGATAAAAAGATAGCCTTTATTATTGCACTTTTAAATCACAGGGCTACTGTATGGAACTTCATGTTTTTATAGGAAGGCTCTGTCTGGCAAACGGTTTTAGTGTTGCTTCTAGGAAAGCCAAAAAAAAAGGTACTAAGACCATCTCCAACGGTTTATTAAACCCAGCATCAAATTTAAAATTTGGTAAAAAATTACTGTTTAGTGCTCCAACGGTTGCCCCAAATCAATATCAAAATGAGATTTCACCAAACAATTCATCAAACTGAGTACAGAAAGCAGACCGTTGGAGGGAGGAACCGGTCAACCAGCCGGTTGCCCGGCCGGTTGACCAACCGGTCGACCGGTTTCCTTTAAAATAAGTAGGTTTAAACCGATCAAAAAAGTTCAAACAGGCAAAAAAATATATATATTTTGCCTTGCCGGTTGACCGGCCGGTCAACCAACCGATCAACCCAAACTGATACAGCCCTGAGAGAAGTTGGAGCATACTGAACAACACATATATATATATATTTTTTTTTTTATAGCACTTAGAACCAGAGCAGCCATTTTAGGCCCAACCAGTATTGAGCATTGATTGCTTGAAATTACAGTGTAGTGAGATATAAAAAAATAAAAAAATAAAATTATAAAAATATATGGGGTGTAACCGATTAACTGAACAACACATTTGATATCAGATTTTACAAAACAAGAAATGGAAAAGTGGAGCATACTTATTTGATTCCTTGGCCGATCAACACATTGGTAATAGCTATGGCCGATCTGGGTACTCTGCAAAAATATATATATATATATATATATATATTTACACTTACCGGTTGACCAACCGGTCGACCAACCGGTTGACCCACAGGATTTGATACGAGATTTGATGTACCGTTGGAGGTAGTGATATCAGATTTGGTGAAATGAGTCATTTTTTACTCAGATTTGATGAAAAAAGAAATGCACTGTTGGAGACGCTCTAATAGATTCATCTGATAGAATATAGATATCAAAAGATGAACAGAGTCTCAACCTCATTTACAAGACATTTTCCATACCATGTGAAAGTATAAATGAGTCTTTCCAGCAACAAGAAAAAAGCAACCCTTTGCACACATATTTATGAATATTGCAAAACAACCCCATTTCGTAGCTCAAAATGGCGTTGGTCGAAAGGCCTGAATTGCTTTGTACACCCACCACTTTTCTTTGTACACCCACCCTCCCTCTGTTCATCCCCTCCCTCTGGAAAACTCACACACACACACACACACACACACAGCTCTATTCATCCCCTCATTTTGGTGTCATTTTTTTTTTTTTTTTTTTTTTCAGAATAAGTAGAAAATCAGAGGAGGAGGAGGAAGAAAGGAGGAGAAGGAGGAGGAGGGAAGATGAGGAGGAAGGGGGAGAAGGACTAGAGGGGGCCCAATTATTAGGGCTGGAGGCGGAGGCGGGGGGCGGAGGCACGATTGGGCGGAGGCGACGAGCTGCGAGCTGCGACGGTGGGCGGAGGCGACGAACGAGCTGTGAGCTGCGACGGTGGGCGGAGGCGACGAACGAGCTGCGAGCTGCGACGAGGACGGCAGGCGAAGGCGGCGGAGGTGACGAGCTCCTCACGGCGGAGGCACAGGAGGGCCCATTCTCTCCTCTCCTCTCCTCTCTCTTCCCCTCTGTTCTCCTGTGTTCAACGAACTTCAACGAAGAAGAAGAAGAAGAAAATTGCAAAACGACGTGGTTTTCAAATTTTGAGCCATTTGACCCTCACCCATTTCGAGCTACCACCTATTTTTCTATTGCAAAATTGACCAAAATTTATTGGGGGTCTTGCCCTTTCCGTGTTAATTACTCTTGTTTTTATATGTTTACACATTGTTTAAGGGAAGGTTGGGTGTTAACTATGTCAGGAAAAATTATTTTAAAAAAGAAAAATTGAGCCTTTTCCTTCAAACATTTCTCCACCTCAAAACTTTTTCTCATGAATTTAGCTACTTGAATCAACAAATTGCCGATCCATTTGGCTGCGAACGAGACAACAGCCTCAGCCATATTTCTTTGGCCTAGGTGCAGCCAAGAGAGCTCATGAGTTATCTCTAATCAATACAAAGTAACATTTTTGTAACTTAAAAGATTTTCTAGCTTAAAAGATTAGATGAATTATACTAACGGCTTCTATAGTTTGAGATTTGTGTCATTTTGATTTTTAATTTTTTAATTATGATACATTTGATCTTAAATTTTGAATCTCTTTCTAAATAAGAATAATTGAAAACATGTTATTCCATTTCAAAGACAAAGTCATCAATATGATAAAATATAAATTAATTTTAAAAAAATAAATATCAAAAAATTATTTTTGAATTTACTAAATTTTTTGGTATGTGTTTGGATGATGATCATGCAATAAGTGGTTGTTTTTGTTGATTTTTTGGATGATTATCATGTAATAGATGGTTGTATTTGTTATTAACAGATATTTGTTTTTTTATAGTTATCATGTAATGGATAGCTATTAGGTTGTAATCGATATGTTTAATATATGAAATGTTTTTTGTTTTAGATTTTTTTATTTAATGGATTGGTTTAATAATGATATCAAAATTGTTGACATATTTGACTTTTGAAAAAATAAAAACTAATTTAACAAAAAAAAAATTTTAAAAATTATTTCCACCCCCTTCCAAAAGATAAAATTATATAAAAATAATGTGCTTTTAATTTTTTTCACCAATTTAATTTTTAGTTTCTTAAAAAAAATTCTGAAAATAGATTATGAAAACTAAACCAAGCAGAACTTTATAACCGAGAAAGTTTCAACATTATTTATTAAAAAAAATCATTACATTTCAAACAACATACAAGTTAATCAACATAAAATAAGTTGTATAACGACTTTGCTCTTGAAATAGACCGTTTGCAAAAGAAATATTTTTTATTGTTCTTGTTTTAAATAAAATTTAAAATTTAAAATAAAATATATCACAATTAAAAAATAAAAGATTGAAATAATATAAATCTCAAATTATAGGGACGGCCAGTCTAATTCTCCCAAAAGATTTGACACTAGTAATATTAATAGAAGCAACCGTGTAACTTACAATAATCTCATTAATTAAACACCAAGCTTTGGTTCAATTGGGATAGGTGATAACTTTGTCGGGTCGGTACCCTACCTATACACGAGTCTTTCGCGTGGTTAAATTTTCAACACGAATAAAGATTTGTGCCTCGAAAATTCTGGCTCCGAATATCCCTAATGCCCAAAAGCGACGTCGTTTTGGGCATTAGGATTTTTTTTTTTTTTTTTCTGCCATTTTCGACGCCATATCGAGCAGAGGAAGAGGGAGAGGGAGAGGTCGCGATCCGATCGCCGATCGCCGCCTCTGCCATCGCCGATCGTCGCCTTTGCCATCGCCGACTCTGCTCCTCCTCCTCCCCCTCCCCCTCCCCCTTCCCTCCCCACGCCATTTTTTAGGCCCCCTCCAGTCCCCCTCACCCTCCCCCTCCTCCTCCCCTCCCCCTCCCCCTCCCCCTCCTCTGCTTCGTCTTCTTCGTTCTTCTGTCTGGAAAAAAAAAAAAAAAAAAAAAAAAACGACGAAAATGACGTCGTTTTCGTTTCGGGACAGGTTCGGGGCAGCTCATTCGAGCTCCGAATCACGACTGTTTTCAACACTGGTTACACTGTCTTAGGGAACAATGTCACATAGTCAATCAGAGTGGTTCCAAAAAAAAAAATAAATAAATAAAATAAAATAAAAGGACAAAAAATAAATTGAAAATAAATGAATAAAAATGTATGTAAATTTTTTTTTAAAAAATAAATAAATAATTGAAAAGATGTTAAATTTAGATTTAGATTTTTTAATAAAAATGTAATTTAAAAATATGATTTTAGGATAAATCGTGATCCCAAAACATAATTTTAGCTAATTTATTGTAAAATGTTGCAATGAAGTCATGTTTTTACAAATACCATTGCATCCTTGAAATTATATATATTTTAAAAATACGATTTTATGGATTAAAATAAATTTAAAAGTGTTTTAGTATAAAAGTTTAATTTTAAACAACTTATGTTTGGTAATAAAATAAAGGGAAATCACACTCCAGTGTATTTTATTAAAAAAAAATGTAAAAATACATAACGATATGTTAAAAAATATATTAAAATTTTAATTCGTTGGGCATTTTTTCAATATATTTTTTTTTGTTACAGGAAAATCCTTCCTACTCTCTCGCAGGTCCAAGGCAGCGCCCCTTACAGAGATCACCAAGGTGTCCTGTTAGCCGCTCCGAGTGAAGAGATTATAACTTAGGAACTTGTCCTGACCTCCCAAGACAAACTCTGCTTAAGTCAGGACTCGCACAGCGGGGGAGCATTGAACCCACACCAAGTGCTAACTAGACAACTTAAGGTCCAACCTCCTAACCAACAGTGCTGCGCCCAGAAAATTGACCCAAGAGGAAAATTGAACTTGTGACCTTGGGGCTTAAACCCCAAGACCTTACCACAATGCTACAACCCCTTGTGTTAATTTTTTCTCAATATTCACAAGCCTAAAGATTGAAATTAGCAATCACTCTTTTCCTGGAGAATAGAGGAGACATTCGCACTTGGTGCTGTTGTCATTTTCCACCCACAAAGTTTGTAGAGAAATTTAATGGAATTGTGAGCTGGTGGTTTGTATTGTAGGTCCCATACACTTTTAAAAAAAAGACAGAGGGGGAAAAAGATAAAAAAAGATGCGGAGAGAAAATCATAGGCTCCGTTTAGTAAGATTTTTTAATTATGATTTGAGAATATGAGTTGTATTTTGAATTTGTGTATTTTAAAATTATGATTTGAGTAGGGGTGTATATGGTTCAGATTGGTTCGGTTCTAAGAAAATCCAAGAACCGAATCGATCCTAACGGTTTTGTGATTTTGAGAACCAAACCAGACCGTTATACTTGTAAAATCGGATCAAAACCAAACCGAAAAAAGGTTCGGTTTCGGTTCCAAAAATTTCTATTTCCAAGAATAAATTGTTAATATTAACAAAATAATTACTCAAAATAATTACATTTAACTCATGATAAAAACTAATAATATTAAGGCATTACTTAATATTACATATCTATACCATCATAATATCATTAAAATTATAAAAAACCAATTAATAAAAATAAAACTTGATATTATATATATATCTTTTAAAATTCGGTTCGGTTCGGTTTGAACCGCGGTTTTTTTATAAAATCCATTAACCGAACCATTTTTACGGTTCTCATATTTCTTAATCCGAAACCGAACCAATTCTTAATAGAACCGAACCAAACTGTATGATTCGGTCTGGTTCGGTCCGGATTACCAGTTTGAACGGATTTTTGAACAGCCCTAGATTTGAATGTAGAAAATTTATTTGGTTATGATTTCTGAATAGAGTTTTGAATTGAGGGTTGGTTTGACATAAACTAAAAAATATAAAAAGTTAAAAAGTCACTATCCTATTTAAGTCACATCATCTTATTTAAATCACATCACCTCTCTAACACATCACATCAAATCCAACCCAACCCATATAAACCAATAAGCCAAAAAGTGCACTTTTTTAGAACATCCCAAACCAACCCTGAATGTGGATTTGAGTTTTGAAAGTTTGATTTAATACGTGAAGTAAGAAAATTTGTTCGGTTATGAGTTTTAGAAAGAGTTTTCAAAACTTAATTCAAATTGTTATAACTCATAACAAAACACACTACTTTCACACTATTGAAAATTCTGATCAACATTCATAACCAAACTCTTTTTAAAATTCAATTAAAAAAGTTTATTATTAACAGAAAATAACATTAATCAAATTTTTAATTGAAAATACTACAAATGAAACAATTTTTTTTCAAAATAAATATTCAAAAAAATTTAAATCATAAATATTTAAATAATTTAAATAATCTAAAAAATTTAATAAGTAAAAAATTAAAATAAATATTCAAAAAATTTAAATAATTTAAATATTCAAAAAGTTTAAATAATTTAAAATTTTAATATTTTAAATTTAAAAACAACTCTACACTCAAATTGTAACCAAACACATAAAACAAAACTCAATGAAGAAATTATTTTTAAAACTCATAACCAAACACATAATTCGAAACTCCATACTACTTTCACAATTCTACACTCAAATCGTAACCAAATACATAATAAAAAAATAAATAAATATTTAAAAATATTTTTATAAAATATTTTAAAATTTAAAAAATTAAAATCGTAATATTTAAAAATATTCAAAAAATTAAAAAATTTAAAAAATCGTAACATATTTAAATATTTAAATATTAATTTGAATTAAATTTTGAAAAGAATTTTGAATTATGTATTTGGTTATGAGTTTTGAAAAGTAATAATTATGTTTTGAATTGAGTTTTGAGAAATAAGTGTCCAATTATAATTTTTTTTTTTTATAAATTATTTAATAATTCTATCATTAGTCTTTGTCCAATATGAATTTGACACACCAAAGACTAAGGCTTGGTTTGGGATTATCTATATAATTCATCTTTCTATCTTTTTGTCATCACATTACCCTTCTATTTTTCTGGATATCTTTTTATCATCACATCACCCCTCTATTTTTCTGCACATTCTTTTATAAAAAAATAAAAAATATACTTTTTAGGACATTCCAAACCAACCCTAAAGACAAGAATTTCTACCCCCAAGAAGACGGAATGGCCTTGTTTCTACCCCCAAGAAGACGAAATGACACTCGACTGATGACTTGACTTGGACATAAATATTGACTTGGACATAAATATATTCTTATTTACATATTTTAATAATTTTTAATTATATACGTTATATTATAATAATAATAATTATAACTAGGTGCTCATGACCTGAGACTTTTCAAAACAATAAGGGCTTGTTTGGTTTTAATTTGGGAGATGAATTTTAGAAAAAAAAATTTCAAAAATTGTTTGGTTCAAGTTTTTCTCAAAAAAATTTTAAAAACACTTTCTCTCTCTTACACATCAATCAATCACTTTTTCTCTCTCCTCTCTCATTCTCAATCACTTTTTCTCTCACACACATTTACTCAAATTCTCCCAAAATATCAAATCATCCCAAACTCTTAAAAAAATAACTCTCCCAAAATATACAACCAAACAAAATAAAAAAATTTCTAAAACAACTCTCCCAAATTTTTTTAAAAAACAACTCTCCCAAAAACAAACCAAACAAGCCCTAAATCTTCTTATACCGTTTATAAAACTTTAAGTTACGTTTGACAGAGTTTTGTAAATATAATTTGAGAATATGAGTTGTATTTTAAGTTTGTGAGTTGTGAAATTATGATTTGAGTGTAAAAAATTTATTTAGTTATGGTTTTTGAATAAAGTGTTGAATTGAGTTTTGAATTGAATTTTGAAAGTTTGATTTGACATATGAAGTAAAAAAAATTATTTGGTTATGAGTTATGGAAAGATTTTTAAAAACTTAATTCAAATTGTTATAACTCATAACAAAACACACTACTTTCATACTATTGAAAATTCTGATCAACACTCATAACCAAACTCTTTTTAAAATTTAATTAAAAAAATTTATTATTAACAGAAAATAACATTAATCAGATTTTTAATTGAAAATACTACAAAGGAAATAATTTTTTTTTCAAAATAAATATTCAAAAAATTTAAATCATAAATATTTAAATAATTTAAATAATCTAAAAAATTTAATAAGTAAAAAATTAAAATAAATATTCAAAAATTTTAAATAATTTAAATATTCAAAAAGTTTAAATAATTTAAAATTTTAATATTTTAAATTTAAAAACAACTCTACACTCAAATTGTAACTAAACACATAAAACAAAACTCAATTAAGAAATTATTTTTAAAACTCATAACTAAATACAATTCGAAACTCCATATTACTTTCACAACTCCACACTCAAATCTAACCAAATACATAATAAAAAAATTAAATATTTAAAAATATTTTTATAAAATAGAGTTTGAATTTATTTTTATAAAATATTTTAAAATTTAAAAAATTAAAATCGTAATATTTAAAAATATTCAAAAAATTAAAAAATTAAAAAAATCGTAACATATTTAAATATTTAAATATTGATTTGAATTAAATTTTGAAAAGAATTTTGAATTATGTATTTGGTTATAAGTTTTGAAAAGTAATAATTATGTTTTGAATTGAGTTTTGAGAAATAAGTGTCAAATTATAATTTTTTTTTTTTATAAATTATTTAATAATTCTATCATTAGCCTTTGTCCAATATGAATTTGACACACCAAAGACTAAGGCTTGGTTTGGGATTATCTATATAATCCATCTTTTTACCTCTTTTTTCATCACATCACCCCTCTATTTTTTTACACATTTTTTTATAAAAAAATAAAAAATATATTTTTTTAGGATATCCCAAACCAACCCTAAAGACAAGAATTGCTACCCCCAAGAAGACGGAATGGCCTTGTTTCTACCCCCAAGAAGACGAAATGACACTCGACTGATGACTTGACTTGGACATAAATATATTCTTATTTACATATTTTAATAATTTTTAATTATATACGTTATATTATAATAATAATAATTATAACTAAGTGCTCATGACCTGAGACTTTTCAAAACAAGAAGGGCTTGTTTGGTTTTAATTTGAGAGATGAATTTTAGAAAAAAAAATTTCAAAAATTGTTTGGTTCGAATTTTTTTCAAAAAAATTTTAAAAACACTTTCTCTCTCTTACACATCAATCAATCACTTTTTCTCTCTCTTCTCTCATTCTCAATCACTTTTTCTCTCTCACACACATTTACTCAAATTCTCCCAAAATATCAAATCATCCCAAACTCCCAAAAAAATAACTCTCCCAAAATATACAACCAAACAAAATAAAAAAATTTCTAAAACAACTCTCCCAATTTTTTTTAAAAAACAACTCTCCCAAAAACAAGCCAAACAAGCCCTAAATCTTCTTATACCGTTTATAAAACTTTAAGTTACGTTTGACAGAGTTTTGTAAATATAATTTGAGAATATGAGTTGTATTTTAAGTTTATGAGTTGTGAAATTATGATTTGAGTGTAAAAAATTTATTTAGTTATGGTTTTTGAATAAAGTGTTGAATTGAGTTTTGAATTGAATTTTGAAAGTTTGATTTGACATATGAAGTTAAAAAAATTGTTTGGTTATGAGTTATGGAAAGAGTTTTAAAAACTTAATTCAAATTGTTATAACTCATAACAAAACACACTACTTTCACACTATTGAAAATTCTGATCAACACTCATAACCAAACTCTTTTTAAAATTTAATTAAAAAAATTTATTATTAACAGAAAATAACATTAATCAGATTTTTAATTGAAAATACTACAAAGGAAATAATTTTTTTTTCAAAATAAATATTCAAAAAATTTAAATCATAAATATTTAAATAATTTAAATAATTTAAAAAATTTAATAAGTAAAAAATTAAAATAAATATTCAAAAAATTTAAATAATTTAAATATTCAAAAATTTAAATAATTTAAAATTTTAATATTTTAAATTTAAAAACAACTCTACACTCAAATTGTAACTAAACACATAAAACAAAACTCAATTAAGAAATTATTTTTAAAACTCATAATTAAACACAATTCGAAACTCCATATTACTTTCACAACTCCACACTCAAATCGTAACCAAATACATAATAAAAAATTAAATATTTAAAAATATTTTTATAAAATAGAGTTTGAATTTATTTTTATAAAATATTTTAAAATTTAAAAAATTAAAATCGTAATATTTAAAAATATTCAAAAAATTAAAAAATTAAAAAAATCGTAACATATTTAAATATTTAAAATATTTAAATATTGATTTGAATTGAGTTTTAAAAAGAGTTTTGAATTATGTATTTGGTTATAAATTTTGAAAAGTAATAATTATGTTTTGAATTGAGTTTTAAAAAATAAGTGTAGAATTATAAATTATTTTTTCTTTATAAATTATTTGATAATTCTATCATTAGTCTTTGTCCAATATGAATTTGACCCACTAAAGACAAGAATTTCTACCACAAAGAAGACGGAATGGCCTTGTTTCTACCCCCAAGAAGACGAAATGGCACTCCACTGATGACTTGACTTGGACATAAATATATTCTTATTTACATATTTTAATAATTTTTAATTATATACGTTATATTATAATAATAATAATTATAACTAGGTGCTCATGACCTGAGACTTTTCAAAACAATAAGGATTGGTTTAGGGTGTGTTAAAAAAGTGTATTTTTTTATCATTTTACGAAAAGATGTATAGAAAAATAGAGAGGTGATATGATAAAAAAAAGATAAAAAGATGGATTATATAAGTTATGCCAAACCTAGCCTAAGTCTTCTTATACCGTTTATAAAACTTTAAGTTACGCTTGACAGAGTTTTGTAAATATAATTTGAGAATATGAGTTGTATTTTGAGTTTGTGAGTTGTGAAATTATGATTTGAGTGTAAAAAATTTATTTGGTTATGGTTTTTGAATAGAGTGTTGAATTGAGTTTTGAATTGAGTGTGGAATTGAGTTTTGAAAGTTTGATTTGACATATGAAGTAAAAAAATTTGTTTGGTTATGAGGTATGGAAAGAATTTTAAAAACTTAATTCAAATTGTTATAACTCATAACAAAACACACTACTTTCACACTATTAAAAATTCTGATCAACACTCATAACCAAATTCTTTTTAAAATTTAATTAAAAAAATTTATTATTAACAGAAAATAACATTAATCAAATTTTTAATTGAAAATACTACAAAGGAAATATTTTTTTTTTCAAAATAAATATTCAAAAAATTTAAATCATAAATATTTAAATAATTTAAATAATCTAAAAAATTTAATAAGTAAAAAATTAAAATAAATATTCAAAAAATTTAAATAATTTAAATATTCAAAAAGTTTAAATAATTTAAAATTTTAATTTTTAAATTTAAAAACAACTCTACACTCAAATTGTAACCAAACACATAAAACAAAACTCAATTAGAAATTATTTTTAAAACTCATAACCAAACACATAATTCGAAATTTCATACTGCTTTCACAACTCTACACTCAAATCGTAACCAAATACATAAAAAAAAAATTTAAAAATATTTTTATAAAATAGAGTTTGAATTTATTTTTATAAAATATTTTAAAATTTAAAAAATTAAAATCGTAATATTTAAAAATATTCAAAAAATTAAAAAATTAAAAAAATCATAACATATTTAAATATTTAAAATATTTAAATATTGATTTGAATTGAGTTTTGAAAAAAAGTTTTGAATTATGTATTTTGTTATGAGTTTTGAAAAGTAATGATTATATTTTGAATTGAGTTTTGAGAAATAAGTGTAGAATTATGATTTATTTTTTTTATAAATTATTTGATAATTCTATCATTAGTCTTTGTCCAATATGAATTTGACACACCAAAGACTTAAGTAAGTTTGGCATCTACTAAATAATACAAAAAGTTAAAAAGTCACTATCTTATTTAAGTCACATTATCTTATTTAAATCACATTACTTCTCTAATACATCACATCAAATCCAACTTATATAAACCAATAAATTAAAAAATATACTTTTTTAAAACATCCCAAATCAACCCTAAAGATAAGAATTTCTACCCCCAAAAAGACGGAATGGCCTTGTTTCTACCCCCAAGAAGACGAAATGGAACTCCACTGATGACTTGACTTGGACATAAATATTGACTTGGACATAAATGTGTGCTTATTTACATATTTTAATAATTTTTAATTATATACGTTATATTATAATAATAATAATTATAACTAGGTGCTCATGTCTTCTTATACCGTTTATAAAACTTTAACTTACGTTGACAGAGTTTTGTAAATATAATCTGAAAATATGAGTTGTATTTTGAATTTATGGATTATGAAATTATAATTTGAGTGTAAAAAATTTATTTGGTTATAGTTTTTTAATAGAGTATTGAATTGAGTGTGAAATTGAGTTTTGAAAGTTTGATTTGATATATGAAGTAAAAAAAATTGTTTGGTTATGAGTTATAGAAAGAGTTTTAAAAACTTAATTCAAATTGTTATAACTCATAACAAAATATACTACTTTCACACGATTGAAAATTCTGATCAACACTCATAACCAAACTCTTTTTAAAATTTAATTAAAAAAATTTGTTATTAACAGAAAATAACATTAATCAATTTTTTAATTGAAAATACTACAAAGGAAATAATTTTTTTCAAAATAAATATTCAAAAAATTTAAATCATAAATATTTAAATAATTTAAATAATCTAAAAAATTTAATAAGTAAAAAATTAAAATAGTTAAAATTTAAATAATTTAAATATTTAAAAAATTTTAATAATTTAAAATGTTAATATTTTAAATTTAAAAACAACTCTACATTCAAATCGTAACCAAACACATAAAACAAAACTCAATTAAGAAATTATTTTTAAAACTCATAATCAAACACATAACTCGAAACTCCATACTACTTTCACAACTCTACACTCAAATCGTAACCAAATACATAATAAAAAAATTTAAATATTTAAAAATATTTTTATAAAATAGGGTTTGAATTTATTTTTATAAAATATTTTAAAATTTTAAAAATTAAAATCATAATATTTTGAAATTAAAATATTTAAAAATATTCAAAAAATTAAAAAAATCGTAACATATTTAAATATTAAAATATTTAAAAAAATTAAAATATTGATTTGAATTGAGTTTTGAAAAGAGTTTGAATTATGTGTTTGGTTATGAGTTTTGAAAAGTAATAATTATGTTTTGAATTGAGTTTTGAGAAATGGATGTAGAATTATAATTTGAAAGCTCAAAACAAACAATACACTCAAATCAATGGGTGTAACTATAATTTGAGAGACTTACCAAACGGAATGATAGCCTTTAGGGTTGGTTTGGGGTGTCCTAAAAAAATGTACTTTTTATCTTTTTATGAAAAGATGTGCAGAAAAATAGAGAGGTAGTGTGATGAAAAAAAGATGAAAAGATGGATTATATAGGTTATACCAAACAAACCCTTATTATTTAGCTTTTAAATCACAGGGCTACTGTATGGTACTTCATGTTTTATAGTAACGCTGTGTTTGGATGGTTTGCATTTTTTATTTTTTTTTTGGTATTAAAAGTCATTAAAAAAACGTTTAAAGATTAAAAAAAATTCGACTGATACAAAAAATTAAAAAATTATTTTTTGTTTTACGACACCGTTGCAGCATCGTACATAAGCCAATATTTTTTTTAAAAAAATTTGCCTCACAGAGTTTTGAATGAAAATGCATTTACACCGAAATTGAGATAAAGACAGAGATTATTACAAAATTTTGACAATTGTCAATCTTCTAACAACTTGTTGGTGAAAATTTTGGAAAAAAATTATATTTTATTGATAAATAATATAAAGAAAATTAGATACAAATAGATCAGATTGAGGCACAGATATCTCATTTTCTTTAAGGAGATCAAGCCAACTACGGTAGGAAGAACCCAAATACTGATACAACAGTCATAAAACTATGACTTGTCATTTTTCACGATAGAACAGCCCGACCACTTGTCGTATGGTTCAGGCCAACTCTGCACAAGATGGTGAACCCAAAGCTCCACCAAGAAAAACACTTTTCTTTGCTAGTAATCTCTCTTGTATAGAAAATAGTTGGTGTATTGGTGTAGAAAAGAGTAGATGAGAGAAACTATTTATAGGCCACTAGAACCTTATAAAATACACCAAAAAATAATAATGACTATGAATCTAGAGAAAATTGAGAGTGTATATTTTATTGATAAATAATACAAAGAAAATTAGATACAAATAGATCAGATTAAGGTACGGATATATCGTTTTCTTTAAGGAAATCAAGCCCACTGCGGTAGGAAGAACCCAAATATTGATATAACAGTCATAAAACTATGACTTGTCCTTTTCAGGATAGAACAGCCCGACCACTTGTCGTATGGTTCAGGCCAACTCTGCACAAGATGGTGAACCCAAAGCTCCACCAAGAAAAACACCCTTCTTTGCTAGTAATCTCTCTTGTATAGAAAATAGTCAAAGCTCCACCAAGAAAAACACCATTCTTTGCTAGTAATCTCTCTTGTATAGAAAATAGTTGGTGTATTGGTGTAGAAAAGAGTAGATGAGATGAACTATTTATAGGCCACTAGAACCTTACAAAACACACCAAAAAATAATAATGACTATGAATCTAGGGAAAATGGAGAGTGTATCCAAATATTAACTCACTACCAAGTTCATAAATTCTAATTAATCTCCATTCATGAATAAGACAACGGGTTGCCAAAGTAATGAATCTCCATTCATGAACAAGACAAAAGAAGATTTATGAACAAAATAAATAAATAAATAAATAAAAGATATTAAAACGGTACAACAATCCCTCACTCATTTTAATATCAACAAGGATAAGAGAGATTACCAAACAAAGATAGACTAGTATGCATCATGAAGATATGCTCTGTATTGAACTTTCATTAGTGAACAACAACCTCTACTCCAGAGTCAGTAGTGGTCTCAGACTTGAACTATGACTTCTTAGGAGAAATAAAGTATTACTGCTCACACATAATAATCCAGGTGTTGACATGAGCTTTTAATAGTCAGCACATTACGGCCTTGTGCGTATCCCAGTTTTCATGAGCATATTTGAGAATAAGCCTTGTTCTCATAGAAAGCGGCCCCACTTTCATGCTCACATAGATGAAATTTGTCAAGGCTGTTCCTGTAATTAACACACTCTACTCAACAAGAGCTACAGAATTTCATTAAGAGTATAAAAACTCAACCCTCCAACATTACAGGATAAATGCACTTACATCATAGGAATGGATAGCAAAATATTAAAGAGTGCATTTTTACAACCACCATATGATTCGTTCTTCCCATTGAACCTAGTTACAAGATCTCTGGTCCCTAGGTTGGATATCCTCATATATGATTTAAGATTTTATAGGCTTCAAACCCATCTCCCTCGATGTATTTTAGACCATATTTCTCGCCAAGGCCTTGGTTAACGGATCCGCAAAATTATCACAAGATTTTACATAATTCACAATTATGATGCCATTACTCAAATAGGATCTTACATTACTGTGTTTCCTTCGAATAGGTCTGGATTTACCATTATAAAAATGGTTGTTCACTCTACCAATAGCAGCAGTGCTATCACAACGAATTAACACAGGAGGAATTGGTTTTTCCCAAAAAGGGATTTCATGTAACAAATCTCTCAACCAATTCGCTTCCTCACATGCTGAAACTAACGCTATAAATTCAGCTTCCATAGTAGAATTAACAATTATAGTCTGTTTTTGAGACTTCCAACATATAGCACCACCACCTAAGGTAAAAATAAAACCCGAGATAGAGAGAGAATCACTTGAAAAAGTGTTCAAATCGGCATCACTATATCCCTCAAGTACCGTAGGATACTTGTTATAAAACAAACCATAATTTTTGATACCAGATAAATATCTCATAATTCTTCCCATGGCTAGCCAATGATATCGACTTGGCTTGCTAGTAAACCTGCTAAGTACTCCAATAGCATATGCAATGTCAGGTCTAGTACAGTCAGTAGCATATCTTAAACTACCAATCATGCTAGCATATTCTTTTTGATTAATCATTTCTTTTTCATTTGTTACAACAGATAAATGTATACTTGCATTAAAAGGAGTAGTAGCATGTTTACAGTCTAGAAAGTTATATTTCTTTAAAATTTTCTCAACATAATGCGATTGATCAAGAAAAATGCCATCCTTAGTTTTGGTAATTTTAATTCCCAAAATAAAATTGGCTTCACCGAGATCTTTCATATCACTACAAGAAATCGCACCTTTGGCGACTAAACAAATTTTAGTCGCCGAAAGTATACTTTTTGGCGACTAAAATTTAAATTAGTCGGCATTGGTTCAAGATATCACTACTAAAATATTTTAGTCAGTAAATATTACTTATTGGCGACTAAATTTAAATTTAGTCTGTAAAAATTCCACTTTCAGCAACTAAAAATTTGATTGGTCACTGTTAGTTCAAATTTTAGGCCCAAAAAAATAAATTAATCTGCAATATTGGTTTTCCCCGACTAAAATTAAAATTAGTCGCCAAATAGTACTTTTGGCGACTAATATTTTCGTCGCTATTCTGTAATCTTTTGGCTACAAAAAAATTTAGTCGGCAGATCTATTCCTTTGCTGACTAATACAGAAATTAGTCGCTAAATGTTCAATTTTCAACCCTTCCCCGCGCTCCCCTCTCTCTGTTATACAACATCACACTTTGTAACACACACACACACACACACACACACACACAGTCACTGTCCTTCACCAAACCTCACAAAAACCATCCCCCTCACCGTAGCCCACTGTACGGTTGACACGGCCATCGCCCTCTGCACAAATCACCACCGTCACAACTTACCACCGTCATAGCCGCACATCGCAGGTACCTCTCTTTCTCTGCGTCTCTCGCACTCTCGCTCTCGCTCACGGTTTGTCCGTGCATCTCTCTGTCTGTCACTTGAGCTCTCTCATACAGTCTCTCTCTCTCTCTCTCTCTCTCTCTCTCTCTCTCTCTCTCTCTTCTGTACTCTGCTTCTCTCTCTTCTGTACTCTGCTTCTCCCTCTTCTAACATTGTTGGTTTAGGGTTTATTCAAATTTGAATGTGTTGGCCCACTTCCCTTGGGCTTTGGCCCATGCTCCTTTTTTCATTCCTGGTCGCCTCTTTGGGGCGACCTCAGTACTTAGGCCCATACTTAATTTGGGGCTTAATTTTTGACCCTATATAGTTATGCACATAATGATATAGACTCCAATTCTATGAGTCTTTAATATTTCTTTCGAATTTATTTAAAAAAAATAATTATGGTGTGTAACTTTTCTCAACTTATAAAACAAGTACTAAGATAATTCTCTCATTTTAAAAAAACTACTAAAATAATTCACTGAACTAAGAAGCAGAAAGAAATATATATATATATATATATAAATGCTTAATTTTATTAATACATAAATCATACTTGAATAACAAATAAGTAATTTTATTAATAAGTAAATCATTAAGTAAATTAATAATTTTTAATGATATAAAAAATATTTTCAGTTAACTATTTTGTTAATAAATAAATAATTAAGTAATTAACAGTTTTTAATGATATGAAAAATATTTTTCAATAAACAATTTTGATATTTTATTATTGCATAGGAGAATAGTTTTTTTTCCCCCTGAGTATTGTGTTAAATTAAAATTTATAACAAACAATAATTGTAATTTCTAGTATTATATGACCGATTCATATTTTAAACAAATCTTATGGGTGTATCTGTAATTTGTTAAAAAAATAAACGATTTATGTTTCATAATTGACCAAGAATGTTTGCGTAATTAAGAAAAAAATATTCACTCAACATATTGATCATCATTAGTAAATTATGTTGGAAAATTTGAATTTAAATTTACTCCTATGGTTGTGTCTCTTGAGATGAAAGGGTGTGTCCTTTTGAAGGATCACAACCTTTCTGAAGAGTCACTTAGAAGTCTTTATCCCTCACTTCATTTGATAGTGATTTGTCATTCTTCTTCAATTTGCATTTATTCTTCATATTTCCTGAGTCTAATTTTCCTATAAAGAGAGTTCATGCACAGCAAAGTTCGCTAGGCTTGCAATAGTAGTGCTGCTAGTGCAAGACATTGATCGTTGTATCATGGGAGATAGACGTCCATTGAATCCTAAGCACCGGTGGGAGGACGAATCTGTCTTAAGGAAAGAGTGTCACACACTCGACTCGATCAGGTTTTATCTTTATGTACTGTAAGTTTTATCGCGTTATTATGTTTATTTTATTTGAGTTTTGGTTTTTGCCGAAAGACCGTTTACATTATTTTAAATTATATTTTTCCATATAGTTTGGTACTATTCTATCCAACAATCTTAAGACAGATTCAACCTATTTATGGTTTTCGGGAAAATATAATTATTTGTTTTTGTATGTGTTTGGGCACTTATACTGTGCAATTATTTTATATAGAAGTGATTTGCACCAACCATCTCAAGACAAAATTTCGGTTAAATCAATTTATTTATGTGTTCGTTCTTATTGACATGTTTATATTTTTTGCACAAAAGTCTGATTACAAATTTATGACGATGGTGCAAAATATCTATCTTAGATCTTCTACTTTGTGTTTCTTTGCAATTATTATTGTTGTATAATTGGAAACTTGCACTGTGAATAGAACTTCACCTAATGGATAATATAATATATTTGAATGGCGTGGACGGCAGGATATGTTGTTTCTTTCTTTGGATATGTTGATCTGTTTTTTTTTTTATACAGATTTTAGGTTTGAGTTTCTGGTGTTTATTTAATTAGAATTGATCCATCGTTTATGCTTACTATTAGTGTTTGCATTTAATTAATAATGATGTTCTAATCTACTCAGAATAAATACAGAATTAGTTTTGTGGATTGATAAAGATGACATGTTGAATCAACTTTCATTTTTATAATCAATTGTTTATGGTTTGAAAACTTCATGGAAAACAGATTTGATTTGTTTTCTGTTTGTATTTTGGTTTAATGTTTAGTCAGATTCTATATTAAGATTGATGATATATTACTGTATCTATGTAATTGTGTTGCTGATGGTTTGAGAAACCGTTATGGACAAACCGGAAGTGATTAGAAGACAGAGAGAGAGAGAGAATACCAGGGAAATGGACAGACACAACCCAAGATTTATATCGTGAGTGGGTGGTGGTAGTGACTGGTGAGCCTTTCGGTTTCAGGTATTTCAGTGACAATTGATGTCAATGAATTCTCTTTCACAGACAAGGCATCGCCAATGCCATATTTGTGAGGATAACTACCCGGAAGGTAAAATCCTTGACCCATTTAAGATATCAAACTATCAAACAAAACCCAGATCTTGTATTGATCAAAGAAGTCCATTTCGACAAGTGTTTTGGTGTTTTTGATGAGATCTGGATGACCCAGATATCAGATTTAGAGACGAAAACTCTCTAAAATGTGTTGTAAATCAGATTTCCATATATATATATATGTATATTTGTTGTATAGTTTGTGTGCAATGAAGAGGTACGGTCCGTTTGTATCTACTATTTCAGAACCGTCGGTTCAATCATTCCCAGTATAAAGCCACAATAGTAGGAAATGGTTAAAACACTTATTTCTGGTGTGAATTCTTCCAAGATTTGTTTAGTATGGTTTTAATAGAGAATTGGTTTTCTGTTAAACAAAATTTGTTTAATCTATTGTGTATTTCCTATGTTACTAATACAATGTTTAATCTGTTGTGATTAAAAATAAAAAATAAAAAAATAAAAAACAGGCTTGGGTTGAAATAGAAATTTTGTTTGTGATTACATTCGTTCTATTTGTACGGAAAATATTTTTCCGGTTCGATATAGAGTTTGATATGAATTTCCTAGTTTGTTTGGGAAATTGGATTCAGATTCTGTTGGGGGTCACCCCCTCACCCCCTTTGCCACGTGGCGGGGGGTGATTGGAGGAGCAGGAAAAAAAAGAAAAAGAAAAAGAAAAAGTAACCAATGAGAGAGAGAGGGGGTCAAAGGGGGTGGAGGGAAAAGGGGGGGATGAATCATTGTTGATATATATGAATAATGCTTGGGACCCCCTTTTGGGGGGTCACCCCCTCACCCCCCTTTGCCACGTGGCGGGGGGTGATTGGAGGAGCAGGAAAAAAAAGAAAAAGAAAAAGAAAAAGTAACCCAATGAGAGAGAGAGGGGGTCAAAGGGGGTGGAGGGAAAAGGGGGGATGAATCATTGTTGTATATATATATATATATGAGAGCTGCCTTATACACACCAGTGGGGGTCTCACCCCTAGTGAGGTGGTGAGCCCCCACTGGCCGAAACTTAGAAAAAAAAAAAAAAAAAAAAAAAACTGTTTTTTTTGGACCAATCCCCCAGTGACACCTCACTGGGGGTCACCCCCAGCTGGGGGGTAGAAATCATTTTCGTTATATATATATATTACTGCATGCCTGTTGTTGCATTTTATACCAATAAACAATGCAGTGTCTTATAGCTTTGCCTAGATGAGGGGCAGGTGAGTAAATTGGGGGAGAACAGTTGGATCCAATCTAATTGGACTAAAAGGTTGAGTTGTCTGATGCCTTTTGGTACCAACACCATTTGAGGTTCAATGTATTGAAGAATCCTTTTGTGGTCGGTTCTACTGGTGAAACTGCCTGAAAACGATGTGTTTATCGGGATTGGCCTTGTTGACATGCACTCCAAGTATGGTTGTCTTTACTGTTTTATATGATCTAAATTTGATTTTATATAGAGTTCTGTTATTAGACAATAGAAAATATATATATATATTATATTATACACGTAGCTTGCATGCTGTTTTCTACCCAATGTGTTAATCATGAAGAAGAATATGTTTACCACCACTTTTGATTCAGATATATTTAAATAAATTTTCTGATTGGGTATGGCCATGATTAATTAACAGAACAGATTTCTATTCATATATGACTTTTTGGTTTTGTTTTATTCAAAAAAAAAAAGAAAAAAAAAAAGGATTGTGTTATTCAGAAATTACAAGTTGATTTGATTAATGTTCATGTATGGATATGATGAAGAGACATCATTTATACATTAATTGATTTTATAATTGTTAGAATTTCAATTATGTATTTTTGTTTTTAAGTGAGTATCTCAAGTTCCTTTTAAGGAATATTTGACAAATATTTTGTGGAAGTTTTCCAAAATGTGTTTTTTAAAATCAAGATATGGTTTTAGTTACTAAAATTTTGTATGATTTTTGGTTTGTGAATTCTTGAAACTTGAGAAAATATAAAGTATATGTTATATACTTGAGAAAAATTTAAAACCAAATGCATGGTTTTATTGATGTCATTTACCTGAGGGTGTGTTAATTTGGAATGAATTTTTATGACATCATGTTGCCATACTTTTATTTATTTTTAAATTTTTTTATAAATATTGTGTGATATGTGTTTTTTTTTGGCTAATTTAATTTCAGTGCTACATATGAGATTTAATTAGAGTTTATTTAAAAGTTTGTGAACTTTTAATTAAATTGTGGTGGAGCTAACTACCAATGGATTTCTTTTGAAATTTTATACAAGCAATCATTAACACTGGAAAAATTTAAACATGCTATTTTAAATAATGGTGTTGTTGTCTTGTATATAAAATGCAAGTGGTATTCTACATTTTATATTGAAATTGAAAATAGATTGAGGAATTTTTTGTGTTGATTATTATTATTATTTTTTTTAATAATCAATTGAAAGTTATTTTTAAAGTAACTTTGAATTTTGTGAGTTAGGATGTCTTCATTTTTTTTTTTTTTTTCACTTGATTGGTAGACTTGGTTAACCACGAATCATGTTCTTAATGTGGGAGTTTATCTTTTCAATTAGAAGAGATAATTTCATTTTTGTCTCAAATATTTTTTGAATGAATTATTATTTGTGACTGTGACACTTGTCTAAGAAATGAATCATGTTGTTTGTGCTAATCTATGTATTATCACAAATGTGGGGGAAGAGAAGATTAATGAGATTAAAAATTATGATTATGATTGATTTGTTAATCTTGTCCATGTCTACATATGTTGTAGAGTTGACAATCATTTTATGATGTTATTAATATCATTTTGGTATGCGGTGTTTTATAAATAGATGTCATTTATTTATCAAAGTATTGATGAAAATGTGAACTTATATGTTTTGACATGAGAAGAATTCTAATTATTCTTTGGAATAATTACTAAAATTGGTGTGGTGACTGATAACTCCGTAATGAAATATTATAAGTTAAAATATTTCATGGGTAAAAAAAAAAACACTTTGGTAATTGTCGACGTAGTCACCAACACTGGATAAGACAAATAAGATGTAAATGTATTTATACAATGATATTTATATTCCATGTTGAGATTGGAAGAGTTGCAGTAAACAAAAAGAATTTAATCATGGCTAAAGAAATGTTTTTGACAAAGTGTTGTGGCCACAACCGGTTTTAGTCATTTCTTCTTTGTACTGCAAAAGCAAGTTATGAAGTCTAATTGTTTTTAGACAAATTAGTATTGTGATTATATTCACAAAACAGTTTACATCTTGTTATTTAGTTCAAGCACGCCAATTAATGATATATTCTGATTTATCTCAGAATTGTGGAGGTGTATTAATATTTTGTATACTTATACTTCAACAAGAGGAATTAAGTTTCCTTAGAATGCTTAAAATGTGGGGGTGCTTGGAGGATTTTTACCAAAGTAACGGTTCCGATAATAGGTCCACAAAGAATCTCAATTCTTTATATAGGACAAAGTTGGAGTAGAAGCAACAATGGTTTCATTAACTCCTAAGGAACAACTCTATGTTCATTATTTAAATGGGAGTGACATAGAGTAACGATAAGTCTCGATGTAATCAAAGACTTGACACCGTATGACATTTGCTTTTAGTTGTGAATATTGTCTAAAGATAATATAATGGATTCACTAACTACTCAGTGATATCTAACTGAGAAGGTCAAACGGAAAAATAGCGGCCGCTAAACAAAAAGTTTGACTAGAGAGCAAATGAGGGAAAGTTTATCGAGGGGAATGTGATTAAAGCCTATTACATCAGAGTCATCATAATGGTAACCCTACTTAGATGACTGGAGATCCCAAGAACTAAGTTCAAAGGGACAACTAAGTTATGTGTGGCTCGCCAGAAATCACTAAAGGAGTCTAACTTCTATCCATTCCTATGATGAGAGTGATATCTGCAACATGAGTTGTATGCAGGGAACTTAGGGTAAGCTATGCTTTTAATGATTACTTATATCTTGGAAATCCTAGAGGGGTATCTTTCAAGAGGAGTATTTAAGAGACTCGAAATAAGGATCACCTATATGAGTGTGAAGGGGCCGCTTCTATGAGAATTGATAAGGCTAAATTCTCTAAAGCACTCAAGAAACACCAGAACTTGCCCAAGGCCAAAACGGGCACAACCGTGAGAACTAAGCTGTGTTTGAAGATATTCTGTGTGAATTCTATTGTCTTGGCTTACATAAACGGCTGAACAGTTTAAGGCATCACGTCCACTGATTAGCTAGTAAGTCCGATAGGCTTTCACTAGGGAAGGTTCAAAGCCGAAAGCTACCTATCCCGATGCAGGATATTTCTATAATGTACTCTCTCTTTGTCTGCATGTTGTTGCATGTCCTTTCCGTAAATTTCATTCATGTGGGGGATTGTTGGAAAATTTGAATTTAAATTTACTCCTATGGTTGTGTCTCTTGAGATGAAAGGGTGTGTCCTTTTGAAGGATCACAACCTTTCTGAAGAGTCACTTAGAAGTCTTTATATTCCATGTCCCTCACTTCATTTGATAGTGATTTGTCATTCTTCTTCAATTTGCATTTATTCTTCATATTTCCTGAGTCTAATTTTCCTATAAAGAGAGTTCATGCACAGCAAAGTTCGCTAGGCTTGCAATAGTAGTGCTGCTAGTGCAAGACATTGATCGTTGTATCCTGGGAGATAGACGTCCATTGAATCCTAAGCACCGGTGGGAGGACGAATTTGTCTTAAGGAAAGAGTGTCACACACTTGACTCGATCAGGTTTTATCTTTATGTACTGTAAGTTTTATCGCGTTATTATGTTTATTTTATTTGAGTTTTGGTTTTTGCCGAAAGACCGTTTACATTATTTTAAATTATATTTTTCCATATAGTTTGGTACTATTTTATCCAACAAATTATTCAAAATGAAAAGGTAAAACTGAAAAGAAAAGGATGAATCTCAAAAAACTAAGCGATTCTTATATATATAGACATATATGATTAATATTAAGATAATATATATAGTCTATAATACTAATGTATGGGAACTAATTATAGAAAGAAAGTAATTTGTAAATAGAAAATTCATGCAAAAAGTCATATAAAAATAATATGGTAATGACATTTTAAAAATTGTAAATCACTTTAAAAAGTTTTTTAATTTAAAATGAATGGACATAAGTTTGCCATGTTATCCGATACGATTTTTTTTTACAAATTTTATATTTGTATATCATCACTCATTATAGAATCAATTACTGAGATATTAGCAAAAATTCAATTTAGGCCCAATTGACAGTGACTGATCGACAAGCATCAACTGATTTTAAATAAACACAAAAAATGATCAGGCTTTGTGGTTGAGTCCTATGCGTTAAACAAATTAAGGATTTCGTTGGAGATAATCAAGTAAAGAAGGATTTGACCAAAACAAAATATGTATTAATTCAAATAAATTGTCATTTGTCACTAGTGACAAGAATTTAAACAAGAACAAAAAATTGAATAAATACAGCAATCGATAGATAGAAAAGAAATAGAGGTTAGAAAAAAACTATTGGTCTAATCTACTTCTAAAATGGCTAACTTAGAACTACTCCTAAATATCTTTTTACGAGTGCGATTGGTAGTTGTTGATTGCCTGATTTTTGTATCTCTCTTGGCCTATTTAGGCTCAGCCACATGAGAGAAAGAGATAGCTTAAGTTTACGATTTTCTCAACAAGCTCATGATTTCCTCAACATGATACATATCCCATCTTTGATAGCAACCACTTTGCAGATTTGGTACTTGATTTAGTCTTGACTCCTTGATCTCAATAACTACTTTTCAAATGGTTGCAATGGCTAATTTTCTGACCCTCCATTTAACATGTCATCATGCCATATCATTCCATGTCCTTAACATATTTGTATGTCACGTCAGCATGCCTATCAACAGAAATAATAATAAAAACAAATGTGGTCAAGGTTATTCTTTGAAAATAATTTATGACTCCAATCACAGACCATAATTGAACTTGGCCATAATTAATAGGCCACAATCAACATAAAAATAAAATGTGGTGCAAACAATGCCTTCTCATTTAAATGGATTGAAGAATGAAATCCAATTAAATGATTTATAACAAGTGATAATTTAATACATAAAAAGTGACAATTAAATGATTTATAACAAGTGACAATTTAAAACACATACATAAGCATATACTTATATATGCATAAAAAGAGAGAGTGAAATTATAAAATGATACTTTTGTTTCAAATTAGATCTTCTTAACATTGTTGGTGATGAAATAGAATTAACAAAACCTACTGCAAGTATGGCATTTTAAAAGTTAAGTCATCACATTGTACCAATTTTTCAAGCTAAAAATTCAATGCTAATGCATAGGATTATAATTACAATGAGAAATAACTTGATTGATTGTAAAATATTTATAATATTAAAAATGTCACTTAAAATACAAAAGAAAAAAAAAATTACACTAATATTCTTCTCTCACATGTTTTACTTTGCCATCCATTCAAACATGAATATTTTCACCCTCATATCCCTCTCTCACATCATGTGACCATCCTATCCCAAACCAGACCCATGACCATCCCTACTCACATGCTTTCCTTTGTCATCTATCCAAACATGATAGTTAGAATACACAATCATGTATTTTCTTTTTTTACCTAAATGAGGAGCCACATTTTTTTTTTTTTCTCACTGTCTAATCCAAACAGCTTATAAATCTTCGTTTTTTTGATTGTTAAAAGTAGAAGTTATTATTGTAGCAAAACATTCAACACCTACAATAAGAAATTAAAAATTATTTTTAAATGAGTTTTTGTTTATATTTTAATCAATTCTTTGTAGTTTTTAAATGCATGTAATCAATTTTGCATCTAAAAAATAAAATAAATTGACTCAAATATTAAAAAATCACTAAAAATAGATGAAAAGAAAAACAATGAATATAGTCCATTCATTTCTTACTGTAAATGAAGAATTATTATTATTATTATTATTATTTTTGTTACAGGAAAATCCTCCCTACCCTTCCGTAGGTCCAAGGCAGCGCCCCTTGTAGAGATCACCAAGGTGTCCTGTTAGCTGTTCCGAGCGAGGAGACTATAACCTGGGAACTTGCCCCGACCTCCCAAGACAAGCTCCGCTTAAGTCAGGACTCGCACAGCGGGGGAGCATTGAACCCACACCAAGTGCTGACTAGACAACTTGAGGTCCAACCTCCTAACCAACAGTGCTACGCCCAGGAGATTGGCCCAAGGGAGAAATTGAACTCATGACCTTGGGGCTTAAACCCGAATGCCTTACCACAATGCTACAACCCCTTGGGTTAGTAAATGAAGAATTATAAATTGAAGTTTGCTTATTATTTGAAATATGAGGTAGAAGAGGCATCATTGATGATAATTGATGAAGAGAGGCGGCTGTGAAAGCTAATAGTAGATTGACTAGATGTTGTCAGGTAGCATCACTCGGTATCAAAAGGACAGTAGGCCTCTCCATTAGAAGAAGAGATACGGGAAAATGCTGCTTTTGATAAAGTCACTTGTGACACTGGAAAGTCACTTTTGATAAAATTCTTGCACTAAAGTCACTGGAAAGCTACAGTAAGGCAATGGTGGGATTTTCTTGTAGTAAATTCATTGGAATAGGTCAATTGTGACATAGCTTTTGATAGAAATCTCGACTCCTATAGCCTCTGCGTTTGGTACTGTTACAATAAGTGAAGGTTAAATATGTCTTAACTCGTGCAAATCATAATCAGTCCACAAGCTTCTCTGCATTTGTTATAAAATCAAGTTTCCAAGCGAGATCTTATGCATTGATAAGTAGTAGGTTGATGATTGAAAAGGAATAGGTGACTGTTAGCAAGATTGACATAGTGGGTGGGAGAGATGGAAAATAAAAAATTCAAAAAAGATTAATAGTTCTGATTAAATATAAAGATATTATATATAATTTATAATACTAATGTCAGAGAACTAATTATAAAATAAATTACCGAGGCCATACACAGCTGACTTATGGGTTTTGATGCATCTCTTTCCTTCCTCAGTAGTGTTTGTGTTTAGAATATTTTATGCTATCGAGTTGTGAGAAGTCTTTGAGCATAACTGTAGCCTAGTTAGTACCTGGTTGTTTGCCTGGTAGTGTGACCAACAACTTACACTTTGTTTGAATTGAGTAATTTGGAAAGGAAAGGAAAAAAAATTAATTTCTCACTATCCGTGTTGACAATCTAGCACAAAAACTAATTGTGTGTTTTGTCTAATAGTGTGGCTAACAACTTACACTTTTTTTGAATTGAGTTATTTGGAGTGAAAAGGAAAAAAAATCAATTTCTCACTATCTTTGTTCACAATCTAGCACAAAAACCAATTGTGTGTTTTGTCTAGTAATGTGGCCAACAGCTTACACTTTGTTTGAATTGAGTTATTTGGAGAGATAGGGGAAAAAAATCGATTTCTCACTATCCGTGTTGACAATCTAGCATAAAAATCAATTGTGTTTTGTCTAATAATGTGGCCAATAACTTACACTTTGTTTGAATTGAGTTATTTGGAGAGGA
Source organism: Camellia granthamiana (assembly GCA_036172215.1). Taxonomy (NCBI): domain Eukaryota; kingdom Viridiplantae; phylum Streptophyta; class Magnoliopsida; order Ericales; family Theaceae; genus Camellia; species Camellia granthamiana. Next base: position 72,443,576 of record CM069908.1, on the reverse strand, counting down.
AAGGAAAAAAATTAATTTCTCACTATCCGTGTTGACAATCTAGCACAAAAACCAATTGTGTGCCTTTCATGTGGTAGGGCTAAGTAAGGAATCTGTAAAATCCGTAATTTGATCCGATGTAGTCCAATCTGATAGGTTTGGATTGATTTTTTGAATCCATGGTTTGGTTCCGGATTGGAAATTTCAAAATCCGTAAGCCACGGATCGGTTCCGGATTAAACCCCATGGCCCAAATTAGAACCGATCTGGACCGTGTGGAAATAGTTAATATTTATACCATATACCCTCCCATACAATATAATTTCTTATTTCATATAAAAGCTGAAGTGTAACCTAATTTACACCTCACTCACTCATTGTCTCTCTCTAGATCAATTGCCATATGTTGTACAGTGTACCCTGTAGGCCTTCAGTTTTTTGAAAATTGGTGTATTGTAATTGAAAAGTTGTTGGAGCCTTCAAACAGAGTTTGGAATATTAAGAAAATGGGCATATGGAAGTGGCAGAAAAGAATTTTTTTTAAAAAAAATGGTTCATGAATTTAGTTAGTGGAAAAGATAAGAAAATGAAAAGAAAATCATTGTTACTTTCTTGTTTGTTTGTTGTTGTCTAAAATTAGTTTATCTCTGTTTATTTGTTTAGAATTTGTGGAAAGGGAAATGTGATGTCTACTACTGCTGCTGATCATTTCATACAGGATGTTGTTTGCTTTAAATGTTCTATATATTTTTTTTTATTTAATTATGTGAATTCGTGGTCCTAAACCGATCCAATCCGTGTTTAAACGGATTGGTTCGGATTGGTTCCACGATTTAAACAAATTGGATTGGTTCTAATTTTTTAAGAACCGTAGATAACGAATTGATCCTGATTTTCTTCCAATCCGAACCAATCCGGACCATGCTCATTGTTTTTAAACTCTTTAACCACTTCCCTGGTAGGTGTAATTAAAAAATTTTATTAAACTTTTTTATCAAGTCTAGATGGAGAATATTGCATATACTAAATTACTAGATGGAGAATAGTGTCACCTCTCTTCTTTTTGTCCACATCTTCAAATGGTACTCACAATTATTAGTGCATTGTGACATCTATCCAACTACACCCAACATCTTTCTCCAAACCGTCTTCTTTTTCTTTTTCTTTTTTTTTTTTAATCAGCTCCCTCGACTGCTTGGTATGATCCCCTCCATCAACATTTCTTTGTACACACAAGGACAAAAGAATTTAAAAAAAAAATTTCTAAGTTTCTGTGTTTATCATAGTTGTCAGCCACAGTATGCAGTGCCCATGGGTTTAAATGAAAGGCAAGAACGAATTTGTATATGGATTGGACAATCTGCTTTACAAATTATTTGCATTTACATGTCTTTGTGGCCTGAAATTTCATCGATGAGCAGATCTTCTTCAACTTGCTTTGCATATCATCATATCAAGGCTGGTGTATGCTATTGGAATCACAAATTGCAATTTAACATTACTTGCAAAGTCGAACTTCAGAACATTTCTTGTGTCTGGGCATCGTGCTGATGATCATAACATATGTTCAATGTACTGACTGTTTGGATTAAAAGACTAAATAGTAGGGACTTATCATGATGAATACAACTCATACATTCATACATTTATTGAGCAGCCCATAATGTGGCTGTGTTACAGATTTAATAAACACATTGGCAAAAAGTTTTAGGCGTGTTATGACACCACCAAGCATAGGATTGCACTTTTTTTTTTTTTTTTTTTTATAGCATAAGAAATGATACATATAAAAAGTAACACATTTTAGGAAACGATAACTAATTACTTGAAGAAGCCTTAACAAAAACTGAAGGAAAAAAAAAGAAAAAAAAGACCACCAGTGGTAACATATAGACCTTAATTGAGATGTGAAAGCTAACGGTAGGTTGACTGATGCTGTCTGGTAGGATCATTCGGTATCAAAAGGAAAGTAGGCCTCTCCATGAGAAGAAGAGATACGGGAAAATGCTGCAAACCGGGCTAAGCTAAGGACAAAGCTGCTGTGAGCATGCTCCCGGGCTGTAGAGATAATTGACATGAATGAAAGGAGTTTTATGTATTCTTTAATCATGATGCTAATAACTATTAGCAAAATATAAACAATTTTAATTAAGAATTCTTCAATCATTTTTTGGTGAATGGGCTGAAATGTTAACGCCTTAAAGTAGCTTTACCATACTAAAAATTTATATTGTATGATGTGGGATATCACAATATCCAAAATGAATTGGAATGTGAACACCAATGGGCTAGGATAACTTTCTTCTTATGAATGAACAAGTATATTAAACAAAATATCAACCAATTAACTAATGCATTGTTGGGCTATTATAACAGATGCTTGATTAAGAGCTTTTGCAATTCTTCAAATTGGATGACTGTAGTCACATTGATTCTGAATCCAGCATATTTTGGTTTCTGAGTATCCTGCTATTATGGTTTACTTTGTCGACTAAACATCAATGATGATAATCCATAGTTTTCTGCAATTAATGGGAAGAAAATGAAGGAATTCAATTAAGCCCCGAAGTTGCTAGTTTTAGAGGTGTTCCTTCTAGAGAATTACCTCGATTTTGTCTAAATGTGCTATGCGATTCTACCTCTGTCAAAGGTCATGCCAAAATGGCATGACAATTGTTTCAAATTAAATTATTGTGGTCCTTACTCTATAAAAATTTCTGTCTCCACAATTGCCAGAATCAACTCAAATGAGAAGTGAGATCAATCAACGTGTCACCCGAGCAAGAATGTGAAACTGCCCATCAGATGATCATGCTGCCTATTCTCTACTTTTGTTTCCTTAGGGTCCCGTCCAACGAAAACTGACTAGTAGGAATACTGAACAATCAAAACTTACCCAATCACTATGATTCATTCCATATAGTGTAGGCTTGATCCGTTGGTCAATTTGAAATTTATGAGTTTGATAAATAAATCAATGATTTAATACCCGCCGACCACAGCAATAGTGCTGGAGTTCTTAGTTTTATAGGTTTTATAGGCGTTCCCTTTTAGAAACTTAAGTTGATACAGATTGAGAGTTCAAAACTTGAGAATCAGTTCAAAAGAGACTAGGTTTATACAGAAAAACAGATTGAGGGTCCAAAACTCATATGTAAGTTGTATATGAAGGAAAAGTTGCGAATTGAACATGATCATACATCTATATAGCAATCTTTCTTCTTTTTATTTATTTATTTTTATTTTTTCAGTAAAAGAAAGGGTAGGAGGGTGCGGCCATCGCACTTGATCATATGTAACAATCAACAAAACTTGATCGCATGATCTCATTAGGGTATTGCACAAGCAGCATTTTCTCCTTTGCTTAAAGCTGATGGTATTCTGAAGACTTCCTTTGCAAACCAAGAAAAGTGGGATGCCAAAAAATCTACTCTGTTTCTTTCAATTCGAGACAAGAAGAAATAGTATGTTCCAGTGTAATCAAAATTGTACGATATGTAGCATATCGTATGGAAAAAGATATCTATTGTGAACTCGTATCGTTGGTGACTTGAATCGTGAGATACGTTTCCGTATCATACAATTCCTTATCGTATCGCCATTCAACTCGTATCGCACGATTATCAATTTTTACATTCGTCTTCACCTTTGGCCCCATTAGCTACTTTTCTTATTATCAATCACCCATAGCTAACACTCATTGAAGAGTCATAAACTATATTATCAGAAATCTCATATAAAAGAGACCCAAATTCAAATAAAGTCGCAAGAAAAAATGACTGATATACTCCTGTTGCTACAAGAAATTAAGTTACTATCATAAATCTATTTTGATTGAATTTATATATACCTTATTCACCAATTTGTCATTAGTTATATGATTTAATAGTTTATTTTTTGCAATATATTTATATGTTATATGAAAATACTTATTTTTTATTTATTTATATTTTTATGTTAATGTATCTTACGATACACGATACGATACATGATACATAAAAGTGATATAATGATATTTCAAGTCCTATGTCAAATGTACTTAGAAACCTAAGTTGATAGAGATTGAGGGATTAAAACTTGAGAATTCTTTAATCATGATGCTAAGAAAAATTATGCAAATGTAAACAAGTTTAAAAATTCTTTAATCATTTTTTGGTTAATATGCTGACAATATTGTCAACTGAATTTCGTTTGGGAACTATGAAATTTTGTTGTTCACTGGTAGCAGTTCAATAACTAGGAGCCAAATTCAACAAAATCAATCACTAAAGTTTCAGGCAAAATGCATTTTTGTCTTGAACATGAGCACATGAATCTACATAAGCAAAATTCACGGCATAGTAGAAAAATAAATTTGACTAACAGAAAGTCCATTAAGTCAAGCAACGACACAATCAAATATTCTTTGGATGCAATCCAAGTTCCCTCAAGCAACAGCACACATTGGGCATGTTTGATTGACAAGATTAAAGGATAGGATTCAGATTATTAATTCGTAAATCTAATAATCCTGTGTTTGTTTTGAAATTTTATTTCAGAATTATTAATCCAACGGATAATTAATTCAACAAATTTGTAGGATTATTAGTAATAGGGTAGGGGTGAGATTATATATCATGACTTGGGAAATAAAATAAAAAAACTCTTTTATCTACTAATCCAATGCAAGTCAAACAACAGATAAGGGCATAATTTATTCTACCAATCGTGTTGGGGACCCCCAGTGGAGGTGACCCCCAGCACCCCCAACTCCACGTGGGTGTCTGTGCTCTCAAGACTTAAAAAAAAAAAATAAAATTCCAACCAATCAAAAAACAGTGGGGTCTCTTTATCCTACTAATCCAATTGGATAGTAAATACCACACTAATTTGATGAGATTATTAATAACTTCACTATTAATCTTGTGAATCAAATATGACCATTAGTTTAATGTTCTCACAGTCCTTTTAAAGCCATGAGACTTTTGAGTACATCTTGAAAATGCATTCCATCAAACATGAAATCCTTGGCATAAAAAATTACTCATTGTTCTATCCAAGCAACAATCGTGACCTACTTAATTCCATTTAGTGCAGATAGAATCACAGAACTGTCATAAAATGTTCCAACATTGCATCTGTTGGGATCGGGGATCCCGCCCAAGACCTTATAGAAATTATAACAACCAGAAAATACACCCACACAGAAGGAGACACAATATTTAACGTGGTTCGGCAATAATGCCTACGTCCACGGGAGAGTAACCGTTTATCATTTATGGAGAGATTACAGAAATATTACAGAGGAGAAGCTCACACTATTCTCACTCACCCATTCTCCCGTCTCCCTCGCTCACACCGAGGGAGACGGTTTCTCACATCTCTCACTCTCTTGTTTCACTCTTGGTTGGTTTACTCTTGCATTTTCTTCCTCCAACTCTTCCTCTATTTATAGATATTGAGAAGAAGAAGAGTTTGGGACAGCAATGGTGAGTGGTTCTCCCATTTCTCTCTAGTGGGTTCAACCACCCCACTCCCTCTTAATGGGTTCTCCATTCTCTCTAAGTGGAAGCTCCATTTGTTAGCCATTTCTAGTGGATTCTCCACATGGGATGATCTAACAGCATCAACAATGTGCAGTTTGCTTTCATTCTACAAAAAATCACCATGAAGTTGAAGTCGTAAAAAGTCCAATCTAAGAGAGGGAAATAGGAGCGCTTGCGCACATCGTTATTCTACTTCTATTAGAAGCTATGTCCAATTTTGAGACAAACGAAAGTTGAATTTCTGTAAAAATCATATTTTTAAGTTAACCATATTGACAAGGGTGTAAATTTGGCCCAGTCCACGTGGGGCCTCGCAGGCCCCCGCCAAAATTTGGACCAGCCCGGCCCACGGGCCAAAAAATTAAGCCCAAGCCCAGGGGTATTCAGGCCTTGGGCGGGCCGGCCCAATAGGCTTGGGCCTGGCCTCGGGCTTGGGCGGGCTTGATCATTTTTTTAAATTTTTTCTACCAAAATTTTATTATTTTCCATTAAAAAATACACTGGGCCTCGGCGTGGCCTAGGCTGACTGGGCTTCGAGTCGAGCCATGAGTGGGCCTTAAGCGGGCTGAGCCCACGGGCCGGGCCAGGCTTCAAAACGATGGCCCAGGGCCTCAGACTGGGCTCGGGCCTAGGCCCAAACGGGTCCAAATAGGTCGGGCCCATCCCGGGCAGCGGGCCATTTTTACACTCCTACATATTGATCTCTACTTCACAAAATTCTTTGTTTTATTAGCTTACATGATCCATTCAGAAGCCTTTATCTCGACCAGCTTGTCGCATTGCTCATTAACTATGAATTTGTAGAAAGACATGTTGCCGAACCAGATGTCGGTTTGCACTGAGGAGTCGCCACTAGTGGCGAAGGAGGGGAAAGGGGGCCTTCGTTCTCTTGCATTATGTTACGTTTTTTTTTCTTAGGTAAATTTTAAATACACCCTTAAAATTTATTTAAAATATGAATTATAACCTATAGTTTTAGAAATTATATTTTTTCCTTTCAAATTATTAATTGCATAACAAATGATTATTTTTATTAATAAATCCTTAAATCAATTATCAGTTTTTAATGATATTATAGCAATATTTTCAGCAAGAATTCAGATAATTTTATTGTTATAAATGAGAGCAATTAGGAATTTCTTATTTTCTGTTAGTTCTATTAAATAAAAAATTTCAATGAGAATTATCCAAAATTACGAGAGATAATTTATATTTTAAGCAAATCTTAAGGAGTGTATTTGTAATTTAACTTTTTTCTTTTATTCTTTTTTTATTCAAATTAAAACGAAATCATTTTAGAACTATTATAAGCCCCGTTTGTTTTAAAAGGTAGGATGGATGATGTACGGGGGCGAAATATCCTCAGCTTTCCGTACTCCTTGCGCTCCAAGCTTCCCTTAACGGCGTCTATCTCTGCAACACAAAAGGGTGAGCTGTCCGGCGGTGGTGTGCCGGAAAGACCCTCCGACGATCAAGTCAGATCACTTGAGGAAGAAGATAATCGAAGGAGAGTATTTGTGAGAGTGTTTTTGCATACCTGTAACCTTCTTCTCCTCCCCTATTTCTAGGCTGGCCATGCAGCCTCAAGATTGTGCGCGCACTACCTCTGCTGTCCTTTCCTGGACAGGTGGCAGTGTGCGCTTCTCACCACCCTACGCGTGTAAAGGCTTAGTCCTCCCGCCAGTACACACAAAACTGTCCAACGGTATTGTGGCGCGCGTGGAGCAGATGTCCTCTCCCTCAAACCATTGGCCCAGGTGGCACCCTTAACCGAGGTACCATGACCGACCTATCACTTGTGGAAAATCACCATCACGTGCACATAACCGTGCTACGTGTCACCGACTTGTAACTCGGATCCAGGCACAAGCCCGGCAACCTCGTCCGAACTACTCTTGACCGGTTCATCGAGACCAACCGGTTGCGAGGCATGCCGACCTCCAACCGTTCTATCTTCAATCTCGGTCACACGAAGCTTCGTACTGTCGACTGATCGATCAAAGGCACGCCGGCCCTAATCGCACCCACAGTCCAGCTCGGGCTGCTTCTTAGCTCGGCTCCATCATCCGTTACCCTGAGCTCCGTCTATTTCATGCAAGTCGCAGCCCGACAACGCCAGTTGGTGCCTGACCGGTCAATATCTCCGACCGTGCAAGTCAGGCGACTGGCCGCGTAGACGGAGTAGTTTGCTCGGCGCCGTGTAGTCCATCACGTCTGCCGTTATCTCGGCTCGGCCGTACAGTCCAGTGCAAATCTCCCCTCTCAATTGCCCCTTAAACCCATCCAAGCTATCGTGATCGGGTTTATATTCGTGACCGAGTAAACAGATGAGTTGCGCCGTCAGTAAGCCGAGCACGATTGGGGAAATATCTGCCGCCGAGCTATCCAATTTGGCCGGCCATCACCTCGGTAGTCTTGTCAATGGCTGTAGAGCCGTACTGACAGCCGCCTTCCCAGTGCCACGTGGCGTCTCCTCATTGGGTCGTGCAGCCAGCTGCCCTGCACGCGTAAAATTCAAACGGCGCAGCCGTTTGGGTTTCCCCCCCACACTTTAAACCCCCTACGAAGGGTCTAAACCCTTCACTTTTCATTTTCTCCTCAGAGCCAAAAAACCCTAGCTCCCAAAGCTTGTGCACTCCTCCTGCCATCACTGCCTTCGAGCTCCAATCCCCATTTCCATTCCTTTCGAGGGTTGCAGCCAAGCTTTCGAGGCCCATATTCATTTTCTGGTAAGTTTTTCTACCCCCTTTACTGCATTTTCAGTTTCCATTTTCAAGTTCTTCGAGCATGTTCTTCGTTTTTGCTCTACTATCCTTCGTGTTCTCTGCCTGTGGCCTTTAAGGCTCTTTCCCTTTAGTCCCAATAATTTCGCACCTTAGAAAAACTGGAACTGGTGGAGTGGGGGGGGGCCCTCGTGCCCCTCGATCCATGAAGCCTCCAAGCAAGCCCCTTGAATTTGATATGAACAGTTCGAATCTGGACTGAACCGAGCTGAATGCTCACTTTGATCCGTAATTAGGTGTATAGCCGAGCAAAAACTGGTTCGTGGCTTCCCATTGAAGTCATAACCGAACTGAATACCCGAATAGATCTGTAAATAGGAATGAGCCGAGCTCAAACACCGGAGCCTTCGTCTGGAACCTTGACCAAGCTGGAGGATCAACTAGATCCTTGAATAGCTCTTAACCGAGCTAGAACCGAACTAGGAGGCTAAAGCACACATGTAGTTGAACCGAGCTGGACCTTACCGGCCAAAACACGAAATCCTTCACTGAGCTATTCCAATAGGAGCCGCGCAATATATGCCGTGCTAACCCTTGGCCATATTTTTTAACATGCAGAACAAATAGGACCGACCAAGCCAGTCCAGCATTAAAATTGGTGGAGCTCAAAGACCGAGCAAACACACCAACATTTTTGACCGAGTTACATACCAAACCAAATAAAATCGAGATAATGGGGAAGTACCGGTTCATGGTCAACATGCCCGGTGCGATGGCCGAGTTCCGTAGGGAGTACAACGTCCCGAATGACGTGGTCTTAGAGCTCGCTAAGAAAGGAGACACGCCATGGGGAGACTTAGACCGGTGCCCCTTCACGGTCGTTTCCATTGTCGAAGGAGGGCTTCGCTTCCCCGTGCAGCCTTTGATCTGTGAATTTTTGCGGCAGACAAGGCTTTGCCCGACCCAAGTCTCCAACAACACGTACAAAATAATAAACGGCGTCGCTGAGCTGAACCGAAGGCTCGGTCTCAATCTCGGCCTCGCAGAAATTTTTCATCAATACAGCCTTAGTAGAAATAAGAGTGGGTTTTGCTGGTACCTCAAAGTCAAGAAGGGCCGAGCAAAACTCATTGAAGGCAACCCGGACAAAGAGACCAACGATGACGACTTCCTCTGGGTGTCCGGTAATTACGAGGACACCGAGGCGCCCATACCGGGCTGGTACATTAGGAAAGATTTCGGAAGTGCTGGTAAGTAGTCTGGCTGATCGCGCTATTTTTCTCCTGCACTTCATTATTGTTATTTTGCACCGGTCTAACACTTGTCTTTTTCCTGCAGATAAGTACCTTGCAGCGGACTACCACCAGGCCAATTAAGAAGCCATCCGAGCTCTGCTGCGTCACCCAGCCGAGGAAAGAGAGGCATCAAAACTGCTCAGTTTCGAGCAGACATATCATTATCAAGCACCGTGCAAAAGCAGAGTCACCGACTTTCTTCGTGAGCCATCTCCAGAGCCAGATCCAACTCTGCCACCGGTCAGACTTGTCCCAACAACCGCCGAACAAGAAATGGCAAAGATCAGGGCGATCAAGTCCATGATCACTGGAGAGGAAGGTGAGTCCCAACCTCCCGAAACAACCGGGGGAACATCCTCCACCCCGGCCGGGCAAACAAAAGGGGCAGTGCTTGCCCTTGCCAGCGAGCAACAAGCTGGCCGGCCAAAGAAAAGGCCGAGAAAGGAGAAAGCTGGTCAGAGCCTTGTTGATGAAGATTCCACCAAACTGGCATCCAACGAGCTGGGCGACCAGGCCGAGCAACAACAACCGGGCAAATCCAAGGGCAAGGGCCCTGCCACCCCCCCGGTCTGGGCGCCCGAGTTCGTATATTAGGGCCGAGCAGTCTCCGCCGAAGACTCGGTCTACGCGGACAAGGACTACTCTCTTGGTTTCAATCTGACCAAGGGGTTGATCCTGCCCGCCGATATGAAAAAGCATGACGAGCTAGCTGACCTAAAGGTCCTCCGCTCGGCGGCAAAATCCATTGTGCTGGTAAGTTCTGCATTTTTTTGCCAACTGTTTGCTCGGTTTTTGCTCGGTTTCTGGATGCTAATGATCTGTTATTTGTTTGTAGGCCGCGCAGAAAAATTACCTTGCCCACGACCGCATGATCAAACTGCGGCAGAGTCTGCGCGATGCCATCACGGAGAACAAGGCCCAGAAAGCTGAGATAGAGAAACTCAGGGCCGAGCAAGACGCGATTGCGGCCGAGCGGGATGCACTGCAGCTGAAGGTTGACCAAGTTGATGCAGACAAGCAGAAGGCCGTGAAGTCGACCAAAGCTCGGTACCTCGCCGAGCTGAGGAAACTGCGTGATGCCAACAAGGCAGCTATGGACAAGGCGGTTGACGACGCGGAGGACCGAGGATACAAGCAGGGGGAGAAAACTTATGAACGTCAAGTTCGGGCTACCAAGGACATCTTTTTCCAGTGCGGCTGGAAAGCTGCCGTGGAGAAAGTTGGCCTTGGTCAGGATTCTGACATGTTCATCAACCCGCCTCCTGCCTATATCCCGGTCTATCTGCAGGCTTACTCCAGGGCTGAACAAAACCGACTTATTGCAGAGGCGAGGAAAGAGGCTGAGGAAGAAGCCGCCGCCGAGAAACAAGCCGAGCAAACTCCATCCGACGCATCTCCAAATGCTAAAGATGAAGTAATTGATCGGGAGGTTGTCACGGTGGAAGGCACTGACAATGAAGCCGAGGAGAGCCTGCCCGAGCAGACTGTCGACGTTGCCGAGCAGACACAGGAGACCTCCGAGCAAAACCTTGGACTGGACTGAAGATTTCCTTTTTCCTTTTCTCGCTTTTCTTTGTGTATATTTTTTTTTTGTTTCCTTCTTTGCTTTTGGTTGTAACCGGGCAAGGCCCCACCTTTTGTACTGAATTTTCTTTCGTCAATGAAACTTCCAACTTTTTGCTCGTTCATTTTGTACTTTTGTTTCATTGTATGTGTACCAATCTTGATAAATCACAAGTGTCAGGTCGGCTAAACCGCGCAATATTCCAAGCTGAAATCACCCAGAACGCTTTCAAACAGATCTGGCAGCTCGACTTCTGTGAAATTTAAATAAACTGACATCCGAACTTATCCGAGCAAAGTCTGCTCGATTTTGGCAAATTCGCAGAATTATAGAATCCCAGTGTCAATGAGACCGAGCAAAAATTAGCTCGCTTTGTGAGTTGGCTAAGTTGCCATCATTTCCTTTATGCCGAGCAAAGTCAGCTCGGCCTTTGTCTGTTGGTTAAAACACCAACACAGAAATGTCGCCGAGCAAAATCCGCTCGTTTCTCATATTGGACAAGACACCAATATGCTGACTGGGCCGAGCAAAATCAGCTCGGCCCCTACATTGGGCAAAACACCAATGTTTCAGCTAAGTTGGTCACGTCGCCAACATTTCAATCGGGCGAGCAAAACCAGCTCGGCCCTGAGCAACTTCTTGCGCGGTCTTCCTTCATTCCGGCGAGAGGGAATCAGACCAGTCTCATCCAGGCCGGTCTCCCTGCCCCTGGCATCCATAATTGCCTTGTGTCTTGCAGTGTCATTGTACAAAGATGCAATACCAAACAACAAGACTATTTTTCATTACAAAAGCATTGCTGTCTTTTACATTAAGGTGCCAAAAGGCCAAAAAGTCTAGAAAAGCTAAACAACATAAGCAAATTACATCTCAAAAATAAAAGACCTTAAGGTTGGCTGCATTCCATGGTCTGGGGACAGCCTTGCCATCTATATCTTCCAGATGGTATGCCCCTTTGCCAGCTAGACCGATCACCTTGTATGGGCCTTCCCAATTTGCACCAAGCTTTCCTTCGCCAGGGACCACCGTGTTGCCAAGCACCTTCCTTAAGACCCAGTCCCCAACTTTGAATAGCCGGGGGTGCACTGCCTTGTTGTATTTTTTGGAGAGTTCTTGCTGATAGGCCGCTATGTGGATCAGGGCTCGCTCTCTCCTTTCCTCAGCAAGGTCCAGCTCCAATGCCACAGCTTCATTGTTCAGATCTGGCTGAAAACTTTCTGAGCGGATGGTCGGCATGCCAATTTCCAGTGGGATGACAGCTTCCATGCCATAGGCCAGAGCGAATGGTGTTTCCCCGGTTGACCGTCTTGGCGTAGTGCGGTAGGCCCAGAGCACATTGGGGAGTTCTTCTGCCCACTTTCCCTTGGCCTTCTCAAGCCGCTTCTTTAGTCCGTCCAGAATGGTCTTGTTTGAGGCCTTGACTTGACCATTCAACTGCGGATAGGCCGATGTCAAGTTGTAGAACTCAATCTTCAACTCTTCGCAAAATCCGCGAAAGAGTTTCCCGTCGAATTGAGTGCCATTATCCGAGATGAGGGCCTGGGGTATACCGAAGCGAATGATCACGTTTTGCCAAACAAATTTCTTCACATCCTTCTCCTTTATAGTTGCCAATGGCTCGGCCTCCACCCATTTGGTGAAATAGTCAGTGGTGGCGATGAAGAACTTGCGATTGCCCGGGGCTGCTGGGAGTGGCCCCACAATATCCAATCCCCAGAGTGCGAACGGCCAAGGACTTGTAAGGGAAAGCAACTCTCTCGCTGGCTGGTGGATCTGCTGAGCAAATTTTTGACATTTTTCACACCGCCGAACGTATTTCTGCGCGTCCGCCTGCATACACGCCCACTAATAACCCTGAGAAATCGCTCGGTAAGCCAGTGATCTGCCCCCAGTATGGCTGCCGCAGATGCCTTCATGGATTTCGTAGAGAAAAGCTTCCACCTTAGAGGGGTGGACACACTTCAGATACAGCCCCGTGAAAGACTTCTTGTACAAGGCTCCGGACGGGGAGAGCCAAAACCGCTCTGACTTAGCCCGGATCTTGTGGGCCGCCTTCTTTTCTTCTGGTAGAACTCTATCTTTCAAGAAGGCGATGATGGGATCCATCCACGAAGGACCCAAGTCGGTGCAAAGTACCTTGGTTGCTTCCGGTTCCTCAATGCTTGGCCGGGGTAAAAATTCTATCATCAGAGGGTTAGGGAAAGCTGTTTGCGCAGAGGCAAGCCCGGCCAACTCATTAGCCGTGCTGTTTTCTGCACGGTCGATTTGTTGCACTGTTATCGCGGCGAACTTCTTGATCTCTTTACGCACCAGCGTCTGATACTTGGCCATTCTTTCATCTCTTGCCTCATACTCCCCTGAGACCTGATTGACCACCAGCTTGGAATCACTGAACACCATGAGAGCTGTGGCGTTCATTCTCAACGCACTCCTTAGTCTGGCAAGTAGGGCTTCATACTCCGCTTCGTTGTTGGAGGCCGGGAAGCCGAGCGTGATTGCTTGCTCGATAATCAGCCCATCTGGTGAGGTTAGCACTATTCCTAGCCCGGCCCCGTGTCTGTTGGACGCCCCATCAACGAAGAGCTTCCACATCTCGCCAATGAACAGCTTCCAACAATCGGAGGGGTTTTGGGAACTCCTCAAATCCAACTCTCTGGTTGGTTCATTCTGGTCTCTTTTGTCGTCTTGGTCGGGTCCACTATCCAACAATTCCCCGATCTTTGCTAGTTCGGTCACACTTTGCCCTTTTCCCTCTTGCGAGCCAACACTTGTGTCCGCTGCCAGAACCATGGGTTGTGCTAAATCCACACCAACCAAATCAATTGGGCAGGCCGGATGCGTCCCATGGGCAAATTCTGCCACAAAATCTGCAAGTGCTTGAGCCTTGATTGCGGTGCGCGGTCGGAACTTGATGTCATACTGGCCCAATTCCACGACCCATTTCAGAATTCTTCCCGTGAAGTCCGCCTTTTCGAAGAGCACCTTGAGCGGGAACTCGGTCAACACTACTATTGTATGGGCATGAAAGTAGTGCGCCAGCTTCCTTGATGCCATCATTAGGGCCAACGCCAATTTTTCCAAGGGAAGATATCTTGTTTCAGCCGGGAGCAGGGTCTTGCTTACATAGAAGATTGGTAGGTGCTGGATGCCTTCAGCACGAACTAATACCGCGCTCACCGCGTGCTGAGAAACAACCAAGTAGAGGTACAACTCTTCGCCCGGCTGAGGTGTGACTAAAATTGGGGCCGAAGAGAGGTACATTTTTAAGTCTGCCAGTGCACGGTCGCACTCTTCATCCCAGAAGAACTTGGACTTTAAAGTTTTGAAGAAGGGCCTGCAACAATCCGACGACCGGCTGATAAATCTGTTCAGCGCGGCCGCCATGCCAGCAAGATGTTGCATGTCCTTTGTGGAGTTCGGGCGTTCCAGCGCTTGTATCGCTTTGATTTGGGATGGGTCGGCCTCAATTCCCCGGTTTGTAACCAAAAAACCCAGAAACTTCCCTGTGCCAACTCCGAAGGCACACTTGGAGGCGTTCAAACGAAGCTTATGGTGCTTAAGTATGGCAAACATGTCTGCTAGGTCGGCGAGGTGCTGAGACTTCTCCTTACTCTTCACCACCATATCGTCGATGTATGCTTCCATTGTTCGGCCCAAGAGAGGAGCGAACATCTTCGTTACCATTCGCTGAAAGGTTGCCCCGGCGTTCTTTAATCCGAACAGCATGACCTTGTAGCAGTATAAGCCTCTGGGAGTGGTAAATGACGTGATCTCTCTGTCCGGCTTGTACATGGCTATCTGATGATAGCCGCGATACGCATCCAAGAAGCTAAACCTCTGATGGCTAGCGGTCAAGTCCACCAGCTGGTCAATTCGAGGGAGGGGAAAACTATCCTTTGGGCAAGCTCGGTTGACAGTCTTATGGTCAACGCAAACTCGCCACTTGCCGTTTTTCTTGGGGACAACCACCGTGTTGGATATCCACCGAGGGTATTGCACCTCCTCTATGGCCCCGGCTTCCAACAAATTCTTCACTTCTTCCGCTACGACTTCTGCATGGTGCAAGGCTGAGCGGCGCGTCCTTTGAATGACAGGCCGAGCGTTGGGGAAGACATTTAGCTGATGACAAATGAATCCCGGGTCGACGCCAGGCATATCATAAGGTGTCCACGTGAAGGCCTCCAAGTTGGAAACCAAGAAGTTGACATAATCAGTCCGCTCGGCGCTAGACAAAGATGATCCGAGGAGGAAGAACTTAGTTGGATCATTCTCATCGATGCGCACTTCCACCAACTCTTCGACCGATTTTTCCTCGGCCTTTCTTCCCACGTCTTCGAGGACCTCTTTTCCCTCGGGCCCCTCGATCATTTGAACAAACCCTTTAGTTGCTCGGCTGCCATTTATCGCAACGAAGCATTGTTTGGCCATCACCTTGTCTCCCCAAACTTCCTCTATTTGTCCGTTTGATGCCGGAAAGCGCATGACTTGGTGAAAGGTCGAAGCAACTGCTTGCATGGCGTATAGCCAGCCCCTGCCCAAAAT
This sequence comes from Camellia granthamiana, assembly GCA_036172215.1. Taxonomy (NCBI): domain Eukaryota; kingdom Viridiplantae; phylum Streptophyta; class Magnoliopsida; order Ericales; family Theaceae; genus Camellia; species Camellia granthamiana. Next base: position 72,427,948 of record CM069908.1, on the reverse strand, counting down.
CAGGTTGTAAGTCGATGGAACTTTGAGCACCCAGAACTCCACTTGCTTTACTACCGAACCCGCTTTGACCGACAATATAATCTTTCCAATTGGCCACTCCGGCTGCGAGTTGAAGCCGACCAAAGGAGACGTCGCAGGGGCCAAGTCCTTGTCTTCTAACTTCATCTGTTTGAACGCATCATAATACATAATTTCGACCGAACTTCCTTGGTCGATCAAAATCCTCTTGATGTCAAAGCCTTTGACGCGAAGAGTCACCACCAAGGCGTCATTGTGCGGCATCTGAACCCTTTCCAAGTCTTTGGTTGAAAACGAGAGGATGTCTTTCTCTTCGGACTTTCCCTTCTTTACGGCGGGCTGGACAGAGAGCACTTCCCTCATGTGCTCGGCCTTCTTGATCATCCCTCTGAGCTCGCAGACCCTGGCTGGTTCAATGATGCCGTGGATTACATTGATTACACCTTGTGGGGGCGCTTCTAGGGCGGCCATACCGTTAGGCTCGGTTTGCTCAGTTGGCGCGGCCTTGACTCCCCCATCTATGTATTGGTCAAGATGCCCCGCTGCCACCAACTCCTCCAAGTGCTGTTTGAGCGGCAAGCAGTCCTCTGTCCGGTGCCCCCGTTCTTTATGGAAGGTGCAGCGGTATTTTGGATTGAAGCCTCGCTGTGCGTTCCCCAACTTGGCCGGCCAACGGACAAAGGGTTCACCTCGGATCTCGCTCAGAATGCGGTAGATGGGAATTTTGAAGACCGTCGTAATGCCTGTCCGAGCCTTCAGTTTTCTCCTAGCATCTTCCGCTGCGTCGCGGGGTGCGTCAGCTCGGTCGTTTCTGCGACCCTTGTTTCGGTCGTCGCGGTTTGGTCCGCGGCGTTGGTCTTTTGACCGGTCGTTTGGGCGGTTATCCTCTTGCCCGACCGAGTGGACTTTCCCTGCAACCTTTCTGTTCGCCGCGACCGGATTAGTCTTCTCGGTCGCAGAGGCAGCATCTTCCTCCACACGGATGTGTTCATTGATCCGCTGCATCAAGGACTCCATAGTTGTGGGTTGACGCATCGTGAGCGAGTCTCGCAGCCTATGTCCGACTGGGAGACCTCGCTTGTATTGATTGATCGCCAGATTGGTAGGGCAGTCGAGGATCTCGTTGTATGTTTCCCAGTACTTCGCATTGTATGCTTTCAACGAACATCCAGACTCCATCTTGACGCCCAGGAGATGGTCGACCTCCTTCGGCGTTCGAGTGTTGGTCTTGAATCTAGTGACGAAGGCCTCCGCTAGCTGTTGCCATCCCTCGATGCTCCCCTTCGAAAGCCTCTCGAACCATTTCAGGCCCATTTCTCCTAAGCTTGCTGGGAATATGAGGCACATCAGGGCGTCGTTGCGCCGGTGGCCAGCCATCACTTGCCGGTAATGACTCACGTGCATGTACGGATCCGTCTTGCCGTCGTACAGAGTGAACTTTGGCTGGTGGAATCCGGCAGGGAGTGGTGTGCTCTCGATCTCTGGGGACAACGGCGTGGCTGTAAGTCGCGCCAGCTCTTTGTCCTCCAACGCAGGGGCTATCACTTTGGGAGCTGGCATCACCACTTCTTCACTACAACGAACTGGAGCGCTCAACCTCTGTAAGGCCGGCACTCTCTGAGCCTCCCGACGGCGCGCCCTTTCCTCCAACACATCCCTCAAATCCCTGGAACGTGTGGAGAAAGAGGATCTCGACGTCGGCGTCGGGCGCGAGGGGCGGTAAGTGCTGTCGCGAGTGAGGGATCTGCCGTCTCTCAGGTCGGAGTCTCCCTCCCCATAGTTCCTGGTGATGGAGATAGAGTGAGTCCTCCTCTGGCGGTGACTGCTAGAACGAGGGGAGGGGGTGCGCTCACTGAGGTTGCCCTCTCCAGCAACACCCTTCCCCTTAATCTGGCGCTTCAGCAGCTCCATCTCTGCCGCCATCTTGCGAATGAGGGTGTCTTGGTCTTTGAGTCTATGCTCCAAGCGCTGCGTGCGGGACTCCCCCCGGCGTCGGCGGCCTTCTGGGCTCTATGAACGATCAGAACTCCTCCCACGTTTGTCTCGCGCACCTCGCGAAGAGGTTTCTAGGCCCGCCACGGCGGGAACATTCGGGAGGCCATCTCTCCTTCGGACATACTCCGGAGTGACACCATCGACGACGGACAGCGGAACTTCGTCGTTGTTGGCCATGGAAATAGTTGAAGAAGCTCGAAGAACAAGAGTTGAATATCAAAGACTTCCCACAGACGGCGCCAATTGTACGGGGGCGAAATATCCTCAGCTTTCCGTACTCCTTGCGCTCCAAGCTTCCCTTAACGGCGTCTATCTCTGCAACACAAAAGGGTGAGCTGCCCGGCGGTGGTGTGCCGGAAAGACCCTCCGACGATCAAGTCAGATCACTTGAGGAAGAAGATAATCGAAGGAGAGTATTTGTGAGAGTGTTTTTGCATACCTGTAACCTTCTTCTCCTCCCCTATTTCTAGGCTGGCCATGCAGCCTCAAGATTGTGCGCGCACTACCTCTGCTGTCCTTTCCTGGACAGGTGGCAGTGTGCGCTTCTCACCACCCTACGCGTGTAAAGGCTTAGTCCTCCCGCCAGTACACACAAAACTGTCCAACGGTATTGTGGCGCGCGTGGAGCAGATGTCCTCTCCCTCAAACCATTGGCCCAGGTGGCACCCTTAACCGAGGTACCATGACCGACCTATCACTTGTGGAAAATCACCATCACGTGCACATAACCGTGCTACGTGTCACCGACCTGTAACTCGGATCCAGGCGCAAGCCCGGCAACCTCGTCCGAACTACTCTTGACCGGTTCATCGAGACCAACCGGTTGCGAGGCGTGCCGACCTCCAACCGTTCTATCTTCAATCTCGGTCACACGAAGCTTCGTACTGTCGACTGATTGATCAAAGGCACGCCGGCCCTAATCGCGCCCACAGTCCAGCTCGGGCTGCTTCTTAGCTCGGCTCCATTATTCGTTACCCTGAGCTCCGTCTATTTCGTGCAAGTCGCAGCCCGGCAACGCCAGTTGGTGCCTGACCGGTCAATATCTCCGACCGTGCAAGTCAGGCGGCTGGCCGCGTAGACGGAGTAGTTTGCTCGGCGCCGTGCAGTCCATCACGTCTGCCGTTATCTCAGCTCGGCCGTACAGTCCGGTGCAAATCTCCCCTCTCAGATGAAATTGCTAGTGAGGAGATTGCTAGTATGAGAATTGTTAATGAATAAATTAAGAAAAATTATGTTTTTTTTTTTTTTTATGGTAATTGTTAGCGTTGGAATTATTAAATCAATTTTATATAAATAAAAACAAATTGTGTGTCGTTGATGGGGTGTAAAAACCAGCCCATTGTTTTTTTTTAACTCTTCAACGAGTTGCCTGGTATGTGTTCTTTATTTTGATAAAGTCAATCCACAATTTAGCCTTCACCATAAGTTAACCCAACAAAAGAGCAATTGCACATACTGTGTTTATTATAACAGGAATTTCATCGCACACTTATGCTGCATCATTGACAAGCAACACTTTTGCATACAAATCGATTAGATCACTCCCCACAAAAAGGAAAAAGAAAATTAGATGACCCATCCGATTTGATAACATGAGAATCCAACACCTTACCAAATTCAACAGTTTTGTTATCGGAGGAGGCTGTTAAGGAGCTACTACACAAAGCGTATGAATCTATAGGAACCCCCATTGCATGTGCATGAAAGCGAAGATCTGATATCAATGCATTAAAGGGTAATGGGTTTGTTGGATTGATGCAATTAAAGGAGTTGTTGGTCAGAGTTTGAAGGTGGGTTTTGTGAATATGAGTTTGGTGTGAATAAGGTAAAGAGAGAGAAAGAGACTAAGCCTATTCCAAGTTTTAGAACAGAGGTTTAAAAAGAAATGAGAGAGAGAATCGAAGTTTGGGTGTCGGACCTCAATTCTGTTTTTAGTAGGCTTTTGGCCAATGCAGCCCAAGGGGAACCGCCCACCAACTCTGGTCCATAGATGTTATGTGGGACAGTCAAGTTTGGACCGTGTTGTCATTACAAGTGTCATTCGAATTATTCATTTTGTAAATTGGCACGTGTAGATTGTTACATTTGTTTTTTTTCAAAAAATTCAAAATCATTTCTACCATCTGTTTTTTGGAATAAAATTATATGCTTACAATTATTGAATTAATTTATTTTTTTTCCATGCACAATCTACCTCTTACAACTTACAAATGAATGTATTAAATCGTTATAGTGGTGCCTGCAATAAGCTCCACAAGCCCAACTGGATTATTTAGTTTACAAATGTTGTTCTGTTTTCTCAATAAATGTGGAATTTACTTAAAAGTTTTTAAAAAGTTTTCTAAAACATTGTAGAATTTCATATTGGGAAAAAAATGTGAAAGTTGTTCTGTAAATAATTTAATTCCTAATTTTTATTTTAAAACATGCATTTTTAGTCACTTATCTTCTATTGTTTAGATAATTAAAATATAAAAGTATATAAATATAATATTTTGATGGGTTCAGTTTGTATTGGTATAAAAAAAAAATTCAAAATCAAATTAGGCTGCACATTATGAAAAACAGATCGAAAATTGAAATTCAGGTTATTTTGAGTGATCAGTTCGGTTCCTTCAATGTACTATGCCTAACAATATAAAGTGGGAAAAGTGGATGTTCACTTGAATTTGATGACTTTACCCAAAATGCTCCTGCACCACATATAGCGTTTCTAACTTAGACATAGCGTTTCTAACTTAGACCCAACCCATTGTATGTTTTGGATCTTGGTTTTATTATCTTATACAGTTGTTCATGTCTTGTTTCCCTTTATAACTCTTTGAGTTTGGCTTTTGGGTTGTGTTGGTTGTGTTTGGAACAGGTTGGTAGCTTGTTTTTTAAACTGTCGTTGCCCAGAATTTTGCTCTTATGCTCGAGCATCACTTCTAGCGCTTGAGCGGTCTTTCTGAACTTCAGTACTTTTGCAAGTTTGCAAAACTTCTGAGAATTTGTATTCTCCGCTTGAGCGTCACTCAACCGGCCACCCGATCGGTTTCGGGGGCAGTTTTGACATTTCGGCCTGTGGCTCTTTAAAAACAAGTCTTAAGCCTCATTTTCCCATTCCTACACATCCGAAAACACCCTTGCTCTCTCTCTCTCTCTCTCTCTCTCTCTCTAGTTTTTCACTTTACTCGCATTACCCAACACCCCACGCAAACTTTATTCGCAAAACACTCGTACTCCTCTACATTTTGAACCGATTAAAATTTGATTTGGTTGAGTTTTATGGGTTCTCATTTCTTTGGGCTCATTTTTCATGGATTTTTCTTGATTTTCGCACTTTCCCCAGGGTTTGGACTTTTTCTCTCTCCTAGGGTTTGATTTTTCAGGTTTTTCACTTATTTTCTCTATTTTCACTCACCACCCACTATATTACTCATAGTAGATGACATTTCACAGGATAGGGCCCCTCCCGAGGTACCAGTGCCAGATGAGGCAGACGGAGCGGCGGAGGACATCACCTGTGATCTTGCAGCGGAGGAGATCTACCCTCCCGAGCACGAGCCTGAGCTACTACCACTGAGGATGAGGCCATTCGACCAAGCCACAGACAGATGCAATGACCCCCGATGGCATGTTGCGGTTTGAGGACTTTGCCATGGACGTACCCGAGGATTTCTTTTTGAGGGAGCGTGCATCTCATCTTTCTCATGGCGCCATTGAAATAAGAAACTTTGCTCCTTTGATGCATTTTGCTCACTTTGATATTTCATTATAGTCTTTCATTCTGTGATGCATCTGACATATTCTTCTTTTTCAACATAGGGTGATGCTTTCACCTAGAGAGGCTGCGGAGCGGTGACTGCCAGAGAGTGGTACCAGAAGCTCCCCACTCAAGTCAGAGAGATGGTTGATGAGACGGGTTTCAGCCTTTTTTGGTCAGGGCTCGCACGACTCCAGGCTAGCCGAGCCTTGCTCGGGGATTTGGTGGAGAGGTGGTGGGACACCACCAACTCCTTTCACTTCTCTTCCACTGGGGATATGACAATGATGGCCTATGATTTTTCCATGATCACTAGGCTACGGGTAAGGGGTGATATGATCCCCATTGATATAGACATGGGCCAGTGGGAGGCGGTTTGGATTCAATTGCTTAGAGCACGCCTTTCTCTAGATAGACTGGCTATGGTGAGATATAGCTGGTTCTGTAATCACTTCCACTGGAGCCATCCGGAGACTCAAGATGAGATTGAGCAGTACATGCGGGGCTTCTTGATATATCTTCTCGGTACCACCTTGTTTGCGAATAGGTGGAATACCGTAGGTCTATATGTGTTGAGCGCTTTGGTGGTGTTGCCACAGGTCCGGTGCCATCCTCGATGTTGTAGAGATACCATATTTGCTTACTTCCGCCGATTTTTCGATATAGTAGCGGCACATGAGGTAATTTGAAACTCATACTCATTCCATTTCATTACTACTGCTTTGATCAACACTATGACAACTAATGACAACTTACAACTGTAAATTCTATATTTGCAGATCACGTGGCAACCATGGGTTGTGATGCCAGCTGGGACATAGGACGAGTATGCGGGGTCCTGGCTGGAATACCTCCCGGCTACGAATCCTACTGGAGGGTCCTTTCTGCAGGACTTGGTATTTCGGGGAGAGATTTGTGCACCAGATCCTAGGTCATCAGATCCTGTTGTTCTTGCTCTGCTTCCACCATCTATAAGGACAGCTGATGGTCTACCCATTGAGGCCATCGTACAGTTTATGGCGGGGTAGGATGCCGACCTATTCTACAGGGTTAGGGATAATGCTGCCTTCATCCAGACTCATCTGATGCCACTCTTGACCAAAGCTCGCATAGGAGATGCTGTAAGTGCACCTGGTGTTGGAGGTACTGCTCACGCTGCCGAGCCTGGTGCTGGAGGGGTTGCCCCTACTATACATGTTGTGGGTCTGTTGGTGATCCTGACTTCGATCCCATGTTGGCGGCCGAGTGGGACGGCCTACTAGATTTCGATCGAGCCACTGAAGGAGGAGCACCGTTATGTCAAGGACCCTGATATGCAGCAGTTATGCATTTGGCCTCGTAGTTTGCATTTCATACTCTTTTTTCTAGATACTGATGTTTAAACTCATTTGTAGGTGCCAGTGGACTACGCGGACGGCCTTCTCAGGTTGGTCGCCTTTTTAGTCCAGATGGTGCGGATGAGGGAGACATTGCTTACTCTCCATGGTTATCAGGTACCCGTCCTTCTCATGTATTTAACTGTTCACTTTTTTCCATACTCATATTGTTCTGCACCACACTGTACTGATTTTCCATACTCATACTAATTCTACACTGATACCGTTCTGATACCCCGTTTCTTGTTTTTAGCCTCCACCTACACCAGCGACACCGAGGAGACAGTGAGAAGGCACTCAGAGTCCGGGAGCGAGGATGATGAGGCTGGCTCTGGATCAAGGAGCGAAGAGGATGCCGAGACTGGCTCTAGGTCAGGGAGTGGAGAGGATGACGACGGCTCAGAGTCTCATTCTTCTAAAAATAGCGACGCTGATGGCGATAGTGCTCCTGGGTCTCCTCTCCGACAGAGGACGAAGAGGGCCTCTCGACGCACCTGACTTTGATTTTGTGTTTTCTTTTTCTTTCTTTTACTTTAGTAGTTTAGCACTGTGTATAGCTTCAGATAGGCTTGTTACTGTTGTTTTGAATACTTGTATTCTCTTTTGTAAAAACTATGATCAGGGTCAAACCCTGAAGTTTTATAAAATGAGTTTTTCGTTTTGCATCTCGAGAATGGCACCACACTTGCATAAAATTGGAACTGAATGTGAAACTGAAAATGCTTGTATTGGAATGATGTTCGTAATCGGATATTGAGCCTTTAACTGACCAAAATATAAAGTACAACTCAATAAAGGAAAAGCAAAGTAAAAATAACCTAAACACAACTATTCACACTTGCTACAAACAAAAGACTCAAAACAAGACTCAAAAACAAAATGAGCCAAACACAACACTGCTGCTCAACTGCTTGGCCAGCGGTAGTGGTCAGTTGGCCATTTAAAGTGGACGGTCGGCTGGAAAAAGTGGCCGACTAGCTGAAGGCTATGGCTGGACAGCTGGCAACAGCTGTCAACCACTCACTCAACCTTATCCTATATAAAGGTCTTCTCTTTTCCATTCTTTCGAAAGAATACCATATTTTCTATAGTTTTCTTTGAAAATAGAGGTATTTCTTGCCGAAAGGCTCAAGGATTGGATGGCCACCTTGGATGGCATGAAAAAGGTAAATTTTCACGATTTTGACATAAATACGCTTTTTCCGTTGAGCCGTACTTCGCTTTGTTTTCCATTCCTTTATGCCGCAGCTCAATGTTGGAACCTGGTTACACACGTATTTCACTTCAGATCACAAGAGATGTGTCCCACTCTCAAAGAGTTTCAAGCGATAATGGAATCCTGGCGCGATGAAGAGATTATGCCTCAACCCTGTTTTGGCCATGCACGGGCTCTTGAACTGATGTGTGGGCTTACTTTATACGAGGCTCGATCTTTAGCTCATGATGGGGAGTTGGATATACCCGGCTTGATTCATCAGTTTTCCAACATTAGAGACAGAGGCGACCTTCTCTGGCGAGGTTATCATCAGCATGCCTTCTGCTTATGTTTTGCACACTTCCTACTTGCTTTTAGTTGCATCAGAGCTAGCATTAAGTTGATCGAAGTGGCCCAATGCCTCAAGAAGGGTAAGAGCTGCATAGGTTTGGCACTAGTTGAGACCTTGATGGATTCGGATGCCTTCCATCGGCGGGAGACTTCTCGGTTTGTAGGGAGTCCACTACTTCTCCAGGTATTGTTTCCCACCCTTTTGTATTTATGGTTTCTCACATCACTCGACACTCACTCTCTATTTTCTCTCAAAACCCTTTCCTTACTTTTTCTTCTCAACATATATCTCTCTATTCTTTAATCTCTCTTATTTTTCATCCCTTCCCAAGTGTGGTTGATGGATAAGCTGAAAGTCTTGGACCCTTGCCCCGAGTAGTCAGCCAAATCCTACTTCTTTCGCCCACAGCTAGTGGACTTTCCCATAGAGGGATTGTGGTGTGACTGGATGTGCAGCAAATCTATGGCTGACATCGCTTGGCGTTACCCCTAGCTTAATTTGACTAAGAGTTATAGTATGACCCGACAGCCGGGTATATAGTTGATTGGCCTCATGCACCGCATATTATATTTTCCATTCTGGTTCAGACGTCAATTTGGACATGATCGGACTTGTCCAGATAAGGGGGTGGAATACTTAGCTCCATTCCCAGTTCGTACTTCGCACTTGGCTTGGTATCTCACTGCTTAGAGGATGAGAGAGCTTCTTATCCCTGCCACAAACTTTAGTTACGCCCTCTTTGGCGAGTGTTTGGCTTAGCTCGAGGACGAGACATAGGTTGGGCCATCTTTGGCTGCAGAGACTTCCGCAGGCGTGAGCAGGAAGCAGAGGACCAATAGCTGACTTATTTGTGCCCCTTGTTTATTGCTTTGACTTTTCTTTTCAAGTTTTAATGATGTAAAAGCAACTTTGATTTAATCAGAGATTTGGAGGATGTACTTGTGTTGAAATCATGGAATTAAAGTTGTGAGTACTGGAAACTTTTCTTTTTGGTCCAAAGAATGGTCTGTGTTGTAAAAGGTGAAATTTTGAGAAAATCAACTTCATTAAAACTTTTCAAAACAATTTTCGAAAACGGTCACTACCTGACGCACATGGAAGCAACCCTCAAGACGTACAGCCCTGAATAAAAAAGATCATAATTGTCCACAACGACATTCACCATCACTACGTTGTCTTGCAACTGGCCCTTCTACCAAATGGAGGTAACACAACCAAGTTAACAGGACAGAAAAAGATGGATCGATCAAACAAATGAACAAGACAGTTGATTTGAGAATGTCTATGGCCGAATTTTGGGATGAAGTTGCCTACGTATTCCAAATGTGGTTCGGTTCGGATTCACTCGAGTATTAACACTTTCCTTTTGTGCTCTAATTTTTGCCAAAGCCGCCCTTTCGGGTTTTCGACCTTTCGAGCTCTGTTTTTCTTTATTTCTAATTTTTCATGCTCTAACTTTTGCCTAGGTCGCCATTTCGGGTTTTCGGCTTAGCGAGTCTCTTAAGGATAGTACACTACAACAAAAAAGCACAATCAGCGACTAAAATATCATTTTTCGTCGCGAAAAGTACGGTTTTTGGCGACTAAAATGGAATTAGTCGCCAAAGTTGATCAGTTTTGCCGACTAAAAGAGTTTAGTCGCCGAATATAGGGTTTTTAGCGACTAAAAGGCAGTTTAGTCACCGAATGTAGGGTTTTTAGCGACTACAGGTTGTTTAGTAGCCAAAAGTGACGGATTTTGGCGACTAAAATAATTTAGTAGCCAAAAGTGATGGTTTTGGCGACTAAAAAACAGCTTAGTCGCCGATTATAGGTGTTTTGCCGACTAAAATCTGTTTGGTCGCTGAAAGGTCAAGAATTGCCGACTAAATTGCACTTTAGTCGCCCAAAGTAGAGGTTTTGGCGACTAAAATTCAGTTTAGTCGCCAAAAGTGCTATCCTTAGGCGGGATTTAATTCTTTTAGCGACAGAATACAAATTAGTAGCCAAAAATATAGAATTGGCGACTAAAATTCAGATTTAGTCGCCAAAAGTGCGATCCTAATTTTTTTAGTAAATAATTAATTTTTTACATAAAATATATTAAATAAAAATAATTATTTATATATATAACTTTGTATTAATTCCGGTCAATATAGTATATAAATAATATATTTTGCATTAATATTTACAGAATGTATTAGTGGCGTAGTGGGGAGAGAGTGTTGGTAAAGGTTGAGGGTTGGGAGGTTGGTGGTTCGAAACTTGGGAAAAGCAGAGGCAAATTTTTTTTTTTTTTTTTTTCTGAAAAATACTTTTGGCGACTAAAGTCTGTGGTCGCCGAAAGATAGGGAATTGGCGACGAAAAGTTTAGTTGGCAAATGTATAAATAATAATAAAAAAATTCAGTATTGGCGACTAAAAATTTAGTCGCTAAATGTATAATTTCCCAAAATGAAATTGACTATTGGCGACTAATTCTTTGGTCGCCGAAGACACATGTATTGTCGACTAACAAATCTTTAGTCGCCAAAGGTATTCACGACCATGTATTGGCGACCACAGCGGCGACTAAAATATTTAGTCGGGGAAAGTGAAAATTCTACATTTGGCGACTAAAAAAGGACTTTTGGCGACTAAAAATTTAGTCGCTAAAAGTGTTTTTTCTTGTAGTGGTATTTCTTCAACTTGTCCATATTGATCGGCTATGAGAACTCCAGGCCATCTAAATCCATACGGATAATCGCCCCTTCTGACCAAATTGATTTGGGTTGGAACTTGCCCCTAGGGTCATAGATGGGAGCTCGGTTGTCTCTGAACATTAGATCTCCTTCATTGAGATTCTTGGATTAGACTTTCTTCTTAAAGGCCCTAGCAATTCTGCACTGATACCCTTGGATGTGATATAACGCCTTTAACCTCCTTTCATCAAACAACATCAATTCTTCGAACCTGCTCTGTTGCTAATCCACCTTTGTTATTTGACACTCGGCGATGATTCACAGCGACAGTACTTTAATCTCAATTGGCAAAGTAGCTTCCATCTCATACACCAAAGAATAGAGGGTCGCCCCTGTCGATGTTCGAATTAATGTTTTATAACCCCAAAGTGCAGAAGGCAATTTATTCGGCCAGTCCTCGTAAGTCTCTACCATCTTCCGCAAGATGTTCTTGACATTCTTGTTAGCAGCCTCAACAGCTCCGTTGGTCTGTGGTCTGTATGTTGATGACTTGTGAAAAGCCACGTTATATTTCTCTAGCAAATCAGCCATCTCCTTCTTGAAGTGCAAGCTGTTGTCTGAGATGATCTTATTTGGCACCTCATACCTGCAGATTGTCACGACCCTAACCCGCTCCCGTGGGTTAAGGACGTAACCGGCCAGTAATCATGAGATTACCTACGGCCTCAAACTGATCTAAGGGTATTTTAACAGAGTTAATGGGGGCCCAACGGAAGTAAAAATTTAAAACTTTGTCCACAGAGCTGTGCTTACATGGCACGTCAAACAACCATACACATAGGCATTAATAACTCACAACAATAAAATAGTAGCATGAGTTCTGTATAAACAGGATCATATAAGCCCAAGTCAACCCATCAAAACTATATATAGAATTACACAAAGTCTTCGCCATCATGACAACATAAAATAGATAGCAAAAAGGCGAAGACGGGTCTCATGCGTAAGACACGAGGGCTGACTCTCCAAAACTGGGTTGTTCTACACAGGCTTCACTGAGGCTGGGTCTGGACCTCTCTTGGCTCACCTACAAGAACATGAATGAGCGTGAGCGATAGCCCAGTGAATAATATCAATTACAGAATTTATGCGACAAGACGTAGAACAACGTTTTCCAAACGGCCTTGGGCCCAATTCATATCTGTAGTTAACATATATATATGGGTAATTTAAATTAAGTAACCATAGTTCTGTACACCCTGGCCTTTTGCCCATTCAGATTTACATTCATTACGAAACGGCCTTCGGCCCATTTGATTAGGTCAAAACGGCCTTTGGCCCAATCATTCATTTCAAAACGGCCTTTGGCCCACTCATTGATTTCAAAACGGCCTTTGGCCCACTTATTCATTTCAAAACGGCCTTTGGCCCACTTATTCATTTCAAAACGGCCTTTGGCCCACTCATTGATTTCAAAACGGACTTTGGCCCACTCATTTATTTCAAAACGGCCTTTGGCCCACTCATTCACGTCAGAACGGCCTTCGGCCCATACATTCGTATCAAAACGACCTTTGGTCCATTCATGTTCATCAAAACGACCTTTGGCCCATTCATGTCTGACAAAACGACCTTTGGTCCATTTATGCTTATCAAAACGACCTTGGGTCCATTTATGCTTTCATATCAGACTTATGTCCACAATCCCAATTGGCAACTCATAAAGCTTAAAAGGGAGTAAACAATTGGACATTCACAAGCATTCAAATATCGATATTACTCACAGTGATCGGCTTGCGGATTTGCCCTGGAGCTTGACCCTACATTTTTCATGAACACAAAAGGATCAGTAACAGTTCAATCCGTTCTTTAATTCACATATTCCTCTTTAGGCTTTATCTTTATCTCATTAATTCATTTATGATGTTTAACACATGCCTAAGAGTGCTCACAGGTGAAAGAGAACGGAAAACGGAACTCTGGATGCAAAAACAGAATTTCAGAAAACAGGATCCCCGCTCGAGCGTAAACTTACCCGCTCGAGCGGACACCAACTCTGCAAAAAGTGCTGGGAGCACAATTTTCCCGCTCGAGCGGCCATTACCCCGCTCGAGCGGACATCAAAATTCTGGAAAACCCAAATTGTGTTCTTGAGCTCCAATTCGAATTCCCAGCCACACTACTTGCATGCAATAGCCCAAATCTCAATTTTAGTCATGCTAACATGACACCAATGCAGGATTACAACATTAGGAAGTTCAATTTCTTGATTTATCTACATGCATGTCTTAAAACATGTCAAGCTCAACATCAACATAACAAACTCATGCATTCAAGCTCATATCTTCTCAAATTGCACATGCATGTGATATATTAGTCACATTCCCAACTTAGATGGCACAAATGATGAGCATAGCATGAGCTTCAATTGAAATTGTACATGGATTACACATTTACATGCTCAAACATGCAAATTCAAGGTACTTACTTACATGCATGTACATAATGGCCTCCAATTCAACCAAACCAATTCAATTTCCTCCTAATCAAACTAAATCATGTTCTTGACCATTATTCCAACTTGAATTCACAAAATTACAACTTAACATCCATGAATTCACTTACCTAGAGGCTTGATTCTCACAATCTATGACCAAAACTTGAATAATCTTCAAGGTTCCCAAGCTTTGAGCTAAGTTTGCTCAATTCTCTTCTCTCCCTCTCTCTACAGCCGACTCTCTCTTCTTCTCAATGGTCTAACTCAGATTTTGAGCTCAAATGAGTTAAGGAGAGTGTAATGCCTCCATACATCATGCCCCACTAACACAATATTCTAATATAAAATAATAGGCACTTAATTCATCAATTTAATTTGACCAGAATCAATTTTCAATTAAATTTCACCGTAGGCTCTAAAAATTATGCCAATCATAATGGCGTAACCAATTTCCGGTTCTGTGGCCGATAAGGCCCTCAATTTAATTCCTGAAGCGGATTATTCAAACAGATATTCCTACGGTGAACGGATACGAATTCAAAATCACATATTATCACATAATGGCACACAAAATCATGCTAAACACATAACCATAAACAAATTAAGGACCAATTTAGCATAATACAGAACAGGGGTATCACACAGATGATGTTGTTTCTGATAAACTTAGCCACATATGACGCTTTCAACACTGAGTAAGACTGCGCTTCCACCCACTTGGTAAAATAGTCGATCACCACCAAGATGAACTCATGTCCATTTGAGCCTTTTGGTGAGGTTGCCCCGATGACATCAATTTCTTAGACTAAGAAAGGCCATGACAAAGTCATGTTGTACAGCTTTGATGGCGGGATATTCACGCGATTAGTATGGGTTTGACATTTGTGGCATCGCCGAATAAAGTTAATACAATCCTCCTCCATAGTCAACCAGTAATAGCCTTGCCTGAGGATCTTCCTAGCCAGCATCACACCATTCATGTGTGTTCCACACTTCCTTCCATGGATGGCCTCCATGAGACACTTTGACTCATCTTCTTCAATGCAGAACTTGTGCATTCCCAGATGGCCTCTTTTGTACAACTTATTACTGCAAATGATGAACTGAACGGCCAGACGCCATATTCTCCATTTATCTTTGGCATTTGCCCCTGGTGGATACGCATCCTTCTCCAAAAAATTCCAAATGTCATAATACTAGGGGTTCTTATCTTGAACCTCATCTATTGCGGCTATCATCTCATAAGCAGGTGTATATTTATGTTCGATGATGATCAGACACATCTTAACGCCGAGCGGTATGTCTACCATAGAAGATAGAGTTGCCAATGCATCAGCAAACCGGTTGTTCTCCCTTAGTAGATGTGTAAATGTCAATTTTTCAAACCTTGGAATTAGAATGTCTAGGATCTGATGATAAACCTTCATTTTCTCTTCCTTAACTTTCCAGTCTCCATTGGCATGAGAAACGATCGGGTCCGAGTCTCCGATGACGTCCAACCTTATTGCCCTTAGTTCTAGGTCAACTTCCAGTTTAGTAATACCCGCCTCGTATTCTACTTCATTGTTAGACACCTGGAATCGGAGTTTGAATGCTAGGGGTATATGGGAATCATCGGGTGCTATAAGCAATACACTTATCCCATAACCATACTGGTTAGCGGCTCTGTCAAAGTACATTGTCCAAGTCTGCTCTTCTTCTACCTATAGAATCTCTTCATCTGGGAATAGGTAGTCTACTGCTTCATGTCCTTCCACTGGGTGGTCTACTAGAAATTCTGTTACGGCTCTCCCTTTGACTGATTTGCGCGTGACGTGCTTGAGGTCAAACTTGGAGAGAAGAAACAACCAACGAGCTAGCCTACCTATAAGCACTGGTTTCTCAAAGAGATATTTGATGGGATCTAATCTCGAAACCAGAATTATGGAGTGAGCTAACAAGTAGTGTCTCAATTTCCTAGTTGCGCAAACTAAAGCTAAACAAGCTTTCTCCGGAGGAGTTTATCGGGTCTCGTAATCTAGCATATTCTTGCTCAGATAGTAGATGGCCTTCTCCACCTTTGCTTCAGATTCTTGTGCTAGTATGCACCCCATGGTTGCATCTGTCACGGATAGATACATGATCAGTGGTTTCCCCAGCTTTGGCAGCGACAATATAGGTGGATTCTGAAGGTACTACTTGACCTGTTCAAAGGCGAACTGACATCGATCATCCCATCGGAACTTCTTCTCTTTCTTTAAAAGACCAAACAGTGGTTCACAAGTCAAGGTTAATTTTGAGATAAACCATCTTATAAATTGCACTTTGCCCAGAAAGCTGTGCATCTCCTTTTCAGTCCTTAGTGGTGGCATTTCTAAGATGGTCTTGATCTTGGATGGATCTGCTTCAATTCCCCTGCGCGTAATCAAAAATCCCAGCATTTTTCCTGCATTCACTTCAAAGGTGCATTTCTGTGGGTTCAACCTCAGTCTGTACTCCCTGATTCGTTCAAAGAATTTTTCCAGTGCGGTGTAGTGGCCTTCCTGCTCTTTAGACTTTACAATCATCTCATCCACATACACCTTAACTTCCTTATGGATCATGTCCTGCAAGATTATGGTTGCAGCTCTCTAAAATATAGCCCCGACATTCTTCAACCCAAAAGGCATGACTCTGTAGTAGTAGGTATCCTATAGCGTGGTAAACACAATCTTCTTTTTGTCTTCTGGTGCCATAAAGATCTAATTATAGCCCAAAAATCCATCCATGAACGATAGCAAGGCATGACCTGCGGTGAAGTTTACTAATTCGTCAATGTGCGGCAATGAAAAGTCATCTTTCGGACTAGCTCTGTTCAAATCCCGGAAGTTGATACAAACCCTGATTCTGCCATGCTTCTTTGGAATTGGAACGATATTAGCCAACCAAGTTAGGTACTCAGATACCATTAAGAAACCTGTATCAATTTGCTTAGTGACCTCTTCTTTAATTTTCAGTGCCCAGTCTGGACAAATCTTGTGGAGTTTTTACTTGGTAGGTCAGGCCTCGGGGTTAAAATCCAGTGCTGCACAATCTCAGAATCGATTCCAGGTATGTCTTCGTAGGACCACGCGAAAACATCTTTGAAATCTATTAATAAAGCGATGAAACGCTCGCGTTCCTTTGAAGACAATGTGGACCTGATCTAGACTAAGCGAGGATCCTCCTCAGTAACCACATTAACTAAAATGATTTCATCTATGCAGGGCTTAGCATGCCTTTTCTCCTCTCTGTCAATCAGGTTTTTCAAAGCCTGAGGAATTTTTTCCTCTTCGTTTAAGTCAAAATTTTGAAAATCAATACTAGTGCAACAAACTAAAGGCACAGAGAAGTAAGTGAAATTTACTGCATTCCCATTGATAAAGTCAGGATCCTCTGTTACAGTCAACTTGAAAAAAAATTGAAAGAAGACCTAGATAGGACTTTGGCATCTAGGTTACCACCCCAGGAAATACCAGACTCACACTCCTCAGAAGGACTCGAATTTGATCCCGACTCAATAGACTCGGTGGAATCAGATTCAGGCTTATCATCCAGTTCAGAACTGTCAATTGAGCCCCTCTCGAGTTGCCAAACTAGGTATGTAGCCTCAGCTACATCCATGATGAGACCGGAGTAATCTACTGCTAGCTTATCCTCAATCATAGAGATAGTAACACAATCCACCAAGTTAACGGGCTCAGCCCTGGCATTGGAATTCATTAGTAGGTCAGCCAGTGCCATCCCTAACAGCTCTTCTTCATCGCTATCTGAGTTGACGTTTTTTGTCTTGCCCTGTACTGACACTCGGGTCAATCCGCTCTTCCTTTTTCTCATTATCTGACAACTGGTGATCAAAGAAGATCTCAAATCCCAGGTATCTCATCTTGGTTTCCCGTTCGATCCATGGCTCTAGAAATCCATAAAAAGGGAAATCTTCTCCTTGGTGGACAAAGCATTCGTTTAGGGTCCTCTTGATCGGTTTATGGACCAGTTCAAATTGCCTCCCAACCCTTGTTGCTTTAACTCTCTCCTTCAATTCATCTCCCTTTCTCTTTTAGTCTTCTGTGGTTAGCTTGTATCCCATCCCAAAAACATGGGGGTTATGGCTCACTTCTTTGGCAACAGTATTTCCTTACCTCCCGCTTCTACCCAGTCCCGATCTGGGAATGTGTCCTTACTTATTCATCATATAGATGAATTGGGTGCTCACATAGTTCCGTCATCCTCTGCCATGATAGACTATACCAGTTGGGCCTCTGTCAAGGAGAAGCCAAAAAGGAACACATCTATTTCTCCATGTAGTATTTCTAACAAGGGCACGGTGGTTCTCGTGGGAGGGTGGATCGAATAATTGACATAAATAGTAGCAATCCCTTACTTGAATGGATATTTCACCAATTGGTGCACCGTTGATGAAACTACATTCATTTGGTGTAACTAAGGTCTTCCCAAGAGTAGATTGAAGGTTGTTGGCACTTCCATCACATGGAATTCAACCTCATGCTCGAATGGGCCAATCAGTATTTGGCTCTTGAAGGTCCCCATGACATCATGGCTGGTATTGTTACAAGCTTGAACAGCTTGAGTTGTAGGCTTAAAGTCAGTTGGCTTCAAGCCTATGGCGTAAGCAGTCCTTGCTGGACATACATTAATTGTCAAACTAGTGTCCACTAGCACTACCAGGATCCACTTCTTCCAGCTCTCCAAAGTCACGTATAGGGGTTTGTTGTGGTTGGCCCTTTCAGGTGGTAGCTCTTTGTCCGTAAAAGACAACACTGGTGTAACATCCCGGGACGTGACCAAAGACACTAGTTGGTTAGTGGTGGTGTCTATAGGCAGCTTAGTCCTGTTCAATGCCTTTAGCAATGCTTGCATGTGCTCCTAGGAAGCCATCAGCAGCCCCCAAATCGATATATCTGCATGGATCTTTTTAAGTTTCCTTAATACTAGGTCTTTTTCTATATCCTTCTCAGTCGACTCCTCAGCCTCTTTTCCAGAGGGTTCTGCTTGATCTAGGGATAGGGGTTTGAAATAACGACCACTTTCGGTCATATGGTTAATCTCATCTGCGCACCATATGTTGTCAAGGGTACCGATTTTCCACCTCTCATCAGTATATGCAAGGCTTAGATCACTGTCCTCCAACCATTCCTCTACAGTCATTGCTAGGCCATTATTGGGCTCTACCCGAATCATGTTTACGCCACGCCCTCTGTCGGAACGGCGCTCCTCCTCTGCAGTTGATTCAACCTCTGTCCTCGATACTGTTTGAGTTTCTTTGGCATCCTTTCCTTGTCACCGGATTCTCATTCGGGCATTTCCGTGGTTTGGACATCGTCCGCTTTTGACTCGACCTCTTCTTTTCTTTTCTCATTCTCCTGCTTCTGGGCTATTTTCTCTGTATTTCCTCTATCCTCTCTCATTAGAACTACTCCAATGCTCACTTCTTCTCAGTCATAAGCATGGCCTCAGCCTTGCTATTCTCATCAATTTCCTCTCCTTTCGGATTCTTCTTCATCTGCTCTTTTATATCAGATTCCTCTTCGCTACTCAACCACCTGTGGCTGGATTCAGGCTAGCATGGATCCCACCACCCGATCTGAACGCTGCCTACATCCTCTTCCTCGAAAAAGTAGAGGTTCTCCAGGTCTTCTTCTAGTTCTGCTAGGTCATTAAGACCTTGTTCAGGCCAGTCGCCCAGATTTTGCCCAGGCCCATTATCTCTAATAGAGTTGATACTGAGCGAGTTTGGTTGTATGATTGTAGGCTTTGGTTGGTCTGAAGCCATAATGTACTGGCTGGGGTCATACTCGTCTGTGAGTGAAGGTCTCTTCTCCATAACTTGGGTGTCTGACATCCCTTCCTCTAGTGAAATCCTCTTTTCTTCCACTTCCGCCACAACAGGCCTTGATTGGGTTTTGGGTGTTATATCCATCATGCACATATCCGTGCTTTCAAGAATAACCACCTCAGGCTTAGATAGATGGGATAAGGTGATATATATGCTGGGGTTAAAGGTGGGCAGTAGTGTATGGATACGGTTGATATTTCTAGGTGGTGGGGACTTGGTTGTGGACAGGGAGTGGGTTGGTAGTCACATTTGGCTTTAAGGGTGTAGTTATGATTTTGTTGTCGATGAGATCCTGGATCTCATGATGAAGGCGATAGCAACGATCAGTGGGGTGACCGTGCTATTGGTGAAAAATGCAGTATTGGGTGGGATTTTGTTTGGCTGGGAGTGGGTCAGGGAGAGGTCGATGATCAAGGGGCTTAAGGTGCCCTTTTTCCATCAGAAGTTTAAGAGCATGGGCTGGGCTCATGTGAAGGGGGTAAAGGTTCTATATTGGTTTCAGTTTGGACCAGTGGGTTGTGAGATTGCACCGGTGAAGGGATCGGCTATGTTGGCCATTGTGTCGACGATGCTGACCTCAGCAGGCCAAGGAATAGTGATATTGCTAGCATTGGTACTCCTGCTAAACGACCTCTTGGCCGATTCACTAGTTCTCTGAATGATGTCTTTTTTAAACGCACTTTTAATTTGAACCCCCAACTCATGCAAAGCAGCAAATGTAGACAGTGGCGCGACTATCTTTCTTTGTAACATATCTGGTTCGAGATTCTAAACTACCAACCGGACTTGTTCCCTTTCTGAGGGCCTGTTCGTCATTCTAGCTGCCTTTGCTCTTCATCTCGCAACAAAGTCAATAAAGGGTTCCTTACGATTCTGAGTAGTCGCTTCCAGATCACAGATCGTTACTTCTATCTGAGTATTGTAGCAATATTGATTAACAAATCCCTCAGATAGTTCTTCTCAATTCTGTTTAGTCGAATCCTCCAATTTGGCATACCAGATAGCTGCCACGTCTGATACAGTTCTTCCAAATAATGACAGTTTTTGAGCTCACGTCAGGTCTATTGGTCTCAGAATATTCGAAAAGAGACGAACATGAACAATAGGATCTCCACTTCCATCAAATCTGTCGATATGAGGTATCTTGAACTTTTCTGGCAACCTGATAGAGATAATCGTCTTCAATATCTGGGATGAAATTGAAGCCTTGAGATTTTTTGAGCGTCTTCTCTAACTTGGCGATTTTTATCATAGCTGGATCAATATCGTTGATGTCGTAGGAAAGAAGTCCCGCATAGGGCTGTGCAAGAAGTCTGAAAGCTTGAGTCTGTACTAACATCTCTTGGGGATCCGGGACTTGATGGTTTTCAACTAGTGGAGGTGGATCAGGATTCGGGTGGGCAATTGGGACTGGATATACAATAGATGTCGATACCCTAGATAGGCGCCGCATTTCGGCAATAGTTTCATCCTAAACAGCAATTCTTTGCTTCAATGTATCCATGGTTCTTTGAACAGCTGCCATCATAGAAGCAGCCTCTTCTGGACTGCTGTGTGCCATTATTGGTTTAGGAGAGTTAGCTATTGGTGAGCTGAGTGGGTGAGAACAGACAGACGACTGCTGAATGTTTTGTGTTGGCGAAGATTGAATGGCTCTTCTCCTCCAAACAACTGGCAGGAGAGAGACTAACGCTGATTGACCGTCAACTAGATCTTGGATTTTGAAAAGTCTACCAGAGCGAGTCCACAAAACTTAGGGCATATCGGCTCTTTCTGAAGCTATGATTGCAAAACTACCTAGCAAAAAGAAATAAAGAAAAGGAAAACAATAATAAAAAAATTAGACAACACTTCGGCCCAATTTGCAATAGTTATGATCCCAACTGAAGGTCTGTATTTCCCACTAAATTATGTCGCCACAAACTGATATCAACTCGTACCACTGATATGGTGCATTCTTTTACAGTTTCACTGTAAAGTATATACCAGGTAAAGAAAGCCAAAACACCCCTATGAGGGGAGTAGGGTTACCCTGTCCTAGATTTTGACATGATCTAGGGTTTTACTACTTTAAGCAAGTAGTTTCGCAAAATCCTACATCCGGATGAGCATCCTGTCCTAAGTTGGAATAGTTACAATGGCTTTACGATATGTAGCTAGACCGAATGGTCAAAAGGGGCACCTTGGCAATATTACCTAATATACCTCTCATACCTAACACCGAGAAGTGACAAGAGGATCAATCGGTACGGCAGTAATCTAGATCCAAGGGTTATGTTTCCAACATGGCAGAGCCCATGACCGGCCAGCCTTTTGGCAAGCTTTTTAGGCAAGCCTCCGGCAAGCCGTCCAGGAATAATAGATAGAAAATACAGTGACTTAAAACACCAATGCAAATGCAATACAATGAACATATATCTGTAAATAAAATTTCACATCATGAAGTTCAAGTCAAGTTCTCTAAATCCCCAGCAGAGTCGCTAGAAATTGTAGCTGGCTTTTCGTGCTCCTCGGAGGGGTTTAGTCTCCTCGGATACGATAGCCCTACAGTTTAGACTCCCGTGGTTCTGAATTTGGTTTCACAAGTGCAATGTGAAACAGAAGGAACATAAATAAATCCAAATCTGGAAAATCTTTAGAAAGTCCATTTATCATCGGAGATGCCGAAAATGGACTACATTGCTAGATTTCAGAGTCGCCACCAAAATATTTTTAAGAAATTTAGGAAACCCGTGATTTGTGCCAAAGGCCACTTGTCTGTCATAAGCAAAGTGTCTCGGCTCGAGAATTTAGGTATGAGAGGGAAAGGTCATAAATTGAGCACCCCACTCACTTGATCAAAGATCGGCCTCTACTAATCATGATATGATTTTTATGTACATTATATGCTCTTGTTCCGATTATTATGCTAACATTATTATGTGAGGCACACAAGCATAGACTAAGTCACTCACTTTGGAATGCTTTAATTTCATGTTTGTTTGAAGATTATTTTGAATATGTGCTACTTGAAAAAGCAAGCTCATATGTATTTAATCATAATCATCCCAACTTAAGTGAAATAGCCTTCATCTACCGGCATTCAAGAGATCTATCAAATAAGCACTTAGCCTCATGATATTATGCTTGATATGGCAACAATAACGCACATGCAATATGCTAAAGCAAGAAATATTCACCTAGTACTCAATCGAGGCAAGCCAAAATAGAGAAAATAGTTAGAAAGATGCATGCTCTAATATGCAAGTGACTAATGCAACACATACAAAATGCAACCAGTAGGTTCGATTATTTAACATGACATATGGCTCAACTCAAAGCATGTGATAGCGCACGTATTCAAGTAAGTAGGAAATAGAAAACAAGGTTTAGAATGATGAACCGAACCCAATGCATGCAAAAATGGATACAAGTCATGGTAATAGCATGAAACCAAAATATGATGCTATATGTAACCATCGTAAGCAAGTAAATACAAGGGAGAAAGAATAGGGGTTGGAAGACATACACAATATTACAAATGTGCACTCAGACAAGAGGGTCCGAATGTCCGAATTGAAACTAATTATTGCAACACCAAATTAACTAATTTAACAAGCTATTACAATAACTAAATTTAGCTAGCTATTACAAATTCGAGCGAAGCTAATTAATTACACGCACTACTATCAAGGCAGTAATTTTAAAGGATCACGGGAAGTGAAGAGTCGCACACACACGAATGAGATCATCCTCCCGGAAGCCTCTCTGTTTTGCTGCCAAAATCTGTTCTGAGTGAGTCAGAAAATTGATTTGTTTTTATCTCAGCTTCTACTCTATTTTGCCACAAAAATGACATTGCTTGCATAAACAATAGTGGCCGGCCAGTCGGCCTTGAGAAGTTGTCAGTTGGACAGAAAGGTGGCCAGCCAACCACTATTTTTAGGTACTGCCCTGCTGCCACAGAATTGAAACAAAGCAAAAACAGAGTATTTTCAGGGGATGTTTATCCTTTCTGCCTCTCCCTATCATGAAACTGATCAAGGGAGGAGTAGACTCGATTCACAAACCATCAATTGTCGTAAAATTGCTGCATGATGATCTATGAACCGATAATAAATGGAAATAAAATACCAACAACACCTCTTCGCTATCATGGAGTTACCTCAAGAGAAGTGGTAGACATTGTTTCTTGAATCATTAAGATCACTAAAGAGAATGTAATGATTCAAGATCATCATGCAACAACTTTACGACCTTTAACAGCACTAAAAAGTATGTAACGATAGACTCGGTAGACTATTTTGCCGACCTTTATGTTAGCGGCATAATGCGACTTCACGGGGTCCCTGTGACTATTGTTTCAGATAGAGATTTGTGTTTCACGGTTCGGTTGTGGCAGAGCCAACAGAATGCCTTGGGCACTAGATTGACATTTAGTACCGCCTATCATCCTCAGACTTCCGAGCAGTCAGAGCATACTATTCAGATCCTAGAGGATATGCTTCGGGGTTGTGTTCTTGACTTCAAGGCGTCATGGAGGCATTTGCCTTTAGTGGAGTTTGCCTACAACAATAGATTTCAAGAGAGAATTGGCATGTCACTGTTTGAGGCCTTGTATGGCTGATCGTGTGGATCTTTTGTGTGTTGGGCCGAGATGGATGATGTACCTATAGCCGGATTTTCGTGCCCCTCGAAGGGGTTTAGTCTCCTTGGATACGATAGCCCTACAGTTCGGACTCCCATGGTTCAGAATCTGGTTTCAAAAGTGCAATGTGAAACAGAAAAACACAAATGAGAGTCCAAATCTGACAAATTTTAGAAAATCCATTTATCATCAAAGATGCCAAAAATGGACTGCATTGTCAGATTTCAGAGTAGCCACCTAAATATTTTGGGAAATTTAGGAAACCTGTGACTCGTGCCAAAGGCCACTTGTCCGTTGTAACCAAAGTTGTCTTGGTTCGGGAATTTAGGTATGAGAGGGGAAGGTCATGGATTAAGCACCCCACTCACCTGATCAAAGATCGGCCTCTGCTAATCATAATGTGATTTTTATTTACATTATATGCTCATGTTTTGATTGTTATGCTAACATTACTATGTGAGGCACACAAGTATAGACTACATCACCTACTTTATATGCTCATGTTTTGAATATGTGCTACTTTGAAAAGCAAGCTCACACATACATTAATCAAAAGCATCCCAACTTAAGCAAAATAGCCTTCATCCACAAGCATTCAAAGAATTATATCAAATAAGCACTTCGCCTCATGGTAATATGTTTGATATGGCAACACAAACACACATGCAATATGCTAAAGTGAAAATGCTCACCTCGTACTCAATCGGGGCAAGCCAAAGAGAAGAAAATAATTAGAAAAATGCATGCTCTAATATGCAAGTGACTAATGCAACGCATACATAATGCAACTACTAGGTTTGGTTTATTTATCATGTCATACAGAACAACTCAAAGCATGCGGCAATGCACGTATTCAAGAAAGCAGGAAATAACAACAATAATATTAGAAATGATGAACCGAACCCAATGCATGCAAAACATGGATACGATGCATGGCAATGATATGAAAATGGGAAACATGATGCTACCACGATAAGCATATAAATAAGAAGGAGAAAGAAATGGGGGTTGGAAGACATTCAAATATTACAAGTGTTACAAATTTGCCCTCGCACAAGAGGGTCCAAATGAATGTCCGAATGTTTAACTAATTATTACAAACGCCAAATGAATTAACTAAATTAACAAGCTATTACAAATTCAAATGAAGCCAACTAATTAATTACACATACTAATATTAAAGCATTAATTAATGGACTTGAACGGGAAGCGAGGAGCCGCATTCACACAACCAAAAACATCTCCCCGAAAACCTCTCTGTTTGTTGCCAAAATCTGTTCTGTTTGTAATCAGAAAATTATTCTATTTGGACCTCAGATTCTGCCCTGTTCTGTTGTGAAAATGACACTACCTGTACAAAAAGGGGTGGTTAGCCGGCCTTGAAAAGTAGTCGCCTGTACAGGTAGGTGGCCGGCTAGTCACTATTTTTGGGTACTGCCCTACTGCCACATAATTGAAAGAAAGCAAAAACAGAGTGTTTCCAGGAGATGTTTATCCTTTCTGCCTCTCCCTATCATGAAGATGATTAAGGGATGAGTAGATTCAATTCATGAACCATTAATTGTCACAAATTTGTTGCGTGATGATCTATGAACCAATAGGACAAAAGCTCAATAACATGAAATGAAAGAAAAACAACATATCCTCCCTATCATGGAGTTACCTCAAGGAAAGGACGGTGGACATTGCTTCATGAATCATTAAACATCACTAAAAAGTATGCAATGATCCATGATGCAATAGGTTCAATATAACATCCGATTGAACCTTACTCGATTTTATTACCTTTTTTTTACTCCAATTTTATTAGCCTCTTTTACATTACCTTTCTAATTCTTATCTTTTCTTCATTTTTTGTCCAAAAGTGATAATTACGTCCATTAAGTCCAAAAAGCGATAAAGAGTAGGAAGCACAACTTGACTCGAGAAATAAGCTTGTCAAGCCCTTTTCTACTAGGGAAATAACAAAGGAGAAATCAAACCCATTTACAAGCAATAATGGATTCGGAGTCAAACCCGAAAAGGGCGATAATGACCCCAAATACAAACCCAATAATAAGCTATAATGAAACCTTCCTTTATGATTTCCAAGGGTCCAACCTAGAAAGTTAGTCCCTTAGAAGTAATGCACTGGCGATAAAGAGATGTGTCAAACAAGAGGTTGTGCTTAGTATAAGAGAGATACAATGCCTTGGTAATGAACTTTCGAAAAAATTAAACCATTAAGCATGGGAAGTCTCTTTCTTATGCCTTAAGCAACAATCTAGTGTTGTATACAACTCTTAATCAAAACAACAAAGAAAAGAGAGAGATTGCAGAGATGATTATGCAAAAGTGATTACAATGGTGTAAACAAATATGAAAGCTACAAAAAGATGAAAGAACATACCGTCAATCCAAATGGATTGGAAGCCAAAACCTATGCAACAATTCATGAGGACTTACAATAACAAACCTATAGTATTCAAAGCATAATTTAACACACAAATCAGCACTGAAACAGCACAACAACATTGCTAAAAATTGAGTTTTTTAGGTGGAAAAAGTGAGCAAAAATGGGCTAAAGCCAAGGAGTTTCATCCAACCAACAAGCCTAAGGAAGGTTGGCTAACCCCTCCTCTTTTTTTGTGACTTACAATCACATTTTTAAGCTTAAAAACACTCTGAAAAACAGTGTGAAAAAGCAAAGAAAACAAATAGAAAAAGATGGTACAAAAGCTCAAAGATTACCCTTTAAGGAGAGGATGCTCCTCTAGTTCACAAACCACAATTTGAACACTTTCAAGAACTAAAATTTATGTTCAAGAATCTTAGCAAGAGGCCTCAAGTTTAGGCTTAGGAAGTGTATGTATAGTGTAAGTATATTGCAAGAGAGATGTAGTGTGTTAGACAAGTTTTGGCACTTGGAGAAATTTTTTTAACCTAAAATCATGAGGGGTGGTCATGTATTTATAGAAAAACACATTCTCATGTCGAAAATATCTATATTGAGATAGCTGGTGCAAGGCATGCACATAGGAGAACAGTTGGCTGCAAAATATCTGTTTGTCGGGAAACATGGCCGACTGACCATGAAGAAGGATGGTCGGCCAATAAAAAATGGCCTGTCGGCCACTTGTTAGCCAGCAGGCCTCTGAGTGATCAAGCTAGAAAAAATTAGGTTTTGGTCCATAGGGGATGCAAGGTTTAGGTTATGGAGCTCAAAACCGAAGCCTTTTGCTGAAGAAATTGAACGATCATTCAGCGTATCATTATTTCATCATCGAGCGTTCAAAGTGAGACGCCCAAGTCTTAAAGGCGGTCAAAATGGGGTGTCTACAACACCTATGTTAGGTCCTAAGTTAGTCCGGGAAACAACGGAGAAGGTTGCACTCATTCGTAAGAGATTAGTTTCGGCTTAGAGTCGTCAGAAAAGTTATGTCGACTGTAGGAGGAGACCATTATCATTTGAGGTAGGAGATCATGTCTTCTTGAAAATATCACCTAGATGGGCTTTGATGAGGTTTGGGAAAAGCAGAAAGTTGTCTCCTAGATTTATTGGGCCTTTTGAGATCTTAGTGCACATTGGAGAGGTAGCTTGTCATTTGGCCTTGCCGCCACAACTTTCCGAAGTTCATGATGTGTTTCACATCTTTATGCTTTAGAAGTATGAGCTAGATCTGTTACATGTGTTGGATTAGATTGAGTTAGAGGTAGATGAGGATGCCTCGTATGAGGAGAGACCGGTTAGAGCCTTAGATACACGAGACCAAGTCTTGCAGGAAAGACAATTCCTTTAGTAAAGGTGTTGTAGTGACACCACGGGGTTGAGGAGGCAACTTGGGAACGTGAGATGGAAGTCTGTGGGAAGTATCTGGACCTTTTTGTTAATGTTTGAAACTTGTAATGAAAATCTTATTGTGTTGATTATATATAAACATTGTATATGTTTTGGAAAAGTGAATTGTATATTCAGTATTGAGAACTTTGTGTAGTGTTGCTATGAGAATACATGACTGGCAGATGGGTCTTGGTTATAAGTTGTTGCAATTGATTTAAATATGGTAGTTATTGTGTTGATTTTCAAAATTTTGGGGACAAAATTCCTTAAGGGGGGGAGGTTATAACGATTCTTATTTCAACCCGATCCCTTTATTGTTTTGGATCTAAGTTTTCATGTCTTGATGGTTATTCATGTTTTATTCCATCTTATTCCTTGTTGAGTTTGGTTATTGGAGTGTCTTGATTGTGTTTGAAACAGGTTGGGAGTTAGTTTTTCAAAACTGTGCTGCCTAGATTTTTGCTTGTTCGCTTGACTGAACTTTCCTGTGCTTGAGCAAACTTTGAGGACTTCCAATATTTTTGTAGGTCTACAAAACTACTGGGAGTATGGCATTCTTTGCTTGAACAATGTTTCTTACGCTTGAGTGGTCTTGGCTCAAGCGGTCTTTTGGAACTCTCAGTACTTTTGCAGGTGTGCAAAAGTACTGGGAGGGTGGTGTTCTTTACTCGAGCGGTACTTTGTTCGCTTGAGCGGTCTCACTTGTTGTCTTTGATCGCTCAAGCGACCATTCCTGCGCTCGAGCGCGCTCGAGCGGTCTATGTTTATATCAGTTCCAAAAAGTCACTTTTTGAGTCACTTTTTTCACATCTCTCTCTCTCTAAACACTTCAAAATTTCAAATCTTCTCTCTCTCTCTCTCTCTCTCTCTAGTTCTTGAACATTTGACCCAAATACTCTCGATTCATACATTTCCTCACCCTAGTCCCTTTGATAAAAAGGTAGAGCACGTTGAGAGCTTTGTTTTAATCGGAGGAGTTCACGTTTTCGGTACCATCAAGTTCTACCCATCTCTCATTTCTTTCTTCTTCTTGAGGTAGGGATTACTTTGACACTTTTGTATGGATTTTAACTTAGTTATTTTCTTTTCTAAACAAGATTGTGATTTGGGGATTTTTGGATAAAACCTAGGGTTTTGGCTTTGAAATTAAAAGAGGGGTTTTCAAAATGGTTTCTTGGAAATGATTGTGGGATTGTAGATATGGTTGAGTTGTGATAAAATGGGGATTTTCAGCCTTGAAATTGATTTTCAAAGAAAGGGTATTTTTCCCTAAAATGTGAATGTTGGATTTTGTAAAGAGAAAATGGAATTGATGTTGGCTTCTTGGAATTGGAATGATGATGATGATGATGGTGGTGGTGGAGTTGGATATGCATTATTACTCCCATCTTGAAATGTTGGAAAGTATATCTTTATTGGAAATTATTTATCCATTTAGAGATATCTATTTTGGGCTATCGGTGGAGGATAACTATAACTGTTATAGAAATTGCATGAGAATTACGTGAATTGAAATTGATTTCTCATCCATTTGCATTGAGCATTGTAACATATTTAACACATTGAAAATGTTTATTGTTTTGGGAAAAAGGGTTGAATACCTTAGTAAATCTGGGTAGGGAGTGTAGTTGTGGTATTAAGTTGATCTGTCTGTTCTTGATGAAAGTCCAGAAACCCACACGGATATGTGCTGAGCCTTCCGGTTAATATCGATAAAAATGGCAGTTGGTAGTGCTTGTAGCCTACTTGCAGACACATTCTAGATATTCCCAGTGTTGTATCCACCACCCTATTTTCTATTGTGACGTAATGATTTCATAAACTGTGATATAAACTTGGCAAGGCATGGTTTTGGAAAGAGATATAAAATGTTTTGACACGAGCATTGCATATGCATTCACCTTATAACTATGTTAAGATTCATACACTGTGTTAGAGTATCTTTACTGGGCTTTGGCTCACCCTATGTGGAAAACCATTTTTAGGTGCTAATGATATGCCTCTGCCAAGGCCGTAGCTTGGGAGGACTTGGAGCCGAGGGCTTCTTGTTTTGTTTTTGTTGTATTTATTTTGTACAAGCCTAGGGCTTTATTTGTATTGAATTTCAAACTCACTTTTGTTGTAACCAAGCATCATCTTGGAAAGTTGTAGCCAACAGGGCATTACCTTATTTGATTTTCTTTTATTTCATATTTTTTTCTCATGACACATGCTATAGATTCAAGGTTAGGACTTATGAATGTATTACTGCATGTGTTATCCCTTTTGTAAAATGGAATCATATGAATGAAAGGAAATTACTTCGTCTCATGTTGTTATTCAATTAATGTTGCGAGTTGGTTTTATTGTTATATTTGCAGGGTGTTACAAAATGGGAGTGTTAATACCCAAGTGAGCCTTACCCAGGAACTACGTAAGGCCCGATTCCTATCTTCGGGATACGCATGCAACTTCATCCTGAAATTCGGCCCCAACCATTTTAAACTTGCTCATCCATGTTTGATTGGTGTATCTGTATTCGACTCGGCTATCCTATCCATGTTCAATTGGGTTATTTTTATTTGGTCAATTGTCTTATCTCTTCTTTACGGCAGATTCAGCTACAATATAAATCAAGCTTGGGTTATTTGTGTATCTCAAAGGTTGATTCCATGTCGGTCTTGTAGTGGCCATTTGCAAAAACGGGTTTTGAGGATTTTAATGAAGTTGACTGATTTTCTCGAAATTATTCCATTTTTGTAAAACCCATACCATTTTTGGACCAAAAAGGGAAAATTTTCAGTGTTCATAGCTTGACTTGTATGATTTCAAAACAGAGAGTGGAACAAGCATGCTTATTTAACTCTCATGTTGGCCAAAATCTTTTTAGTAGAAAACCCAAAAAATAATCAAAGCAATGAACTAGGAGCACAGTCGAGTTAGGTTTTTTTTGTCTTCTCCCCATATTCTCAAAAGTCTCCATTGTTAATTCACTCACCGGAAAGTGCATAATAGTTATCTCTGGCAATGTATCAAGCCCGCAATATTCTAAACCGCATCCATATTAGTCACGTCCACGATATTCTAAACGGCGCCTGTGATCGTCGCGTCCGTGGTGTTTCTAATTGCACTCGCGTTGAAGTTCAGTGTCTTTCATTCCAGCAAGTGTAAATAGGTGTGTTTGGATTGCTTTTGCTTTGTTTTTTTTCTTTCATTGAGTCTTTCTTTAATTTCTGGTTAATTGAGGGTTCAATGTCCAATTTAGAGTTTATCCAAATTCGACCATTCTCATATTCAAGTTTAAGGAAAATATTTTCAAGCTCAAATGTTGTGTCATTCACGCTATGGTGTACAAAAAACAGAAACTTATTTTATTTAAAATTCAGGGTGAAGCTCCGATTAGCATTACAAAGGGAAAAAATGGAGAAAATTTTGAACAACAAAAGGAAAAATTCTGAAGCATTGGTGCTCCTTCCTAAGCAAAAAGAAGAACAAAAAAGAAAAAAAAAAAAGAAAAATAGGGAAAAAAAGAGAAGAAAAAAATGACTATACAAAAAAAAAAAAAGAATGAGGGACCATTTTCTCGATTTCCAACAGCAACCCGGTGAAGATTATAAATCGATCTCATTGGCAGACAACTTCGTAACTCGACTCTACCATTAGTTGCCTCGCTTCACTATTACTCTCGGGAAGCCTTTGAACACTCTACATCGGCATTGGTAGAGCATCCGAAAGAAATTACTCTCCGCCGGTTGTCAAATGAGGAGTACAAAGGAACTCCAAATTGGGCTATGGAGGTGGCCAGTTGTTTTGGGTCTTTGTTCTTCTTTTTCAATGTGCTAATCTCTGCTCAAGCATCCTTGTACATATGCTGGAGCAAGGAGAGTTGGACGTTTAGTTGATGTACTTCACTCGCCTTACCCTGCAGCTGGTGGGACAAATTGGAGACCGTGGTCACGGTCTTCACATAGGACTTCAAAGTGTAGTGGTTGGCATTGATATCAGATTGCACTGCCATCAATTGATCGACTGACAGCGTAGGTAAGCTAAGAACAGGGGCAAGAGCAAGAGCACTCTGTCGAGGCTCAGAGGAGCCAGTGTCAACATTCTTAATTGGAGAATCATTAAGGTCAGGGAAGAGAGTGAGGAGACGAGGAGAAGAAGCCATGACAAGGGAGTGTAATGCCAAAGAGAGGTTGTAAGAGTAATGGTAGGGGGCGTTTTGCAGCTTTCTACTTTGTCTCTTGCAGGCCTCGGTTTAAGAAGAGAATGGAGAGAAGAAGAAGCCAAGAGAAGAGGGATTGCCGAGGCAATCTTTGACAAGAGAGGTTGTCTAGCTGCTGTCGGTCAGGCGTGTCGTGATTGTTGAAATCGCGCGCCAGACACGGCGCTTGACGAAGATGAACATGAGAGAGAGAGAGAGAGAGAGAGAGAGAGAGAAAATAGAGAATGAGTGTATATTTGTATATATTATGTATATATTCTATATATATATGTGTGTGTGTGTACCTTATATGTATATATTTTGTATATATTTTGTCTGTGTATCTGTATCTGTATCCGTATGTCTGTGTCCAGCTGTATATATGTATATGTATATACGTGTGTGTAGGTATATGTATATCGTATATGTATCTGTATGTCTGGGTATCCATATGCATGTGTTTGTATATGCATATAGCTCATATGTGTCCGTTTGTATCCGTATATGTATATATATGTACATACTACGTATTTTGTATATTTTGTATGTATATGTATATATATATAATACATATTTTGTATATCATTTGTATCCATATATACATATCTATGGTATGTATATAAATTTTCAAAAAAAAATAATAATAATCAAAATATTCAAAAAAAAATTTCAGAAAGACATTTTCAAAATCAAATAATTTCTTTTTTCAAAAATAAAAGAGGAATAAAAAAAAATCACAAACATCAACAAAAAAAAAAAAAAAAATAGAAGAAGAAGAAGAAGAAGAAGAAGAAGAAGAAGAAGAAGAAAGAAAGAAAGAAAGAAAGAAAGAAATCAAAAATCAAAAATCAAAAACAAATTTTCAAAAATGCAAACAAAAATGAAAAAAAATTGTATCTTTGGGTTTGTTTTCACACACTTCAATTGTAATCTCATAAAATCAGAAAAATCAAAAACTCAAAATCGGGAACCTAATATTTTTCCCCATGAGGTGCTTCTCTGGAACACCGCTTCCTAATATATTTTCTATAACATATTGTTTCTTGGAAAAAAATGGTTTGATACATTGAGTTCCCAAAAAACTTTTTCAAAACTTGGTGTGATCCACCCGCCTCTATCATTTGTGTTGTGGCACATTTGTATACGATACACTGTTCTCTATCATTCGTGCGATATGCATATTTGTATGCAATGCACCCCTTTCTATCATTTGTGTGATATGTAAATTTGTATGCGATGCACACATTTGTATGTGATGCACATCCTATTATTTGCGTTGTGGCACATTTGTAAGCAATGCACCACCCTCTATCATTTGTATTGTATGCACATTTGTATGCGATGCACCCCCTCTATCATTTGTGCGGTATGCACATTTGTATGCGATGCGCCCCCCTCTATCATTTGTGTGGTATGCACATTTATATGCGATGCACCCCTCTATTTCATTTATGCTGTGACACATTTGTATGCGATACATCCACTCTATCATTTGTGCGGTATGCACATTTATATGCGACGCACCCTCTATCATTTTTGCTTTGGCACATTTGTATGCAATGCATTATCTCAATCATTTATGCTTTGTAACATTTGTGTGCGATGCGCCCTCTTTTATGCTTCATATTATTTGCACGAGGTTTGCCTCTCATATTGCCACCTCCGTATCTTTATTATCATTCCATTGCGTTGCATTGCAAAATCATGAATGTAAAAAAAAAAAAAAAAAACGACTTCACGAATCATGTAAGTCTAACTTCCAATTGTATTTTGAGCATGTCATTTGCATCTTGCCCCTGAACTACACTGGTTTGATTTTTTCCAAAAGGATACATAGGTAACCCTCTGGTTCAACCAACTGCATCTGTATCCTGTTTGTTTGCCCAAGTCTTACGATCTTGTCAAAAGAGTCATCTTCAGGGTTTGACATTCACTCACGTCATGAAATGACTTTGAGTTCTGTCAAAGAGGGGCAACTGTAGACACCCCATTTTGATCGACCCTAAGATTTGGGCACTTTTTTTCGAACACTCAATGACAAAAATTGGAATGTGCTATTTTACGAATTTCTT
Source organism: Camellia granthamiana (assembly GCA_036172215.1). Classification (NCBI taxonomy): domain Eukaryota; kingdom Viridiplantae; phylum Streptophyta; class Magnoliopsida; order Ericales; family Theaceae; genus Camellia; species Camellia granthamiana. Next base: position 72,393,557 of record CM069908.1, on the reverse strand, counting down.
GGTAGAAAAGTTAGGTTTAAGTTTTAATTCCAAGCTTATACCCATTTTGGCCAAATTATTTTAGACCTATTCAAAAATATGTTTTCTAAATTATTTCTTTTTCGAAAAATTTAGCAATTTTGAAAAATCGACTCTCATACCACATGGCAAGCCATGTGTTTTTGGAAATATCAAATGGCTAGCCATATGTTTTAGGTGTTTTTGGAAGTCTATAAATATAACCTCATTTTGTTGAAGAAAAAAAAAAAGAAAAAATTTTGAGAAAGAAAATTTTGAGAAAGAAAAATATAGACTATGCCATTCATTTTGGAGCAACTTGATTTTATGTATTTTGAAAGAGTTTTGAATCTGTAAAACCCAAAGAAATTGAGTTTACAAACATGAAAATCAACATCATTCGAAATTGAGCGACACAATCTCCATCCACTAGTATTCATACAGTTATATCAAGTAAGTAAGTAGCCACATGGTAGGATGCTTAAACATAGTAAAAAAACACACACACACACAAGCGGGATGCTAAAGCATAAAAACTCATATCTTTACTAACATCCCGCGAATAGCTATAAAACAAAGTTTGTAAAACATGTATGATCTTATATACAAAATCTTAATGTAATTCACTCTGGAGATGCAACTAAAGATTCAGCTTCTAATATATTACATGTGAATCACCTCAAAAACATGAGATAGTGCACATAATCACATAAGAATTAATTAAATTCATAGATGCAAACTTAGCCGAATCCAGATGTATGAAATATGGATGCAAAGAATGGATATGATAAAAAGAAAAATATAATGTATATTTACAAACAAGAAAAGCAAGTAAAAGAACGAGATAGAGAAAAGCGGGGCAGGAAATTATTACAACACTGAATAATTACATATCGAATGAGAGAGAGAGAGAGAGGAAGAAGATATTACAACAAAATAAAACCTCACAAATCTCTCAAATTAAAAGAAAACCAAAAACTTCATAGGCCTTGGAGATCATCCATTGAAAATTTGTTTGCTACTCTATTTCGCCTTTGGAAAATCATTTGGAAATTCCTGATTTTCATGCAGCCAAACCAAGACAAAACAAACAAAACATGTCCAAGAGAAGCATATGTACAAAAAGCTATAAAAAGGAAAATCTAACTGGTATGAAAATTGAAGTTAGGAAACACCAAACCAAAGAAATAGATGGGAATCTATATTCATGTTTTGTGAATAAGAGTAAATTAATACTCAAATCCATTCTATTAATTAGAGAGAGTAGATTGCCATCAATTCAAAGGGGAAGTCTTACAAGGCTTGTAAAAGCTCTATAGGACTTCTAAGAAAACAGGGAAAAAAAAGAGGGGAAAAAAATACATATAACTCATCAAAAGTAGTTAACGACTCATCTTCTTACTCATGAAATATGTATGTAAAATCCATTTCCACGTTCAAAATTGGTCGAGAAGAGAGTTTTTAAAACTTTTAATGAGGAAGTCTTTATAACATCAATTACATATTTATATCACATATTTAAAAAAGAAAATACAAGAAAATAAACACATCATGAAATGACGTTGAGTTCTGTCAAAGAGGGGCAACTGTAGACATCTCATTTTGATTCACCCGAAGACTTTGGTTTTTTTTTCTGAACACCTGATGATAAAAATTAGAATGTGGTATTTTACGAATTTCTTAGCAGAAAAGTCGGGTAGCTTTAATTCCAACCTTACACATGTTTTGGCCAAATTATTTGACCTATTCAAAAATATTTTTTTCTAATTTTTTTTCTTTTTTGAAAAATTTAGCAGTTGTGAAAAATCGAATCTTAGACCACATGGCAAGCCATGTGTTTTTGGAGATACCACATGGCAAGCTATGTGTTTTTGGAAATATCACATGGCTAGCCATGTGTTTTGGGTGTTTTGGAAGTCTATAAATATAACCTCATTTTGTTTGGGGGGGGGGAGGAGAAAAAATTTTGAGAAATAAAATGTTGTTTCATAAAGAGAAAATTTTGGCTAAGAAAATTTTTGTTTCAAAAATCTTCGGGGAGAGAAATTGATTTTGAAAAACCTTAAATTATTTTGAGAGCAAGAGAGCCTTTTCAACCATTCAAAATTCCATTAAAGTTAAAACTTGAAACATCTTGCTGAAATTTTAAAGCATACACCATAACCATGAGGGTGTAAAGAAGAAATATGGTTAATCAAAAAATTCACCATTCCTCTAAAGGTGAACTTTTGCAATCTTCCAATTTATTTTCTTGGATTAAATATGTGATATTTAGGTTGTGGAAGTGGAAGGATGAGCCTCTGTTCCTTAGATTTCTTCTTATTTATTTTCTTGTATTTTCTTTATTAAATAAGAGATATTTAGGTTGTGGAAGTTGTTCATTAGATTTCTTCTCATTTATTTTTCTGTATTTTCTTTATTATATATGTGATATTTAGGTTGTGGAAGTTGTTCCCTAGATTTCTTCTCATTTACATTCTTGTCTTTTCTTTATTAAATATGTGATATAAATATGTAATTGAAGTTATAAAGTCTTCCTCATTAAAAGTGTTAAAAACTCTCTTCTTGACCAATTTTGAACATGAAAATGGATTTTACATACATATCTCACGAGTAAGAAGATGAGTCTTTAACTACTTTTACATACATATATATATTTTCCCCTTTTCTTTCCTTTTTTCTTAGAAGTCCTATAGAGCTTTCACAAGCCTTGTAAGACTTTCCCTTTGAAATGATGGCAATCTACTTTCTCTAACTAATAGCATGGATTTGAGTATTAATTTACTCTTATTCACAAAGAGAAGAATGTAGATTTCCATCTATTTATTTGGTTTGGTGTTTCCTAGCTTCAATTTTCATATTTGTTAGATTTTCCATTTGCTAGCTTTTCATACATATTCATCGCTTGGAAATGTTTTGTTTGTTTTGTCTTTGTTTGTTTTGTCTTGGTATGGCTGCACGAAAAACAGGAATTCCTAAATGATTTTCCAAAGGTGAGATAGAGCAGCAAACAAATTTTCAATGAATGATCTCCAAGGCCTATGAAGTTTCTTTTTTTCTTTTAATTTGAGAGATTTATGAGGCTTTATTTTGTTGTAATATTTTCTTTCTTTCTTTCTCATTCGATATGTAATTATTCAATGTTGTAATAATTCCTTTCCCCCCCCGGCCCGGCTTCTCTCCATTCCATTCTTTCACTTGCTTTCCTTGTTTGTAAATATGCATTATATTTTTCTTTTCATCATATCCATGCTTTGCATCCATATTTCATGCATCTTGATTTGGCTAAGTTTGCATCTATTGATTTAATCAATTCTTTTGTGATTATGTGCGCTACCTTGTATTCTTGAGATGATTCACATGTCATATATTAGAAGCCGAATCTTTAGTTGCATCTCAAGAGTGAATTGCATTAGGATTTTGTATATAAGATCATGTATGTTTTACTAACTTTGTTTTGTAGCTGTTCGCGGGATGCTTGAAAATATGTGAGTTTTTATGCTTTAACATCCCGCTTGTGTGTGTGTTTTCTTACTATGTTTAAGCATCCTACCATATGGCTATTTGCTTACTTGATATAACTGTATGAATGTCGGTGGATGGAGGTTATGTTGCTCAATTTGGAATGATGTTAATTTTCATGTTTGTAAACTCAATTTCTTTGGGTTGAACATCTTCAAAACTCTTTCAAAATACATGAAATCAAGTTGCTCCAAAATGAATGGCATAGTCTATATTTGTTTGCTTCACACAGTAAATTTTTGGATTTATTAAATAATCAGAATGTGAACATATAAAGGAAATAAAACTCATATCATGGTTTACTAGAGGCCGATCTTTTGATTAGGTGAACGGGAGTGCTCAATTAATGACCTTCCCCTCTTAAACCTAAGGTTCCAAGCCAAGCATTCTTAGTTATGACGAACAGTGGCCTTGGCATGAGTCACAGGTTGCCTAATTTTTCCAAAAAATTAGGTGGCGACTCTAAGATCAGATTATGCAATCCATTTATGGCAAATGTTTTTGCAATAAAATGGATTTTCTATAAAGTTGCCAAATTTGGACTCTTATCGACGTTTCACATTCCCCTCGTGAGACTAGATCAAAGAAATTGAGGGTCCAAACTGTTTAACATGAATGGGTACCCTCCTAGGCGATGTTACACTGAGCAAGCTTTTTCTAACAGAGTATAATGGGTCTCATATTGAAGCATCTTCTTGCTCTAGTAGTAAATGGCCTTCTCCACTTTCTCTTCTGACTCTTGCGCAAGCATACATCCCATGGTTGATTTAGTCACTGATAAATACAAAATCAATAGTTTTCCTGGCTCAAGTGGTGATAACACCGGCAGATTCTGCAAATTCTACTTAACTTGCTCAAAGGCAAACTGACATTAATCATCTCATTGGAACTTCTTTCCTTTCTTCAACGAACCAAATAGTGGTTCATAGGTCAAGATTAATTTAGAAATAAACCCCCTTTATAAATTGCACTTTGCCCACGCACCTCCTTTTTAGTCATTGGTGGCAACATTTCTAAGATGGCCTTTGTACGAGCACGAAATAATCTTCTCGTATAATCCTGTTGATCAAGTTTGCACTCCTCTAAACGTTGTCGCTTTGCTACCTGAAAACACAAACGTGAGCTAGCCGGCGGGAGTGTGCCAGAAACCCCTCCGATGCCTAAGTCAGTAATTAGATAATTGACAATAAGCTTTGTGTATTTGAGAGTAAGAATTGTGATGCTTGTACATTGGTCCTGTTATGAGCTTTTATAGATTTCGCCCGACATAATCCTAGTAGGACTTCAACTCTCCTTAGCAGAGTCCTCATAGGAATCACACTTTCAAGGATAATGCCTATCCTGGTAACACCCTGCTCACTGCTGACCTAGTGATATGGTTTTTACCTCGGCTTAGTCGAAGCGGTCAACTGAGCTAGCTTGTCTCTGCCGTGCTCTTAATACAATAATGACGTAGATGGTGTTCTGTCGAGCCATACTTAGCTCGGTCTGTCTCTTTGCTAACACCTTGGCCAGCTTTCCAGGCCTAGCTTCAGGTAGCCAAGTCAGTCCCCTGACTACGTCTCTGCCCATCTTGGTCCCCAAATGACCTAGGACCGAGTTGTCTAAAGCTCTCACCCTAGCCCATAGCTCGGCCCAAAGTTTAAAGTAGATGGATCAAGCTCGGCACAACCACTTCTCCTAAATTACCCTCTCAATTGCCCCTTAATTCCATCTGCGAAGCATAATTGGGATTATTATCTTCAAGCCGCGCTAAAATATCACCCAAAGTGAAACACTTCGGCTAGCCGAGCTAAAAAAACTCACTCAGTTTCCTAGTCTTCGACGTAGTACAGCCCGTTCTCCCATGTTGCTGACACCACATCCTTACTGGGACACGTGGCTCCTCATAATTGCCTCCATCGCTGTGACAACTGTCAATCATAACTCTAAAATTTGAATAGTCCCGCCGTTTTACCTCTATTTCACATTTATCCCCTTTGTCTCCAAACATCCATTGTTACTGTTCATCTTCTAACCCAAAAACCAAAACAGCTTTCTAAGAGCAAAAACTTCAATTCTGCCTCTGCCCCTATTTAAGCTTTGGTACGTTATTTTCAACGTTTACATCCAAAAACTCATAAGTTTCACGTTTCCTTCCAAACACTCTATATGACTTTTTTCAGGTGCTTGATTCTCTTTAGCTTTATAAACCCATTATATTATTTTTGCAAGAGTATGCATAGTTCTTGTTTATGTGCTAAAAATGAGTTTAGAATCAGCTTCCCAAAAACCCCATACCTTCGGAAGAACTCCAGCTTATCTGTAACTAGAATCATATAAACTTTGAATCCATAATTCACAATGAAACCGAGCAATAACAAGTTTATGCTCACTTAGATGCGCCTCCCCGAACTAAGGAAATGTTACCTAATCATGACCGAGCTATAGCCTAGCTCACTTCATGGACCGAGATAAAAATCTCACCCTCTCCCAAGACCAGGTAAAAACCTTGACACAGTTTTTAGCCGAGCTATACACCATTACTTCTCTCAAGACCGAACAAAATAATTTATATTGATGCCTTAGCCCGGTCACTAGTTGGCCATAACACATTCTATGTTCTTCACTATGCAGACTATTGACTAGGTTTACTCAGGCACACTATTCACTACAAAGCCGGGCTAAGGTGCCAAGCAGATACTAGTAAACAAAAGCTACCTAAAAATGGGCAAATACCGGTTCCTTGTGAGTTTGCCCGGCACTATAGCCAAATTCTGAAGGGATTACCATATCCCTGAAGACGTTCAATTTGAACTAGCCGAGTCGGACACCACACCCTGGGCTAGATCGGGCTTTGTTCTGATCACACTGTTGTCCATTATAGAGGGTGGACTCAGGTTCCCAGTCCAACTCCTAATTTGCGAATTCCTTAGGCAAACTAGACTATGCCCCACACAATTATCCACCAACATGTACAGAATAATAAATGGCGTAGCCGAACTAAATCGCTGCCTTGGCCTCAACCTTAGACTATCCAAGTTATTTCACAATATTCGCTCGGTTAGAATGATGACGGTTGGGTATATTACCTTAAAATAAGAAGGGGCCGAGAGAAAATCGCCAAAAGTACACCTAATAAAGACTTGAACGACGATGATTTTCTCTGGGTGCTTGGAAATTTTGAAGACCATGAAGCCCAGATACCGGGCTATAACATCAACTGGCACAAGGGAACGGCTGGTAAGGACAGCTCGATTTTATCTTCTTTGTCATCAAAACAACTACCACGCTAACCCTTGTGTTCTTTGTCCCCTATGTAGATTTGAACCACCTGAAATCAACCTATGCATATGCAAATCAAGCCGCACTCTGAGCTGTGCTATGCTACCGGCATCGAGATTGGGTCGAACTGCTCGACGTACAACCGACCTACCGCTACAGTGGTAAGAGGAAGACCAGAGTAATCGATTTCCTTCTTGAATCTTCACCCGAGCCGGACCCCACTCTTCCCCAAATTAATCTAATTCCCCTCACTGAAGAACAAGAAATGAAAAAAAAGAGGGTCGTGCGAGCTCTTATTACTAAGCAGACCTCCGGCGAAGTTCAAACCGAACTAGCGCCTGCCGGTTAATTGCGCGAGACAGTGGTCGCCCCTTCTAACCACCAGGGCAACCACATCTTGGCAGCACAAGCGTGCGCGCACCTCGTCAACTGAACAACCACATCTGGTGGATGAGGAAGAGACCGTGCTCCTTGAGACCGAGCTGTCGAACCCAAAGCCTGTTCGATCTGGCCGAGTAGGTCCTTCCTCTCCGCCTATATGGGCACCAATTATTTCTTATAAAAACCGTGTTGTGTCTACCAAAGACTCAATGGTTGCTGAAAAGGACCACATGCTGGCTTTTAACCTCTCCAAGAGCGTGTGTCTGCCAACAAACATGGAACATTACGATCATCTAACCAAGCTCAAAGCCATTCGCTTAGCGACTAAGTCAATGGTGCTTGTAAGTAATCCACCAATTTATTCATATCCTTACTATCCATCTGATTGTCTGGTTCATCCTGACCACTCTTTCTCCACTCGCAGGCTCTGGATAAAAACCACGTGGCCCACAAACGTGTGCTTGAATTGCGAAAAACAGCGCAGTTGGCCGTGGCTGATGCAAATGTCAAGGCAGCCGAACTGAAGGAGGCTAAGGCCAAGTTGATCGAGTTGGAATCTGAGAATGCAAGGCTAGTCGAACTGGTCAACACAGCAGAGGCCGACAAGAAAAAAGCTTTAGTCGAGAAAAAAGATCGCTATCTGCGAGAGTTGGCTAAGTTGGAGAAGAAAAAGAATGCCGAGCTTCAAGAGCTGAGAAAGAAGATAGAGGATGCTGAGGACCGAGGTTTTAAGGAATGGGAGGAAACCTATGTCTAGCAATGTGAAGCAGCCAAAGACTTATTCTTTAAATGCGGTTGGAAAGTTGCTGCTGAACAGTTCGGTCAAAGACATGACTCCGAGATCTTCCTGAACCCTCCTCCCCCACTTCATACCGAGCTATATGACGGATTATGAAGATGCAGTCCAACAGAAGTTTCTTCAGGAGGGGGAGGAGGATGAGGTCCCTGATCCACTTAACGCTCCTCCTGCCAACACTAATCTCGATCGCCAGTCTTCAGTTCTTACTCCGGTGGACCTGTTGAGCCAAACCTTGCCCAGCATGGTTAACAAAGTGCCCGTGACCGAGCTAACCCAAGAGGCTGATGTCGGAGCTAGCCTGCCTATGGGCGAAGTCCGAGGTGACCTGGATGCTGACCTTGATGACCTTTTTGCCTAACCGGAAAGGCTCCTTTCACTTAGTTTTCTCGTTTTTAGTTTTTGTTTTGCGAAAATGTAACCGAGCTATAATCCCCACCTCTTGTACTTAGTTTCCAATGAATGAAAGAAACTTTTGTTTTTTCACATCCTCTTGTTCGGTTACAGTCCTTTTCTGCTTTATAGTATATTATCTTTACTACTAGCCTAGTTAGCTCGACCTTTCCTTGTCCTGCCCACCTTTTTCGGCTATAGCAATACCATTCCTACCACTTTGTCCTAACCACATCGCAAGAATGTGACCTGGTTTACTTATGAAGTAAATTGATTGGGCACTGACATATACATCTTCGTTTTTGCCATGAGTATTTGAACTAACTAGGCCTTTGCTAATGTAAAGCCTAAGAGAAACACATCCTCCTTCCCATATTGTATTTCTAACAACGGTGTTGTAACTTCTGGGGGAGAATGAATGGATGAATTTCCGAAGACAATCCCAACTTCTCCGTCATATGGGTATTTTACTAGTTAATGCAGCGTAGATGATACAACCTTCATCTAATAGAGCTAGGGCCTTCTCAATAGCAAGTTGAATGTTGTGGGGACATCCATAACATGAAATTTAGCTTCATGCTCAGATGGACCCACTGTTATTTTCACTTTGACTGTCCCCATAACCTCCCAACTAGCATTATCATAAGCTCGGATCAGCTGAGTAGTGGGTTTGAAATCTATCGGCTTTAGCCCTATTGAATAAGCAGAGTGTGAAGGGTAGACATTGATAACTGATCCAGTGTCAATCAGAACGATCGGGATCCATTTCTTTCTACACTCTAGTGATACATATAGAGGCTTATTGTGTCTTGATCCTTCTGGTGGTAGCTCTTTGTCGGAGAAGGCCATCACAGGAGCTGTTTCTCTTGGAGTGATTAGCAACACCAGCTGTTTCGGAGTTGTGTCAATTAACAGGTTATCCTTGCTTAATGTTAACAACATTGCTTGTCAGTGCTCTCGAGAAGCCATGAAAAGCCCCCAAATGGAGATGTTTGCCCAGATTTTTTATAACTATTTTAGAACCAGGTCTTCTTCCACTTTTTTCTCTTTCTCAACTTCTTTGTCTTTGCCCAAGGACTCTCCTTGGTCTAGGTATGAAGGCTTGAAGTAGCACCCACTCCTAGTCAAATGATCAATTTCCTCTGAGTATCAAGTCTCATCAGGCACATTGCTTACCCATTCATCGTCAGTGTGGGCAAGCTGCAGGTCATTATCATCTCACCATTCGCCTTTGTTGACCAAAAGGCAATTATCAGGCTCTGCTCAAATTACTCCCACAGTATACTCTGTTTGGCTTTTTGGTTATTTTCTTTCCTCTCCAAAACCCTTTTTTTTACTACTATCTTCAGATTTTTCGATGTTGATTTTCAGTTCATCCATTTTTCTCTTAATTTCCTCATCAAAAACTTCGCTACCGCTTGACCAATCATGACTGGCATTGGAATTTCTCAGATCCCACCATCCTATCTGCACCTTCCCAAGGTCTAATTCTTCAAAGAATAGGAAATTGGCCATGTCTTCCTTTAGGTCGACCAAGTCATCCAACCCTTGTTCAAATGCATCTTCTCTACAACATTAATAGAAAATGAGTTAGAACGACCTCAAGCTTCAGTTGACCAATGGGTACAATATACTTGCTAGGATCATACTCTTCCTCCAATAGTTTGCCAACCTTAATCATAGGTACTTTAGTTGTTTCCTCTTTGGCTTTTACCACTACCACCATAGGGTTCTCGGGTTTTTTGGGTTGAAGGTGCATCCATCATACACAGATCAATGCTCTCAAAAATGTGAACCTTGGGTTTAGGTAGATGAGAGGGTGTGATGTAGATGCTGGGGTCAAAAGTAGGTGATAGTGTACGAATAAAGTTGAGACAATGAGGTGGTGGGACTTTGTCATGGAGTAGCAATAAGTTGGTAATGATGTTAGGTTTTGGCAGCTGTGGGGGAGCTATGATTTTATTGTCAATGGGATCTTGAATCTCATAACAAAAATGGAAACAAAAGTCGGTATCATGTCTAGGCTCTTAGTGGAAGGCATTGTATTTGGTAGGGTCATGTTTGGTTGGGAAATGATCTGAAAGAGGTCGAGGGTCAAGAGGTTTGAGATACCTTCTTTCTACCAAGATCTTCATGGCTTTGGTAAGGGACATATGGAGTGGATTGAAGGTTCTGGTTAAGGCTCGGGCTGAGTTTGTTGTTTGTGAACCGGCATTGGCAAAGGGGTCGGCTATTTTGGCTGTGGTGGTAGTGACTGAGTTGACCCTAGAACGTTTTTGTGCCATGTTACTACTGGTGGTAGTGTTTGGATTGCGGCCAAAGGTCTTCCGTATTGACTTTTTATCATCCACTATAATTTCCTATTTGATAGCATCCTTTATCTAGACTCCCATTTCATGCAGTTCATTGAAAGTAAACAATAGAAGGACTATCATTTTTTACAATATTTTTCCATGCAGATTTCATAATACCATGCAGATTTAATCTTTCTCCGGTGGTCTGTTAGTCATCATTGTCGCTTTAGCCCTCTATCTGGTAATGAAGGCTACAAAACTTTTATTAGGTTCTTGTCGGGTTGCTTCTAATTCCCAGATGGTTACTTCAATCTAGGTGTTGTAAGCATATTGGGTAACAGAAGCCTCAACCAATTCTTCTCAACTTTGCTTCACCAAATCTTTTAATTTTGCATACCAGATGAGAGCTACACCAAATAAAGTTCTTCCAAACGAGGAAAGTTTTTGAGGTCGAGTCAAGCCCATGGGTTTTAGGCCATTCAAGAAGAGGCGAATATGGACCCTAGGATCACCAGCTCCATCAAACCTATCAATGTGTGGCATTTTAAACCGTTCTGGAAATTTAATAGCTGTTTCCGTATACCCATCTTCAATGTCTGGGATAGAGTTAATTCCCTACAACCTTTTAAACATTTTCTCCAACTTGGCCAGTTTCAACATAGTCAGATAAAACTCATTTGTTTATAGGGGAAAGAGCCCTCCCATTGGTTGTGGAAGGGGAAAAGGTCCTCCCGATGATTGTGCAGGAACCCTGAAGTCTTCTAGTAAGTTGGGTTCAAGAAATTCCTCTGCTAGTAGACGTGGGATTGGATGAGCCACTAGAGGTGGTTGAGTAGCGGATGCCCCAGATGGGCATCGCAATTCAGCAAGAGCATCAACATTGGTGGCCACTGTATTGGCCATAGCATCCAAACTTCATTGAAAGGCCAACAACATGTCCACTATATTTTTCGGAACCTAAGCCATCACTGATGCTGATGAACTGAGTGGGGATGATCTAGCTGGTGAAGAAGGGGTACTCTAAATAGTTGATGCGGCTTTTACTCTTATTCTTCTTCTTCTTATAACCGGTGGCCAAGAAAATAACACTGGCTGTCCATAAACCAAATATGTAGTTTTATAGAGTCTAATAATGCGAGTCTATAGAACTTAGGGTATATTTGACTGTTCTAAAGCTATGGTGCCTAACTACCTTGCAAAAATAAAACGGAACCCCTAATCAAATTTCAACAGCATGCTGGCTCAACTAATTACTGCTAAATCACACTGAAAAACTGAACTCAATCCCACAAACTAAAATGTCTGAACCACTGAATCTGAGAAGCCCTGGATAGATCCCATACATTACACATAACACATAGCAAGAAAGAGAACAAACAACCATATGAGGAATAGAGTTACCGTATCCTATCTTTAAAATGATCTAGGGCTTCAATATTCATACAAGCAGTATCATACATCCTAGAAATAGGAGAGCATCCTGTTCTAATTTTGGAAGGTACTATAGCTCACTATATGTACAAGGTTGGCTCTAATCTAGGGGTTGAAGTCAAGGTGACGTTACCAAAGAGTCCTTTGGGTCATAACCAATAACGATCTCAGGAAGGCAGAAGAGTTAATATAGCTTGTCTTTGAAGCCTGAGAACCTTAGATAGCAGAGCTACATTTTTGACAGATCTCAAAAGGTTATAACACAAGGCCTCAAAAATAACGTAGAGATAGGTACAGTGTCACAAAAAGTGTGCTTGTGCTCCCCACCAGTATTTAGGCAACACAAGGACTTTAAGTGCACCAATGCTTGTAATACAATGAACATATAATTGAAAATAAAAGTCATATCATGGAGTTTGAGTCAAGGTTTCATAACATTCCCAGCAGAGTTGCCAAAAACTGTAACATTGTCTGGAGGGTACCCTGTGCGTTAAATAGTTCGGACCCTCGATTTCTTCGATCTAGTCTCACGAGTGCAATGTGAAACATAGATGATAGTCCAGATTTGGCAATTTTTATACAAAATCCATTTTATTATAAAACCTTTGCCAGAAATAGACTACATCACTAGATTTCAAAGTCGCCACCTAATATTTTGGAAAAATTAGGAAACTCGTGACTCATGCCAAGGCCACTGTTCGTTGTAACAAAAAATGCTTGGCTTAGAACCTTAGGTATAAGAGGGGGATGTCATTAATTGAGCACCCCCACTCACCCAATCAAAGATCGGCCTCTACTAAACCATGATATGAGTTTTATTAACTTTTATATGTTCATGTTCCGATTAGCTAATAAATCTTAAAAATTACCATGTGATGCAAACAAGTATAGACTATGTCATTTATTTTGGAACAATTTGATTTCATGTATTTTGAAAGAGTTTTGAAGATGTACAACTTAAAGAAATTGAGTTTACAAACATGAAAATCAATGTCATTCCAAATTAAGTGACACAACCTCCATCCACTGACATTCATAGAGTTATATCAAGTAGGCAAAAAGCCTTATGGTAGAATGCTAAACATAGTAAGAAAAACACATACAAGTGGGATGCTAAAGCATAAAAATTTACATGTTTACCGACGTCCCGCGAACAACTACAAAACAAAGTTAGCGAAGTATACATGATCTTATATACAAAATCCTAATGCAATTCACTCATGAGATGCAACTAAAGATTCGGCTTCTAATATATGATATGTGAATCATCTCAAGAACATGAGGTAGTGCACATAATCACATAGGAATCGATTAAATCCACAGATGCAAACTTGGTCAAATTAAGATGCATGAAACATGGATGCAAAGTATGGATATAATGAAAAACAAAATATGATGCTTATGCACAAATAAAGAAAGCAAGTAAAAGAATGGAGTAGAAAGAAGTAGGGTGGAGAATTATTACAACACTTGAAAAAATAATTACAAACCAAATGAGAGGGAGGAGGAAAATATTACTACAAAATAAAAACCTCACAAAACACTAAAATAAATAAATAAATAAATAAACAAAATAGAAGCTTCATGTGTCTTGAGGATTGCTGGAAACTAGGATGCTCAACGTCAGAAGACTACTCCATTTCATCCAAAAGAAGCTAACTGTAACAAGCCCGCGGGGGACCTCGCTACAGTTCGGACTCGATTTGTGTCACGGTTCTTAATCTTGAACCAAAGAGTCCAAATCCGGCAAATCGTTTTGAGAAAACAGATTTTTGAAAGAAGTGCCAAACATGGACTGCTTTGCCAGATACAGAGTCGCCACCTAAATATTTTATTTTGGGAAATTTAGGAAACCCTGACTCGTGCCTAAGGCCACGTGTCCGTCATTACCAAAGTTGCCTCGGCTCGGGAACTTGGGTACGATTGGGGAAGGTCACTTCGTGAGCACCCCCGCTCACACCGATCAAAGATCGGCCTCTACTAACCATGATATCTAGTTTTGAAAACATTATGCGTTCTTATTCCGGTTATTAGCCTAGATTTACTATGTGATGCGCACAACATACAAGTATAGACTGGGTCGCCTGAATTGGAACGAAACATTTCATGTTTGTTTTTTGAAAGATGGTTTGCTACTCGCAAGTAGGCTTAAAATGCAGATTTTGCCACCCTCAGGTGGGCTTAGAAAAAGATGGTTTTGCCACTATCTAGTGGGCTTAAAGCTCGCAGTTGATGATTTGTTCCAATCCAAATAACCCAACCTTCACCCACAGGCATTCAAGCAGTTATATCACATAAGCACATAGCCTCATGGTAAGCATGCTGTTCATGGCAGTCACTCACACGCATGCAAGGATGCTAAAGCATAAAACTTACCGAGTACTCCAAGCCAAAACAGAAGCTAATTAGAAATCATGCATGATCCTAATTATACAGGAATGCCTAATGCAACACATGCAAAAATGCAACTATAGCAGGCTCGGTTATTCTAAACATGGCATATGAGATGCAACAGTTAACAAGTATTCAGCTCGGAATTGAAATACAATGCAGTTAGTATGATGCGCCGAGCCCGGTGCATACAAGACAGATGAATGAATGCAAACATGCTATCATACTGTATGCTAATTGAAACATGCCCTAATCTAACCATCATAAGCTGGTAAATAAAAGGGAGAAAGACGTGGGGTTGGAAGACATACATCACACACACGTACACTTATTACAACATTGCCTTCACTCGGAAGGTCCAAATAAATAATATATAGTCCCAAATGAATAGTACAGTCCGAATAAATACAAAACTCTAATTAATTAACAAATTAAACTAAGAAAGCGGTAAACTAGCATGCAAGCTAGGGACTGCCTCAACTCTGCTCCGAATGATGAATGATGCATGTTCGGGTTGCTTGGCGCGGAAATTCATCGCGATGCCCCAATTAGCCTCTGTTTGCAATTGTTCTTGGAAAGCGTGCCAAGCTCCGGAAGGCTGTTGATTCTTGATTTGCTGCAACAGAGAGCAAGAAAGGGGCATGGCAAAGTATTTTCACATATGTATGCATGCCTCGATCCTCGTGCCACCAATCACGCATATCGATGCATGATGGCCGAGGAGTCGAATTGCACAACTCAATATGGAATGAATGCACATGAAAACACAACAAGACCAAGACTCCATCATGGATAATCCGGAGTGTCGGTGACTGGGAATTGAGACACGTTCCGTCACTCGAAGTACGAAACATCCCTCGTTTCCCGTGCTCGGGCTAACTCCTATCCCAAACACAATGCAATATGCATGACATGCATGAATGCAACTAAGATACAACCTAACATGCACAATGCTATGAAATGGCATACACGATGCACGATGTAACATGGCATATACAATGCGCTAAAATAAAAACTAGCATACACAATGCTATGAAATAAAATGGCATACACAATGCATAATGGACTTACACCAACACAAGTGGACCTCAGCCACACTCACATAGGAGGCCATTAGATGAAAATGAGACACTCGAAATGCGTGCACACATGTACGCAAACTGAGGACCGAACCTAAGGCACGAATGCCACTCTACCAAATCATGGTAAGGCATGGAACATGATATGCAAACAAGCGAATTTCAGCACTAAAACATGATGCTAAACAGCCTCGAAATATAGAAACATGGCACCCGATGCATGAGATGGTCCCGAAACACAAAATTATGCACATGGAATGACTTATAGCTATACAAAGCATGCATTATTTGATCATGAAGCATAAAGACAGAAGCAAGGCAGTCCCGAAACATGCATATTTCCAGTTCAAAGCATGGCCAAAAAGTGCTAGCAAGATGGACTAAGATAGCATGCAATTTTGACTAGCTAACATGGTTTACATGGCATGTATATGAAGCACATGGAATCTGATCAAACCATCAAAAATCAATGAATAAATCATATGAAAATAGGCCCAAATAACCACTGATATGCAACCATGGCATGCAAAAATGATGAGTTACTTTAGAGAGCCATGCAAGGAGTTATTAAGCACATGCAAGATAAACACGAAGCATGACCAAAACAACTCCGAAAATCAAATATAATAGTCCCAAAACTCACCAAATTGACCCTGAAATGTGACTTCAAAGCATGCAAGATGGGGTCTCTTTGGAAGGCCAAAATGACTACCAAACAAGTCAAGGAGAGAGGGGGTCACCCCCCTCTGATTTGGAAGCTCAAAATAGTGGCCAAGCCACTAAAAATCCACTGGATTTTAGTGGCTAGAAGGCCAAACAAGGCATGCAACAAGGGCTAGGATATGAGGCTCAAAATGGGAGGCAACCAAGCATACAAGATAGCATATGACCTCAAACAAAAATAGAACCTTAAACAATCTTGAAGATGAGATTAAAACAAGATATTTTTCAGTTTATGACAACTCTCAAAAATGAACACAAGTAGGGCTAATTTATCATGCAAAAATGGCCCTAAAAGAGAGAATAGAGACAAGGGACAGCAGATGGCCCCTAATGGCAAATAGCCCTTCAACAAAGTTGAAGAGGGGCTCAAAAAAAGCCACTTTAAAGTTTATGACTAAGTCCAAAACAGCTCACAAATAAGACTAAAATACCATGCAAAAATAGGCCTAAAAGAGGGATAAAGAGACAAGTGGTAGTAGGAGACCTCAAAAAGCAAGAGGTCCTTGATCAAACATGTAGAGGAGCTCAAAATATGACTATTTACAGTTTGGCTCGGAGCCCAGAAATGCTCAAAAACAAGGCTAATATATCATGCAAGATTAGGCCCTAAAAGAGAGATAAAAAGAAAGGGATAGTAGATGACCTTAAAAAAATAAAGATCCTTAATAAAACATGAAGATAAGCTCAAAATAAGACTATTTTTAGTTTGGGTTGGAGCCCAGAAATGCTTGCAAGTATGGCTTATAAATGAAGCAAAAAAAAGCAAGTTTGAGGGAAATGAGTGCTTACCCTTGTAGAGCAGTGAACCAGCAGCTTTTGGATCAAATTTGTGAGCTTCCAACCTCTTCAAATGTCCTCCAAAGTGCTGGAATGGAGTGTAGAGGTGTGGTGCTATAGGTTGTAGGGTAAATAATGCAAGAAACTTAGGGTTTTGAGGGTTGAAGGAGAGAGAGATGGAGGTTTGATGCAAGAGCTCCCAAATAAAAATTTTTCACCTCCTAAAATACAGCTGGAGCTGCTGGTTTTATAGAGGGAGAGAAGGGAAAAATAGGGGGGGGGGAATCAAATTCAAATTCCCCCCCCCCAAAGGCCTAAAAAAGAGATAAAAAGGCAAGTGGTAGCTTCTGGCCTCAAACTGAAGAGAGCTCTTCAAAAAAGTTGAAGAGGGGATCAAAACTAGACACTTTACAGTTTACATCAAGTCTCGAAAATGAACACAAGTAGGGCTAAACAAGCATGCAAGAAAAAGGCCTAAAAGAGGGATAAAGAGACAAGTGGTAGTAGATGGCCTCAAACAGAGGAGATCCCTTCAATAAAGTTGAAGAGGGGCTCAAAATAAGGTATTTTACAGTTTATGACCAAGTCCAAAATAACTCACAAATAAGCCTAAAATACCATGCAAAAATAGGCCAAAAAGAGAGTTAAAGAGGCAAGTGATAGTAGGAGACCTCAAACAGAGAAAGACCCTTAATCAAACATGAAAAAGAGCTCAAAATAATACTATTTACAGTTTGGGTCGGAGCCCAAAAAAATAAGCACAAGGAGCTAAGATATAGACCAAAATAGTGCACAAAAGAGGGAAAATGGGACTCACCCTTGTAGCCTATGTCTTCAACAACCTTTGATCCAAGAAATGGTGCTCCTAGCCTCTGGAAATGGCCTCCAAGTTGCTGGAATGGAGGATGGAGGTGTATACCAAAAACCGGAGCAAACAGAGGTGGTTAAGCGGTCCCGAACCGAGGCACACGGCCGTCGGCTCCGAAAAACCGGAAACCGAGCTCCAAACGGGAAAAATGGCCTACGACCACGAAACGTAGCCTACGGCCACTGAGAAATGATCTACGAGACCTCTCCCTCCCTTCGGGAAGAGAAAATAGAGAAAACGGAGCCTGGTTCGCAAACCGAGGCAAAACACGAAAGAGCCCGGAAGTCCGGAGGCAAGGCTCGCAGCCGAGACTCTGAAACTTCTGAACGGGCACAATATGCAATATCACCAAGCACTCAATCGGTGACGTCTGAGTCTTAAGGTCGGTCAAAAATGGGGTCTCTACACTAACCAACTGGCTATATAGGTTCGCCAGCCAACTAGGCCTAACAAAACATGTCTTTTTGCACCACCGAGAAAAAGAACAAACAAGGAATATATAGGTGGCTCAACTAACCACTTTCAGTTAGATTATAACAAAACTAATATGAAACTAAAGTAAGAAAATAACTATAAGATAGAAAGTCCAAGAAAATGAAGGAATCAAAACTTAATCGCTTTACAACAAAACAATATGAAACAAAAGTAAAAAAACAAAGATCAGATAGAAATGTAAGATTTGAAAATTCACATTTGAAAGAAAAAGTAAACTTCTTGATTTCCAAACTTTCTCTTGATCACTATCAAGTTTGTAAATTATATTCTTAATCCTCAATTTAAGAGCGTGGAATTTGAGTTAGAACAATGGTTTTGGTGTATGATCACTATTTAATCTTCTTCAACTTAGCAAGACTACTCCCTCTTTGATCAAGGCTTTAGCACTTGGTTCTTGAGTGATGTTTGCAAGGGAAGATGAGATGTATAGAGGCTAGGTAACTTCACTATTCTGGCAAGAGAACTCTCTTGTTTTCAAGGCTTTCTTTTCTCTCAAAGTCTAACCCAAATTTAGTATTCTCTCTACACTTTTCTTCTAATTCATCTTCCAAACTTAAGGCTAAAGCTCTCTTTATATAGGCAATGCAAGTAGGCAATGGTGGAAGACAAAGTGGAAGACATGAATGGAGCACTTAGGGAAGATAATGGAGCACTATGGAGCTAATTGGAGACAAAAGTGGAGCATTCATGAGGATAATGGAGCAAATGGAGCACTAATGGAGCTAATGAGAGACAAAAGTGGAACACTATCTCAATGGATCAAGCACTAGTCAATGGAGGATGAGTAGGCAAGCATTTGGGCAAAAATGGGTCAGAAAATAGGCTAGTGGAGTGCCTCACAACCAAAATCTGAGCACACTGTTTTGTGATTGTAGGCGCGGTTGGTATGGTCACAGCCGCGGTTAGCCTGGTTATGGCTGCGACCAGGCAGGTCGTAGGCATAATGGGGGAAAAGTCAAGTTAAAAGAAATAACTTGAGAAATACAACACAAAGCTTCTGTTGTAGCAAAGTGGTTCAGTGTTTCTTCCCAAACAATAGTGCAAGGGTTTGAATCCCCTAACCCACAAGTTTAATTATTATTATTATTTTTTTTTTGGCCAAGCCATCAATGACCAAGCCAAGCCACCAAGCCGTTGACGTCACCTGATGTCATTACATGAAATTCAGTGAGGAATTATTCCGTGTGACATGGTTAAGGTGCAACCGTGTATCTGGACTATCCAATCTATTTTGGCTAAATCTAAGCCATTTAGAGTCCAATCACAACAATCTAATAGTGTTTTATAACTATTTGGAACATTCCAGACACATTCATACGGTCATATTGTGCAAATTACACTTGGCCAAAATAGACTTTGGGTTGAGAGTAAAGCTCAAATTCTAACTTTCTTACTGAGGATTTTGTAAGAAACACATTCTGATTTTTATTATCGAGTGATCAAAAGAAAGTACCCAAGTCTTAGGGCCAGTCAAAATGGGGTGCTTACACAATCCGTTTACTTTTCCAAGTTGCAGAACGAATTGCGAACATAAGCCGCGATCACTACAATGCGGTGGAATTGATCAGCCGACTCGAAGAACACGTGGTAGCCGAAGGAAAGAAGGCCCAAGCGGCGGCAACTAAGCTTGCGATAGCAAAGGAAAAAGCGGAAAATGAACAAAAGAGGGCTGACAAAGAACCGTAGAAAGTTGCTGCTGAGCAGGAAGAAACAAAACATGCCGACTTGTTGCACCGCACCACTGGAGAAATGGAAAAAATATCTAATGCAGCCTTCAAGACGGCAGATGAAGAATTGAGAAAAGTAAAAGCCGAATTGCTAGAAGCACAAATAGAAGCAGCGAGGGCGAAGTCGGCAGCTTCAAAGGCCTTCAAAGATGGTGAGATGGCTACAACCGAATATATGCCAACGAAACCCTAAAGTTTGAAAACCGGGGCTTCAAGTATGGCTAACTCAAAGCCCTTACAACTACCCAAATCACTTTGGATGTGCAAATTCCATTTGAACAAGAAGACATTAAACCTCTGGAGTTAGACCCTGAATAATCCTGAAGTCGAGAAGACACAATCATACTTTGATTTCCTTAGTGTGTGTGTGTGTGTGTATTTTTTTTTTTTTTTTGGGTTATTAGTTTTTTGTATTGTTTTGCTTTATTAGAATGTGCTAAGGCCGTTTTCATGTATAAAATGATCCAAACTTGTTACAAGTTTGTTTATGAATGAAAATATTCCTTTTGGCAAAAAATACACATGTGAATGTTCAACATTTCAATATTCTATCTCCATTAATATGCTAGCTTCAATACGATGTAGCTGTGTTAAAAAGAACTCGACATCTCTATAAAAATTGCTAGAAATGAAAATTCAGAATCACAAACTATATAATAACAACTCGGCACCTGTATGCAATGAACGAAATTCAAATTCATTTCACAACCGAAGTATACAACATGTCGAGTAAACACACTGTCATTTCACAAACAGGGTAAACTATACACTAATAGATATATTTATCTATCATTGCCTTGATTGGGGAATGAAGGGAACACAATTAGCCGATTCGAAATAATTTCACAACCAAAGCATACCGTATGCCGAGTAATACCCTGCTGTTTTACAAACGAGGTAAACTATATGCCAGTAGATACATCTATCTGCCCTTTCCCTAATTGGGGAATGAAGGAAACACAATTAGCTAATTCAAAATCATTACACAACCGAAGCATATCGTATGTCAAGTAAATACCCTGCCGTTTCAAAAACGGGGTAAACTATATGCTAGTAGATACATTTATCTGCCCATGTCCCAACAGGGAAATGAAGGCAAAATAATTAGCCAACTTTAGTGTGCCGAGTTTCCCCTGTCCCAGCTGGAAAAACACCAAAACAAGTCGAGAGAGTGTGAAGTAATCAGCAACGCGTACTTTGATAAATGATGGGATAATAGACATGTGGCATCCTCCTGATGGCATCGAAAATGGCGTTTTTGAGGCTCATTTAAAGTGATGCACTCCCCTTTAATCCACCATTCATGGTATACTTTGATAAATTAACAACTGTTGCACCGGTGAAGCAAAGATTCACAAAGGTCGTATGTTCCTTCTAGGAATCCATCATCGACAAAGCTCAAAAGTAGGATGCTCAGATTTCTCGAAGGTCATTCATGTCAAAAGGACTATTCTTCAATAGCAAATGAGAATGAAAGAATACAACAGAATTAGATGCAAAGATGAATTAGCAAATGCCCAGCGACTCCAATCGCAGAAGTGTAGTTGAATTAGAGGAGCAAAATAGACGATGGTCTCTAAGACAGTTGCCGCAAGGTACGAACAGAAAAGAACAACGAAGCAAATCTATCAGAAGCGATGCCCACAAGAAAAGGGGCAGCAGGACAGTTGGCGCTCAATTCAAAATGAGCTGTGTAGACCACCGCGTTCTTTGAGCTTCGCGGATTTCACTAGGGACAAACCAATGATCGAAGCCGATTCAATTGTAAACGATCCAAATGTCGTTACAGAGTTTACGCGACAAATGTTCCCTCCTAAAGAACATCAGTCAATGACCAATCTAGGTGACTATGAGGTCTTTAGGCAAGGAATTCATGGGATGATGAGGGGGCTCTATAGCTCTTACGAAATTAGCATGCGCTTCTGTGCTGCCTAGAGGGAAATTGATCATAAAGATGGGCGAATTCAAAACTTACAGCGCTGACTGAATGAGGCCGAGAAAGGGCTGAATCAGAGACTCGAAAAGCCAAAGTAGGGGAGATAAAAGCGGCGAGAGCAGTCGATTTGCCAACAACACAAAACAAAGCAATGCAATGCCAAGTGGATCATGTGATAGTCAATCGAGAAACTGCCCATTTTTTCCTAAAGGACCTTAATGAAAGCCGATTTTATAATAAGGGCTTCATCGAAGGTAAAAGGACGGGGTGTGAACCACAAGGGAAAAGCTAGTTGCCAATGTTTGTCAATATGAGAATCATGGCTTCAAGCATGGATAAACGAAAGCCCTCTAAGCGGCGGGTGTAGATTTTGCTTCCCTACTATAGAAGAGCTACACAATGTTGTTTCAGAATATGATGCTGAGAAACCAGATAATGAAGACGAAGGCACCTCCAAGAATTAAACAGCAGATGTAACCAGTTTGATTCTTGGGTTCAATCGGTTAATGCCGAACTGTAGTGAGTCAGACATTGAATATGACAAAGTGAAAATATCGAGCTTAGTATAAATGTACTTGTAATGTTATCATACAATTTACATTTGTCATGATGTTTCCTTAATAAAATTCTAAATTGAAAGTTGCATTCTTGTTGGAATAGTTATACTTATTATCATCGTAAATAAATGATATGATATTCCTAAATGGAATACCTTGCATTTTAACTACTGGTGCTCATTCTGAGCACGGAGATTGCTCCGAATTTGGAGGCTTTTATTGATGGCGCTCTAGGCTGAGCATGGAGATTGCTCTGAATTCGAAAGCTGATATTGATGGCGTTCTATGCCGAGCACGTGATTGCTCCAAATTTGGAAGCTTTTATTGATGGCGCTCTGTGTCAAGCATAGAGATTGCTCCGAATTCAGAGACTTTTATTGATGCTTAACTGACAATCAAAGTGAAATAATCAATATCAAATAGACAAGGAATGCATAGAACTTCTTATATCATTGATTGTCTGTACACATACATGTAAAAAGCAAAATAATATACATTAATGATAAAATTTACAAAGATGAGTTGAATTCTAGGGCCAGGGTAATTTCTTGCCGTTCATATCCAAGAGGCGATATGCCCTTGCCCCAGCAATGGAATCAATCTGATATGGGACATCCCAATTTGGACTAAGCTTGCTGCCAGTGGGATTCTTACTAGTGGGCAACACTTTCTTGAAGACCAACTCTCCAAGCATAGATCGGCGTAAATGCACTCGTTGATTATACGATTTAACAAGTTACTGTTGGTATCGCGCCATTTTCATGAGTTCCCTATCTCAACATTCTTCGACTAAATCCATATCAAGTGTTAACATCCTATCGTTCTCCCCCATATTAGAGGCCCTCGTTCGAAGAGTCTGTAGACCAATTTCCAAGGGTACAATTGCTTCATTGCCAAAGGACAAGGCAAAAAGGAGTCTCCCCAGTAGACTTTATCAGTGTAGTTCGGTGAGCCCACAATACACTCGGCAACTCTTCAACCCATTTGCTCTTTGCTTTCTCCAGCCATTTTTTTATGCCATCCAACACTACTTTATTGGAAGTCTCGGCCTGCCCCTTACTTTGCGGGCAAGCTGGTGAAGAAAAGTAGGGGCCGAATTCCATACATGTCGCATAATTTTCGATAAACACTGCAATCACACTGGGTGACATTATCTGAAATGAGCACTTTGGGAATGCCAAAGTGAGTTATAATGTTCTACGAAACGAAGTGTTTAATGTCTGTATCACGAATGTGTGCCAACGGCTCTCCCTCGACCCACTTGGTGAAGTAGTTAGTGGCAACAATCAAAAACCTTGTTGCCTGGAG
Organism: Camellia granthamiana; assembly: GCA_036172215.1. Taxonomy (NCBI): domain Eukaryota; kingdom Viridiplantae; phylum Streptophyta; class Magnoliopsida; order Ericales; family Theaceae; genus Camellia; species Camellia granthamiana. Next base: position 72,369,618 of record CM069908.1, on the reverse strand, counting down.
CTCTCGACAATGGCCCAACAATATTCAACCCCCATTGAGTAAAAGGCCAAGGACTAGTCAAGGAATTCAATTCTTTAGCAGGCAGATGTATTAGTGGAGAATGTTTTTGGCAACGTTCATACTTTTAACATATTCTTCGACATCGATGTGCATGGTTGGCCACCAATGCCCCTGAGTTATGGCCCTATAAGCCAACGATCGACCCCCTAAATGAGCACCACAACTACCCTCGTGTATTTCAGCCAAAAAATCTTCAACCCTATCTGGATGGACACATTCCAAATAAGGCCCTGAAAGATATTTTTTACACAACTTTCCCTCAGGGTCAAAATAATACCTCAAAGCCTTATTGTGAAGTTTATGGGCTTCCTTCTTAACCACTGGAAGTTGCTCTGAAGTTAAAAATGCTGTAATGTGATCCATTCAACACAACGCCCTCTAAATTACATACACAACGAAATCTTCCTGGGGAATATTAATATTCGGCTCTGGAATGAAACTCATTTCAATAGTTCGCTTGACCTCCGAATTTACAACTGAGGCTAAACAAGCTAGAGTATCAACGTGAGTATTTTGTCACGCGCTATCTGGGTAAGTTCATGGCAATCAAATTTTTCTAATAAAGAATTAGTCATTCTCATATAAGCTGTCATGCGATCATTTTTATCTGCATACTCTCCCTTCAATTGATTAATGACCAGCTTCGAATCACAGAAGACATTCAAATGTTTGGCCCCCATCTAGAGTGAGTTTCGAAGGTCGACGAGGAAAGCTTCACATTCAGCCTCGTTGTTCGAAGTGTCAAAGCCGAGTTTGGTTGACTGTTCCACTACTGCTCCTTCAGAGGTCATGATAATACTCCTACCCTGCTACCACATTGGTTGGATGATCCATCAAAATATAATTGCCAAATTTCCCCCGCATACATTCGTCATTTCTACTGATGCTGGGAAATGGACTAGCCTGGCAGAGTCAACTCGGCTCCAGTTATTAGTCTGGCAAATTCGACAATAAAATCAACCACAACCTGCTCCTTAACAGCTGCCCTTGGTAAAAATTAAAGGTCATATTGTCCGAGCTCCAACACCCATTTGGATACCTATCCGGAGGACTTTGCTTGGCGAAGGACCGATCTAAGAGGGTGGTTCGTCAAGATCTTAATGGTATAAGCTTGGAAATAGTGCATCAACTTCTTGGTTGCCACAACAAGGGCTTGAATCAACTTCTTCAGGGGTAAGTATCATATTTCTGCATAGATCATTGATTTACTCACATAAAAGATACGCCTTTCCTCGCCGAGTTCTTCCCAAAGAAAGACGACACTTGCTGCATGATCGGACACTGCCAAATACAGAATAAACACATCACTCGACACAGGAGTAGATAGGAGAGGGATGAAGTCGAGATAAGTTTTCAATCCTTCCAAAGAGGATTGGCATTTCAGAGTCCACTTAAATAGTCTACCCTATCGAAATGTCTAAAAAATTGATCTGCATCAGTCTGAGGATCGACTAATAAATCTGTTAAGTGTTGCTATCATACCCATCAATTTCTAGACTTCCTTAATAGACCCAGGTGAGCTAAGTTCCATGATAACCTTAATCTGCTTGGGATTGGCATCTATCTTGCGATGATTTATGATGTAGCTGAGGAATTTTCCTGAACTAACGTTGAATGCACACTTTGAGGCGTTAAGTTTCATCTTGTACTTCCGATGTACATCAAAAGTTGTGGCAATATCGGCCAAATGAGAACTCTTTTGTTTGGATTTCACCACCATATCGTCGACGTACACTTCCATAGTTTTGTTGAGCTGATCTTTGAACATGGTGATGACTAATCTCTGGTAAGTTGCCCCGACTTTTTTCAATCCAAAAGGCATGACCTTATAGCAATAAGTTCCCCTTGGAGTGAAAAATGTTGTTTTCTCCTATTCAGTAGGGTCCATGGAAATTTGATGATAGCCCAATAAGCATCTAAAAAACTCATTCGCTGATGATGAGCAGTGGCATCCACAAGCTAGTCAATGAGGAGAAAAGGAAAATAGTCCTTTGAACCAACCTTATTCAGATCCGTAAAATCAATACAAACTCGCCATGTTCCCGTCTTCTTCTTCACAACCACAGTATTAGACAGCCATGTAGGATAAGTGACTTTTTGAATTGCCCCAGCTTCCAATAGCTTATTAACTTTTTCAACAACGACGGTGGCGTGCTCTGCAGCAGATTAGTGGCTCTTCTGAATGACAGTCTTGACTTTTGGGTCTATATTCAATCGATGCACAACCACCTTTGGATCGACCCCGGGCAAGTCATACAGGGTCCATGTAAAGATATCAATGTTGTCGAGAAGAAAAGCTACTAGTCCTACCGCTCTACAATGCTGAGGATTGCTCTAACAAGAAAAAACTTCTCGAGATCGTCAGGGATCACAACCCACTCTAAATCTTCAATCACTTTCTCCGCCGAAATGTTCCCCACTTCTTCAAGACTTTCTTGGTCGGAACCTCTATGGAGTTAACCTCAAGTTCCTTCGATTTTTTGGCTAAGGCTATAAGATAAGAATCCTTCGTTGATTTTTGAGACTCATGAATTTGCTCAATGCCAAATTCAGTCAGAAATCGCAGGACTTGATGGTAAGTACTTGGTATGACTTGCATTGTGTGGAGCCAAGTTCAGCCGATGATCATGTTGTAAGAGGATAGAAGTTTGACAATTAGGAATTCCACATTTAGTGTTCGGGTGCCAGCACGCACTGGTAACACAATCTTGCCTAGAGGACATTCAGGATTGGCATTAAAGCCAAAAAGAGGATAATCGGCTGGTTTGAGGTCCGTATCTTTGAGGCTGATCATAAGGAAAATCTTATATAATACATAATTTCTGAAGTGCTTCCTTGATCAACAAAGACTCGTTCTATGGCAAACTTATTCACTCGCAGTTCAATAACCAGAGCATCGTCGTGAGGGAGGGTCAGCCCTACTAGATCTACATCAGAAAAATTGATTTCATTGGTATGTGCTACCCACTGCCATTTTGGTTGCACATTTGATCCAGAACACAGTTAAGGGAGACTAGTGTCAGATATGATTGGATGTGTTGACCCTGTTTAAGGATGGGATGTTGTATATCATATGAATCACGTCGAATGGAGGAGACTCATGATGAATGGTCAATTCATTAGCCAGCGCAACCTTTTTTGGTAGATAATTAGTCAAGTGGCCATCCCGAACCAAATCTTCTAGAGGATCTTTAAGGGCATAACAATTGTCAATCACATGGTCGTGATCTTTGTGATATTCACATCTTTGATCCTTCCTTCTCATGTCTGGGGGCCCAAACATCTTAGTCGGCCATTTAAAGAAAGTGCGATGCTTGATTTTTGAAAGAATCTACGCAATTGGCTCAGAGAATTTAGTATACTTCTTGTCTAACCGGTGTGGACGTCTGGTGTCTACTTGATATTGTTCATTGCGTTGGCACGAGTCTCAGCGGTTGTCTCTTCTAGACCTTTCCCTCAGCTCTGGGCTTCTTCCCGACGGTGTGGCTCTACTCGGAGGCACAACGACCAAGACTGGTGTTTCCAATTCCGTAATTTGAAGCCCAGCTTTAACCTTAAGTGCATCATCGTTCACTTTACAATATTCCTCCACCTTCTTCATCAAAGCCCAAACTGACTTCGGGAGCCTTCGGGTCAAGGAACTCCAGAGTGGGCTGTCTGGATCCAATTCCATCTTGAAAACTGTAATTGTCATAGAGTCATTGCAATTGTCATCCACCAAATTAAAACATTATCAATACCGCACCAAGCACTCACATAATGTTTCATTTGGTCCAATCTTCATTGCCTACAAAAAATCTATCTTCTTGGGTTGTGTTTCATTAGTGATGAATCTGGCCCAAAAGGACTTTTGGAGCTGATGGAAGCTTTTGATTGAAGCTGGTTCAAACTTATAATACCACATAACAGCTAGAGGTCCTAAACTGCTGGGACAGATACGGTACATAAGCACTTCATCATCTACATGCAACGTCATGGCTTGCTTGTAATGTCGTACATGATCAGTGGGATCTAACTTTCCGTCATAAAGGGTGAATGACGGTGCCTTAAACTTCTTAAGCAAGACGACCTACATTATCTGTCAAACGAAAAGATCATGCCTATCCTCCATATCACAATCATTAACTTTTCTTTTTCACATGCGTCATGCTTGCTAAGAATTCCCTTCATCAGACGAATTGAGGTCGTCATCCCGATTCCGTTTTCTGGGTTGTTCCCAAGATGAATTCATCGTGCTACTCCTAACATCACACTCCTGAGGCTGACGTTGCTGCCTTACTCTCTTTTTTTGCTATTGGCCTCGTTCACGACGTGGTGTTATTTGCTGAGACTTTGATAATTCTTGGCGTAGATGTTCATTCTCAGTTGCCATGTCTTCTAAGCGCTATTCATTATGCTTTACTTGGTTTATCAGGGTTTGCATGGCATCCTCTGCAGAGGTTGATAGTAAAGAAGGAGTTATTAGGTCAAAATTCAAAGACCTTTGTACGGGTGGACTAATATGTCGACCTTACTCCACTACTTAGCCCCAACGCAAATTGGCTCTGCATCTCACACTCGGCACATGCTTCCACCTATTTGGATCCACTCAGCATGGAATTGCTTAAGTTCAATGGGCCTTGGCTGAATTTGGCCCATCAGTGATGGGCTTGGATGTGCCTTGAATTTGGCCCATTTATTTGGCCCTCACAGTTAGGAGAAGTCTCTTTTTTTATTTATTTATAGGAATTCAGTAATTAAAACCATCTCAAGAAAGTATTGTTCAAAAACTAGAAAAGGGATCGATATTGGACCAAAATATTTTATTAAATAATTACTTAGTTAAAATATTTTAACACTCCATTACAATCCAATTTTGTCTACAAAAATTATCGATTCAAAATCATCTTTAGTCATCATGAGTCATTCATACAAAACTAGCGTTGCGACATGATTCATCTATTCTAGGTATGACTTGTCTCACAATTTAGGTATGCAAACAAAAGAAAACGATTGTATAACAATGCATCCTCAATCATATAAATCAGATACATTCATTGAATTAAAACTTTACTTGAATGAATAATCTTTAAAAGTTACAAAATGATCATCCTAATCAAAATTACAATATCAATACATCAATACAAATTACTTAACTATAATTTCTTCTCAACTTTGAGAAAGAAGATTAGTAGATTAGCCTCCCGCAATTGAGGTGGACTCCGCCATTATTGATGAAAACTTCTTGAATTCCTATAGAAATCTTTTCATCCTTGATTTTCTAACCGCTCTTTAGGATTGTAGACCCTTTTTCTAAAGTTGGAGAGCTTTATTCATAAATCTCCCACTAATTTGTCAAATCCTTAACAAAAACTTGAAATCGTGTATTTTACTCCCGTGCAAATCTTAATTATACTGGAGTCCTTAACAATTTTTAAAATTTTTAATTCGTATTTTTATATTTTTAATGATTTTTGAAAATATTTTAATCAATTTCTTTTACTATTTAGATGGGGAATTTTATTAAAAATTTTTTTTCCAAGTACTTGTATCCCAATTAGTTTATAAGATATTCTTACATATTCTAAAAAGTCCTATTGTTTTGGATATTTAATCTATCAAATTCTAATTCTCATAAATAAGATATTTTATGGACACTTTTACCTTTGCAAATATTTTTGAACCCTTAACAACTTGGTGATGTGAACATTCATATTAAATAAATTTGACAATGTGAATGGTCACATCATTAAACATTTACACAGTCAAAGTGAATATTGATGCGCGTTTTACCACATTACTAGGGGGAATTTTGATAACTATATCACCTATAAGACTTATTAGAACATAAAGAAATAATTTGGACTAAGTGGGGGCATAAGTAACTAAAGAGAAATTTATGAATAAATGTCCATTTTTGGATCCACTTAATCTTGATATACTTAAAAAGTGTAAAATTTGTACAAAATCTTTAAAAAATTATTGAATACAACAGAATACGAAAATATATTGAATTTTCTTCTTTCTTTTTATTTTATTTATTTTTATTTTTATTTTTATTTTTTTGTTGTTGTATATTTGTATTTGACGATTTTTTTTTTAAAAAAATTCACTAATATTATATTTTTAAGTGTATCTAAAAAACAAAAAAATTACTTAAAATATTAAAAAAAATTCACTAAATATGAAAAATTCAAAAACAAAAAAAACAAAAACAACAAAGATGACCAAACAAATACAACTTACTCGATAGCAATATTAGAGATTGGGAAACTCAACTCGATCAAATATGGATCCACTCAATTACACACTTATTTGAAATCCGTATAAATTAAATGTGGTTTTTTTTCACCAACTTAATTAAAATTAAATTTAAATTTAAATAAGTTAGACAAAAGTTCTTGATTAAACACATTTTAGAAGAGCAGCTCAACTCAATAGTTTAAACATGTTTAAATGGGTATTTTTTCCTCCATTGCCATCCCTCCACCACCAGCTACTAAGACTCGACCACCATCATTGTTACTATTTGGCCACCATTGTCACCGCCACTCCACCTCCCTTACCACTAATGTTGCCACTATCATTTATTAAAATAATAAAAGAATAATCTATAAAATAAACAAGTTTGATTTGATTCATTTTTTCAACTCATGTCCAATTTAATTCAACCCACTTACACCCATTTATGTACAGTTTGCTGACACAACTTAGTGATATTTTGGAAAGTTGGTAAAAAACTGGCTTTTTACAATTACAAATTCAAAAATGCTCTCAACTTATAATTTCTATTTATAAAGGAAGTGTTCATAATTTTAATGTACAGTATAACTTCAAACTTTATTATGATATAGGACATATTACCTATTTTAAATTCTAGACATTTACGCTATCTCAAAAATTAGTCTCATTTTTCAATCTCAATGATGTGACAGTCTATTAGAATATTTAAGACAATTTATTCTCTCGCTCTCTTATTTTCTCTAATAATTCGTCAATCACCTCATTTTCACATCACTTAGTTTTAAAAATAAATTTAAAAAGTCAGCTTTTATATGATTTTTTTAATAAATAAATAAAACTTTTGTTTAGGTCGCATTCTCCTAACAAATACTAGAAGCATTCAAAAAGTAATGTTAGGAATACTAAAATTTCTATAAAATATTTTAGCAAATGTCTCATATGGGGTGAATCCCACATAAGTGTGGGGTCCACATCCATGTAAAATATTTGGTAAAAATTTTGAGACCTCTAACATTTTTCGCGTTCAAATACAACCATAACAATAATAAATGGCTTTTAATTAATAGAGGGAAAATAAGACACTTATTATATCAATAATATTATATTTACCATCTTTGTATCTTTAATGTACCATTTTGTATGATGCCATCATGATCAATATAAGGAAAAATCATTGTACAGTGGCGTCAATAAAAAATTATTACAAATTTATGACAAAATTTATACTTTTAATTATTAATATTTATAATATCTATCATCTATTTGTAATTAATTTTTGTTGATAACACTGTAAGTTCTTATATAATAGATCTCACATAAACCCTATTGATATCTAATAATTATGTTTACGTCATATAAAAAAATATAATGGGGCATGTTTGTTTGGTGAGTTGACCCATGGAATAGGATGTCCAAAGTATAGAGTAGTCTATTATTTGGTTCATAAATTTTACACCAAATTATTCATCTCAAATTTGTTGAATTATTCTATCCCAAGAGGGGTGTTCGTTTGGAAGGATTTGAGAGGGTATTGGATTCCATGTCTGATCCACCATAGAATCCATTGTTTGATTGAGAATTTATAAGTTAGATTAGGAGTCCCACTGAACTATGAATCACATATATGTTGGATTATTATGTCCTAGAGAGGATGTGGGATAGAAATTGTGGGATTAGAATTCCATGGGATTAAGTTCTAAAATGATATATTTGTCTTCCAAGTATTTGATTTCATTATGTATTGTATTTAATAAAATAAAAAAATATATATATAAATCTCAAATAAAAAATCAAATAAAATAAGTTTATTGAATTTTTATTGTTGATTATTTTTTTTATTTTAGAATTCCATGGGATTAAGTTTTAAATTTTATTGATGTTTAATTTTAAATTTTTGTTGATATTTTATTTAATTGGTATTTCATTTAATTTTTATTCATTTTATTTAATTTCATTATTTAATATTTTTATTTTTTAAAACAAATATATTTAAATTTTTATTATTAAAATAATATAAATTTTTATTATTTTTTATTTATTTAATTTGAAAAAATAAATTTATTTAATTTCTAAAAATAAAACAAAATAAAATAAAATATATTTAATGTAGTAAAAAAAAATTAAAATATTAGAAACAAATTTAGTATTGCTATTACTTATAGTAAATAATTGAGAATTGTAAAATAGTTTATTGAGCATTTATCATTATTCATAATATTTCAATCAAACATTAGATTCAATTGGATAGTATTTTCCGTAAATCTAATTTTTTGAGAAAATAAATATGGGATACACATCATTTCTGACAAAATAGTCCAAAAACTATATATTTTATGATTAATAATCCAATAGATTACAATCCTCTAATTATCCAATCCGTCCAAATAAATATGAGTGTAAAATTATTGTTAGTATAATACTAGGGAGCTGCTATTCCCATTTTACTTTCTTCTAAATACACTACTTTTTTTTCTTTTTTTTTTGTCTTTATTATATATAATTACTATTCTCACCTCATTTTACTCCAAACATATTCAATTCTACCTATAATAAAACAAAAAATAAAATATATTTGAAATAAAATGGAGGAAGAATATCACTTTATAATATTATCTTTATTATTATTGCAGTCATGATGCATACTCTAATACTATAGTTCCAAATGGAACTCTAATAAAATAGAAAAGACAAATAATAAAGAGATAGAGAGGGGAGTGCGCACTATCCACATTATTAAAACTCTCAAACTTTATCCTTATTGTTATTGGCAAGGAAGCCGTGCACGTTGACCCGAGGGGCTAGTTGGTCGTGGTGTAGGTGTAGGTGTAGGTGGTGTCGTCCTTGGGAAAGAGCTTGAGCTTGAATGCCAGAGCAGAACCACCTAAGTTTTGTTGCATGACTTTGGTCAGCTTCTCCACCATTAATGGGGTTAGGTGGTTCACCCCAATCACCCACCTCACCTTTCCTGAACAGGCTTTCATTTTCAATGTTGAAAACAGCTCCTTTCCCTGTCTTGTTCACCTCCAACTCCTTCAAGCTCTGGAAGCTGCACAGCCTTGATATCTCCTCAACCACCCCTTCTCTCTCCTCCTCTAATGAAAATGGGTACCCCAAAAACTCAGCCAACTTCCTCACATAAAACCCCGTGTCTTCTTTCATTTCCTCGTACATCAAGAACAACACCTCGTGGGGTCTCTCTATGCTCTCTTTCCAGTACCCTAGCATATGGTCCCAGTGGGGTCCAAACCCTATAACACCCCTACAATACATGTCGAAAGCTTCCTCCATCGAAAGGGGTCCCAGACTCGCAGGTCTCGCTCTCTTGAGGAAATGCCAGACGGAGGTGAAAGTATCGAATGGGTTGCGACACAGATACACAACCCGGCACCCACTGTCGTTATTGTTATTGTTGCCGGACTTTTTGACAGAGTCCGACAACGAAGCATACGGTACGTGGGTGCCGAAAAGTCTAGGTTGGCAGGACCTCGTGGAGGAAGACAGGTCAGGGACATGGTTGTAATTTCCATAGACCTTGTACTCGAGGAAAGGAACAAGGTCATGGGGGTTGGAGGTGAGCAAAGGATGGTTTTTTGGGCCAAAACGCTTGCGATTGACAATAGCAAATGCGAGGGCTTTCAAACCATGTTGTTCCTGATTTTGGCATAGTGGCTAGTATGATGTCACTGTCTTGGGCTTGGAAGTGTCTTTGGCATGAGATTATGGCTTGAATCTCCTTTGCTGGGCACCAAAAGTTTTGGAACCAATAGAGGTGATTGGTTCTCCAACCTCTCTCTTTTGGAAGTGAGAGAAGCAATTGCTTGGACTCATTGCTTAGCTCTTCTTCTGCTTCTTCTCCTCCTCTAGATTGGTTTTCAATCAACTGAGTGATATTCATTGAATTTGGGTGGATTTTTGTGTGTCAAGGTTGGCATAAAAACTAGATTAGTCACGCCTACTTATATAGAGTATCTATCTACTGAGCACATGCCAGAGACATTAACGGAAAATTATACAATAATTTCAGAGTACCACGTAGTTATATTTGTCACCCATCATTATTTATTAGGGCAAATTACAAACAACCCCTTCGAGGTTTGGTGAAAATACATATTTCTTCTTGAGGTTTGAGAAATTACAAATTACTCCCTGAGGGTCAAATTTTCATAACAAATTAGGGAAAATTATGAGGGAATCTGTATGAAAATATAAACCTCAGAGGGCAATTTGTTATGAAAATATAAACCTCAGGGGACGGGATGTAATTTCTCAAACTTCAGGAAAAAATCTGTATTTTCACCAAATCTCGAAAGAGATGTTCGTAATTTACCCTATTTATTATGTATTTTATCTTTCTCAATTATTTAATATGAATAATTAATACTTCACTTTTTTCGTCAATCATGTCATCATGGAGTACGTGATCATACTCTGACTGTCGACATTAACATATCTCATGAATTTAAAAAACATCTCATGAATTTAATGCTTTTCACATGCTAATTGAAGAAAAATGCTATTTTTATATAAAATTCATACCAAAAAAACATCTCATGAATTTAAATATATATATATATTGGTTGACAGTGTGATTTTGATATCTTTACGTGTGTTTTGATTTTAATTGAATAATTTATGTTGACTCACATCATTATGTATATTAATTAAATCAACATGCACAAAGACTACACATTCACAATTTATATTCAGAATTTATTCAAAAAAAATTAATTTTTGATTTAAATTTATTTTATATATAGGCTGATATTTTACCAATTTAAAATCTACTACATAAACTAATTTGCATAGAAATTTGAATTAATAGAATTACTCTTCAATCATGTGTCGAGAAACTGATCAAGAGTTAAGTATGAAACATTCATTCAAAATTTTGTTAACGTTTGCCTTTAAAGACACGTGTTAAAAAGATTAAAAAGATTATATATTTTATATAAAAGTGAGAGTAATAAAAAAATGTATAATTTTACAAAGATAAATACTAACAAGAACCCCAAGATACAATAAATGATTGTTAATATATAATAAAGATTAATAAATATTATTGTTTAATAAACCTACTAACAAAGCTTTTAAAATAACATTTAAAGTAATTAAGTATATCATTTAAAAAAAGGGTAATTCATTTGGTGATGGATAAACTAGATAAGATACTCATCTCAAAAACCTCTCTCTGTCTCTCTCTCTCTCTCTAAAAAACCTCCTCCCCAGGCCTCTTTTTGGGTCGGCCGGCCGCCGCCTTTGGCTATGGCGGTCGGCTGGCCTAGCTCTTTCCGGCGCTTGTTTGTTAGTTTTTTCCTTTAGTAAACTTGATTCCCCCATTATTTTCCCACCTAGGTGGGTTTTGTGTGCTGCGGTAGATTTTATTTTCTGGTGATTCGAGGCCCGTTATAGCTGATTCATTGGGGGTAGTGGTGTGTTGTTTTCATCAGGGGACGCCCAGGATCTTCATTCGAGCGCTCTTTTGCGAGTAGGAGCATGAGGGGTGAACTCTGGTTCAGATTTTTGGAGATGTATCGATGCTTTGTTTGGGCAGAAACATGGGTGTCGAAGTTGATCCAGATCTGTCTGGTTTTCATTTGAGTGCTCCTCTTCGAGTGAGAGTTTGAGGGGCGAACTTCTTCCAATGTATGGAGGTGTCCCAGCAGTTGGTCGGCGTCTGGTTGGTGTTTGGATCTGTAGTGGGTGTGAGAAAGAAGAAGAACTTGTGGTTTCAAAGATATTCTATCAAACTTAGCCGAGGCAATGTAATTGGTCGGAGAGGAGTACTGGAACCACAGCCACCACCACTGGAGAAGGAATCAGCGAGCCTATTAGCGGAAGAGATGGCGGTGGCGGTGGCAGTGGGAGTTGCTCTTCCAAGGAGGTAATTAATCAGAGAGATGATCTGTTTACTGCAGCTAATGTTGGAGCTGCAATGTCAAGTTCAGTAGGGGAGTTGCAGCAGCATAGGCGTTGGAGTTTTCCGGTGTTGGCTATGGAGTTTTCTCGGTAGGATTAGTAGCATAGGTGTGGGGTATTGGGAGTTGCAGCAGCACAGGCGTGGTGTGGACAACAGCATAGGCGTGGGTGGTGTGGGCATTGGGAGTTGCAGCAGCATAGACGTGGTGTGGGCAGCAGCATAAGTGTGGGTGGTGTGGGCATTGGGAGTTGTAGCAGCATAGGCGTAGGTCTTGGCAGTGTGGGTTGTTGAAAAGATTTTAGTTTGGGTGGTGTGGGCATTGGGAGGGCAGTAGAAAAGGTGAATAAAATAATTGGGTTGAATAGAGGAGTACAGCAACTTGGGGTGTTGGAAAAGAAAATTTTAGTTTGTTGAAAAGAGGATTGCAGGAGCAGCTTGGGTGATTTGGTGGGTTGATTTTGTGGGGATTCATGTATTTTATTTTCTACTTAAGTCCTTCTTAACTTTTTTGTGTTTAAAAAATCGTGAGGCCAAGAGGTTGGTGTAGACGTCCCCGAACGCCTCGGGAGGGTTAAGTCCCGTTCTGTTCATTTGGGCTCACTACGGTTCAAGAACTCGATTGTCACGGTTCTAAATCTTGAACCAAAGAGTCCAAATCCGGCAAATCGTTTTTGAGAAAACAGATTTTTGAAAGAAGTGCCAAACATGGACTGCTTTGCCAGATACAGAGTCGCCACCTAAATATTTTATTTTGGGAAATTTAGGAAACCCTGACTCGTTTGCCTAAGGCCACGTGTCCGTCATCACCAAAGTTGCCTCGCTCGGGAACTTGGGTACGATTGGGGAAGGTCACTTCGTGAGCACCCCCACTCGCCCGATCAAAGACCGGTCTCTACTAACCATGATATCTATTTTTGAAAACATTGTGTGTTCTTATTCCTGTTATTAGCCTAGGTTACTATGTGATGCGCACAGCATACAAGTATAGACCAAGTCGCCTGAATTGGAACAAAACATTTCATGTTTGTTTGTTTGAAAATGGTTTGATGGTGCTACCCGCAGGTAGGCTAAGACGTGGATTTGTCACCCTCGGGTGGGCTTAGAAAACATGATTTTGCCACTATCTAGTGGGCTTAAAACAAACATTTGATGAATTGTCCCACTCCAAGTAACCCAACCTCCACCCACAGGCATTCAAGGCAGTTATATCACATAAGCAAATAGTCTCATGGCAAGCATGCTATTCATGGCAGTCACTCACACGCATACAAGGATGCTAAAGCATAAAACTCACCGAGTACTCCAAGCCAAAACAGAAGCTCATTAGAAATCATGCATGATCCTAAATATGCTGAAATGCCTAATGCAACACATGCAGAATGCAACTATAGCAGGCTCGGCTATTCTAAATATGGCATATGGAATGCTACAGCTAACATGTATTCAACTTGGAATTGAAATACAAATGCAGTTTGTATGATGTTTTGAGCCCGGTGCATGCAAAACAGATGAATGAATGCAAACATGCTATCATACTGTATGCTAATTGAAATATGCCCTAATCTAACCATCATAAGCAGGTAAATAAAAGGGAAGAAAGACGTGGGGTTGGAAGACATACATCCCACTCACGCACACTTATTACAATTATGCCCTCGCGCAGAGGGTCCAAATAAATATACAGTCCCGAATAAAAGAATAGTGCAGTCCAAATAAATATTACAGTCCAAATATGTACAAATTCCTAATTAATTAACAAATTAACTAAGAAAATAAATAAACTGGCATGCAAGCCAGGGACTACCTTGATTCCGCTCCGGGTGATGAATGATGCATGTTCGGGTTGCCTTTGTGCGGAAATCCATGACGATGCCCCGATTAGCCTCTGTTTGCATCTGTTCTTGAAATGCGTGCCAAGCTCCGAAAAATTACTGATTCTTCATTTTGCTGCAACAGAGAGCAGGAAAGGGGCATAGCAATGTATTTTCACAAATGTATGCATGTCTCGATCCTCGTGCCACCAATCACGCATATCGATGCATGATGGCTGAGGAGTCGAATTGCACAATTCAATATGGAATGAATGCAACACGAAAACACAACAAGACCTAACTCCATCATGGGTGATCCGGAGTGTCGGTGACTGGGGAATTGAGACACGTTCCGTCACTTGGAGTACGGAACGTACCTCGTTTTCCGTGCCCGGGCTAACTCCTATCTCGAACACGATGCAATATGCATGATATGCATGAAATGCAACTAAGATACAACCTAACATGCAAAATGCTACGAAATGGCATACACGATGCACGAGATGAGATGGCATACACAATGCGCTGATATACAACCTAGCATACACAATGCTATGAAATGAAATGGCATACACAATGCAATATGGACTTACACCAACACAAGTGGACCTCAGTCACACTCACATGAGAGGCCATAAGATGAAAACAAGACAACTCGAAATGCATGCACGCGTGCACGCAAACCGAGGACCGACCCTCAGGCACCGAAATGCCACTCTAATGAGACATGGCCAAGACATGGAATATGATATGCAACATGCAAAAATCAGTAGCAAAATGAGGGGGGAAAACAGCCCCGAAACAAGGCGAAATGACACCCGATGCATGGAATCTCTCCCGAAATGCAAAACTAGGTACATGAAATGGCTTACAGCTATTCAAAGCATGCATAATTGGTACATGGAATGAAAAGAAAGAAGCAAGGCAGCCCCAAAATAAGCATTTTTACAGTTCAAAGCATGGCCAAAAAGTGGGTACAAATAGGGCAAAATTAGCATGCAAAAATGGGGGGGCCAAGAGAGGTAATGAGGCAAGTGGTAGATGCAAAGCCCAAACAGAAAAAGACCCTTCTACAACACTGAAGAGGGACCAAAAATATGATGTTTTTCAGTAGATGACAAGCCCCAAATCAGTATACAAACATGCTCAAAATGCAATGCAAGATTAAGGCCACAAGAAGGCTATAACACAAAGTATACAAAATATTCATCAAACAGCCAAAGACCCTTAATGAAACATGACAAGGGGGTCAAAATATGGCCACTTTCAGCTCTGATCATGGCCGAAAAACAGAAGCATGATAGGCTAATAAAACATGCAAAAATGGGGACCAAAGAGGGGTACAATGGTAAGTGGTACATGGAGGTCCCAAACAGTGGTGAGCCCTTCTTCAATGTTGAATAAGGGCTCAAAATAGGCCTATCTACAGTTTACATCATGCTCCACAACAGATTATACATAGGCTAAAAACATCATGCAAAAATATGGCATACAAAGAGATATTGAAGCAAGTGCAAGATAGGGGTCCCAAACAGGGTTGAGACCTTAATGAAAGGTGAAGAAGAGCTCAAAAAAACACTACTTTTAGTTTTGGTCAGAACTCAAAACAGCAAGAAAATAGGCCTAAGAAATGGAACAAAAAAAGCACAAAAGAGGGAAAATATTGCTTACCCTTGAAGACCAAACTTTGACAGCATTTTGGACCAAGAAGAAGAGCCCCTAGCCTCTGCAAATCAGCTGCAAAATGTCGGAATGGAGGAAGGAAGGAGGGTGCTATGGGTTGTAGTGTAAAAATGGTCCAAGAACAAAAAGGTTTTGAGGCTTGGAATCTAGAGAGAGAGAGATTCAAAGCAAGAGGTTCAAAACAAAATTTTCTAACCCCTAAACACAGACCTGGGATGCTGTATATATAGGCAAAAGAGGCTGGAAAAGAGGGGAAAAAAAAGGGGGGAAAATATTTCAAGTTTCCCTCCAAAATTGGCCTAAAGAGGGGTATAAAGGCAAGTGGTAGCTGCTGGTTCCAAACGGCCGAGAGCCCTTCAACAAAGTTGAAGAGGGGCTCAAAATAAGACACTTTATAGTTTACGACCAAGTCCAACACGGCCCACAAGTATGCCTAAAATACCGTGCAAAAAAGGCCTAAAAAGAGGTAAAGAGGCAAGTGACAGAAGGAGGTCTCAAACAAAGAAAAACCCTAATCAAACATGAAAAGGGACTCAAAATATGACTATTTCTAGTTTGGGTCGGAGCCCAACAATGCTTGCAAGTAAGGCTCGGGGGCCAAAACGCGCAGTCCGGGGCCCCGAAAACTGACTGCTGGGCACCGGGAGTGGTGTTCGACCACGAAGTTGATCTCTCGGACCCCAGTGTCCCTCAAAAGGGGAGTAAATAAGATGCATGCCAAAAATCGGAGCAAACGAAGGTAGTTAGGCGGTCCCGAACCGAGGCACACGGCCTGACGGCTCCGAAAACAGGGAACCAGGCTCCGAAATGGGAAAAAATGGCCTGCGACCACGAAACGTAGCCTATGGCCACTGAGAGATAATCTACGAGACCTCTCCCTCCCCTCAGGAAGAGAAAACAGAGAAAACCGAGCTTGGTTCGCAAACCGAGGCAAGGCACAGAAAAGTCCAGAAGTTCGGAGGCAAGGCTCACGGCCGAGACTCCGCAACCTCAGAACGAGCACAGTATACAACATCACCAAGCGCTCAATCGGTGACGTCTGAGTCTTAAGGTCGGTCAAAAATGGGGTGTCTACAGTTGGTTGTATGGATGCGAGTAGCAGTAGTAGGCTTTTTTTGTACTTTCCGAACCTCTATCGATGCATGTCATCTTCCTGTACCTTTACTTTCATGCTGTTAATGAAATTTTTCTTTTCTGATCAAAATTTTTTTTTAAAAAAAAAGGGTAACTCTATCTACACATCGCTAATCATTTCAATACACATCATTTCTTGGTACACAGACATAATAATTTTTAGAATTTTAAAATATCTTAGTTCATACATTTTTTTTTCATCAACAAAAGAATACACTTTATTGATGAAACTGCATATGTTCATGTGAGAATTACATCAATAAAGGAGGAAGTGCAACAAACATTATAGTTTCGCACTAAAAATACTACACAATCATATGCTAGCATCAACCTCAAAGTTGGTGACAAACCAACAAAACCAGTCTAAACAATGATCTACACTGGCACAGAGCACCGCAACCACCATTCATGCCTTAATGTAGTGAGTGCCTTACCCGTTTCAAATTAGTCACAACATCATGCACTGAGTACTGAAACTCACTTGTATATACTTTAATCCACAAAGCAACTCTAGTCTTAAACAATTCACAAATCTCCTCCAATATAGGTTATTTTCCATTGAATATGGGCTTATTCTGCAACTTCCAAATGGACCATAGGACTGCCAATGGAAGTGCATTCCAGAATTTACTTTCAAGCTTTCTCCATTTATACCCTCTCTACCAATCCAACACACCTTCAGGCTTTTCAAGGGTCACCCAATGTAGATCCTACCAGTTCAGAATGTTTGTCAAGATCTTCCAAACGAATGGCACAGCAGCAAGACATGACAAACTGTTTCCACAAAATATACAATTTGTCATGGCCTCATGACTGAGACACCCCACTTTTTAAAGGAAAACTCTTGATTTGATTCTACCCTTCCAAGCAAGCCGTCTAAAAAATTGAATTTTTGGTGGGGAAATGTTGTTCCATATTAACCTAGATGTCCCCAAACTCTACCCCACACTATTTCTATTATAAGATAAATTAACAGTAAACATACCCAAAGATGAGGCCTTCCAAGCCAATGAATCAGCCTTATCTGCCAAAAATGGCTCATGTGTGGTAAGGTAGGACCTTAGTCTTTCCACTTCATCTTCCTCCTAAAGCCCTAAGTATTCTTCTTAAAATCAAATTCCATCCGGTTGAGCAACTTCTCCTTTTAATGATTTGTTAAAGAGTGGCTTCTTTTTCTAATGATAACTCATATAATCTGAGAAAGTCATCCTTCAAGCAACTGTTGGTAGGCCAATGATCCTCCCAAAATCTAATCCGCATCACATTTCCTACTTGAATGATAGAATTCTCCATAAAGAAGCAAAAAAGATCAGGATTGCTATGTTCTAGTCTGAGGATATCACCCCAAATTCTTGAGCACTGAGCACTGTTATTAGAAAATAGTATCCATCTCCCACCTGAGCTACTATATTTACTAATCAAAATATCTTTCCACAATGCTTGATCTTCACCTCCATATCTCCACCACCGTTTGGCCAATAAACAATCATTAACAAATTTACAATCTTTTAATCCCTAAACCTCCAAAGCTCTTCTTTTTGGTGACCTACTCCCATTTTAACCAGATGAAGCTTCTTTTTAACATTTGAGCCTCCCTACAAAAACCTGGTCTAAATTTTGTCAAGCAACTTAGCTACACTTCCAGGCAATTTAAAAATAGAAAGGTAATGCACTAGTAATGAGACAACACTACTTTGACCAGTGTTAATCTACCTCCAAATCAAAGAAATTTTCTCTTCCATGAAGCCAACTTAGAATTCAATTTGTTGATCACAGGCATCCATGTACTCTTCTTTTTTGGACTGGCACCAAGTGGCATACCAAGATACATGAAAGGCAACTTCTGGCTCATACAGTTTAGTTTTTCTGCAAAGTCGTTAACAACATCTTCCTATACACCTACACTACAAACTTTACTTTTATGAAAATTAATCCTAAAGCTAGAAAGCACTTCAAAGCACCTGAAAATTCTTATAACATTCAAAATATCTTGCTCATCAGCCTCACAGAACACAATTGTATTATCCGGGAATTGCAAATGAGTGCGCTAATCTCCCTAAGGCCTATCACAGCCCCTTTGATTAGCCCCAGTGATTTAGCTCTTTGGAATAACATATTCAAACCTTCAACCACTATGTTAAAGAGAAACGGTGACAATGGGTCCTTTTGTCTGAAGGCCTTTTTGTACACAGAATTCAGTAGTAGAAGAGCCATTTACAAGGATTGAAACTCTAGTTGATTGTAGGCATTCCTTCATCCACCTAATCCATTTTCCCTGAAAACCAAAGCTTGACATCATGGCAAAGAGGCACTCCCAGTTTACAGTATCATACACTTTTTCAAAATCCTGTTTCAAGATCACCTCCTTCTTTTTCTTCTTCCATTAATCCACTACTTCATTAGATACTACCACCCCATCCAAAATGTTCTTTCCACCAATGAAAGTAGATTGAGATTCTCCTATTATTTTAGGCAAAACCTTCTTGATTCTAAAAGCTAAAAACTTAGAAAGAATTTTCTAAAGAGAACTGATGAGGCTGATTGGTTTCTAATATGAAATACCACCTGGGCTATCATTCTTAGGGATTAGTGTTATGAAAGAACTGTTAATAACTTTAGCTAAACACCCATTATCATGAAAGGCCTATCACACCAATCACCATTTATTATATATTTTATGTTCTTTAATTACTCAACCCAAATAATTAATACTCCACTTTCTCCACCAACCATCTCACCATAAAACACGTGGTCATACTCTGACTGCTGACATTAACACATCACGCTTACTACGTTTCCACTAGTCCTCAACATATCATGCTTTTCACATGCTAATTGAAGGAAAATGCAATTTTTATATAAAATTCATACCAGAAAAAACATCACATGAATTTAAAATATGCATATATATATATAAATTGGTTGACAATGTGATTTTAATAAATAAATACCATCTTTATGAGTGTTTGGATTTTAATTGAATGATTTAGGTGGACTCACATCATTATGTATATTAGTTAAATCATGCACAAAGACTACACACATTCACAATTTATATTCAAAATTTATCCAAAAATATTAATTTTTGATTTAAATTTATTTTATGTATAGGCTAATATTTTACCAATTTAATATCTGCTACATAAATTGATTTGCAGAGAAATTTGAATTAATAGAATTACTTAGGGGTATAAATTTTGTCTGACCCAGTCCACTCAAGCCTAAGCTCAGGCTTGAGCTGGACCATGTCGAGCCTCGCAAGCTCTTGACAAAATTTGGGGCTGGGTCGGGCCGGTCCATAGGCTAGAAAATTAGGCCCAGGCCTAGGCCTAGGAGGTATTTGGGCCTTGGATGGGTAGGTGGGTCAAGTCTCGAGCTAGGCCAATGGACCTAGGCATGGGCTCGGGCTCAGGGCCAGGCTTGGGCAGGGCTTGAACATTTTTTTCACCAAAATTTTATTTTTTTCCACCAAAAATGACACTAGGCCTCAGGCGTGCCGAGCCTCGGGCCAGGCTTTGAGTGGGTCTTGAGCAAGCCAATGGGCTGGGCCACGGGCCAAGTCAGGCTTCAAAATGATGGCCCGAGCTCAGGGTCCCGAGCTAGGCTCAGACCCGAGCCTAATCGGGTCGGGCCCACATCGGGCCGCGAGTGGACTGCGGACTATTTTTACACTCCTAGAAATACTCTTCAATCATGTGTCGAGAAACTGATCAGGAGTTAAGTATGAAACATGCATTCAATATTTTGTTAACGTTTGCCTTTAAAGACACGTGTTAAAAAGATTATATATTTTATATAAAAGTGAGTGTAACAAAAAAATGTATAATTTTTTTAAGATAAATACTAACAAATACCCCAAGATACAATAAATGATTGTTAATATATAA
This sequence comes from Camellia granthamiana, assembly GCA_036172215.1. Classification (NCBI taxonomy): domain Eukaryota; kingdom Viridiplantae; phylum Streptophyta; class Magnoliopsida; order Ericales; family Theaceae; genus Camellia; species Camellia granthamiana. The sequence goes on along the minus strand of CM069908.1, from coordinate 72,348,904 downwards.
TAAAAATAATAAATATTATTGTTCAATAAGCCTACAAACAGTTTTTGAGATAACATTTAAAGTAATTAAGTATATCATTTAACACAAGGGTAATTCTATCTACACATCACTAATCATCTCAATATATACCATTACTTAGTACATACACATAATAATTTTTAGAATTTGAAAATATCTTAGTTCATAGTTTTTTTTTTAATCAGCAAAAGAATAACACTTTATTGATGAAACTGCATATGTTCATATGAGAATTACATCAATAAAGAAGGAGGGAGTGCAACAAGCATCATAATAGAGCCCTCCAATCTCAACTAGGTTGGCACTAAAAATCGTATCCAATCATATGCTAGCATCAACCTCAAAGTTGGTGACAAACCAACAAAAACAAAACAACAAAACCAATCTAAACAATGACCCACACTGGTGCAGAGCGCCGTAAGTGACCATTCATGCCTTAATGTAGTGAGTTCCTTATCTGTTTCAAATTAGCCACAACATCATGCACTGAGTATAGAAACTCACTAGTATATACGTTAATCCACAAGGCAACTCTAGTCTTAATCAGTTCACAAATCTCCTCCAATATAGGTTGCTTTCCTTGAATATGAGCTTATTCCACAACTACCACATGGACCATAGGACTGCCAATGGAAGTGCATCCTAGATTTTACTTTCAAGCTTTCTCTATTTATACCCTATTTATCAATCCAACACACTTTCAGAATTTTCAGGGGTCAACCAATGCAGATCCTGCCAGTTCAAAATGTTTGTCCAAATCTTCCAGGACATGACAAACTATTTCTACAAAATGCAATATTTGTCATGGCCTCATGATTGAGACATCCCACTCTTTAAAGGAAAACTCTTGATTTGATTATACTTTTCCAAGCAAGCCAACCCAAGAATTGAATTTTTGGTGGAGAAACGTTGTTCTATATCAACCTAGATGTCCTCAAACTCCACCGCGCACTATTTCTATTATAAGCTAAAATTAACAATAAATACCTGAAGATGAGGGCCTTCCAAGCCAATGAATCAGCCTTATCTGACAAAACTGGCTCGTGTGTGGTAAGGGTAGGAACTTAGTCTTTCCACTTCATCTTCCTTCCGAAGCCCCAAGTATTCTCCTGAAAATCAAATTCCATCTGGTTGAGCAACTTCTCCTTTCAATCATCTGTTACAGAGTGGCTTCTTTTTCTAATGATAACTCATGTAATCTGGAAGAGTCATCCTTCAAGCAACTGTTGGTAGGCCAATGATCCTCCCAAAATCTAACCCTCATCACATTCCCTACTTGAATGACAAAATTCTCCATAAAGAAGCAAAAAAGATTAGGATTGTTATGTTCCAATCTGAGGATATCAGCCCAAATTCTTGAGCACTGAGCACTGTTATCAGAAAATAGTATCCATCTCCCACCTGAGCTACTATATTTACTAATCAAAATATCTTTCCACAATGCTTGATCTTCACCTCCATATCTCCACCGCCGTTTGGCCAATAAACAATCATTAACAAATTTACAATCTTCTAATCCCTAAACCTTCAAAGCTCTTCTTTTTGGTGACCTCCTCCCATTTTACCAGATGAAGCTTTTTTTTAACATCTGAGCCTCCCCATAAAAACCTAGCCTAAATTTTGCAAGCAACTTAGCTACACTTCCAGGCAATTTAAAAATAGAAAGGTAATTTACTAGTAATGAAAACAACACTACTTTGATCAGCGTTAATCTACCTTCAAATGAAAGATATTTTCTCTTCCCAGAAGTTAACTTAGACTTGAATTTGTTGATCACAGGCATCTATGTACTCTTCTTTTTTTGGACTAGCACCAAGTGGCATACCAAGACACATGAAAGGCAACTTCTGGTTCATACAGTTTAGTTTTTCTGCAAAGTCATTGACAACATCTTCCCATACACCTACACTACAGACTTTACATTTATGAAAATTAATCTTCAAGCTAGAAAGCCCTTCAAAGCACCTCAAAATTCTTTTAACATTCAAAATATCTTGCTCATTAGCCTCACAAAACACAATTGTATTATCCGGGAATTGCAAATGAGTGACATTAATCTCCCTAAAGTCCTATCACAGCCCCTTTGATTAGCCGCAGTGATTTAGCTATTTGGAATAACATATTCAAACCTTCAGCCACTATGATAAAGAGAAAGGGTGACAATGGGCCCCTTTGTCTGAGGCTTTTTTCTAGATAGAATTTAGTTATAGGAGAGCCATTTACAAGGATTGAAACTCTAGTTGATTGTAGGCATTCCTTCATCCACCGGATCCATTTGTCCTGAAAACCAAAACTTGACATCATGGCAAAGAGGCACTCCCAGTTTGCAGTATCATACGCTTTTTCAAAATCTAGTTTCTGGATGACCTCCTTTTTCTTTTTCTTCTTCCACTAATCCACTACTTCATTGGATACTAACACCCTATCCAAAATGTTCTTTCCACCAATGGAAGTAGATTGAGATTCTCCTATTATTTTAGGCAAAACCTTCTTGATTCTAAAACCTAAAACCTTATAAAGAATTTTGTAAAGAGAACCGACGAGGCTGATTGGTTTGTAATATGAAATACCATATGGGTGTCACGCCCCAAAATTCGAACAATTAAATATTAAATTAGGACTAACCCCAATCAATATTCCATCATCCAAATCCTAGGGGTGAAACAAAAAAAACTAAACGCTAACCAAACCATCCACCATAAATTCATAACTAACCAATACCTCCAACTTTAAAATAATAAATAGTCAAAATAACTTAAATAATGTACGGTTACAAACCATGCCAAATTATCCCAATACTAAAGTCATAAAAAAATAATAATAATAATAAATACATCAACTAATATCAACCCTAAGCTCAAGAAAACAAAAGAAGTCCAAACGACAAGTCCAACACTATAGTAATTCCACATTACCACCTCAGCCCCAACTAATCCTGCAAAGGAAGCTCGGCTGCGCTCAAACAGAACGCACCCGAGTTGCTAAGAGACAAAACGGGTCAGTATACTGGTATACTGGTATGAGTACAAGATTCAACACCCATGTGTCCACCAGACACAAACAAAAATACATTAAATTCTTATTACGGGACAAGACAAGTAGTTCCAACCGCACCGAGACAAATGGGTAGTTTCCCGAGATACGGTGGCATTTAGTTTCTTGTCCGTACACAACGAAATATAAATTGATTATAAAGTAAACAAAATAGAAATAAAAATACGGTGGGTCAGCCCTGCAATAAAAAAAAAATAGTAAGACCCACCATCCTGCAACAAAATAAAGTTAGTATAATTTAATCATAAGTAACCTGCTGAAAAATTATAAAAATGCACCGTTTCATGCTTAAATAATTCGAATTGACAAACACTCAAAGAATGAAAGTTGTACAGAATCAAATTTCCTAAAAGACTAAGTGAACAAATTTAGTAGAAACTGAACAGGTTGAGAGAAAAACTTGATAGAAGAACCTAAACGGATTTCAACCGAAAAATCTGAAATTGAAAACGAACAGAAACTATCCTAAGATGATTTTTTTCGAAAAAGTTCAAAACATGAAAATTATGCAGAATAATGTTTTACTTCAATTTATGTCAAACCAATAAAAATGAGCCTGTTTCGTGGGTTAAAACAGCCTCTAAAATCTGCATTGCTAAAATGAATCAAAACTATAATATCTAAGATCATCTGATTATAAGTTCTAATCGATCTTTTTAATAAAAAGTTAAAACACAAAAGTTGTCTAGAATCACGTATACATGCCTCTGCTCAAATTTCATAATTTATCGAGGTCGTTTACTATTTTTCAACATGAACAAATCAATACAATTCACACTATACTAACAATAAACTTATAATTAAATTCTTTGTAACTTAACTCCACCACTTCTGCCTCCACTTCCGACCTACACATATATCGCATGTGCCTCCCGTATACCTAACACCACTCCGAATCCAAACTTGCACGGGGATATTGTCTCGGGTTTGACCCACACTCACCGAATGGTTATCATATACGTACGCGCGTAAATCAAAGCACTCATCTACTCATGAGAACGAGGCAACAATATACATATATAAAACATCTCACTGATGAGAACAACATAACAATGCCAAGCCTAAGGCATTTAAATAAATCTCATAATCCTCACTTTTTTTTTATACACTCTTTCTCACCATCACTCAAATAAAACAACAATCTATGAAGTCATGGTGGAGTGTAAGGAATTTATCTATGTGTTTCTAATTAATTTTAATTTCATATAACTATGAGTGTAATTACAACCATAAAATAAATCCATATAAAAACCCTAAACATGGCATACACCACTAATCAAAATAATTAAAATTAATCAATCAACTAATAACCCTAAACCTTACATACACAACTAAGCAAAATAATTAAAATCAATCAATTATCTAAAAACCTTAAACCTTACATACACACTTAATCAAAATAATTAAAATCGATCAATCATCTATATAAAAATATGAAATCAATTCAATATCAAATAAATAAAAACAACAAATTAAATATAAATCAAGGGAAGTGAATTTTGTACTCACTATATTATTTTGAAGATCAAAGAAATATTTAAAGGATTAATAGAGTCACAAAAACAAAACCCTAACCCTAATCTTCCTTTCTTTTACCGTCTCTCTTTTCTCTCCCTCATGGTTTGCACTCTTACACAGCCACACACAGAACTTCTCTTCTTTTTGATAAATCTCTCTCTCTCTCTCTCTCTCCTCCCCGAAGCTGCTGCCAGATTGAATCTTCTTCTCACCCACACTTTTGTGATTCAACCCTGGTATATTATATAATAACCTAATAACATTATATAATATTATGTTATATAAATTCAACACAAATACAACATATATAATATGTTATATAAAATCAATATACATAACACCTTTTTATATATATATATTTATCAAATTAATTATCTATAATTAAATATCACATTAAATTAATTAAATAATACATTAAATTAATTAAATATCACAGTAAATTCTCATGTGACCACATAATCAATAAAGCCAAAAATAAAATAAGATAATAATAATCATAATAATAAATAATGACTTAAGAAAATTAAGGTCGCTACAATATACACACCTCAAAAGAATCTCGTCCCGAGATTCGATAGGAGAGAGTATTAAGCAAAAAGTTCCGAGTGCATACGCTGATTTTTCTCTTCTAATTCCCAAGCGATATCATTCTCATCCTCGCTCCATTGCACTTTAACCAAGTTCACTTTCTTGCACTGCAACTGCTTTACATCTCGGTCTAGAATAGTAACCAATCGCACCACATACGTGAGATCATCATTAATCTCCAACACTTCTGGTGATACTATTTGGGAAGGGTCTTGTACACACTTCCGCAATAAAGATACATGGAACACATTGTGAATCATAGCTAAAGCAGGTGGTAGAGCTAATTTGTAAGCCACATTACCAATCCTCTCAGTGATTTCGTATGGTCCCACAAATCTAGGTGCTAACTTTCCCTTCTTTTCGAACCGCATGATACCCTTCATCGGCGAGACCTTCAAAAACACAAAATCTCCAACATTCAACGCAACCCCTTTACGTTTTCTATCAGCATAACTCTTCTGATGACTCTGTGCAGTCTTAATACATTCCCGAATAATGTTCACCTTCTCCGTGGTCTCTCTCACCAACTTTGGCCCTAACAACGGCGCATCTCCTACCTCTATCCAACAAGCAGGTGATCGACATGGCCTCCCATACAAAGCCTCAAAAGGTACCATCCCGATACTGGAGTGATAGCTATTATTATAAGCAAACTCCACTAATGGCAAGTGTTCTTCCCAACTACCACCAAGATCAAGGACACAAGCTCTCAACATATCTTCCAAGATCTGATTTACCGATGATAAGCCGTGCTCAAGTCTAATCTAGCACCCAAAGCATACTGAAAAATCTCCCAAAACTCTGCCACAAATAACGGATCACGATCCGAAACGATAGAAACTGGTGTGCCATGAAGTCGCACCACCTCCCGAATATATAGCCTAGCTAGTTTATCCGCAGTTTGGTGAACACTGATAGGAATAAAATGAGCAGACTTGGTGAGTCGATTCACTATCACACAAATAGATTCATTGCCTCGCTTAGACCGCGACAATCCATCCACGAAGTCCATAGAGATGTACTCCCATTTCCAAGTAGGAATCTCAAGAGGCTGTAAAAATCCAAACGGTCATTGGTGTTCTGCCTTAACCTGTTGGCACACATAACATCGAGAAACATACTCTCCTACGTCTTTCTTCATACCTTCCCACCAAAACGTCCTCTTCAAGTCATGATACATCTTAGTCCCACCAGGGTGAATGGTATATCGGGACCTATGGGCATCATCCATAATCTCTTTCCTCAATTCAACAATGTTAGGGACACACAACCTGCCCTTGAATCGCAATCCCCCATCTGAGTCCACAGACCAATCAGTAGGACAATGATCGATCAAATCCACCACAAGGTCATCGAGCTTGCTGATGAGAAACCCATCTAAATTCTGCATTTGAAGAACTTTACCCAGTAACGTCGACTGTACGGTCAAACTACCAATGTATGCCCTTTCAGCACTCTCTATTGGTTGAACATCATGCATCGAAATTAACTCCAAGGACTTCCATTCTTGAATCATCAAAGAAGCTATAATCCCATGTTATCGACTAAGTGCATCTGCGACCACATTTCATTTTCCTGGGTGGTAAAGGATCTCGAAATCATAACTACTGACGAATTCCACCCACCTCTGTTGCCTCATGTTCAACTCTTTTTGAGAAAAGAGATATTTGAGGCTCTTGTGATCTGTGTACAACTCAAAGTGATCCCCAAACAAGTAGTGTCGCCACACTTTCAATGCAAAAACAACTACTGTCAACTCTAAGTCATGAGTAGGGTATCGTCTCTCATGAAGTTTTAACTGACGAGAAGCATAAGATAAAACCTTCTGATGCTGCATCAACACACATCCCAACCCAGTTCCACTCGCATCAGTAAACACTACTAACTTTTCCCTTTGTACTGGTATAGTTAACATCGGAGCTGTAGTTAACCGTTGCTTTAATTCTTGGAAAGCTTTCTCACAATCATCTGTCCATAAGAACTTCACATTCTTGCGGGTCAACTTGGTCATGGGTGTTACAATAGTGGAAAACTTCTCTATAAATCTCCTGTAATAACCGGCTAGTCCTAAAAAACTTCTCATCTTCTGAAGGGTTCGTAGGCTGCTTCCATTCTTTGACCGCAACAACTTTATCAAGATCTACCGCTATTCCTTGATTGGATACAACATGTCCTAAAAATCGAACTTCTTTCTCCCAAAAGTGACACTTACTGAACTTAGCGTATAACTATTGCTCCTCAAAGTCTGCAATACAACTTTCAAGTGTTCTCTGTGTTCCTCCTCATTCTTAGAATACACCAGGATATCATCTATGAAGATAATCACAAACTTATCCAGATACGGTTGAAAAATTCTGTTCATCAAGTCCATGAAATAGGTAGGAGCATTTGTCAAACCAGAAGGCATTACAGGAAATTCGTACAACCCATACCGGGTCCGAAAAGCAGTAAGTGGTATACTTTCCTCTGACACATCCATCTGATGGTAACCCGTTCTGAGATCAAACTGAGAGAACATGGCTGCCCCCTTCAACTGATCAAACAAGTCATCAATTCTAGGTAGCAGATACTTGTTCTTGATAGTCACCTTGTTTAGCTCTCTGTAATCTATGCACATACGGAGAGTGCCATCTTTCTTGGAGACAAAGATCGCAGGTGCTCCCCACTGGGAGTTACTTGAACGAATGAACCCTTTCTGAAGCATCCCTTCCAGCTGCTTTTTCATCTCCACAAGCTCCTTAGGTGCCATTCTATATGCCGCCTTAGAAATCGGTGCAGTTCCTGGCACTAGGTCAATGCAAAATTCTATTACCCGTCGAGGTGGAGGTCCAGGTATCTCCTGAAATACATCCTCAAACTCACGCACCATATCTACCTCACTAATATCTTGCTTAGGGACTTCTACCGAGCATAGAAAACTTGTCATCACCGACTCTTCTCCATCACTAGAAGTGTGGGTAAGCCGTGGCATACCGGGAATATCTATATTTACCGTTTTTCTAGCACAATCTAGTCACAAAGTGTTTTCGCAGCCAATCCATACCCAAAATAATTTTAAACCCTTCAAACCCTAACACAATTAGGTCTGCATGCAAGACTCTACCTGCAAAGTCAATCTCAAAATCTTTACACATCTCATAAAGAGTAACTGCCCCTCTTAGAGGGGTCTCTACATGAATAGGTCTAGACAAGGAGGTAGTTACAATATGTTCTCTTTCTACAAACTGTCTAGATATAAAAGAATGTGAGGCACCAGTATCAAGAAGTACTCTAATGGGTTCTAAAAAAAAATAAAGAGACTTTCCAGCTATCACTTTCAATTTAAACACACAAAAAGAATTCGTTCACAAATACTTTAAATAAATTCAACCACTAAACTAAACCAGCTAACCCATGTTTCCACAATCCGAGGATCACCTAAACTCTCACAAGTCTAGGGTAACCTAGAGCTCTGATACCAAACTGTCAGGTCCCAAAATTCAGACAATTAAATATTAAATTAGGACTAACCCTAATCAATATTCCGTCATCCAAATCCTAGGGGTGAAACAAAAAAAACTAAACGCCAACCAAACCATCCACCATAAATTCATAACTAACCAATACCTCCAACTTTAAAATAATAAATAGTCAAAATAACTTAAATAATGTATGGTTACAAACCATGCCAAATTGTCTCAATACTAAAGTCATAAAAAAAAATAATAAATACAACAACTAATATCAACCCTAAGCTCAAGAAAACAAAAGAAGTCCAAACGACAACCGCCGTAGCCCCAACTAATCCTGCAAAGGAAGCTCGACTGCGCTCAAACAGAGTGCACACAAGTTGCTAAGAGACAAAACGGGTCAGTATATAGGTATACTAGCATAAGTACAAGATTCAACACCCACGTGCCCACCAGACACAAACAAAAATACATTAAATTTTTATTATGGGACAAGACAAGTAGTTCCAACCGCACCGAGACAAATGTGTAGTTTCCCGAGATACGGTGACATTTAGTTTCTTGTCCGTACACAACGAAATATAAATTGATTTTAAAGTAAACAAAATAGAAATAAAAATACGGTGGGTTAGCCCTACAATAAAAAAAAAAAAAATAGTAAGACCCACCATCCTGCAACAAAATAAAGTTAGTATAATTTAATCATAAGTAACCTGCTGAAGAATTATAAAAATGCACCGTTTCATACTTAAATAATTCGAATTGACCAAAACTCAAAGAACGAAAGTTGTACGGAATCAAATTTCCTAAAAGACTACGTGAACAAATTTAGTAGACACTGAACAGGTTGAGAGAAAAACTTGATAGCAGAACCTAGACGGATTTCAACTGAAAAATCTGAAACTGAAAACGAACAGAAACTATCCTAAGATGATTTTTTCCAGAAAAGTTCAAAACATGAAAAGTGTGCATAATAATGTTTTACTTTAGTTTACATCAAACCAATAAAAATGAGTTCGTTTCATGGGTTAAAACAGCCTCTAAAATCTGCATTGCTAAAATGAATCAAAACTATAATATCTAAAATAATCCGATTATAAGTTCTAATCGATCTTTTTAATAAAAAGTTAAAACACAAAAGTGGTCTAGAATCACGTATACATGCATCTACTCAAATTTCATAATTTATCGAGGTCGTTTACTATTTTTCAACATGAACAAATCAATACAATTCACACTATACTAACAATAAACTCATAATTAAATTCTTTGTAACTTAACTCCACCGCTTCAGCCTCCACTTCCGGCCTACACATATATCCCATGTGCCTGCCGTATACCTAACACCGCTCCGAAGCCAAACTTGCACGGGGACATCGTCCCGAGTTTGACCCACACTCCCCGGATGGTTAGCATATACGTACGCGCGTAAATCAAAGCACTTGTCTACTTATGAGAACGAGACAACAATATACATATATAAAACATCTCACTGATGAGAACAACATAACAATGCCAAGCCTAAGACATTTAAATAAATCTCATAATCCTTATTTTTTTTATACACTCTTTCTCACCATCACTCAAATAAAACAACAGCCCATGGAGTCATGGTGGAGTGTAAGGAATTTATCTATGTGTTCTTAATTAATTTTAATTTCATATAACCATGAGTGTGATTACAACCATAAAATAAATCCATATAAAAACCCTAAACATGACATACACCACTAATCAAAATAATTAAAATTAATCAATCAACTAATAATCCTAAACCTTACATACACAACTAATCAAAATAATTAAAATCGATCAATCATGTACATAAAAATATGAAATCAATTCAATATCAAATAAATAAAAATAAATAAATAAAAATAACAAATTAAATATAAATCAAGGAAAGTGGATTTTGTACTTACTATATTATTTTGAAGATCAAAAAAAATTTTAAAGAATTAATAGAGTCACCAAAACAAAACCCTAACCCTAACCCTAATCTTCCTTTCTTTTACCGTCTCTTTTCTCTCCCTCACGGTTTGCACTCTTGCACAGCCGCACACAGAACTTCTTTTCTTTTTGATAAATCTCTCTCTCTCTCCTCCCCGAAGCTGCTGCCAGATTCTTCACACCTACACTTTTGTGATTCAACCCTAGCATATTATATAATAACCTAATAACATTATAATATTATATTATATAAATTCAACACAAATAAAACATATATAATATGTTATATAAAATTAATATATATAACACCTTTATATATATATCAAATTAATTAACTATAATTAAATATCACATTAAATTAATTAAATAACATATTAAATTAATTAAATATCACATTAAATTTTCACGCGACCACATAATTAATAAAGTCAGAAATAAAATAAGATAATAATAAAAAATAATGACTTAAAAAAATTAGGATCGCTACAATGGCACTACAAGAAAAAGCAACTTTGACGACTAAATTTTTAGTCGCCAAAAGTCCGTTTTTAGTCGCCAAAAGTCGACTTTTTACTTTCCCCGACTAATTTTTTTAGTCGCTAGTTTTGTCGCGTATAGATGGTCGGCAGAGATATTGGCAACTAAAACTTTTTTATTCGCCAAAAAGCAGCTCTTTCGCGACCAACATTTTAGTCGCCAATAGTGATTTACACTTTTCAAAATCATACATTTAGCGACTAATCCTTTAGTCGCCAATACTCACTAAATCGCCGACTAATCCATTTAGTCGCCAAACTAAAGACTTTTGGCGACTAATAATTTTAGTCGCTCTTTTTTGCTTGTTCTGAGATTCGAACCGCGAACCTTCTACTTTCTACACCTTTACCAACACACTCCCTCCACTATGCCACCACAAGATCACATGAATATATATACAATATATATTATTTATATAGTATATTGACCCGTATTAATTTAAAACTATATATATAAATATAATTATTTTTATTCAATATTAATTTATGTAAAAAATAAATTAATTATTAAAAAAAAAAGGAGCCACTTTTGGCGACTAAAGTTTTTTTTAGTCGCCAAAAACCTTAGTTGTGGCTACTACCAATAATTTAGTCGCTAAAAAAATTAATTTCCGTCTAAAAATAACTACTTTCGGTGACTAAACTGATTTTTAGTCGCCAAAACCGCTACTTTTGCCGACTAAACTCAATTTTAGTCGCCAATTGTCCACTTTTAGCTACTAAAAAATTTTTAGTAGCCAAAAACTTTTACTTTTGGCTACAACATTTTTTTTTGTCCGTAAAACACCTACAATCGGCGACCAAACCATTTTTTAGTCGCCCAAGCCTATACTTTTGGCTACTAATCTTTTTTAGTCGCCAAAAACCTTCACCTTTGGCTACTAAAATTGTTTTAGTCGCTAAAACCCATGTAATCAGCGACTAATCTGATTTTTAGTAGCCAATAAGTACACATTTGGCTACTAAACTGTTTTAGTCGCCAAAAGTCTTCACTTTTGGCTACTAATTCAATTTTAGTCGCCAATTGTCCTACTTTCAGCGACGAAATTTACATTTTTGGTCGCCAAAACTGCTTTTTGTTGTAGTGTGGGCTATCATTCGTAGGGATTAGTGTTATTAAAGAATTGTTAATACATTTAGCTAAACACCCACTATCGTGAAAGTCCTTAAAGAATTGCAAAATATCTCTTTTAAACACTTTCCAATACTTTTGAAAACAAGACATGTTGAAGCTATCTCTTTCACAGCTCTCCAAATTTCCTCTTCTGAAAATGGTGCAACTAGCCCATCAGATTCATTATCATGACCAATGGACCTGAAGAAACCTTGAAGCTTGGGTCTCGATTTCCATTCTTCTAAGAATCTCCTTCTGAATTGATTAAACACCTCCTGCTTGACCTTTTCTGGATCCTCATTAAGCTCTTCATCTACTTCAATTGAGTTCAACAAATTTCTATTTTGTCTGCTAGTGGCAATAACATGAAAGAATCTTGTGTTTTTGTCCCCTTTTAAGCTCCAATTCAATTTGAACTTCTGCCTCCACATCCATTCCTCTCTTTTTCGTAGTGACCATACTTCTTTTCTAACTTCTCTTCTTCTTTTAACCTTATCCTCCTTAAGGCTTCTGAATTCAGCCACTAGATCAATGGCATAAAGCTCCTCCTCTACTGCCTTCAATGCATAACTAACATTTTGAAAAATCTCCATATTCTATTTTTTCAGTACTAAATGCAAGGTCTTGAGTTTGTTCATTATGACAAAGCTTGCCCAACCGGTAATTGTATTATTTTCCTAAGATTTCTTCACAAGTTCTCCAAATTTTGGATGAAAAGTCCAAGCATTTATAAAGCAAAATGGTCTTGTACCCGAATCCCTACCATCCTCTAACAATAGTAAAGGGCAATGGTCAGAGATACTTCTTTCCAAACTTCATAATTTTAAGTTCAACCTTTCTAGCCACTTAGTTGACATGAGTACTGTATCAATCCTACTCCACATTTTCTCCTTCATTAGAATTACACCATGTGAATTGTCTACCCATCGTGGGTAAATCAATGAGCTCCAAATTTTCTATGAATAGATTAAAATCCTTCATCCCTCTGTCTCTTCTAGAGCAATTCCTTCTTGCCCCAAGTTTTCTGATTTCATTAAAATCACCAGCTAAACACCAAGGATCATAGAACACAGTTTTCAATCTAGCTAATACATTCCAAAATCTGCTTCTTATATTTACTTCATTTGGTGCATGGGTATTGACAAGTACACAATTAAAATTTGGAAAAAGAGTACTTGAGAGTACAATGCAATGTCTTGTACTTCAACATTGGGAGAGTCCGAACACAGTTGGCTTCCAAATGCACAAATGTCCACCTACCCTACCTTCAAAATCGACTACCATGTATTCCATATCATCATCAAGCCATAATGATTTAATGAAATTTGGTGTAACAATAGTTTTCTTTACCTCTTGGAAAAAAAGGAAAATCAATTTTTCTATCTTTGAGTAGTAACTTTACCTTCCTTCACTCCTCCTCTCTTCAACTTAGCCTAAACCCCTAACATTCCATGATAAGAACTTCATTGAGACACAAAACACATCACTTGAATCCACCTAGCACTATCAATCAGCTTTGCACAATATCTCTCATTTGTGTATCTGCATCTGTGGTGCTGCATTTTCTTTATTTTCGACTTCCATAGCTTCTAAATCTTTAGTCACCTCCCCTTCCTTTCCACCGAAGCATATGCCCAACGCTTTGCCATACAAATTGTTGATTCTGTCTTCTTCTACAGTGCCTTGTCTTTACTTATGCTTTTCTCATTTGAATCCGATCTTGCTATTAACCCAGACTTTTCTTTACGTGCACCTTTCCCATTTGAATCCGATCTTGCTAATGACCCATCTTTTGCTCTGAACACAACACCTTTGCTCGAGCTTCCCATAGCCATTGCACTTCCTTTCCTATCCCTTCTTCTTCCACTTATTCTCCTATGCTTATCCAACGAATTTCTACTGGCTACAGTGCTGCCATTCCTCCTAATTAGTTTTTTCCTCTATTTTACTTCCCCTCTTTTCCCAGCTATGTTGCTTAGACCATAGGTGGTTTTAATAGATGGTGATAATGACCTAATATCCTAGGCCTGTGACACCTCATTAACCAAGCCCACATTGCCTGAGTTACTCCTGCTAACAATGGCCCCAACTACTGGCCCATCATAATGGGTTTTAACCAAGTTAACTTCTAATGTTATTCTTGGCTTATCAATCCCATTTCCCCTAATGCTTCTCATGTATCCGCTGGCAACCCCAACTTCTTCCTCCTGCTTACTCTCTTCATTAATTAGTTGGATAACATTCAAATTTTCTGTAATGATTCCCTCGAATGCTTTGATTACCATTTGGCTTCCCAAGCCCACATCCACTGTCTTTTCCACTACTAAGATGAAAACCTTGTTATTGTGTGCCATCTCAGCCCTCAGTGATCATGGTACATCAGCACAACTGTCTACTATATTTTGAACTAAGCCTTCCACCTCAGCATCATCCTTTTTTGCATTCTTTCTATACCCGGCAACATGGTTAACCACTCCGATTGCACTACATAGATCCTCCCTCTTCTGGCCTAATTTACACTTACATGATTCACCAGTAATTTTAGTTACCATATCTTGTTCTTCACACACTCTAACTGGATAGAGCATATCTCTACACCCGATCTTTATCACTGTATTAATGAAGTACATTGTTCTTGTTGCAATCTTGATCCTTTCATAACTTAAAGACATGTGGTTTGATGTATCCTCATCTATTCGAATCATTTCCCCTCATAATCGACCTATTTTGTTAAACGTATCAGTGCTCTAGAGATTCAGGGGCACTCCATAGCAGCTTAACCACACTACCCTCTCTTGATCTAAGTGAATACCCTTCCGCCACTTTGTTATTGACTCCTACATTCTTTTAGACATTCATCCAAAGGACCATCAGTGACTTCATGTCCTCCGCCGACATTATCACAAAAGTCTGACAAAGCATAATAACTTTTCAGTGACACTATCATATAGCCATCTATTGCCTGATTCAACACCCATTATGACATGCCCTTCATTTCCTTTTTTGTTGCCCTATAGTACTACTTCTGCATAGGGTTGATGCCCCATCTTCTCCTTAAAAGCCACTCTGTCATTTCTATCCAAATAACCTTGTTGTTTTCCTCTTACATGATCCACATTCCTAATGAACCTTCCTTTCTTCTCAAACTTTGCTTTCTTCACTTGTGGTTCTTTATCGTCACAACATATGCCATTAGCTTTTTGAATTGCTACATCAGCTGCCACCAGGTAATCAAATCTAACAAACCCAAACCTTGTTTTTATACTTCCTAAGTTTGTTTGTGATGAAAACATCTTTAACTACTCGAAACTTTGTAAATAAGGAGAACAAACTTTTGGATTCATCGACCATGGAAGGTTGTCCACAAATACTATAAAGACACCAAGTCTACACTTACGAATGCCATTCTTCTTATCATGTCTTCTTTTTCCATACAGCTGGCTGTCATCCTCCCACTGCTACTCCACTTCGTTCGCGCTCTCTCTCTCTCTAGCCATTTTTAAAATAAGTCCCTACCCACTTAACAACCATTGAAGAATTCTTAGTTCATACCTTAACTTTCCATTACCAGTCCTAAAGTAACACACCAATTGTCTATTTGAATATACACCACAACCCACACCCAAATATCTCCATCTTCAGAACACTAGAGACCTCCATCTTCAGAACACCATAGATCTCCATTGTCGACATTAAAGATCTCCATCGCCAGCAGAGGGTTTCGTTTGGTCAGTGCATTCTCGTCGTTTTAGATCTCCATAGTCGTCGCCATTTCGCCCGTTGGCTTGCCAGCTATGAAGCACGGGTGCGGGTACGAGTACGGTACGGGTACGAGTACGGGTACGCCGATACGGCAAAATCCCAAAAAAGTAGGGTACGGGTACGGCTGCGGTACGCCGATATTTTTTTATTTTTTTTTATTATGGTTAAAAGATCCAACCTACAAATTGAAGTTAAATATCAAAACTAAAAAGAGAACTATAAAACTAAAAGACAAATATTAATATATTTGAATTCAACATAACATAACCAACACCAATTCAGTCCATAATCCAAGCAAAGGAAAAATAACCAACACCAAAAGAAAAACAAGGCCAATTCAGTCCATAACACAAGCAAAGGAAAAAAAACAAAAGAAAGCCCTATATATCTAAACTTGACACTTCAAAGTTCACTTCCATCAACTTCATCATTGAATAAAATAGCTTCCATCTCTGGCTCATCAAGTGAAAGATTTGCAATTTCAAGGAAACCAGAACCTTCCAATGAA
This sequence comes from Camellia granthamiana, assembly GCA_036172215.1. Taxonomy (NCBI): domain Eukaryota; kingdom Viridiplantae; phylum Streptophyta; class Magnoliopsida; order Ericales; family Theaceae; genus Camellia; species Camellia granthamiana. The sequence continues at coordinate 72,332,407 of CM069908.1, read as the reverse complement.
TCAAATGCATCTCCCCCAACGTCCCATAACTTGGTCTCTCCTTCTGTGTATAGTTGACTCCTCCTTGATAAGAGGCGAATATTGGAGTGCACAAAAACCAAATCCTCGCACCGTTGTGGTGTCATTTTATTCCTCCTCATAGAGTGAATGAAAGAGTAGGTGCTCCAATTCCTTTCACAACATGATGAGGAACATGGTTGGCTAAGTAATTTCACTGCCAAGGATTGGAGTATAGGTGCAGAAGAGCCATGTGCCAACCACCAAACCACTGGTTCCATTACTCCTCTATCACATATTGAATCAGAGTCACTAAAACTTTCCAAACAACCTGAAAACTTCGCATACTCTGTATTAACAACCCTTCTCTCATCTGAATCAGGAAAGTATCTCTTAAAACACTTGATTCTCATCTCAGAAATTTCAACATCTTTGTGAGGAGGAACACGAATGGGATTTTCATGAAGCCACATCCCACTATAATACCTAGATTTCATAATTAGAAAAAAAATAATAAGTAAATTATGCAATGAAAAAAATTAAAGTATAAACCTTGGATTCATGAGTCTAATGTGAATTATACCTTGGATTCAAGGAATGAGCAAGGCAATGAAGAGGTGTGCTACTTTTTGTCCACCTTTCCACTAATATTTGATGCACTACAGAATAAAAGGATGACTCTTCATTATCTGACTTCCCTTCACGCCTATAGATGGATGCCTTCACTCGTTCAATCATTGAATCCCACATCTCATAAACCAAATGTAGACATGGCTTATCAGTGTCACAAAGTCTAAGCATCTCATAAATAGGCAATGTGAATGAGAGTATATATTCAATCTTATCCCACCAAACATCATTCAACAACTTTTCCTTTACAACAGCTGCTTTCCCAACATCATCTTCCTTGTAAGAAGCCCATTTGTCACTTATGACCATTGTTTGGAGACCATGATATATAAGTTTAAACCTTTTTAGCATAACAATTGCAGATGCAAAGCGTGTATCTGCAACAGAAAGTAGCTTCAAAGGTACAAACTCATTAAAAATAGCTAATCTCATGAAATGATTCATGATGAAATTTTTCACAAACATTACATCATCAATCACAGTAGTGATCCAATGGCATTCATCATAAGCATATGCAGCAACTCCAACTTCCTTCGCAGCACAAATGTTCTTCAGAGCAAGATTAAGAGTGTGAACTACACAAGGTGTCCAAAAGATCTTTGGATAATTACCTTGTATAATTGATCCGGCTGCACTACAAACTGGAGCATTATCAGTAATTACCTGAATTACATTATTAGGACCCACTTCATCATTCACTTCACTGATTAATTTGGCAATATGGTACTTGTCCTTTGTCTCACCCTCACAATTAACAACTTTTATGAACATAGCTCCACCATTACATGCTGCCATAAAATTAAGGAGAGCCCTCCTTTGTGCATCAGTCCATCCATCAGATACTATACTCAACCCCTTCTCATCCCATGACTTCTTGGTTGGTTCCAATAACCTTTCAATATTTGCCCTTTCTTTTTGAAGTAAGGTAGTCCTCAACAAATTATATCCAGGAGGGACATACCCAACAATTTGATTCTCAGCAGCATATTGAAAAGCATCCACAAAGTATGGATTCCTAGCCAAATGGAAAGGCAAACCGGCTGAATAGAACATACAGGCAATTAAAGAATGTAAATGCTCTCTAGCACTTTGATTGAATGCCCTATCTAAAGGACTACTCCCAATTGCCTTTCTCTTTCTTGGTGCATAACCTTCCATTCTAAATGTTCCAACATCTTCTACATTGCCGTGGCTAGCACTAATTTGAGAAGATGGAGGTGGTAAAGGAACATTTTTTGGCTTTGCCATTTTTTTCCGGTTCTCAGCTTCTTGATCTACCTTTCGAATTTCAGAAAGAAGATCACTCTTGTTCTTCACAGTTGCACACACTCTAATTCCATGGCCAGTAAGTAGCAACAAATGGGCTCTAACTCTAGAATATGACCCTTGATACTCAATGTTACAAAAATTACACTTAAATTTTGTATTACCACTTACTCCTTCTCCCCTTTTAACTAATTTTGTAACATAGCCCCAAAGAGGAGCATTTTCATCTCTAGATTGATCAATGGAAGGAGCAGAAGCACTTGCAGCAGATGAACCTAAACTGCTTGATGAACTCATTTTCCTATAAGCATAAAAAATAATATTTTTGATTATTAACTAAACTGTTTTATAAGTAAGCATAAACTGTGGTGAAAAGCTTTATACATCTAATTTAACTAAACTGCTTATTAGCATTTTCAATTTTTCAGGAATCACTAATTTTTTTGATTATTAGCATTTTCATCTCAAATTTTTTATTATTAATAACTAATAATAATATTTATGATTATTGCCATTTATGATTAATATTATTATTACCATTTTCAGTATTAATAATAATAGTATTAATAATAATAACTAAAAATAATAATAATAATAATAACTAAAAATATTAATAATAATAATAACTAAAAATATTAATATTCATAATAATAAATAAAAATGAAACATTTTCAGTATTAATAATAATAACTAAAGATAAACCAAGAAAAAATAAATAAATAAATACGAAGAGAAGAGAGAGAGATACGTATACCTCTGAGATTAGGGCAAAACAGTGAGGTCGAAGTCGAAGACGAGACGAGGGTCGAAGTCGAGGGTCGAAGTCGAAGTCGAAGTCGAAGCAGCCGAGGGTCGAAATCGAAGACGAGACGAGGGTCGAATCTCTGGGTCGAAGTCGAAGACGACGGTGAGTGAGGGTCGAAGTCGATCTGTTTCGAAGTCACAGACGAGAGTGAGGATTGAAGATGAGGGTGTGGGTCGAAGCCGATCAGTCTTCGAAGTCGCAGAACCTGGTCGATCTCTGCCTCTCTTTACTTCGACGAGATTAGGGCAAAATGTGATGAGATTTGGGCATTCGAATATACGGTATACATGTTTTTTTTTTTTGTTTTTTTAAATTTTTGTTGATATTGCTCCGGTACCCCTGAAATTTTCAAAAAATTTGATTTCTGCCCCCGACGTACCCAAAACGTACCGAAGGAGTACCCATCCCATACCCGAGCCGTACCCATGCCGTACCCAACTGAGCCAGACGTACCGGAGTGGTTTTTGCCGTACCCGGTACGCGTGCAGCCGTACCGGTACCCGTACCCGCACCCAGTAAGTACCCGGTGCGTGTACGGCACTATTTTTGGAGTACCCGTGCTTCATAGCTTGCCAGTGCAGTGTCGTCGATTAACTATGTCCTCAAACATTGATTACTAGATGGAATGTAGGATTAACTCCTTTATTATTATTAGTAAGACATGGCGAGAGAGGAACGAACTAAACCAAGACTCAGACCAATACAGTAGTTGAGATAGGAATACATCCCTTCACCTTTGCTAAGGAAAGAGTAGATCCTACTTACAGAGCGGTGGATATGGTTGCTTGTAGAACGAATAGACCTGTAGCCCATGTACTTCTTACTGACCGCATTACCGGTCTAAAAGCCAACTAGGCATCTCTCAATAAGCAAGAGCCCTTCACCTTTATCTTCATCTTCATCTCACCGTTGTTTTGCCAGTGCATTGTCAGTATTAAAGATTTGTCTGTCTCACTCTTAATTCACACCTTTGATTCTCACCTTGATATGTTTTTCCTGTCTTCTTTTGAGTTGGTTACCAATTCAACTTCTATAGCAATTTCTAGCTTAATTCTAGTCATCTGAACATAATATCATCGCACATAAAGATAAAATTGAACAAATTGAATATGTTCAAAATATTTACGTTGAACAAAATAAGTACGTTTATACTTCATATGCTGAATAATTTCAACTCATTCAGGATTATTATGTTGAACATATATCAAATTTTATATGTTATTTATTTATTTATTTATTATAAATGTTGAATACGTCTACTCTTTGTAAAAAAAGAAAAGAAAATATACCAAAAATAAATTAAATTATTGAAGTGAATTAAATTAAAATTGAGAAATGAAATTCTCAAGGCATTAGAATGTTCAATTATATATATATGAACATTTATAATTTGGTTAACCTTAATAACTTGAACAAAATTGTTTTGTTCGAATAAAAATAATTGAATATTGTGTAAAAGTTTAACTCTGATTATCTGAACACATGACAAACAAAGTTATCTTCCCAACGATTATACAAATGAGACAAACAAAAAATCAAAAAGTTAAATATTAAACTGATCTATTTATTGTTGCATTGTTCAAAATCAACAATCTAAGTGTCTTCCATGATGTGCAAATTTTCAAAACCAATTGATTTCAATATTCTTAAACCCTAAATCTTCAAAACTAATTTATTTTGGATATTTATATGTCTATAGGTGATGATGGTGTGAAGAGTGTTTTGTGTTTTTATATATGAAATCTTTGAATGGTTAACATGCATCCCTATATTGTCCTTAATTATCTTTTTATTTGAGGATATTATTGGAATATAAATGTTAATCTATTAATGATGTGTACTGAAAATATTAGTGGTGTGTAAATTAAATTTCTCTTAAAACAAGTCAACAATATTGTAAATGACAAAAATAACCTAACTTTACTTTTCATTTAATCTAATTAAAATAAAATAAAAAATTCTATGTTTGATAAATTTTTTTACACATCAAACCTAACTTTTCATTTAATCTCGAAAGAGTTATATATATATATATATATATGTGGTGCAAGATACGAGCGATTTGCACAAATTTTTTTTTTTTTTGAGTTAATTATTTAAAAGTCCTATTTAAAAATGTTATGGTAGCTCAGGTCCTATCTAAGATTTTTTGAACCAATTTGTTCTATTTAGTAAAAATGAGAATATTATTTGCTTGGTTAGAGTTTTTCAAAAACACTTTTTAGAAAATTCTACTTTTTTGTTTTTCGTATTTTTTTGTTTTTACTGAATTTTTTTAATATTTTAAGCAATTTTGTTAATTTTTAGACATACCTAACATAAATATACCTAAAAAGTAAAACATTTGTAAAAAAAACCTTTTAAAAATTCACTAAATACCAAAAATACGAGAATTCGGTACATTTTTTTGTATTTTTATGTATTTATTAATTTTTTAAAACATTTTTTCACAAATTTTTCACTTTTTAGATACATCTAAGCAAGGTGCATCTAAAAAAGTTTAAAAAAAATGTTTAAAATTTTAAAAATATTCACTAAAAACAAAAAAAAATATGAAAACTAAAATACCCAGTTTTTAGAAAATTTAATCCAAAAATTTCAAACCAAATACACTGATTAGTTTTTTCAAATTTTAAAACTAAGAACATTATCAATTTTGCATAATAATGTTTCAGATAATTGTTTCACTAACGAATAAAAAAAATAGAGCATGAGATTAAATGTTTTTGCTTTCTACTTATTGATTTGATTCAACTATCTAATAAAACTGAGAACATTATCAGTTATTTTCAGTTTCAAAACTGAGAATATTATCAATTTTTTCATTTGTAAAGGTTTTTTTTTTTTTTCTTTCTAATTTTGCACATCAATGTTCTATCATCATATTCCTTTATGGACACAAAATTTTAAGTTTTGCACAAAAAATTAATTTGATTTTTTAAATTTTTTCAAAAAAATAATTCAGTTTTTGCGCGTAATTTTTTTTAGTTTTTTTTTTTTAATTTAAAAGTTGATGTTTTAAAGTTTTGAAGATCAAAATAAATGTCAAATTATCATATTCTTTTATTGATAATCATAAATGATGAACAATCATTATTTGAATGGTGAGTGGGACGGTTGTTGTACTACAACAAACGCTCAATTTAGTGCATATAGCACGTGCCATTAGTTTCGACATAATCTATTACTTTGGCACTTCATGAAATTATATTCCGTCGAAAGTATATATATACAGCTTTATGGTCTAGAAATAAGGATGAATCAAAGGGGTGCGGCCAAGATCGTCGCATTATCAAAATTTTAAAAAATTATATAAATTATACTAGTAATTAGTAAGGTAATTTTAAATTGGAGTAGTTTGCACCCACCAAATTATTTATATTACAAAATTTAAAAAAATGTTTCTAAATTGAGTTTTATCAAATATTGATATATTTTATATATTGTCTGTATTATTTGTTATATTTCTATATTGTTTAAAGTTACTTGTTGTAGACACTCTATTTTTGAACGCCCTTAAGACTTGGGCGCCTCATATTGAACACTCGATAATGAATTGTTACGCTATGCAAATGGTTCAATTTCTTCAACAAAAAGCTTCAGTTTTCAAGCTTCAGAGCCTAAACCTTGCTCCTCCTTTGAACTAAAACCTTTTTTTTTTTCTAGCCTAACCACTCAGAGGCCTACTGGCCAACAAGTGGCTGGCGGGCCATTTTTGGTTGGCCAGCAGTCCCCCTCCATGGCCGGCCGACCATGTTTAGCAGCAGATAGATATTTTCTAGCCAGTTGTCCCCCCATATGCATGTCTTGCACCAGCTGGCTTATTCTAGATATTTTCGACGTGAGATAGTGTTTTTCTATAAATAGATGACCACCCCCTCATGGTTTAGGGTTAAAATTTTTTGCCAAGATTCCAAAGCTTGCCAAACACTCTTCCTCTCTCTCTTGAAATATACATATACTATCCATACACTTCCTAAGTCAAAACTAAAGACTTATTGCTGAGATTATTGAACATAAATTTCAGCTCTTGAGAGTGATCACTTTATGGTTTGTGAACTAAAAAACATCCTCTCTTTAAGAAGTATAGCCTTTGTCATCTCTTTCCTTGTTTACACTACTATTTTCCTCTCATTTTCTTGTTGTTTATACTCTGCTTTGGATTGAATTTAAGTGCTGAAACTTGTGATTTAAAAGTTACCAAAGGTGGAGGGGTCAATCACCCTTTTCTTGAACCTTATTCCATAACTTATATCCTTGTTTTTCACTTGTTTCTTTGTTTTTAACTACTATTTTTCAGAGTTTTCAGAGGCTAAAATATGTTATTTAAAGGTCCAAAATGTGGATGGGTTAGCCACCCTTCCTTAGGCTTGCTTAATAGCTTTGTTCTCTGCAATTCTTGTTTACTTCTTTCTAGCTTTTCAAACTGATTTCCAGCACTGTTTTGTGCTATTTAGGGGTTGTTTAGTGTGTTTATTTAGTTTATTCTTTGAATACTATATTTGTGTTGTTGTAAGTCCTCATAAATTTGGTTGCTTAGACCACAGACGCCAATCTATTTGAGTTGGTAGCTTTCTTTACATAGTTTAATATTCACACTTGTAATAATCATCTTTGCATAATCATCTCTTCAACCTCCATACTTTCTTTGCTTTCTTTGATTAAGAGTTGTCTCAAACACTAGGTTGTTTCTTAAGGAATGAGAAAGAGACTTCCCATGCTTAATGGTTTAATCTCTTTAGAGTTCATTACCAAGGCATTACATCTCTCTCATGTTAAGCACAACTTCTTGTTTGACACTTCTCTTTATTGCTTTTTGTACTTAGTGGATGTAATTATCACTCTTGGACAACATGAAGAAAATATAAGAAAATGGCAAGGGTAATGCAAAAGAGGCTAATAAAATTAGAGTAAAAAAGGTTTTAAAAAAAAGGAATAAAATTGAGTTTGGTTCAATCGAACGTTATATTGAACCCATTGCGTCTTGAATCATTACATACTTTGTGGTGATGTTTAACGATTCAAGAAGCAATGTTTACCACTTCTCTTGAGATAACTCCATGATGGGGAGGAGGTATTGTTGGTCTTTTATTTCATTTTATTGAGCTTTTGACCTATCGGTTCTAAAAGATCATCCAGCAACAAACGTGCGAATATTGATGAATTACAAACCGAATCTACTCATCCCTTGATCATCTTCATGATAGGGAAAGGCAGAAAGGATAAACATCTCCTTGAAACAATCTGTTTTTACTCTGTTGCAGCAAGGTAATCCCAAAAACAGTGGTTGGCCGACCGGCCACCTTTTTGTCTAGCCAACCATTAAGGCCGGCCGGCCGGCCACATTTTTTTGTACAGGCAGTGGCATTTTTGTGGCAGAACAGAGTAGAAGTTGAGGCCAAAACAAAATAATTTTTTGACTGCAAAACAGAGCAGAATCTGGCAACAAACAGAGAGGTTTCCAAGAGAATGTTCTCGGTTGTGGGCTTGTGGCTCCTCCTCTCCCATCCCATTAATTTAGTGCTTTAATATTAACGTGTTGTATTAACTAGTTGGCTCCATTTGAATTTGTAATAATTAGTTAGTTTAGTTAATTTTGGTGTTGTAATATTTAGTTTAATTAGGACATTAATTTAGACCATCTTGTATGATGGCACACTTGTAATATTGTGTATGTCTTCCAACTCCCATGCTTTCTCCCTTTTATTTACTTGCTTATGATGGTTGCATATAGTATCATATTTTGGTTTCATATCATTACTATGTGTACATATCCATTTTTGCATGCATCGAGTTCGGTTTATCATTCTAACATTGTTGTCATTTCTTACTTACTTGAATACGTGCGCTAACGAATGCTTTGAGTTAAGCCATATGGCATGTTGAATAAATTGAACCTAGTAGTTGCATTTTGTATGCGTTGCATTAATCACTTGCATATTAGAGCATGCATTTTTCTAACTACTTTCTTCTATTTTGGCTTGCCTCAGTTAAGTACTAGGTGAGCATTTCTCGCTTTAGCAAGCGTTTCTCACTTTAGCATATTACATGTATGTTTGTGTTGACATATCAAGCAGTGCTTATTTGATATACCTCTTGAATGCCTATGGATGAAGACTATTTTTCTTAAATTGGGATGATTTGATTAATGTACATATGAGCTCACTTTTTTTAAGTAACACATATTCAAAACTCTTTTCAAACAAACATGAAATCAAAGTATTCCAAAGTGGGTGACTTAGTCTATACTTGCGTGCCTCACATAGCAAGTTAGCATAATGATCGAAACAAGAGCATATAATCTACATAAAAATCGCATCATGATTAGTAGAGGCCAATCATTGATCGGGTGAATGGGGTGCTCAATTCATGACCTTCCCCTCTCATATCTAAGTTTCCAAGCCGAGACACTTTGGTTGTGACGGACAAGTGGCCTTTGGCATGAGTCACGGGTTTCCTAAATTTCTCAAAAATATTTAAGTGGTGACTTTAAAATCTGGCAATACAGTCCATTTTTGGCATTTCTGTTTGTAAATAGATTTTTCAAAGATTTGCTGAATTTGGACTCTCATTTGTGTTTTTCTGTTTCCCATTGCACTTGTTAAACTAGATTCAGAACCGTGGGAGTCCGAACTGTAGGGCTATTGTATTTGAGGAGACTAAACCCCTCCAAAGAGCACAAAAAACTAGCTACACATGTATTCTTTTATATTTTTTTTTTCTATTTGTTATTATTTTTGTTTTCTACTCATATGTCATTTATGTTTTTTTTTCTCCTCTTTTATAAATCACATTTTAATTTGCTTATGCATCTTATTTTGCATTTATTGTTATTTGTTCATTCTCTAGAAATAGCAATATTGTCTAGAAATAGAGATATTGTCTACTTCAACATGACATTTTTAAAATAAGTTAATAAAATTTAATATCGCTTATTGAAACTGATTATCATTATACTCATAAAAACGTACATTTTTAATTATAATCTTTTTTCAAAACTAAATTGCGTAATAAGATGGAAGATGATTTTGTAGCGAATTATTTGATCATATTTATTGAGAAAGATATCAATTAAGATTTTGATATCGATTTTATCATAGATATTTTTATATATATTATAAAACATGATGATTACAACATTTTTAAAAAGTTAATTTTACTAGAAGAAGATATAGTAATAGCTAATGTTTTGTTAAGTTAATGCAGATAAGATATATATCCAATTATATTTTTGTTCTCAATTATGTTGACGAATAATGTCCGATTAATAGTAATATTATTCTTTTTTTTTTTTTAAGTATAAATCAAAATTTAAAATTTTATAATAATTTTTTTCAATAAAAAGTTGCATCTATTTTTACCCCCCTAAATATCAAATCCTAGATCCATCCCTATCTAGAAATATATGAATTATCTCCCTACGGTCTAAAGTTACGGTCTAGAGTGACGGTAAGGAGATAATTTGTCACTCTATACCATAAAGGGGGAAGTACATTGTAACGACTTGGGTCAAGACCTGAATTTTTTTTTTTTTTCTTTTTTCGTATAGCTGTGGTTACATTAAAAAGGTTTCCATCAAAATTTGACTAAGTCTGAAAATTGAATTTTTTTAAAACTTGCGATTTTAAAAATAATTTTTTGCGATAATTAATCCTTATATATTAAATATTCTAATTTGATTTTATGTGATTTTTCTGCGAAGAATTAGTCACTTTGCTTCAAACGTCAATTTTAATATTTGTAATTGGAAAATTATTTTATATTAAAATTGGGGAATCACTTTTTGATTTGTTTGGATTTTAATTTTTTAGTATTTTAAATTTTTTTTTTTTTGAAACCAAATGGGAGTACTTCATTATTTACATTGTAAACTTAAGTAAATGAAATACTTAAATGATTGCATATGAAAATAAGGTTGTTGTGCAGGAATTGCCTTAGAAACTAAACCAGTGTGGCACTTTGAAAAAACATTTCAGTTCACTCGAGCGTAAGAGTTAGAGCTCGAGCGGTCTTTTGACACATCTAGTACTTTGCTTTGCAGTCTGAGATGCTGCAATCATTCATTCATCGCTCGAGCGCAAGAATGACCGCTTGAGCGGTCTGCTCGAAGTAAGCCACTTAAAATCAACTATTTGGCCCATTTCTTTCACTTTTCTTTTCTTTCTCTCTCTCGCTCCTCCTTTTCTGAAAACCCTAGCCATCAAACTCTTTTACCAAGAATTCACCCTAGTTCTTGAGTTAAAAACATAAAGTTCTTCGAGATTGACATTTTGAGCCGATTAGATCAAGTTTTCATCGTTGTTAAAGTTTGGGTCCTCATCCTTTTGCGCTCATCTTTGAGGTAGGGGTTCTCTTAACTCTATATATTTATGATTTGGTGTGCTCATGTAATATTTTGTAGTTATGGGTTGATACGAGTTAGAAACTTCTGATTTAAAAGTCATTAAAGTGTAAAATGAGGTTTTCGCTCAAACTTTTGAAATATTTTGAATGTTTTGGTATAGTGATGAATAGTAGTTTGTGAGTTGGAGATTTTGTGAAAGAAATTAGGAAAACCTCCAATTTTCTTGGAAACCTAGATTTGTGATTTTTGTCTTAAAAGAGGGTTTGAACTAATTGGTATTTTATGTTGAAATGTAAGTTGATTTCTGTGAAAAATATTGGAGTTGTATAAATTTCTGATATATGATGATGTTATTGATTATTTAAGGAAGTTGTGTTGGGTGGAAATTTAGAACTGTTACAATTATATAAAGTTTAAATTTCATATAAAATTATTATTGATGTTGACGAAGATTTTGAGTTATGAAAATATAAATATTTCATTACGTATTTAATTGTTGATTACTTATATAATTGAATTAAATCTTAGGCAAATTATAATATTTGCAAACTCATGCATTGCATTGCATCCTCATGGTCTTGGAACATGTGTCAAATATTTTAAAAAGGTGTGTATGGATTTATAGATGTAGTGTATATTCGCTGAGGTGCCCAATTGTCCTTCCGTTCTTAATGCCAAGAAATGTGGGAGATATTGGAATATAATGGTGTTTCAGTGACTTTAATGGGAAATTAAAGTGGGTCCCAACTACCGATTAAGGTGGATCCAAGTGGGTCTTGATTATTTGCAATAAGATCTTTACACCACAAAAAAAAAAAAAAAAATTGACTAAAAGTTATGAAGATTTTAATGAGAAATTGTCTCATAAAATTAGCCTCATAAATGAGGTATTTGGAAAGGTGTATAACCACTTATCCCACATTGATTATAGAAGAAAGTATTGATGGTATTTAAATCCCTAGTTTTTTATAAGGGCATCCAATTTTTTCAAAGGAATGGAGTTATGGATGCTTCAAGGATGGGATTGGCCCAAGACTATGGTCCAAGTTGGTTATGCAAAAAGTGCCACATGCTCGCACCGCACGGCCCAGACTGAGCCACGTCTGGGTCCGTGGATCTTGGGCTTGGGATTAGGCTTGAGGCTTGCTAGACTAGATAAGGTTTGGGTTAGACAGGGTTGGTGGCCCACAAACCTCTATAGTTATGGATGATTTATTCCATCAGTTTTGTATAATTGATTTCTACATTGGTTGCTAGCTTTCATGGCTAATGACTTCTCTCTTATCTTTCCCTTGTCTATAAATAGAGACCACCCTCATTGGCTTTGGACACAAAATTTTTTGCTCTCTAGTTATATTGTCAATTTGCCTAAATTATTCTTTCAAGTGTGAGAGAGTGATGCCATTATCAAGTTCACTGAAGCTATTTAGAAGGTGCTTCTACTCTAGCTGGTTTTGACCACTGTATTTTGGAAGACAGACATTGGCGTACCTCTAGCACCCATCAGTGAGGCAGTGAATCTGTCTTAAGGAAACTATGCTTACACAGGCTTCGATTTGCTTTGTCATTTTTATTTTAGTTTATTATATTATTCCAGAATGTGTTTGTATTGTATTTATATTCTTCGAATTGTAATTTAGAGTTTAAATTAGTTCTATTATTTTCTATTTTGTAATTCGAGTTTAAATAAATTTGAATCTATTTATTTTATTTAACATGCATTTTAGACCACGGGAAATATTGTTTAATATGTTTTGAGGTGCTCAGTTGCCCTTCCATACTTGGTGGATGGTAAATATAGGAAGGTTGTTGGAAATATTTTGAGTGTCCAATTGCCCCTCTGCGCTTAATGCCGAAAAATGTGGAAAGGTTTTGAAAGATAATGGGTGTCCAATTACCCCTCCATGCTTGGTGGTTGAAAAATGTGGAAAGGTTTTGAAAGGAAATGAGTGTCTAAGTGACCCTCTGTGCTTGGTGGCCAGTAAATGTAGAAGTGTTATTTTAAAATAAGATAGGTGCCTAATTGCCCTTCCGTGTTTGGGGCTGATAAATGTGGGAGTATTTTGAAATATGTACTATGGATTTTTGTCACGAAAAAGGGATTTTGAATGTGTAATAAAGGTCCAAGTGTTAGAGTCAAACGTGGGTTGAAATTTTACATGGAACATTGGTTTTCAAAGGAAGTAAATCGTTTTGAGCATGTCATTGCATTGCATGATCATAATCATAATAAACATTTATATATTGTGTTAAGATTATTCCTATTGGGTGTAAAAGTTCACTTCCTTTTTATAAGTTGGATACTCAAAAATTTCAGGTGATGATGATGTCCTTCTACCCCGTTAAGGAGCAAATGGAGATCTAGATGGAGTACTGAAACTAATTTTGATGTTTTCTTTTCTTTACAGCTATTGAACTTACTTGTCTGAAATAGGATTTTATTTTTGTTAGAATCAAGGCCTTAACCTTGAAAGATGTAAACCCTTAGGGCACTTTTGATGTATTCTCTTTCCCTTTTTATTTTACTTGTATTGAAATCTAATATATGTAATTTTATGAGGATTTATGAGAGAAAAAAAGTATTTGTTTTATAAGATTGCTATATGTAACATTATCTATTCACAACTATATTATGAAATTGTACAATAATAATTGAATGGTAATTATAAAATTGGTTATAAATACCAAGGTGTTACATATATATATTTTATAAAGTACAAGAAGGTAAAGCGTAATTAATATATCCTTAAGAAGCCGATTGAGCGATAAAGATTTGAGAATAAGATCTAATGTTTCAAGTTAGAGTCACCCTAAGAGGTTAGTGAAAGTTTGTCAAGTTGTTAACTTTAGAACCCAGTGATTAGTCAATGTAACGCCCCGAAATAATTACAATAAATCGGCAGTGCAAATCTATACGGTGCCATAGAAATTGGTGTCGTGCCAGACACTAAATCAATAAAGAACTCAATCTCACGGTGAGGTGGTAAACTAGTGAGATCCTCGAGAAAGACGTCCGAGTATTCGCAAACTACCCACGGCAACTCAACTCGGACCACGTCACTCTCAACACCTAAGAATGTAGTAAGAAAGAGACTAAGCTCGCCCCAACCACACAGATCACACACTGGCAATAAGGCCCTATCAACCCAATCTCCCAGGAAATAAAAACAGTCACCACCCGAGGTGCACACCATAACTCTCTAACAGTAAAAGTCTATAACAGCCTAATAGAATGACAACCAATCCATGTCCGAAATAACATCAAAACTTGACATATCAATCAACACAAATACAAAAGGAAGTCGGCGACTGGCAACCTCTATCTCACAACCCCGACACCCCTGATCCAACACAACCTCACCACCAACAGGTGACTCTACCCTGAGTGGAGATGCTAACCAAGTCACTTCTAACCCCAATGCTGATGTGAATGCAGACGAAATAAAAGAATGTGATGAACTAGTATCAATCAACACATTGATAATAGAATTACACAACAAGACGCTACCTCTCACTACCAAAGGTGCTAGCAACAAATTTGGCTTGGTAACAGCATACACACGCCTTGTAGGTCTCTACTCTACTTGCTTACCCCTCTCACCATAAGTCTGAAACACTAACTGAGCCAAAGAGGCTCCATGATTGGCCCTTCAGGGGTGTCTTGACAGTGTAGGCTGATGGCTCTCTGTCTGCCTCGAACCAAACGCACCAGATGTGCCACCTGCCTAAGGGCAAAACCTCCTCAGGTGCCTTGACTGCCCACACTGATAACAAGTAGGCAGCTACGCTCTCCCCTAACTCTGGCTCTAAGAACGAGCCGAAGACAGTGCAGACTGTTGCCCTCCTCTTTTCTGCGGGCAGACTATAGACTTGTGGCCCAACTGACTACACTTGAAGCAAGTGATCTCTCCCTGACCACCTCTTCCAAAACCAAAACCTGGTACTAGGAAAGTGGACCTAGACTGTGCTCCCTAGGACTGCTATGGGTTGGAACCCCTCTACCTCTTACTGTCCCGAGTCTCCCCCTGAACCTCCTGACTCCTCTGTCTGGAGCCCTTCATCCTCTCCTTCTCGGTTTGAATCACGATCTCCAATGAGTTACCGCTTCCACAAGATGACCTTAATCCCGAATCATGGACATGACCACCTTGAAAAGGAGTCTGCTCCTCAACCTCTTCTCAAACTCTAAGCAACGATGTTCTTTCGTTGCTACTAGCTCAGGTGCAAACCTCGACAAACTAGTGAAAGTAGCCTCAAACTCGGGCACCAGTGTGCTAAGCTGCTTGAGCTTCAAAAATTGCTCCCTCAATTTCTCTTTAACAATGGGAGGTAAAAACTTGTCTTGGAAGGCGTTGACAAAAGCCTCCCAAGTCACCCCAATGGGCCCCTCACAAACTTCCACCATTGAGCTGCATTTCCCTTTAGTTGGAAGGATGCCAAGGTCACTCTCAACCTATCGTCCTCAATGCCAAGCATACCGAACATCTTCACCATCTGCTTCAACCACTCATCCGCCTTCAGTGGCATCTTCGGATCTCCCAAAAACTCATCTAGATTCAATCGGAAGAACTCCCCCTTCAAAAATGACGGCCATGTCTGAGCAACCTGGGCCTGGACTTGATTCTCAGCTCTGAGAATGTCCATAAATTCCCGCAAAGCTCCGACAATTTCACTTGCCGAAGCACCCATGGCCTGTTGACCAAATGGTTCAGCCACATTGGCTTGACCAACCCCTTCCTCCTACGTCAAAATATCATCCGGTAACGGCACCTCCTGCCGTCTTAGCCTGCCACGCCTACCACCACTACGTCCACATCCTGACATCCTAATAAAAGTAACACAAGAGATTAGCACATTTACAAATGTGCCGAAACTAACTCACTCGTGTCCTAATGCGGTAGATAACAATTAATTCACTCCACATAAGCACATAATCACATAAACGCATACGAATTTTCTTTCTAGATAATGATTTTCTCGTAACGTTGCCAGAGTTCTAGTTAGAAATAGCAGTGATCAAGTGCTTTTCTAACTGGACTTCTAGAAACTCGTAGACCCAATCAATATCTTAGAAATTAAATCTCATACCCACTTAGTCACATAAGCATGTTATCACATAGTATACTAGGGTTATTCCTAATATCCTTTAGCAAGGAAAACACATTGTGGCAATAGCCACTCCCCACGATCCTAAAGCATTCAAACCTGGTAGCTCTAATACCAAGTCGTAACGCCCCAAAATAATTACAATAAACTGAGAGTAATAAATAACTAAACAACCTCATGATCCAAGAATAATGTACTTTCATTCATATACTTCAAGTGTACAAAAGAGTAACACATGCATTTATACATTCATAAGCCCTAACTCTGAATTTATAGCATGTGCTATAAACAAAAGATATGAAATAAAAGTTAAACAAATATATAATGCCCTATTGGCTACAATTTTCCAAGATGGTGCTTGGTTACAACAAAAATGAGTTTAAATTCAATACAAATAAAGCCCCTAAGTTTGTACAAAATAAATATAACAACAAAAAAAAAAAAAAAAAAAAATTGCTCTTGACTCCAAGTCCTCCTAAGCTATTGCCTTGGTGGAGGTATATCATCAGTACTTGAAAATGGTTTTCCACATAGGGTGAACCAAAGCCCAGTAAAGATACTATAACACAGTGTATGAATTTTAACAAAGTTATAAGGTGAATGCATATGCAATGCCGGTGTCAAAACATTTTATATCTCTTTCCAAAACCATGCAATGCTAGGTTATATCACAATGTAAGAATCCATATGACTTACAACAGAAAACAAGGTAGTGGATACAACACTGGGAATCTCTAGGACGTGTCTGCAAGTAGGCTACAAGCACTACCAATTTGTCATTTTTACTGATATTAACCAGAAGGCTCAACACCTAACCACGCAGGTTTCTGGACTTTCACCAAGGACATACATACCAACATAATACCACAACTACACTCCTATCCAGATTCACCAAGGTATTCACCTATTTTTCTCAAAACACCAACATTTTTAATGTGTTAAATATATTACAATGCTCAATGTAAATGGATGAGAAAATAGTTTCAATTCAACTAATTCTTTTGCAATTTCTACAACAATTATAGTTATCCTCCATCGATAGCCCAAAACAGATAGATAATTTTCAACACAGATACACTTTCCAACATTTCCAATTAAGAGTGATAATTCATATCCAATTCCATTCCAATCATCATCATTGTTCCAATTCCATAAAACCAACATCAATTCCATTTCCTCTTTTCAAAAATCAAATTCTCTCAATTTAGGGCAAAAATCCCCTTTTATTTAAAAATCAATCTCCATGGATAAAATCCATCATTTAGCACAACCCAACCATTTTTAACAAGCCACAATTATATATCTCACAACCCAAACCCGCCCCTATAGGTTTAGCATCGTAACCGGCCAGTAATCTTGGGATTACCGAAGGCCTCTGAAACAAATTAACAAAATTAAAGGGACTGGCGGAAGCAGATATCAAAATACGATGTCCGTAGAGCTATACAGACATATATGAGACATAAAATTTAAAGTTGATTTACATATATATATAACATCATATTTACATCAGTCTCAAGTCACCCATACACAAATAAGACAAAATGAAACTTAGCCTTATTTATAAAATATACAAAAACTTGTCCAACAAACAAAAGAAAATAAAGTTGGCATTGATTTCACAAAACTTAAAGCACTTGGGAAACCTCCTCGAGAAGCATAGTGGTTGGCTTGACAAAACAATACTCGAGGCTAGCAACTTAGGCTTCGTCCCGCGCCTGATCACCTACATACATAAATAATATAGTGAGCTGGAGCCCAATGAATAACAACAAGGTAAAGGGTTTATGAATAATGTCTATCACAGATTCAGAAATCAAAGTTAATATCAGAAACAAATTCATATTCACATACTTATACAGATTTGATAAAACAATTGTACGTGGTACATCCATTAGCTAACAGATCAGATTGGTCAAAAAGACCCACGTGCATAGTCGGTACTGACAACCATAAAGGTTAACATCTTTGTGCACAAATAGCCATAGTATATCTATCCCCGGGTGAGGGCCACGTGAACGTAGGCCTCGGTATTGTTACCACAGGCAAGAGCTACGTGCATATTGGCCACCGTATTGTTACATACAGGAGAAGGCCACATTAACATAAGCGACAATATTATTTCCCCCGGGCGAGGGCCACGTGAACTAAGGATGTCGCAAATACATTTCAAAAAAATGGACATTCATTCATGATTCATAAAATAGCATTTCAGAAAATAGATCATATCATTTCAGTTAGAAAATACTTATAATGAAACATAGCTTTATAGAATTGTTACTCACAGATAGCTCTAGGAGCAGAATAGACTGATCAGGCGGGCGGTAACACGTGACCTACATAAACACGTGACAGATACACATCAAACACACGTTTCAAAGGTGTTTAACTTATCATTTTTCTTTCTTAGCGTGTGTTTCTAACTTTTATCCTCATTATTATGGCTTAATCATGGCCTAGGAATGCCTTAGATGGAATGAGCATGCAAAAATGCACTTTGGAACACTTAGCCAAATTTCTGAAAACAGGGCAGTTCGCTCGAGCGAGTGGTCTGCAAAGTCTGCAAAAGTGTTGGATGCTCGATTTTCACGCTCGACGGTTGCTCGACTATCGCTCGAGCCAAGTATTGAGAATAAAGGGTGGTCACGCAAGTGCAGATTCTATCGCTCGAGCCAAGGCTCATGTCTGCAAAACTTCTGTGATCTTGTATTTTATGCTCGAGCAAAGGAACCATCGCTCGAGTGATCATGCTGACTTTTGGAATTTCTAGATTACTCTCCAAGCTTCAAAACACAATTCTAATGCATCAAAACACATTCTTTTGGGCCAAAACGTAAGAAAACATTTGGAAACTCATAGAACTTCATGAATTATAAGCCATTTCGCAAAATCAAGGCCCAAAAGTAATTCAATTATTTAAAAGCAAAGCTTGAAACTTTGAATACATGACATGCATGTAATAATATGAATTCCTTGTTTTCAAAACATGAACTATTTAGGTAATTTGGTGTAAATCTTCATGAATTCTCAAAACAAACTCAAGATGAACACATGTATGTGAGAATTCTTTGAAATCAAACTCAAATTGTGATGAAATGGACATGCATGCATGGAATGCTCTTCTTTTCTACTTTCCAAGCTCAATTCTCATGTATAAACACTTAAATCTCTTAAATTCATAAGTTATCTAACTCAATATCATAAATCTAAGGTTGAATTCTTACCTAGAAAGCTTAAATTCCCTTGAATTCTAGCAAATCTACCTTGATTCCTCCAATACCCTTCAATTCTTCTAGCAATCTCCTTCTTTCTCTCAATTTCTTCCTCTCTCTCTCTTGCTCACGTTTGGTGTCTCAACAAGGTGTTGAAGAGTGCAAAAGGGAGATTCTTGAATCATATTAGCATTGTATAGGCTTCATTAATGAGACTTAATCAAATTCAATTAAGAATAATCAATTGTGATTATTTTATTCTAATTATTTAATTTTGCATTGAATTCTAATTAAACTTACTATAAAATTATAAATATCCCAAATAACACGTATACCTAGGCAATTTTGTGTTCGAGCACCGATAAGGCCTTCAATTCGCATATTAAAACAGAAATTTAGACAAATATTCCTACGTCAGATAGATATAAGCACAATTAACACAAAACACATGCAATTAACTCAGAATTTTATCTTAATTACTCATTAGGCATTCTTAATCACAGTTTATTGACTAATCACAGGTCAGGGTTGTTACAGTCTTCCCCCTTTAAAGAGTTTGGTCCTTCAAACTCAAATTATCTTCATTTCGGAAGAATGTCGGGTATAGAGGGAGCAAATCCAGATATCTTTTCATCATATCTATTTTTGTTTCCCACGTTGCATAGGCTCCTTCGTGTTGTTGCCAATCTACTTTCACTAATGGGATTTCTTGGTTTCTTAATCTTTTGAGTTGGTTCTATCACATGTAATGGATCTCTTAGATAATCTCAGAGCAGTGACACATTAAAGACATTGTGCATATTCTCCATGACTGGAGGTAAAGCCACTTGATACTTCACTGGATTAATTTTCTCATTGATTTCATACAGGCCAATGTACCGCAGTGCTAATTTGCCTTTAACACCAAATCGTGTCTGACCTTTTATCAGCGTCACTTTATTGAACACATGGTCATCGACTTCATATTCTCTGTCTCTTCTCCGAACATCAAATAACTCTTTTGATGACTTTGTGTGATTTTCAATCGTTGTTGTATTAGTTTCATTTTCCTAGTCTTCTCTTCAACCAATTCTAGTCCCAATGACAATCTATCGCCTACTTCGGCCCAACAAATTGGAGATCAGCACTTCCTACCATACAGAGCTTCATAAAGAGCCATTCCAATGCTTGAGTGGTAATTGTTGTACACAAATTACCAATGGCAAATAAGTTTCTCAATTCCCTTGGAAGTCCATCACACATATTCATAGAATATCTTCCAAAAGTTTGAATGGTCCATTCTGATTGGTCGTCTGTTTGAGTAGTGATATGCACTACTCAATCTCAATTCAGTTCCCAAAGCCTGTTGTAAACTCTGCCAGAATCTCGAAGGAAACTTAGAGTCTCTGTCAGATACAATAGACATTGGCACCACATGCAGTCTCTGTAGCTGGCTTTTCATGCTCCTCTGAGGGGTTTAGTCTCCTCGGGTACGATAGCCCTACAGTTCGGACTCTCATGGTTTTTAATTTGGTTTTATAAGTGCAATGTGAAACAGAAAAATGAATTAGAGGCCAAATCCAGCAAATCTTAGAAAATCATCAGAGATGTCAAAAATGAACTGCATTGCCATATTTCAAATTCGCCACCTAAATGTTTTTGAAAAATTTAGAAAACCCGTGACTCGTGCCAAAGGCCACTTGTCTGTCATAACCAAAGTGTCTCGGCTCGGGAACTTAGGTATGAGAGGGGAAGGTCATGAATTGAGCACCCTACTCACTCGATCAAAGATCGGCCTCTACTAATCATGATGTGATTTTTATCAACAACATATACTCTTATTCTGATTTTATTATGCTAACTTACTATGTGAGGCACACAAGTATAGACTGTTTCAATTAAACCTACCATAAAATCCTAAAAATTCTAAATAACACATAAACAAAGTCAATTTCGTGATCGACTGCCGATAAGGCATTCAATTCGCATACCGAATCAGAAATACAGACAGATATTCCTACCATGAACAGATATAAACACAATTACCACATTTAATGCATAATTAACACATGATTTCTCCTTAATTAATCATTAAGCATTCTTAATTAAGGATTATAGGCTAATCACAGGTCGGGGTTGTTACAGTCTTCCCCCCTTAAAGAGTTTGGTCCTTCAAACTCAAATTACATTCACTTTGGAAGAATGCCGGGTCTAGCGGAAACAAATCAGGGTATCACTTCATCATGTCCTCTTCGGTTTCCCATATTGCTTTAGTTCCTTTATGATTTTGCCAATCTGCTTTCACCAATGGGATTTCTTTGTTTCTCAGTCTTTGATTCGGCGGTTCACAATCTGGATTGGTCTTTCCTCGCAAGTATAATCATCTTTCTAAAGCACATGAGTTGGTTCAATAACATGATGTAGGTCTCGCAAATAATCCCAAAGCATTGAAACATGAAAGACATTATGCATATTTTCCATAACTGGTGGTAAGGCCAGTTGATACGTCACTGAATTAATTTTCTCAATGATTTTGGATAAGCCAATGTACCGCAGTGCTAAGTTGCCTTTAATCCCAAACTGTGTCTGCCCTTTCATAGGAGTCACTTTGATAAACACATGGTCACCGACTTCATATTCCCTGTCTCTTCTTCGGACATCTGCATAATTTTTTTGACGACTCTGTACGGTTTTCAACCGTTGCTGAATCAGTTTCACTTTCTTAATCGTCTCTTGCACAAGTTTTGCTCCCAACAATGGTCTATCGCCTACTTTAGCCCAGTAAATTGGAGATCGGCATTTTCTACCATACAACGCTTCATAAGGAGCCATCCCAATACTTGAGTGATAACTGTTGTTGTACACAAACTCAACCAATGGCAGATAAGCCTCCTAATTTCCTTGGAAATCCAACACACACATTTTGAGCATATCTTCCAAGGTTTCAATGGTTCGTTCAAATTGGCCATCCGTTTGTGGATGATAAGAGCTGCTAAGTCTCAGTTCAATTCCCAAAGTTTGTTGCAAACTCTATCAAAATCTTAAAGTATACTTAGGGTCTCTGTCGAATACAATAAATTATGAGATTGCACGGTACAATCTCGTTCAAATATATGTTAGCCAATTTGTCAGCATTATAAAAGGTTTTCATAGACAGAAAATGAGCAGATTTAGTTAAACGATCAATAGTGACCAAATAGAATCCATACCTCAAGAGGAGTGAGGTAATCCAACAATGAAGTCCATCGTAATATTCTCTCATTTCCATTTCGGTATTGGAAGCAATTGAAGTAATCTAGCGGGTCATTGATGTTCTGCTTTTACTTCTTGGCAGTGCAAACACTTGGCGACAAAATCAACAACACATTTCTTCATTCTAGGCCACCAGAAATTTTGTTTCAAATCATGGTACATCTTTGTATTCCTCGGATGCATAACAAATTTAGAGTTATAAGCTTCGGTCATAACACGCTTTCTCAATTCTGAACAATCCAGTACACAAAGCCTACCCTGAAACTTCAATATATTATTGTCACACACAAATCCCGGCCTTGGTTTTGAATCGATTTCTTCAACAATCTTTTTCAAAACGTCATCTTGTAGTTGTTTTTCTTTAACTTCCTTAATGATAGCTGGTTGTGCAGAAATGGCAGTTAGGACTCCACCTTGTTCACACAACACAATTTCAATTTCATTTCTTTCCAGCTCATATAACAATTCTTTCTGACCAGTAAGCAAACATGCCAAATTCCCAATGGATTTTCTACTCAAAGCATCTGTAATTATATTTGCCTTTCCTAGATGATACAAAATCTGCAAATCATAATATTTTATCAACTCAAGCCATCTTCGCTGCCTCATGTTCAGTTCTTTCTAAGTGAAGAAGTATTTCAGGCTTTTATGGTCCGTATACACTTCACAAGTTTCCCCATACAAGTAATAACGCCAAATTTTTAAAGCAAACACTACAACTGTATGTTCGAAGTCATAATGTAGCTGGTTTTTCGTGCTCCTCAGAGGGGTTTAGTCTCCTTGAATACGATAGCCCTAAAGTTCGGATTCCCGTGGTTCTGAATATAGTTTTACAGCTGTAATGTGAAACAAAAAAATGAATGAGAGTCCAAATCCGGCAAATCTTAGAAAATCCATTAATCATCAGAAATGCCAAAAATAGACTGCATTGTCAAATTTCAGAGTCGCAACCTAAATATTTTTAGAAAATTTAGGAAACCTGTGACTCGTGCCAAAGGCCACTTGTTTGTCATAATCAAAGTGTCTCGGCTCGGGAACTTAGGTATGAGAGGGGAAGGTCATGAATTGAGCACCTTACTCACCCGATCAAAGATCGGCCTCTACTAATCATGATGTGAATTTTATCAACATTATATGCTCTTGTTCTAATTATTTAATATGCTAACATTACTACGTGAGGCAAACAAGTATAGACTACGTCGCTCACTTTGAAATGCTTTGATTTCATGCGATTTTTGAAAAGATTTTCGAATATGTGCAATTTTAAGGGAAAAAAAGTGCTCATATATACAACAATCAAAGCTATTCCAATTTAAGCAAAATAGCCTCCATCCACAGGCATTCATAAAATTATTTCAATTAAGCACATACCCTCATGGTAGTTCTGCTCGACATGGTAACAAAAACATACATACATGATATACTAAAGCAAAAAGAAAATGCTTACTCCAAATATCCGAAGCGAGCCAAAGAAAAATAAGATAGTTAGGAAAAATGCATGATCCTAAAATATGTGTATGACTAATGCAATACATACAAAATGCAACTAATAGATTCGGCTATTAATATGACATGTGAATCAACTCAAAGCATACGGTAGCACACATAAGTAAATAAAAAATGATAACAATGTCAAGATATGATGAGCCGAATCTTTATATGTGCAAAAATGGATACAAGTCATGGAAATGAAAATATATATATATATATATATATGATGCTATACAACCACGGTAAGCATGTAAACAAAAGGGAGAAAGAAATAGGGGTTGGAAGACATACACCAATTATTACAAATTTGCCCTCGTACAAGATGGTCCAAATGTCTGAATGTTCTAATTAATTTCACATCTAAATGAATAATTACCTAATTTATTATAACAATAATATATAAAGAATGAACAAGCATCACATGCGCACCGATGAAGACAGTTCTCATAAACTGCTTTGTCTGTTTTTTGGGTAACAACTCTGTTTCACCCTCGGCCACTACTCTGTGTTTTCAACAAACTGCATTGTGTACCATACTTTATAGCCCAGCCGGCCCACAAAGAGGCTCGGTCAGGTCCAAAGAAATTCGGCCATGCCATATTTTTTGGTGAAAAGACTATTTTGTGCATTGAGGTGAAAACAATGCAGCAGAGTATTTTTAAGAGATGTTTGTCTTCTCTGCCTTTCCCTATCATGAAGATATTCAATGAAGGAGTAGATTCACTTCTCAAATAATCAACCAATGCAAATTTGTTGCATGATGATCTTTAGAAGCAATAGGATAAGAATTCAATAAACAAAACAAAAAGACAAACATTACATCCTTCCTATCATGAAGTTAATTCAAGAAAGGAGGTAGACGTGCTTCTTGAACCATCAAACATCACTAATTTAGTATGCAATGATTCTAGAAGAGACAGATTTAGTATAACATCCGACTGAATCTGGCCAATTTTATTATCTTTTTACTCTAATTTTATTCCAGTTTTATTACCTTTTTTACTTTACCTTTCCATTTCTTATCTTTTCTTCTTTTTTGTCTAATGGTGATGTTTAAGTCCACTAATGGCCAAAGTAATAAAGATTAGCAAGCATGACTTGACTTGAGAAATGAACCCTTCGAGTCCTTTGCTTTGAGGGAAATTACAAAGGAGGAATCAAACCCATTTACGAGCGATAATGAATTTGGAGTCAAACCCGATAACAAGCTATATTGAAACCTTCCTTTATGATTTCCAAGGGTGTAAAATAGAAAGTTAGTCCCATAAAAGTAATGCACTAGCGATTAAGGGAAATATCAAATAAGGGATCATGCTTAACATAAGAGAGATGTAATGTCCTGGTAATGAACCTCCAAAGAGATTAAACCATTTAGCATAAGGGGTATCTTTCTTATCCTTGAGCGGAGATCTTTTGTTTGATACAACTCTTAATCTAAAGGAACAAAGAAAGAAAGGAGGTTGCAGAGTAATAATGAAAGGTGGGTGATTACAATGGTGTGAATATGTCTATGAAAGCTATAAAAATGAAGGAAATGACTATCAACTCAAATGGATTAGAAGCTATGGCCTATACCAAATCCATGAAGACTTACAACAACACAAGTATAATATTAAAGCATAAATTAAATAAACACATTAAATAGCCCCTAAACTCCAAAAAAACATTGGCCAAAATCAAAAGAAACAAAGTAGAAAAGCAAAGCAACAAGCTATGGAACAAGGCCTAAGGAAAGGTGGCTAACCCTTCCACCTTTTGTAGCTTTTAGTCACATATTTCAGGCCCTCAAAACAGCTCAAAAACAGTATGTATGACAAGAAAAGGAGAGGAAGAGAATGGAGGAAGAGTAAAAAAGAAGGTGCCAAAATTATACCTCTTAAAGAGAGGATACTTGTAGTTAAACAAACTTGATTCAAAGAAAAACACTCTCAAGTCTTTGAAATTTGGTTTGAAAATCCAACAAAAGCTCCAAGAAAGGTGGT
Organism: Camellia granthamiana; assembly: GCA_036172215.1. NCBI lineage: Eukaryota > Viridiplantae > Streptophyta > Magnoliopsida > Ericales > Theaceae > Camellia > Camellia granthamiana. The sequence continues at coordinate 72,306,343 of CM069908.1, read as the reverse complement.
ATGGAGGTCAAGAGGCTCTTTCAAGGGAAGAGAGGGTCTTTTTAGCTCTCAAAATCCTTATAAGCCTTTTGGAAATTTTTCTAACCCTCATTTTGAAGAAAGAGGTCGTATTTATAAAATTTGAGCCAAGTTAGTCATAAATATCTCCAAAAAATGACAATTAGCGGATTCCTGCTAGATGTTCTGCTTATCGCCCAATAGACTTGACCGAATCCCAATATGCACGGCCGGGTTTCAATGATGCTCCCCTAGCTCATTGCTGCAGACTTAGTGCTGGGTGGAAAAATATTTCAAAAATAGGTTTTTGAGGTCTAAATCATTTTGGCCAAACCGGAGTGTGAGGTTGGAACTCTAGAGCTTGAATCTGGATGACTTTACTAAGAGTTCAAACGATTTATACAGTATAACTTTCATCATCGAGTATTGTGAATAAAGCGCCCAAGTCTTAGGGGAGTCAAAATGGGGTGTTTACACATGAGTTGGATAATTCTTTTCGTGTGGGTGGAGCTAGCGAGAAGCATAGGCAATTACCTTTCCATTTTGCATTAGTACACATCCCAAACCTTTGTACGAAGCATCACTGTAGATCTGGAACCCATTAGTACCATTAGGAAAAGTTAAAATTAGTGCAGTCAATTATTTTATGACTTAATCACCCAAAAAAATAAATAAATAAATAATATTGGTGCAGTCACCAATCTAGTCTTCAATCGGACTCTCTTTGATTATTCCAATCAAATGGTACATTTTTCTGTGTCAACTGTGTCAATGGCATGGCAAGTTTGGAGAAGTCTTTCACAAATCTTATGTAATAGCCAGCAAGCCCCAGAAAACTTCTAACTTCTGACACATTTATTGGTCTTGGCCAATTCACAATGGCTTCAATCTTCTGTGGATCAACTAATATGCCATCTTTATTGATTACATGTTCCAGAAATGTCACACCGTCCATCCATAATTCATATTTGGAGAGTTTCGCATACAATTTCCTTTCTCTTAGAATCTGTAGCACAGTTCTCAAATGCTTTTTATGATCTTCCCTGCTTTTGAAGTAAATCAAAATATCATCAATAAATACAACAACAAATTCATCCAGATACGGTTTAAACACCCTATTTATTAGGTCCATGAAGACGGCAGGTGCATTCGTTACTCCAAATGGCATTACTAGGAATTCATAATGTCCATATCTAATTCAAAAGGCAATCTTCTCAACATATTCTGTTTTAACCTTTAACTGATGGTACCCGAATCTAAGATCTATCTTTGAAAACACTTGGGCTCCCTCTAGTTGGTCAAACAAATCGTCTATTCGGGGCAATGAATATTTATTCTTAACAGTTACTTTGTTCAATTCTCAGTAGTCAATACATAACCTCAGAGACCCATCTTTCTTTTTAACAAACAAAACTGGAGCACCCTAAGGTGAAGTGCTCAAACGAATGAACTTCTTATCCAACAATTCTTGAAGCTAAATTTTTAATTCTTTAAGTTTTGGAAATAGGTTGTGTTCCAGGTACTACGTCAATGGTAAATTCAATTTCTCTATCAATCAAATCACCGGGTAGTTCATTTGGAAACACATCAGAAAATTCATTGACTACAACGATGTTCTCTACATTAGTACTATATGTGGGCACAATCAATACACAACAGAAATAACCCCGGCAACCCTTTCTCAATAGTTTATTAGCTTTCATTGCAGAGATCAAATATGGGGGAGAAACTACACTATTCCCAAAAAACACAAATTCGGGTAACCCTGGTGGCCGAAACACAACAGATTTAGCAACACAATCAATAGTAGCGTGATATTTTGTCAGCCAATCCATACCCAATATGCAATCAAAATTATTTATATCCAATGGTAGCAAAACAACATATAAAAGTACTTCTCCAAGTACCACATCACATGCAGAATACACATAAGCACATATCATAGAACCCCCAGATGGTGTAGATACAGATAACACATAGTTCAGTTGTTCTAGAGGTCTAGTCAATTTTCGAGAAAAAGCATGTGACACGAAAGAATGTGTAGAGCCAGAGTCTATCAACACATAGGCATTTTGAGCACAGATAGGTATTAGACTTGACACTACTAATTTAGTGTTCTGGACGTCTCCAGGCACAAGTGTAGAAACTCGGTCTTGTCTCAAACTTTCAATTCCGGTGTTAGCTTTAGTATTAGTTTTGGTGCAGGAGTGGATTCGGCTGAACTTGCCACAGAACGGTTGACATTTTCAGCTGTGAATGGGCAATCTTTCATCATGTAGCCAATCTTGCCACATTGGAAGCAAGCTCCTGTTGATCGATAGCAGGGGCCCTTATGTTTCCTTTCACATTCTGAGCAAGTAGGTGTTGTACCACTACTTTGACTTGAACTACTGGAGGACCCTGTGTTTTGCTTCTTTGAAAATGACCGACATTTTCTGGAATTAAACCCAAATCTTTTGCCTCTCCATTCAATTGTTGGAGCTTTCATTTATTTCATTACAGCTAAATTAGCTTCCGCCATTAGAGCTCTATTAGGCACATCCATATATTTGGGCAATTTTAATACACCAACCCTGTCAAACACATCTAAAGCCAAGCCTCTTTCAAATTTCTGAGCCTTCTTGTAGTCTGAATCTACCATATGTGGAGCAAATTGAGCTAACTCAGTAAATTTGGCTTCATATTTAGCTATAGACATGTTACCTTGCTTCAATTGCTCGAATTCTGACACTTTTCTATCTCTAAAGCACTGAGGGAAGTACTTCTCATAGAAAATTCCTTTAAATTGATCCCATGTCATGGCTCCATTGTCATGCCGAATAAGCATCCACCAACGGCGAGCTTCTTCCTTTAAAGTGTAGGGGGCGAGTAGCACTTTTTGAGTTTCAGTGCATGGAAAAACTTAAAACAACTTTTCCGTCTCTAACATCCAAGTCTCGTCCTTTAGTGGCTCAATACCACCTAGAAAAGTCGGTGGCTTCATTTTAGTAAATCTTTGAGTCAATGAGATAATGTTGTTGTTTACCAGTTCAACTTGGACCGAAGGGGGCGGAGGAGGAGGTTGTTGTCTCTGTTGCTGTATCATTGATTCTGTTAAAGCCTCTAAGATCTATTCCATGCGGTTCATTCGGGACTCAGAGGATTCGATTGCATCAGTACTTTTTGTATTTTCCATTTGCTATAGATAAACAAGACAATAATAAACATGGGCAAATAACCTTTACAGTTTCACAATGGTCATATTCAGTTCAGATATGTTCATGTCATTTCACTTTAGTTCAGATATGTCCAGATAATTCACACACATACTCACATGCAGATGTAATGTCCCTAATTCTTTTCTAGGACATCTTATAGCTCTTATGGACTCGTGTGTGCTGTATAAGACGTGCTCTGATACCACTCTGTCATGATCCAAACCCGACCTTATAGGTTTAGCGTCGTAACTGGCTAGTAATCCTAGGATTACCAAAGGCCTTTGAACAAATGAAAGAAAATAAGGGGCTAACAGAAGCAATTATACAAACATATAATGTCCATAGAGCTGTGTAGACATACATGGGATAGAAAATATAAAACTTATATACATATCTATGACGTTATATTCACGTTGATCTTACGTCATCATTACAGGTTCAGTTAAAAAAGGACTTGGCCCTATATACAGAGTTTACAAAAAGTGTTCAGACGAACAAAAGAAAACAAAAACTTAAAGCTTGTTCGTAAAAGCATGGCCACACTTTAACTCGGGAACCTCCTCGGGAGGCGCAGTAGCTAGGTGACAAACGGAACTACAGGCAATCAACTTTATGCCTGGTCACACGCCAGGTCACCTGCATACATAAATAATACAGTGAGTTGGAGCCCAGTGAATAACAACAGAATAAAGGGTTTATGAATGATGTCCAAATAGTTTCAAAAATCAGAGTTCATATTAGAAACAAATTCAGATTCATATACTTAACCAGAAGTCAAAAGCAGTTATATATGGTACATCCATTAGCTACTATATCAACTTGGTCTTAAGACCCATATGCATAGTTGGTACCGACAACCCCAAAAGTCCATATCTTGTGCACAAGTAGCCATGGTATTGTTTCCCCCCAGGCGAGGGCCATGTGAGCATAGACCACGGTATTGTTTCCTCCGGGCAAGGGCCATATGATTATAAGCCACGGTATTGTTTCCCCCGGGCGAGGGCCATATAAACATAAGCCACAGTATTGTTTCCCCCGGGCAAGGGCCATGTGAACTAACCATGTGAACTAAGGATGCCACAAATACATTTCAGAAAATTGGACATTCATTCATGATTCACAAAATAATATTTCATAAACCAGACCATATCTTATCATTCTGAAATTACTTTTATTCAAACATAGCGTTACAGAATTGTTACTCACAGATAGCTCCGATAATAGAAGAGTCAGAACAGTCAGACCAAACAATCTATGGCACATGACCTACACAAACACATAGCGGATACACATTTAAACACGCGGACGGAAAACACTTAACCCATTCTTTTTCTCTCTAGGTGTGTTTCTAATCTTTTTCCTCAATATTATGTCTTAATTAAGGCTACGAATGCCTAAGATGTAATGAGGATGCCAAAATATAAGTTGAAACACTTAGTCAAATTTGCTGAAAATAGGGTCTTCGCTAAAGCTTAGCTTTGGTTGCTCGAGTGGTCTGCAAAACTCTGTACAACTTCTGGGAGTTCTCATTTTTCGCTCAAGCGTAACATCCTACGTTCGAGCTGAGGATCAAAAATAAGGGTGGTCGCTCGAGCGCAAGTTCTTCCGCTCGAGCCAACCCCCAAACTCTACTAAATTACTAGGAGCTTGCATTCTTCGTTCGAGTGCAAACTCCACCGCTTAAGCGAAGAGTGTGAATTCTGGAATTTCCAGATTGCACTCCCAGCTTCAAAACTCAAATTCAGAGTGTCAAAACAGATCCTTTGGGCCCAAAACTTAAGAAAACATGTCTAAACTTGTAATACATCAAGGATTAAAGATCATTTCATAAAATCAAGACCCAAAAACATGCTAATTGTTCAAAATCAAACTTGAAACTTAGAAAGCATAACATGCATGAGTTGATATGAACTTCAACCTTCCAAACATGATCAATTGAAATGTTTAGCACAAAACCAAGTGGAATTCTTAAAACATAAGCAAAATAAGAACATGCATGTGAGAATTCCTTAAAATAAACTCAAAACACCATGATATATACATGCATGCATGTATTAAGTTCCAAATCTCCTGTGCAAACTTAATTCTTGCCTCGCTTAGCTCAATTCTCTTGAATTCATGCATAACTAACTCAACTAAAGGTTTGAATTCTTACCTTAGGTGTTCAATTGTGCTTAGATGCTAAGCTAGTTGAGCTCTCAAGTCATATGCCACAAATTCTTCTCAAATCAATCGTCCTTTCTCTAGAACTAAAGCTTTCCACTCAATCTCTCTCTTTCTCTCCCACATTTTTTCTCTTAAGGGAATGAAGATGAAACGTTGTTGAGTCACAATTAGCCTTATATAGGCTTGATTAGTGGTGTTTAATTAATCCTAGCTTAACTTAATCAATTAACATTATTCTATTCTAATTATTTAGGTCCAAATTGAATTTCAATTAAACCTACCATAAAATCATAAAAATTCTAAACAACACATAAACCGAGTCAATTTCATGATCGAAAGCTGATACGGCCTTCAATTCGCTTACCGAATCAGAAATACAAACAGATATTCCTACCATGAATAGATATAAACACAATTACCATATTTAATGCATAATTAACACATGATTTCTCCTTAATTATTCATTAAGCATTATTAATTAAGGATTATAGGCTAATCACAGGTCGAGTTGTTACCCCCAAATCTAAGATCGATCTTAGAGAACACTTGTGCCCCCTGAAGTTGGTCAAACAAATCATCTATTATGGGCAGTGGGTATTTGTTTTTCATAGTTACTTTGTTCAATTCACTATAGTCTATACATAGTCTCAAAGTTCCATTTTTCTTTTTAACAAACAATACTGGAGCACCACGAGGCGAAGTGCTCGGTCGAATAAACTTCTTGTCTAATAATTTTTGAAGTTGGACTTTCATTTTTTTCAATTCAGTTGTAGACATTCTGTATGAGCTCTTAGAAATTGGTTGGGTTCTAGGTACTACTTCAATAGTGAATTCAATCTCTCTATCAATTAAGTGTCTAGGTAATGCATTAGGAAAAACATCAGGGAATTCATTGACTATCGGAGTATTTTCCACATTAGTACTATCTGGAATCACAGCTAAGACACAACACAGGTAACTCGTACATTCCTTTCTAAACAATTTGATAGCTTTCATAGCAGAAATCAAATACGGAGGAGGTACTACACCATTTCCACAAAACACAAACTCAGGCAAACCAGGTGGCCAAAATACAACAGCTTTGGCAATGCAATCAATAGTAGCATAGTATTTTGTCAACCAATCCATCCCTAGTATGCAATCAAATTGATCAATAGCCACAGGCATCAAGTCAGCATATAACAACACATCACCAATCATAATGTCACACGCAGGATACACATAAGCACATATCATAGAACCCCTAGATGGTGTAGATATAGATAACACATAGTTCATTTGTTCTAGAGGTCTAGTCAATTTACGAGAAAAAGCATGCGACACAAACGAATGTGTAGATCCAGAATCTATCAATACGTATGCATTTTGGGCACAGATAGGTGTAGCTCGACTTTTTGTGCTCCTTTCGGATACAATAGCCCTACAATTCGGACTCCCGTGGTTCTGAATCTAATACAATGTGAAATAGATAAAACAAATGAGTCCAAATCTGACAAATCTTTTAGAAAATCGATTTTGAATCAAAATGCCAAAAATGGACTGCTTTGCCAGATTACAGAGTTGCCACCTAAATATTTTTGAGAAATTTAGGAAACCCATGACTTGTGCCAAAGGCCATGTTTCGGCTCGGGAACTTAGGTACGAGAGGGGAAGGTCATGAATTGAGCACCCCACTCACCCAATCAAAGATCGGCCTCTACTAATCATGATGTGATTCTTATTTACATTATATGCTCTTGTTCCGATTATTAAACTAACTTTACTATGTGTTGCGCACAAGTATAGACTAATTCGCAAAAATTGAAACATTTGATTTCATGTTTGTTTCTGAAAATTGTTTCGAATATGTACCACTTGAAAAAGTCATCTCATATGCACATTACTCAAATTATTCTAATTCAAGCAATTAACCTTCATCTACAAGCATTCAAGAGTTATATCACTTAAGCACTTAGCCTCATGGTAATCATGCTTGACATGGCAACAATCACATTCATGCAATATGCTAAAGCAATAAAATGCTCACCTAGTACTCCGAGGCGAGCCAAAACATGCAAAACAATTAGAAAACATGCATGTCCCTAATTAAATGCAATATAACTAATGCAACACATACAAGATGCAATTAATAGGCTCGGCTACTAATATACTATGCGAATTAATTTGATAGCATGTGTTTTAAAGACGTATTCAACGAAGTAATAAATAACAATGCTTGTTAGAATGATGAACTGAGCCTTGATTCATGCAAGACAAATGGATGCAAACATGGGAAATGCTAAGAGAAACATGATGTTCAAATGGTGACCCACGAATTGGATGTATGGTACGGGGCACAGAAATAGACCGTTTTGTTGTATTGCGGCGTGTCCCCGTTGTAATGCCGCCGCAATCGAATGAATATCCAGTTGTTAGCCGTCAAGGTGTTAACACATTTATCAACATCGAAAAAAATGTTGTGTCTGAATTCCGAGATAGTTTAGGTCAATTTAGCGGCGCGTACAATAATATTGTAAAAAACACAATTATTTGTTATTTTGTGTGGGAATTTCGCACAAAATCGATTGTAAGCGCGCATTTGAATTGCAGACTGAAATATTGTTATTAGTAAAATAATATTTTATTAGCACAAATATTGGTTACAAATTATTTTACAATTGTCTCCGCGGTACATTTGCTTTCTAGGTTGATGTGGATCCTTCGAGTGCGGCTTTTACAGCTTCTCCTATTAATTTAGCCGCGTCGTCTGTAGTGAGTCTTGATGATTCTGAGTTATTGGACCCGGCCTCACTTACTGATGGGCCTATGTCAACTGGGCCGCTAGGCTGATTAATTGGCCTAGTGTTGATTATTGATGGGCCGTGGGTCGGCAAAATTATGTCGCGCCGACTGAACGATTGAGGCCCATCCCGAATTGAACTTGCTGACATTCGTGCCGCCATTATTGTTTAGGCCGCTGAACCGTATTGGCCCATCGGTGCTGACAATGTCTTTGTGGATCGAAAATGTGATTCGGAATTGGACCGTGTTAGTCTTGCCTTCGCCACTTTCCGCTCCACGTGCCAAATATCCACGTGGCTGTTGTTAAATACCTTGGATAGAACGGTTATTAATAGCGGCCGATAAGTAATTTCATCTGGGAACGATGATGTTTGGAAAGCCAATGTGGCTTTCATTTTACAATATTTCACGTCATCGTTTTTTTGTTTTTAGCAATTTGTACGACGCTGTCCATGGGCATCCTTTCTTATCTGCGGCAGCATAGGCGTTTCCAAAATATGTGATGTCTACTGGGCACGTAACTGGAAACGCAAAGCGGGCTTGTAATTGATCATCCGCTCGTAACCGTGTGTCTCGTATTTCGACTTCGACGCGACCGGTTGAATTAAATGGACACTGCAGCCTGTAGCTTAACTTGCATTTGTCAATTATCATAGACTTGAATGTTTTCTGTCACACCGCATCGCCTATCTTTGGATTTGTTATTGGTATGTTGGATACCGGTAAGTTTGATGTCGCGTCTATGATTTGGGTTTCCAAATCGCCCTCTTCATTTTCATGAAGACTATCTGTAAGATCGGCTTGTTGTATTTCTTCAGACATTATGATAGCGCAGCGACCTGTTAGAATTGTCAGAATACACAATTCTCATATGGGGCATCAATGGCTAATGCAGGTTTTTATATATCCCGTTTCACAGAGTTGGGAGAATAATTAATTTAGATGACGTCTCTAGACTGGCGAATAGCGCATCTTCTTGCCGCTGTAAGGCGTTGATGAGCCGGATTAAATTTTTGGCGTTGTTTTCGCCGACGACCAACAAGGACCAGTGCACCAGTAAAAGATCCGGCTCGTATTTTAAAATCAACCGCCTAAATTGACCTAGATCGGACGGCTCCATTGCAAAATAATTCAAACTCCCCCAATTATTTTGGCTTATATAATTTCCTGCTTGCGCTACCTTTTTAGATTTTAATCCTGGCCGCAGATCTAGGAGCGGCGCTTGCCTTTTTAGATTTTTAATCCTGGCCGCAGATCTGGTCGCGGAGCGGAGCCCCTACACGACAACACGGCGCAATTTGCGGAAGGGAGCACCAATCCGGGGACGACACGTGGCGCGGGGGGAGCGTCCCAGGTAATATTAGTGGGATGCTCCTGGGCACCTATATAACTCACTCCCTAACTCTCTTCCACCAGTATAGTTTTTGGGAGAGTGACTTGCGTCATCCGAGAGAGTTAGTGACGTCATAGGGAGTGAGTTATGGCATCAGTACGACGTCGTTTTAGAGTCCAAAATAAGAACATCTTCCTCACATATGCCCAATGTTCCATACCAAAAGAGAGATTATTAGAGAAAATTAGGGAGTTGTTCACAGCCAAGCCACCAAATTATGTGAGGGTTGCACATGAATTACATGAGGACGGGCAACCACATCTCCATGCTCTTGTCCAATTTCCATACCGTTTTCAGACGCAAAATCAACGGTTCTTCGACGTTACCCATGATCGAACTAATCGCCATTTCCATCCAAATGTTCAAGGTGCTCTCAACCATCAGAATGTGCTGGAATACATCTCCAAACACGGAGACTACACGGAATGGGGCGAATTCCGTGAGGGGGGCCGCTGCGCTAACCAGAATAACAAAGAAAATATATATCGCGACGCACTTGCTGCCACCAACAAGGACGAAGCACTGACACTGGTAAGAAATGGCGATCCCAAATGTTTCTGGCTAAATTATGACAAGTTGTCATCCAATTAAGACCGGATTTCATTTATTCCACCATTGCCGTATGTTCATCCATTTACAGACACAGTATGGGCCATCCCAGCAGATATACAGCAATGGGTTGATGACAACATAAAAGACGAGGCCCAAAGACCGCACAGGCCCAAGAGCATTATAATTGAAGGCCCATCTAGGATTGGGAAAACATGTTGGGCCCGTCTTTGGGGCCACATAATTATTATTCTGGCCACATCGATCTGAGGGACCACAGGGATGATGCTTTCTACAACATAATCGATGATGTGGCCCCACAATTTCTGAAACATTGGCGGGAGTTTATTGGCGCCCAACGGGAATTTTTTTCAAATTGTAAATATGCCCGTCCAAAGAAAATAAAGGGCGGGATTCCAAGTATTATATTATGCAACCCCGGTGAGGGTTCTAGTTACAGAGAGTTTTTGGAAAAACATGAACACGCTGGGCTCAAAGCATGGACGATCAGAAACGCAGAATTCTATACAGTCAACCAGCCCCTGTTCGCCAGAACCAATCAAGAAGAAGCATCGTAATGCCAAGACGAAGGGCCAACGCAGGAAGATATTCCACTTCCAATGCGGCTGTTCGATCTTCCATACGAACGGATGTGTCGAACCACATCCACTGCAGAGAGAAGATGCTATCAGGGGTCTTCTACGACACTTTGACGAACCCGACCTAGTTCCGCGCCGTAGACATGTCCATGCCGGGGAATCAGGGGGTATACAAGATACGATGTCTGTTCAACTACAACCTCCGGAAAACGTTGAGAATCCGGACGTTTACCGCGACAATGACTACGTGGCTGACATCCAGTGGTCGCAGAAGCCTATCGGAGAATGTATTTTCCCAGCTTATTGCACGCAGGATGACGAACAAATTATCCAGCTTTGGGATTATTAGCCCTGTAAATTTTTGTCTCGCACTGACTATTGTACTCGACGAGCTTTCTTATTATGTAAAAGATTGGCGATGGGAAAATATATATGTAAATTTCTACGATTAAATAAAAATCCAGTTTTATTGAATTTATTTTGTTTTAATAAATTCGATTTCTGAGCAAGTTTAATCTAGATAAATGGGCTGTAATTGGTAAACAGACCAAACAACAATTACAATAATGAGGCCCATTTAATGTTTACCAGGAACAATTAAAATAGACCCAGACGTATGGCACAGCGGCCCAATAGTAATAGGCCCATTACATTGCTCTATGAAAGAAGTGGACACTAAAGAGAAGGCCCAAATTTTATTGCGCATAACACAGTTACAAAATAATAATTTACAATTTTTTTTTGTGATCCACACATCCACAATCAAAACGCACAGGCTGATTTTCTGAAGGCGCGATGATGTGACAGACATCAGCGGATGATGTTTGGAAAGCCAATGTGGCTTTCATTTTGCAATATTTCACGTCATCGTTGATGTTTGTTTTTAGTAATTTGTACGACGCTGTCCATGGGCATCCTTTCTTATCTGCGGCAGCATAGGCGTTTCCAAAATATGTGATGTCTACTGGGCACGTAACTGGAAACGCAAAGCGGGCTTGTAATTGATCATCCGCTCGTAACCGTGTGTCTCGTATTTCGACTTCGATGTGACCGGTTGAATTAAATGGACACTGCGGCCTGTAGCTTAACTTGCATTTGTCAATTATCATAGACTTGAATGTGAGTTTCTGCCACACCGTATCGCCTATCTTTGGATTTGTTATTGGTATGTTGGATACCGGTAAGTTTGATGTCGCGTCTATGATTTGGGTTTCCAAATCGCCCTCTTCATTTTCATGAAGACTATCTGTAAGATCAGTTTTTTGTATTTCTTCAGACATTATGATAGCGCAACGACCTGTTAGAATTGTCAGAATACACAATTCTCATATGGGGCATCAATGGCTAATGCAGGTTTTTATATATCCCGTTTCACAGAGTTGGGAGAATAATTAATTTAGATGATGTCTCTAAAACGACGTCGCATTGATGCCATAACTCACTCTCTATGACGTCACTCACTCTCTCGGATGACGCAAGTCACTCTCCCAAAAACTATACTGGTGGAAGAGAGTTAGGGAGTGAGTTATATAGGTGCCCAGGAGCGTCCCACTAATATTACCTGGGACGCTCCCCCCCGCGCCACGTGTCGTCCCCGGATTCGTGCTCCCTTCCGCAAATTGTGCCGTGTTGTCGTGTAGGGGCTCCGCTCCGCGCCCAGATCTGCGGCCAGGATTAAAAATCTAAAAAGGCAAACGCAGGCGGGAATTTGAATTTGAAGGGAAGCGCGAGCGGGACATTGAACAATTGACATTCGTATGGCCCACGCTTACTTTTTTGTATCCTTCAGAATCTGTTATTATTCTGTGCCATACGTTATACAGTATTAACTATTTAAATACCATAACTGTTCATGTTGACCCATGTCATAGTCAACATATTATGCCTATAAATTAAAATCGATTTGATGAATCTAATTGTGGGGTTTCATCATCGATTATGGCGACTACGTTTCGTTTTTCGCAACGGCGTCCATATACTGCGAGAGCTAAATTAAATTTTAGTCGCCGTTGGACAACATCGAGCAGATCTGGTGTTTCCGGTCGAAGATACTTTAAACTACGGAAACAAAACTATTACAAAAAAAAAAGATTTGCATCTAAATCGTTGTGTGATTCCATCTGGAGGATCGACGATTTTGTCCCGTATGATGAGCCTCATTTTTTTCATTTCGATTTGCCAGATGTTGGTACTGAAAGGGATGAACGACTATCCTGAAGATTGAAGCTGTTGTCGCTGTATATCCAGGGAGTGGTTCTACGTCAAACTGGTGGTCTCTCCGAAGTTGCTGCTGATACGCCTGGTCTGGAAAGCGACATGCGTGATGCCCCTACTCAGTCTGCAGGACAAACTGTGACCATTGATCCATCTGCCATATCTGACAATGGTCAATGTGAATTTATCGTTGTGTTGGACCGCTTTCCTAATGCTGCGTATACTCCTAAGTTTAAAGATGTATTTCTGTGGTCAAATGGTGACCCACGAATTGGATGTATGGTACGGGGCACAGAAATAGACCGTTTTGTTGTATTGCGGCGTGTCCCCGTTGTAATGCCACCGCAATCGAATGAATATCCAGTTGTTAGCCGTCAAGGCGTTAACACATTTATCAACATCGGAAAAAATGTTGTGTCTGAATTCCGAGATAGTTTAGGTCAATTTAGCGGCGCGTACAATAATATTGTAAAAAACGCAATTATTTGTTATTCGTTGTGATGAACTGAGCCTTGATTCATGCAAGACAAATGGATGCAAACATGGGAAATGCTAAGAGAAACATGATGTTCTAAACTACCCATTATAAGCAAGAAAATAAAAAGGAGAAAGACATGGGGTTGGAAGACATACACATTATTACATTTTGGCCCTCGCACATGAGGGTTCGAATAAATGGACTAGCTAATTAATTATCTAATTAACTACCTATTACAATACCCAAAATAAATTAGCTACACTAAGTAATTAACTAATTAACTATTTATTACAACATTACATTAACTAACTAGCTAATTAATTAAATACAACACTTAACTAACTATTCTAGCTAATTATTACAATACCAAAATTAGGGAATTGAAACCAACTAATTAATTACAAATCCATCATTCAGCGGGTCCCAAGGATCAATGAAAAGACTTATGCATGCAAGTGGATTTTCTACCCGAAAATGCCTCTGTTTTGAAGAGGGTTCTGTTTTGCAGCCAGAAACTTGCACTGTTTTGCCTCAGCCTCTACATTGTTCTGTAAAAAAGAAGGTACTGTCTGGTGGACAAAAGTAGCCAGCAAGCCAAAAATGGCGCCCGGCCGCCCACTAATAGTGGTCTGCCACCCAAAAATAGTGGTCTGCCGGCCACTAATGTTGGGTTTCTCCTGCTGCAATAGAAAACAAACAGAGCATTCTTAGGAGATGTTTGTCCACCCTACCCCTCCTTATCATCAAATAGCTCAAAGGAGTGGTAGGCTCGATTCACAAGCTATCAATCAGCGCAAATTCATAGTGGGATGACTTATGAACCAAGGAATACAATTTCAATAAATGCACAATGAAAGACTCGCAAACCCCCTCCTTATCATGATTTGATCAAGGGAAGTGGTTGACCTTGGAAACTTGAACCATTTCATTACTAAGAAGTATAAAATGACTTAAGTCTCCATGTACTCAATTAACGTCCGATTGAACACCAAATTATTTTATTATCTTGGTCCATTTTATCCCAATTTTAATTACCTCTTTTAATTGTCTTTTCATTCCTTAATTCATTTAGTCCAAAAATGAGCATTAAGTCCACTAATGGAAAGAAGTATCAAACAAAGGGTTGTTTTGGGCATGAGAAAGATGTCATGCCATTAGTAATGAACCTCCGAAGAGATTAAACCATTAAGCACAACAATCTCAATCTCTAGCTTAAACAATCAATCAGTTGAAACAACTCTCAAAGAAAATGAAAAATCAAGAAATGAGGGAGGTTTCAGAGATGCTTAGAAGTGAACACAAGTATGGAAAGAAAGAAATAAATGCTATCAACTCAAATAGGTTGGTAGCTAAGGCCTAAACCATTAAGCCTATGGGGACAATTACATTACAAGCATACTATACAAAGCACAAATGAACTAACACATTAAAACAGTCCTAAATGAAGCTAAAACAGTGCTAGAATTTAGGTAAAAAAAGCTAAAAGAGTAAGCTAAAATAATGGAGAATTTAAACTAGTAAACAAGCCAAAGGAGGGGTGGCTAACCCCTCCATTTTTGGGACTTCAAAACCACTTTTTTAGCCTCTAAAAACCTCTGAAAGTCAGTTCTAAAAAGCTCAAAAAAAGTTGATGAAAAGATGGGAAACATAAGGGCAAAGGCCTAAGAAGCAAGGTTCAAAGAAGGGTGGTCAACCCCTCTACCTTTAATGACCTTAAACCACAAGTTTCAACCCATAAAAACAGTTGAAAAACAGTTCAAAAATAGCAAGAAAAGATAGAAAAGAAGTAGTGTAGAGATACTCAAAATTATACGTCTTGAAGCAAGGTAACTCTTTTGTTAACAAATCCATAAGTTCTCACTCTCAATGGCTGAAATTTGGACTCAATAATCTCAGCAATAAGAGATCCAATATTGGTTTAGGAAGTGTTTGGGTAAGATGTGTGTGTTGCAAGATAAAGATAGAGAGAGAATTTCAAGTTTTGGGGCTTTTGGGATTTTTTATAACCTAAAAACATGAGGGTTGGCCTTGTATATATAAAAAAATAGCCTCTCAGGTCAGAAATATCTGTATAGGAACAGCTTGAGCTTGTGGGGGACAGCTGGCAAAAATATGTGGTTTTGTACATAAGTGGTCGGCAAGCAAAAATCTACTTCCAAGCCCGACTACAAATGGGCATATATCCTTCATCCGGACTCGGTTTTAGGTCATTCTTGAGTCTAAATTGAAGCCTTGGAAGTCTACTTTCCAATGATAGTAGCCTCACATCTAAATTCTAAGTGTGTAAAGAGATATGTCTATTTTAGTGAAAGCTGCTCATTTCTGTCCTAACGGATTGATGCCTAACTTCCTCCCCAACTAGTTTTCTTTCCTCTCCTCCAATTTTCTTCAACTCCAAACCTATAAATAAGAGGTTTTAAATATTTTTCAAAGAGTTCACCTCCCTTTCATTTATTTCCACTTTGTCCTTACTCGGTTTACTGAAAAGTGTAATATTTTGAACGAAATGCGAGCCTCGGGACATCGTAGAAACATTTAAAAAATATTTTGCAAAAGAGGGTTTTAAGGTCTAAAATAGTTTTGGTCTAAAATAGTTTTAGTCAAAATAGGGTGTAAGGTTAGGATTTAGAAGCTCTTCTTGCTGAAGAAAGCAAACGTTTGTATGGCATAACTTTCATTATCGAGTGATCAACCTGAGGCACCCAAGTCTTAAGGGCGATTAAAAATGGGGTGTCTACAATAGGGAGTATACCTGACACCACAGAGTTGGTGTTCTGAAATTCTCTTGGCACAAGTGCAAACACTCTCCCTTGCCTCAAGGTTTCTTTTCCTGTATTAGTTCTCGTATTTACTCGCGGTACAGAAACAGATCCGGCTGAACTTGTCATAGGACGGTTGGCACCTTCAACTATGAGTGGGCAGTCTTTTACCACGTGGCCAATTTTGCCACACCGAAAACAAGCACCAGTTGCACGATAACAGGCACTTTTATGTCTTCTCCTACATTGGGAACAGACAGGTGCAAATCCATTACTTTGACTTGAACTGCTAGTAGATCCCATATTTTGCTTCTTGTTCATGGAAAATGAGCGGCCCTTTTTGAAATTGAACCCAGATCTTTTGCCTCTCCATTCATTTGTTGGAGCTTTGTTCTGTTTCATTGCTGCTAAGTTGGCTTCTGTCATTGAAGCTCGGTGAAGCACATCTACATACTTAGGCAATTTTAACACGTTGACTCAATCAAACACATCTAGATTGAGGCCTTCTTTAAATTTCTAGGCTTTCTTGTAATCTATGTCTACCATGTGAGGAGCAAAGCGAGCTAATTCAGTGAACTTAGCTTCATACTCAGCAACAAACATGTTGCCTTGCTTAAGTTGTTCAAACTTTGACACTTTTGTGCCTCAGAAGCACTGAGGGAAATATTTCTCATAAAAGATCACTTTAAACTGATTCCATGTCATGGCTCCATTACTATCTCGAATCAACATCCACCAATGTCGAGCTTGCTCTTTCAAAGTGTAAGTGGCCAATAGAACTTTCTGAGTTTCGGTACATGGAAAGACTTCAAATAATTTTTCAGCTTCTAACATCCACGTTTCAACTTTCAATGGCTCAGTCGGTGGCTTCATCTTGTTAAATTTCTAAGTCAACCCAATAATGTCATTATTAACTGGTTCCACTTGCACTAGAAAGGGCAGAAGAAGTAGTGATTGTTGCCCTTTTTGTTGTCTCATGGACTCAGTTAAGGCCTCAAGTATTCTCTCCATTCAAACCATCCAAGCATCGGAGGACTCAGTTACGTCATCACTTCTTGTTCTCTCCATTGCTATAGGTAAACAGAGCACTAATAAACATAGGCAAATAATCTTCATAGTTTTCACAGTGTTCAAATTCAATTCATTTCATTTTACGCATGTTCATACTTGCATTTCGGTTAAGATAGATTCATATAATTTCGCACACACTCACACATGCAGATGTAATGTCCCTAAGTCATTTCTAGGATATATATGAACTCGTCTGTGTGGTATAACACGTGCTCTGACACCAATCTATCACGACCCAAACCCACCCCTATAGATTTAGCATCGTAACCGGCCAGTAATCTTGGGATTACCAAAGGCTTTTGAAATAGATTAACAAAATTAAAGGGGATGGCGGAAACAAATATCAAAATACAATGTCCATAGAGTTGCACAGACGTATATGAAATAGAAAATTTAAACTTGATTTGGGGGTGGTTTGGGATGTTCTAAATAAGTGCACTTTTTGACTTTTTATAAAAAGAAAAATGTGTCGAAAAATAGAGAAAGTGGATAGAAAAATACAGAGGAGATGTTGATAGATGTTGATTGAAGTGACCCAAATAAGTATATGTATACAAAAAAAGTGCACTTTTTTAGTGCATGCCAAACACCTACTTACATATATATATATATATATAACGTCATATTTACATCAGTCTTACATCACCCATACATAGATAAAACAAAAAGGAACTTAGCCTTATTTATAAAATATACAGAAACTTGTCCAAAAAACAAAAGAGAATAAAGTTGGCATTGATTTCACAATACTTAAAGCACTTGGGAACCTCCTCGGAAGGCACAGTGGTTGGCTTGACTAAACAATACTCTAAGCTAGCAACTTAGGCCTGGTCTCGCACCTGATCACCTACATACATAAGTAATACAGTAAATTGGAGCCTAGTGAATAATAGCAAAGTAAAGAGCTTATGAATGATGTCCATTATAGATTCAGAAATCATAGTTAATATCCGAAACAGATTCAAATTTATATACTTATACAAATTTGATAAACAGTTATATGTCGTACATCCATTAGCTAACAGATCAGATTGGTCAAGAAAACCCACATGCATAGTCAGTACCGACGACCATAAAGGTCGACATCTTTATGCACAAATAGCCACGGTATTGTTACCCCCAGGCGAGGGCCACGTGAACATAGGCCTCAGTATTGTTACCCCCGTGCAAGGGCTACGTGCATATTGGCCACGGTATTGTTACCCTGGGCGAGGCCCACATGAACATAAGCCACGGTATTGTTTCCCCTAAGCTAGGGCCACGTGAACTAAGGATGCCACAAATACATTTATGAAAAATGGACATTCATTCATGATTCATAAAATAGCATTTCAGAAAATAGATCATATCATTTCAGTTAGAAAATACTTATAATGAAACATAGCTTTACAAAATTGTTACTCACAGATAGCTCCAGGAGAAGAACAGACTGATCAGCCGGGTGGTAACACGTGACCTACATAAACACATGACAGATACACATTGAACACATGTTTCAAGGTGTTTAACTTATCATTTTTCTTTCTTAGTGTGTGTTTCTAACTCTTATCCTCATTATTATTGCTTAATCATGGTCTAGGAATGCCTTAGATGGAATGAGGATGCAAAAATGCACTTTGGAACACTTAGCCAAAATTCTGAAAACAGGACAGTTCGCTCAAACGCAACTTCTGTCGCTGAAACGGTCTGCAAAGTCTACAAAAGTACTGGATGCTCGATTTTCACGCTCGACAGTTGCTCGACAATTGCTCAAGCCATGTACTGAGAGTAAAGGGTGGTCGCTCAAGCGCAGATTCTGTCGCTCAAGCCAATGCTCATGTCTACAAAACTTCTGAGAGCTCGTATTTTACGCTCGAGCGAAGGAACTGTCGCTTGAGCGATCATGCCAAATTCTGGAATTTCCAGATTACTCTCCAAGCTTCGAAACACAATTCTAATGCATCAAAACATATTCTTTTGGGCCAAAACTTAAGAAAACATTTGGAAACTCATAGAACTTCATGAATGGAAAGCCATATCGCAAAATCAAGGCCCAAAAGTAATTCAATTGTTTAAAAGCAAAGCTTGAAACTTTGAATACATGGAATGCATGTAATAATATGAATTCCTTGTTTTCAAAACATGAACTATTGAGGTAATTTGGTGTAAAACTTCATCAATTCAGAAAACAAACTCAAGATGAACACATACATGTGAGAATTCTTTTAAATCAAACTCAAGTTGTGATGAAATGGACATGCATGCATGGAATGCTTTCTTTCTACTTTCCAAGCTCAATTCTCATGTTTAAACACTTAAACCTCTTGAATTCAAAAGTTATCTAACTCAATATTATAAATCTAAGGTTGAATTCTTACCTAGAAGCTTAAATCCCTTTGAATTCTAGCAAGTCTAGCTTGATTCCTCCAATTCCCTTCAATTCTTCTAGCAATCTTCTCATTGCTGTCAATTTCTCTCTCTCTCTCTCTCTCTCTCTCTCTCTCTCTCTCTCTCTCTCTCTCTCTCTCTCTCTCTCATGTTTGGTGTCTCAACAAGGTGTTGAAGAGTGTAAAAGGGAGATTCTTGAATCATATTAGCCTTATATAGGTTTCATTAATGAGACTTAATTAAATTGAGTTAAGAATTATCAATTGTGATTATTCTATTCTAATTATTTGATTCCAAATCGAATTCTAATTAAACCTACTATAAAATTCCAAAAATCCCAAATAGGACGTATACCTAGGCAATTTCGTGTTCGAACACCGATAAAGCCTTCAATTCGCATATTGAAACATAAATTCAGACAGATATTTCTACGTCAGATAGATATAAGCACAATTAACACAAAATGCATGTAATTAACGCATAATTTCTTCTTAATTACTCATTAGGCATTCTTAATCATGGTTTATTGACTAATCACAGGTCGAGGTTGTTACAATATACAAGAGCCCATTATGAAAACCCCTTTTTTGATTTCAAAACCAAACCCTAAGTTTTATCCAAAATTCCCCAAATCACTAACTTGTTTTGAAAAGCAAATAACTAAGTTAAAAATTATAAAAATGGTCAAAATAATCCCTACCTCAAAGACAAGAACTAAGAAGAACAACAGTTGAAATTTGACGAAGCCGAAAATGAACTTTGCTCTGATCAAAACGAAGCTCTAGGTGAGCTCTACCTTTTTATCAAAGGGACTATGGTGTAGAAATCAACGGATCAAGATGTATTTGAGGTTTTGAGATGGTTTTCTAGAGAAAGAGGGTAAGTAGATCTAGATTTTGGTGTGTTTTAGAGAGAGAGAGAGAGAGAGAGAGAGAGAGATGAGAAAATGACTCAAAAGTGACCCCCTATGGATTGATATACAAGAAAATTGCTCGAGCGCAGGAATGGTCGCTCGAGCAACCAGACACAACAAAGACACCGCTCGAGCACAAGAATGGTCGCTCACGCGCACAATGCACCCCTCCTAGTAGTTTAGACCTACAAAAGTTCGCTCGAGCACAAGAAGCATCGCTCGAGCATAGATATCAAGCTCTCAGTAGTTTGCAGACTGTAAAAGGCCGCTCAAAAGCAAGAAGCGTTGCTTGAGCGAACAAGCAAAATTCTGGGCAGAATTTCTTTTGAAAAACAAGCTACCAACCCATTCCAAACACGACAATGATACTCCAATAGCCAAACTCAAGGAAGTACAAAACGAGTAAGGACATGAACGGTGATACAAGACAAGATATCTCGAATCCAAAACAATAAACGGGTCGGGTCTAAACCAGAATCGTTATAGTCAAGGTGTGTGCAAGTTAACCCGGGCACCGAATTACCAAAAAAAGTGTGATTAACCTAATAATTTTATAAATTTGTACACTTTTGTAACACAATAGTACTAAAATTATTCTACCACACTACATACGTCATAATATATTTTTAAAATAATTATACATATACACAAATAATTTAATTAAAATTTATGAAATATTATTTTTAAAAACAAAAAAATTGATCTTGTATATTGCACAATTAACTGATAGTACATCCATAAATGTAATAAGGGTCATTCCACAATACATATTCTTTTTTTCTTTTTCTTTTTGTATTATATGTGAATCGAGCTACTCGCGAGCTAGCTTGACTCGGCTCGTTAGGGGTTCGCTTAGCTCAACTCGTTTACCAAACGAGCTGAGTTCGAGTTCAAATATTAGGCTCGTTTAGTAAATAAACCAAACTTGAGCTCGAATAAACTTAAGTCGTTTATTTTTATTTAAATTATATAATAAATATATTATTTATATATTAAATAATATATAAGTATATATAAATAATAGCATAAATACATCATTTATGTATTAAATAATATAAATAATATTTTTATTTAAATAATATAAATAATATAAAAAAAATCTTATTGAACTGAGAACGAGCCGAGTTCGAGCTCGAGCTCAATAAATGAGCTTGATAAGCAAACGAGTCGAGCTCAAGCTTAGCAAAACTCGACTTGACTCGACTCATTTGCTGTCCTAATCATATGCAAGATGGAGATCTAGATGAAGTATTGTGATAACCCTTCCCTGTATTATGCTAATTAGTCCTTATTATGAATGTGATTATGTGTTTGGATTGATTTTGTGTACCATTTATGTGAAAATATGTGGTTTTGAATTTCTATCTATTCGCCGTAGGAATATCTATTTGATTACCTGCTTTGGAAATTAAATTGAAGGCCTTATCAGCCACAAAACCCGAAATTGATTATGCCATTGTGATTAGCGTAATTTTTAGAGCCTACGGTAAAATTTAATTGAAAATTGATTCGGATCAAAATAATTAAATTCAGAACGATTAATTACGTGCTCAATTATTTGATATTAAAATAATGTGATCTAGTGGGGCTATATAAGGGCCATTAGACATTCAATCCTTCTCTTTTAATCAAAATTGGCTGATTCTAACTCTAAGAGAAAGAGATGGGGTCGGCTATAGAGAGGGAAAGAAGGAGAAGGGTGTGTTCGGCTCAAGTTTGAGGAATTGAAAGGTTAGACTCAAGATTCAACTAGAGTTTGAGAAGATTAAAGCCTCTAGGTAAGTAAATTCATGGATTTTAAATTGAAATTTTGTGAATTCAAAGTTGAATAATAATCAAGAACATGAATTAAATTGGTTATGATGAAATTGAGTTGGTTTTGTTGATTTGGTAGTCTATATGCACATGCATGTGAGAAATTGCTTTGAAATTGCATGTTTGAGCACAAAATGTGTAATCCATGTGAGATTTTAATTGAAGCTTGTATTTTTGACCATCTCTTCATCATCTAAGTTGAGAATAAGAGTTGTATTCCACATGCATGTACAACTCATGAGAAAGTGAGTTTGAAATACATGGAATTGTTGTGATAGAAACAAGTTTGGTGTAAATTGGAACATGCATGGAGGTAACTCATGGAATTGGGCTTCATAATGTTGTAATTTGGTGTTTGTACCATGTTAGTACCTGTATATGTGAAGAGTGAGCCAAAATCATGTGTTTAGAGCCTTTGATTATCAAGTTGAAGCTCAAGAACAAGTTCTGGAAAATCCAAAAAATTTGATGTCCGCTCGAGCGGGAGAACTGCCGCTCGAGCGTAGAATTCGGGCTCCCAGTATTTCTTTGCAGACGTGGTGTCCGCTCGAGCGGGGAAGTTCATGCTCGAGCTGGGAGCCATGTAGTGAGGCCTTCCGCTCAAGCGCCAGAATTCACGATCGAGCGTAAATATGGCATAACCAGTACTTTTGCAAGCCTCATGGGTCCGCTTTAGCGGGGAAGTCCACACTCGAGCGGGGACCCCGGTTTATGAAATTTTGAAAATGTATTCTGTGTTTCGTTTTCCGTTCTCTTTCACTTCCAAGCACTCTTAGGCATGCATTGGGCATTATGAATGAATTAAAAGGATAAGAAAGAAGCCTAAAGGGGAATATGTGAATTTCGAACGGATTGAATTGGTTGTGACCCGTTGTGTTCATGTAATGTGTAGGGTTAAGCTCCAGGGCGAACCACCCAGCCGATCACTGTGAGTAATATCTCAACAAAGATATTTGAAATATGTTGTTGTCCAATTGCTTACTTCTATGTAAGTTTTATAAGTTCGTTAATTCGATTGGTGGACAATGTTTGCTATGCTAAATGAATGGGCCAAAGGCCAATTTGACATGAATGAATGAATGGGCCACAAGCCAGTTTGACATGAATGAATGAATGGGCCAAAGGCCAGTTTGGCATGAATAAATGAATGGGCCAAAGGCCAGTTTGACATGATAGAATGAATGGGCCAGAGGCCAGTATGATCTAAATGATAGAATGAATGGGCCAGAGGCCAGTATGATCTGAATGAAAGAATGGTTGGGCCAAAGGCCAGTTTGACATAAATGAAAGACAAATGGGCCAAGGGCCAGTTTGACACGAATAGATTAGGCCCGAGGCCGTCGGATGTATTTGGAATTGCAGTCAATTGATGTACGTATGTATTAGATAGAAATATGAATTGGGCCCAAGGCCATCTGATGTATATTGTTCTAATGTATCTTCTTTATTTGATATTATTCACTGGGCTTTCACTCACGCTCATTCATGTGTTTGTAGGTGAGCCAAGAGAGGTCCAGACCCAGCCTCAGTGAAGTCTGTATGGAACAACTAAGATTTTGAAGAGTCAGCCCTTGCGTCTCACGCACGAGACACGTCTTCACCCTTTTGTTATTTTATGTTATTTTGTCATATTGGCGAGGACTGTGGTTTACGTCAGTACATAGTTTTGATTGGCTGACCTAGACTTGAATGATCCTATCTGTACAGAACTTTACGTTACTGTATTTTCTGACGTGAGTTGTTAACATGTTTATGTATGGAATGTTATGATGTGCATATAAGCACAGCTCTATGGACAAAGCTTTAAATTTGCTTCCGTTTGGCCCCTTTACTCTGGTGAGTTTTGTCTCATTTGGTTTGAGGTCATAGGTAATCTCATGATTACTGGCCAGTTATGACCTTAGCCCATAGAGGCGGGTTCGGGTCGTGACAGAGTAGTATCAGAGCACGAGTTAATAACTCACACACTTGTCCAGAAGTGCAATAAGCGTCTAGAAAAGATCTAGGATGCATCCATGTGATAAGTATGAATTTGAAGGCATCTAGAATATGCTTACATGTTTTGATGTGAACGATTATGTGTTATAAATTTGTGATTTGCTTGCATTGCAAATTGTTTGAATTCGTATGCTCCTTAGTATATGCATACCTATGAATCTTTTGTATGAAGTATAATGCAAGTTTAATCAAATGGTGAGAACAAGAGGTGATGAGATAGAAGAGTCCTCTACTGCCAGAATGGATAGAATGGAAAGACTGATTCAGGAAATGGCAGAGAGATTGAGGAAGAAACAAGAGTGGCAACAACAGTGGCAGTAGCCACATCCTCCACCTCCACCTCCACCTCCACCTCCACCTCCGGCACCACCCGTGCCAGATAATCAAAATGATGACCGAATCATAGCTCTCACCAAAGAGTTCAAGAAAATGAAACCACCACAGTTCCATGGGGGATTAGATCCGTTAAAGGCCGAAGCATGGGTCCCCGGCATTGAAAAGCTATTTGAAGTGTTCCCTTGTTCAGAGACACAGAAAGTGCTTCTAGCCACTTTTATGCTAGAAGACGAAGCAAGGAGATGGTGGATGTTGATGCGTGAAAATCATAAAGAGGTTGACTGGGCGAAATTTTTGGAAATTTTCTATGATAAGTACTTCCCGCAATGTGTTCGGGATAGGAAAGTGTCAGAATTCATGGAACTAAAGCAAGACAGCATGACAATGGCTGAGTATGAGGCCAAATTCACCGAATTGGCCAGGTTTGCACCACATGTGATCGATACTGATTATAAGAAAGCGAGGCATTTTGAAGGTGGGCTTCGAAGCGACATTTTAGAAAGGGTGAATGTCCTGAAGCTAGAAACCTACATTGGGGTGCTAGACAGGGCCATAATATCAGAAGCTAACATAGCTAGACAAGCTAAGTCAACAACAGACTGGAAAAGTAATAAGAGACAAGGCTTCTTTTCGAAGAAGAAATTTCTGATAAAACAAAACACGGGCTCCTCAAATACTTCGAATTCTTCCTGAGATATATCTCCTATGTGCAATATTTGTAGTAAAAGGCATCGTGGGGTTTGTTACCGTGTGTCGGGAACCTGTTTTAAATGTGGGAAACAAGGGCATATGGCCAGAGATTGTAACCAAAACAGTGGAAAGATAGCTACTAGTTCCACTGCATCAATCCCGAAGCCGGGAAATACTATGAGATCTGCTACCGCCGGAGATACCGTGAGACAAGGGAGGGTTTTTGCGCTTGTTCCAGGCGATACACGAAATGCTAATGCAGTTGTCTCAGGTACTATTTCTGTATGTAATCAGGATGCTTTTGTGTTAATTGACTCTGGATCGACATACTCTTTTGTGACATGTGTATTTGCATCTAGACTGAGTAGACCTCTAGAATTATTGCCACATCTACTATGTGTGTCTGCTCCATCCGGGGAATCCATATTATGTGAATCTGTGTATCATTTTTGTGACATGCGTGTTGGGAATGCCATTTTGTATGTGGATTTGTTACCCTTGAACTTTAGGCACTTTGATATAATTTTGGGCATGGACTGGTTAACTAAATATTGTGCCACCATTGATTGTGTGACAAAACGGGTTATGTTTAGACCACCAAAACAGGAAGAGATTGTGTTTGTGGGTAACGGGGTAGTTCCTCCACCTTATTTAATATCTGCAATGAAGGCATGTAAATTGATCAGGAAATGGTGCCAGGGTTATTTGTGTTATGTGTTGTCTGAACAATCTGTAAATGTTGAATTGAATAATATTCCTATTGTTAGAGAATTTCCAGATGTGTTCCCAAATGAATTACTAGGGGAATTGGTAGACAGGGAGATAGAGTTTACAATTGAGATTATGCCAAGCACCCAGCCTATTTCTAAAACTCCGTACAGAATGGCTACTGCCGAAATGAAAGAATTGAAGGAACAGTTGCAAGACTTGCTTGACAAGGGGTTTATCCGACCTAGTACTTCACCGTGGGGAGCACCGGTATTGTTTGTGAAAAAGAAAGATGGAACCCAACGTTTGTGTATTGACTACCGAGAACTGAACAAGGTTACAATAAAGAATAAATACCCTTTACCCCGTATTGACGACCTATTTCACTAGTTGCAGGGATCACAAGTATTTTCCAAAATTGATTTGAGATCCAGGTATCACCAGTTGAAGGTAAAGGCAGAAGATATTGAGAAAACCGCATTCAGAACGAGATATGGTCATTTTGAATTTCTTGTCATGCCATTTGGAGTGACTAATGCTCTGGCAGCATTTATGGACTTAATGAACCGAATATTTAAAACCTACCTTGATGAATTTGTTGTGGTTTTTATTGATGACATTTTGATATACTCCAAGAATAAACTTGAACATGAACATTATTTGAGAACTGTCCTGCAAATACTTAGGGAGAAGAAACTGTTTGCTAAACTAAAGAAATGTGAGTTTTGGTTAGATGAAGTCACTTTCTTAGGGCATGTGATCAACAGGGAAGGAATTTCAGTGGACCCACAGAAAATAGAGGCGATTGTGAATTGGCCTACACCGATTAATGTGACAGAAGTCCGTAGTTTCA
The DNA here is from genome assembly GCA_036172215.1 of Camellia granthamiana. Taxonomy (NCBI): domain Eukaryota; kingdom Viridiplantae; phylum Streptophyta; class Magnoliopsida; order Ericales; family Theaceae; genus Camellia; species Camellia granthamiana. Next base: position 72,279,459 of record CM069908.1, on the reverse strand, counting down.
TGGGCTTAGCTGGGTACTACAGGAGATTTGTGAAGGATTTTTCAAAAATAGCAGTGCCTCTTACCCAACTGACACGCAAAGGGCAACCGTTTGAATGGAACAGCGAAAGAGAATCTGCCTTTCAGGAATTGAAAACGAGACTGACCACTGCACCAATTTTGACATTGCCCTCAGGTACGGAAAATTTTGTAATTTTCAGTGATGCATCTTATAAAGGTTTGGGTTGTGTACTAATGCAGAACGGAAGGGTAATTGCCTACGCCTCTCGACAGTTGAGACCACACCAGAAGAACTACCCAACACATGATTTAGAATTGGCCGCAGTTGTTTTTGCTTTGAAAATCTAGCGGCACTACTTGTATGGGGCAAAGTGTGAAGTCTACACGGATCACAAAAGTCTGAAATACTTCTTTACACAGAAGGAGTTGATCATGTGACAGAGGAGATGGCTCGAACTGATAAAGGACTATGATCTTGAGATTCAGTATCACCCCGGGAAAGCTAATACAGTTGTTGACGCCTTGAGCAGAAAATCAACGGGGAGTATGGCTTGTTTGCTTACTGAACAGAGAGAGATCTTGCAAGATTTTGAGAAGTCTGAAATCGAAGTGGTATTGTGTGAACAGGGCGGATTGATAGCTGCTATTTCAGCTGAACCGGCAATCATTGAGGAAATTAAACAGAAACAAAAAGAGGATGAATCCCTCAAGAAGGTGATTGATGAATTTGAGACAAGTCCGAAAGCAGAATTCAGCCTTGAAGGCGAAGTGTTGAGATTTCGAAACCGAATGTGTATTCCAGATATTCCGGAACTAAAGAAAAGGGTTTTAGATGAAGCCCATAAATCAATGTTTGTTATGCATCCGGGTAACAATAAAATGTATCGGGATTTGAAGCAAAGTTATTGGTGGCCTAAAATGAAGAAAGAGATTGCAGAATATGTGTCCAAATGCCTTCAGTGCCAGCAAGTTAAAGCTGAACATCAAAAACCAGGCAGTCTACTTCTACCTCTCCCTATCCCTAAATGGAAGTGGGAGCATGTGACTATGGATTTTGTTATGGGTTTACCTCGGACTTCTCGAGGTATGGATTCTATTTGGGTTATAGTTGATAGACTGACTAAATCTGCACATTTCCTACCCGTTAGAACTACGTTTAATGCTTATAGATTGGCCACAATATATGTTGATGGGATTGTCCGTTTACACGGAGTTCCGGTATCTATTGTGTCGGATAGAGATCCGAAATTTGTATCTAGATTGTGGAAGAGTTTGGAGGAAGCTATGGGGACAGAACTGAGATTTAGTACTGCATTCCATCCACAGACAGATGGGCAATTAGAACGGACCATACAGACATTAGAAGATATATTAAGAATGTGTGCCTTGGATTTTCAGGGGAGTTGGGAAGACTATTTGCCACTTGTAGAGTTTGCATACAATAACAGCTTCCACTCCAGCATCGGTATGGCACCATATGAGGCTTTGTATGGTAAAAGGTGTAGATCACCAATTTGTTGGACAGAAGTCGGGGATAGAGCTTTACTTGGGCCTGAAATTGTTCAAGACACTTCTGAGAAGATCAAAACCATCTAGCAAAGGCTCAAAACAGCTTAAGACCGACAAAAGAATTATGCAGATGTTCAGAGAAGACCTCTTGAGTATGAGGTTGGTGACCATGTGTTTATTCATGTATCTCCGATGAAAGGCCAAGTCAAGTTTGGAAAGAAGGGCAAGCTGTCGCCCTGTTACATTTGGCCGTTCCAAATTTTGGAAAGGCTTGGTCCAGTGGCTTATAGAGTTGCTTTGCCGCCGGGATTTGAGCAGATCCATAATGTGTTTCATGTGTCGATGTTGAGGGGTTATCTCCAAGACCCGTTTCACGTGATTGATTATCACCGGGTAGCTCTAGATGAAAATATGGAGTACGCTGAATGGCCGGAACGAATCATTGACCGGCAAGTGAAACAATTGAGAAGCAAGTCCATCCCAATGGTGAAAGTGGAATAGAAAGAACACTATGGGACGGATGCTACATGGGAAAAAGAGGAGGAAATGCGACTACGCTATCCACATTTGTTTCCCGACGAAGGTAAAATAAGTTTGGAGGACCAAACTTCCTAAAGGGGGGGAGACTGTGATAACCCTGCCCCGTATTATGCTAATTGGTCCTTATTATGAATGTGATTATGTGTTTGGATTGATTTTGTGTACAATTTATGTGAAAATATGTGGTTTTGAATTTCTATCTGTTCATCGTAGGAATATCTGTTTGATTATCTGCTTTGGAAATTAAATTGAAGGCCTTATCGGCCACAAAACCTGAAATTGATTACGCCATTGCTATTAGCGTAATTTTTAGAGCCTACGGTGAAATTTAATTGAAAATTGATTTGGATCAAAATAATTAAATTCAGAACGATTAATTAAGTGCTCAATTATTTGATATTAAAATAATGTGATCTAGTGGGGCTATATAAGGGCCATTAGACATTCAATCCTTCTCTTTTAATCAAAATTGGCTGATTCTAACTCTAAGAGAAAGAGAGAGGGTCGGCTATAGAGAGGGAAAGAAGGAGAAGGGTGTGTTCGGCTCAAGTTTGAGAAATTGAAAGGTTGGACTCAAGATTCAACTAGAGTTTGAGAAGATTAAAGCCTCTAGGTAAGTAAATTCATGGATTTTAAATTGAAATTTTGTGAATTCAAAGTTGAATAATAATCAAGAACATGAATTAAATTGGTTATGATGAAATTGAGTTGGTTTTGTTGACTTGGTAGTCTATATGCACATGCATGTGAGAAATTGCTTTGAAATTGCATGTTTGAGCACAAAATTTGTAATCCATGTGAGATTTTAATTGAAGCTTGTATTTTTGACCATCTCTTCATCATCTAAGTTGAGAATAAGAGTTGTATTCCACATGCATGTACAATTCATGAGAAAGTGAGTTTGAAATACATGGAATTGTTGTGATAGAAACAAGTTTGGTGTAAATTGGAACATGCATGGAGGTAATTCATGGAATTGGGCTTCATAATGTTGTAATTTGGTGTTTGTACCATGTTAGTATCTGTATATGTGAAGAGTGAGCCAAAATCATGTGTTTAGAGCTTTTGATTATCAAGTTGAAGCTCAAGAACAAGTTCTGGAAAATCCAAAAAATTTGATGTCCGCTCGAGCGGGAGAACCGCCGCTCGAGCGTAAAATTCGGGCTCCCAGTATTTCTTTGCAGACGTGGTGTCCGCTCGAGTGAGGAAGTTCACGCTCGAGCTAGGAGCCATGTAGTAAGGCCTTCCGCTCGAGTGCCAGAATTCATGATCGAGCGTAAATATGGCATAACCAGTACTTTTGCAGGCCTCATGGGTCCGCTCGAGCGGGGAAGTCCACGCTCAAGCGGGGACCCCGGTTTCTGAAATTTTGAAAATGCATTCTGTGTTTCGTTTTCTGTTCTCTTTCACTTCCAAGCACTCTTAGGCATGCATTGGGCATTATGAATGAATTAAAAGGATAAGAAATAAGCCTAAAGGGGAATATGTGAATCTCGAACAGATTGAATTGGTTGTGACCCGTTGTGTTCATGTAATGTGTAGGGTCAAGCTCCAGGGCAAACCACCCAGCTGATCACTGTGAGTAATATCTCAACAAAGATATTTGAAATATGTTTTTGTCCAATTACTTACTTCTATGTAAGTTTTATAAGTTCGTTAATTCGATTGGTGGACAATGTTTGTTATGCCAAATAAATGGGCCAAAGGCCGGTTTGACATGAATGAATGAATGGGCCAAAGGCCAGTTTGACATGAATAAATGAATGGGCCAAAGGCCAGTTTGACATGAATGAATGAATGGGCCAAAGGCCAGTTTGACATGATAGAATGAATGGGCCAGAGGCCAGTATGATCTAAATGATAGAATGAATGGGCCAGAGGCCAGTATGATCCGAATGAAAGAATAGTTGGCCCAAAGGCCAGTTTGACATAAATGAAAGACAAATGGGCCAAGGGCCAGTTTGACACGAATAGATTGGGCCCGAGGCCGTCCGATGTGTTTGGAATTGCAGTCAATTGATGTACGTATGTATTAGATAGAAATATGAATTGGGCCCAAGGTCGTCTGATGTATATTGTTCCAATGTATCTTCTTTATTTGATATTATTCACTGGGCTTTCGCTCACGCTCATTCATGTGTTTGTAGGTGAGCCAAGAGAGGTCCAGACCCAGCCTCAGTGAAGTCTATATGGAACAACTAAGGTTTTGAAGAGTCAGCCCTTGCGTCTCACGCACGAGACATGTCTTCACCCTTTTGTTATTTTATGTTGTTTTGTCATATTGGCGAGGACATTGGTTTACGTCTGTACATAGTTTTGATTGGCTGACCTAGACTTGAATGATCCTGTCTGTACAGAACTTTACGTTACTGTATTTTCTGACGTGAGTTGTTAACATGTTTATGTATGGAATGTTATGATGTGCATATAAGTACAGCTCTATGGACAAAGTTTTAAATTTGCTTCAGTTTGACCCCTTTACTCTGATGCGTTTTGTCTCATTTGGTTTGAGGTCGTAGGTAATCTCGTGATTACTGGCCGGTTTTGACCTTAACCCATAGGGCCGGGTTCGGATCATGACAAGTATTGAAACTCATTTTGATGTTTTCTTTGTTTATAGTTATCGAGCTTACTTGTCTAGGATAGGATTATATTTTTGTTGTATTCAAGGCCTTAAGCTTGAAAGATATAAACCCTTAGGGCACTTTTGATGTATTTTCCTTTCCTTTTTGTTTTACTTGTATTGAAATCTATTGTATGTAATTTTATGAAGGGAAAAAAACAGTATTTGTTTTAAAAGATTGTTATATTTATTTTTTTAAAAGATTGTTATATTTAGCCTTATCTATACACACCTATATATTATGAAATTGGGTAACAATAATTGATTGGTAATTATACAATGAGTTATAAATATCAGGTCATGACATATATATATTTATAAACTACAAGATGGTGAAGTGTAATTAATACATCCTTAAGAAGTCAAGTGGGCGATAAAGATTTGAGAATAAGATTTAATGTTTCAAATTTGAGTCACCCTAAGGATTACTGAAGGTTTGTCTAATCGTTAACTTCATAACCCAATGATTAGTCAAGATACGCACAGGTTAATCTGGACACCGAATTATCAAAAAAAATGTGATTAACCTAATAATTTTATAAATTTATACACTTTTGTAACACAATAGTGCTAAACTTATTTACCACATAATATATTTTTAAAATAATTATATATACCCAAATAATTTAATAAAAATTTATGAAATATTATTTTAAAAAAAAAAATTGATCTTGTATATTGCACAATTAACTGCTAGTACATCCATATAATAAGGGTTATTCTACAATATATATATATTTGTGTATTATATGTAGGGTTATAAATGAATCGAGCTACTCGTGAACTAGCTTGGTTCGACTTGTTAAGAGCTCACGGCTTAGCTCGTTTAGTAAATGAGTCAAGTTCGAGTTCGAATATTAGACTCGTTTAGTAAAAAAGCCAAGCTCGAGCTCAAATAAGCCTGGCTCATCAAGTTCAGCTCATTTATTTCTAGTTAAATTATATAATAAATATATTATTTATATATTAAATAATATATAAATGTGCAAAAAAGAAATTAATGAACTATTAAGAAATAAAATCATCAGCCATAGTAAGTCACCCTGGTCTTGCTCTGCTTTTTATGTTAATAAAAATGCTGAACTTGAACGAGGAATTCCTTGTCTTGTCACTAATTATAAACCATTAAATAAAGTTTTGGAATGGATTAGGTATCTCATTCCTAATAAAAAAGATCTCATTAAAAGACTTAGTCAAGCCGCCATTATTAGTAAATTTGATTTAAAAAGTGGATTTTGGCAAATCCAAATTTATCCTCATGACCGTTATAAAACTGCTTTTACTACCCCTTTTGGCCATTACGAATGGAATCTTATGCCCTTTGGGTTAAAAAATGCTCCTAGTGAATTTCAAAATGTTATGAATGAAATTTTCAATCCTTTTAGTCATTTTTCCATTGTCTATATCGATGATATCTTGATTTTCTCTAAGTCTATCGATGCACACTGGAAACATTTGAATTCTTTTTTCCACCTTATTAAATATAACGGATTAGTCATATCTGCTCCTAAAATTAAACTTTTCCAAACTAAAGTTCGCTTCTTAGGTTACGATATTCACCACGGCACCATTCTGCCCATTAGTCGCTCTATTGAATTTGCTTCTAAATTTCTTGATGAAATCTTAGATAAAAACCAGTTACAATGGTTCTTAGGTTCTTTAAATTACATTGTTGAATTTTATAAAGACCTTCGGAAAACGTGTCAGCCCCTCTTTGATCGGTTGAAAGATAATCCTCCTCCATGGTCTTCTATTCATACTTCGATTGTTCAACAAGTTAAAAAATATGTCAAGACTTTGCCTTGTCTTGGTATTCCTACTAACAATTCTTTCAAAATCATTCAAACAGATGCGTCTGATATTGGTTATGGTGGTATTCTTCTTCAGAAACTCACCCCTCAGCCATCTGAACAAATTCTTCGTTTCCATTCTGGTGTCTGGAATAAAGCACAGAAAAATTATAGTACTATTAAACAAGAAATTTTATCTACTGTTCTATGTATTAGTAAATTTCAAGATGATATCTTAAATCAAAAATTTTTACTTTGTGTTGATTCCAAATCTGCTACATATGTTTTAGAAAAAAATGTTCAAAATCTTGCTAGTAAGCAAATTTTTGCCCGATGGCAATCTATTTTAAGTATTTTTTATTTTGATATTGAATATATCCCTGGTAGTCAAAATTATATTCCTGATTTTCTTACCCGAGAATTTTTACAGGGAGGATAGAGGATGGCAACTCCTTTTATTTCCTACCATAAATTGCAAGTCACTCATTACCGGAAACTGGAGTTTAATAGACCAAAATCAAATGAGAAGTTTAAACAAAAGGAATAACGCAGTATAGCATACAATAGCAACTTGGCTCTGATACCAAAAGGAAGCGGAAGCAGGAAAGAGGAAACAACACTAAACATTTTCAATTAAAACATAAAGTAAAACATACATAAATTAAAACTCATAAATTAAAACTTAAAACTTACAATTGTTTACTAGAATGAAGCAAACAGTTCTTCTAAATACATAACTTGAAAACAAATTTGAAAATATAAAATTACAGAGATAGTTATTTTCTTGCAGAGGGAGCACTCAATTTTTTTTTTTTAAACTCTGCCTTATTCTTGACTGAAGAGGCTCTTTTATAGACCAAAAGGAGTTTGCTGTGAGCCTTGTGAGGTTTACTGTGAGCCTTGTGAGGAAATCTGACTGAAAGAGGCACATGGGAGCTAGTTGCAACTTTCGGTGAGTGACTAAAAGTGATGGCTGCCTTTTACTGTTCTGAATTTGTCGGTTGGATGCATTGTGATGAATGGTGAATAGTAATGTTGACTTTTTGATGAATAGTGAATAGTAAATTTGAGTTTTTTCACTATTCACTGCTTTCTGACGGAGGCATGTGATTGAGGGAATCAATATAGATATAGATATCAGCAGCTTTTCTCAAAAGAAGAGTATTGATTGAAGCTGATAATTATAGCTATATAGAATCCGATGACTGAATATGCATATGGGTCCTGAGCATCTTGGAACTCGGGCGCATAAGGATTTTGACTGGTTGAACCTAAGGAAGAGTGTGAACCTTGTGAACCTTCTTCTGAACTGTCTTCATTAGATTGTGACTTGGCTTGGGCCATAAGTAGACGGGCTATCTGAAGAAGTTCGTCTTTAGATGGCTTGGATTTGACTTTGGACTTAGCCTGAGATGATGATTTTGCTTTGGACTTGGATTGATCAAATTTGGGCTTTGCTGACTTGGGCTTGGAAGAGCTAGAAGTTGGGCTCCCAAGGTTGACTGGAGGAAGTTGGCTTCCTTGAGTTAGTGAAGCAGTTGGGTTTTGCTGAGCTTTGACCATAGCAGGTGTAGGTGCATGTAAGTTGCCCGGAAATTCTGCCTGAACTTGTTCGACAATGCGTGGAATTTTGAAATTATCCCACCATTTAACAAAGTGTCGGCGAAATATTATATCATCAGAAATATCATATTGCCATTTAAATATCTATGAAACTTTGTATTTGGATATAAAAATGAGCAATGGAGGAAATTTCTTTTGTTGTGGACTGAATGAGAAAATAGTAGAGAAATAATTGACTTGTTCAAGCATGATGGAAGGGAAGATAGCATTAATAGCCCCATATTGAGTCCACCATCGGAGGAACCAAGTAGAGAATTCTGACTTATATTTATGATCAAATTGAGGGAACCAAGAGTGACTGTTTGACTCATTTTGATACAGGAGAACTTTGAACCAGGCATCAATATAGTCATAGTAACTATATTGAATTGTATGACTAGGTAAATCACGGAGTTGGAAAAGAGGACCCTATTCATTCAAAGAGACTATGTTGTGAATATACAATTAATGGTACACAATTTTACTAGTATAGGTTCGATCATAAATGGGTTTAATAACAATGGACTGATGGTTGAATAGGATGTCTTTTGTAATAGGTAATTGATTTTTCTGGATGAAGAGGAACAAAATGCCCTCCAGGAGGAAAATAGGATTTGACTAGGTCAAGAACAGACTGAGTACTTTTGTGACTAGGTTCTTTGAAAAAGAGATTAGTGGTATGAGATTGAACATAATCAAAACGAGTAGATTTAATAGGATTAGGAGGATAAGGAGTAACTGACTGAGATGAAGAAGCAAATGGCTCAGTAGCAACTGCAGATGTATAACTAGGTTCAGGAATATTACCAAGGACTTGGTAACGGTTGACTAATTCAGCAGGATGGTATCGGGTGACTAGTTCCAAAGGAGGAACTGGTGGACTGGAAGGAACAAGAGCCTTACTGGAAGGTCACAAAGGTTTCTGACCAAACATCTATAAAATGAGTAAACAGATTTTAACATCCACTAAGGATATCTAATTTGTGCAAATGATAATCAGCACAATTGATGTAGTCAGCAAGTGTATGACGGAGACTACAAATGGTATGAAAACAAATAAATTGAGCACGTTTAGTAGATTTTTTGGCTAATTTAAGGCAAGCAATATGATGAGCAGTTTGGTGAATAAGGGTGCGGTAATGAGTGACTTGCAATTTATGATAGGAAATAAAAGGAGTTGCCATCCTCTATCCTCCCTATAAAAATTCTCGGGTAAGAAAATCAAGAAATAGAATTTTGACTACCTGAGATATATTCAATATCAAAATCAAAAATACTTAAAATAGATTGCCATCGGGCAAAAATTTGCTTACTAGCAAGATTTTGAACATCTTTTTCTAAAACATATTTAGCAAATTTGCAATCAACACGAAGTAAAAATTTTTGATTTAAGATATCATCTTGAAATTTACTAATACATAGAACAGTAGATAAAATTTCTTGTTTAATAGTACTATATTTTTTCTGTGCTTTATTCCAGACACCAGAATGGAAACGAACAATTTGTTCAGATGACTGAGGGGTGAGTTTCTGAAGAAGAATACCACCATAACCAATATCAGACGCATCTGTTTGAATAATTTTGAAAGAATTTTCAGCAGGAATACCAAGACAAGGCAAAGTCTTGACATATTTTTTGACTTGTTGAACAATCGAAGTATGAATAGAAGACCATGGAGGAGGATTATCTTTCAACCGATCAAAGAGGGGCTGACACGTTTTCCGAAGGTCTTTATAAAATTCAGCAATGTAATTTAAAGAACCTAAGAACCGTTGTAACTGGTTTTTATCTAAGATTTCATCAGGAAATTTAGAAGCAAATTCAATAGAGTGACTAATGGGCAGAATGGTGTCGTGGTGAATATCGTAACCTAAGAAGCGAACTTTAGTTTGGAAAAGTTTAATTTTAGGAGCAGATATGACTAATCCATTATATTTAATAAGGTGGAAAAAAGAATTCAAATGTTTCCAATGTGCATTGATAGACTTAGAGAAAATCAGGATATCATCGATATAGACAATGGAAAAATAACTAGAAGGATTGAAAATTTCATTCATAACATTTTGAAATTCACTAGGAGCATTTTTTAACCTAAAGGGCATAAGATTCCATTCGTAATGGCCAAAAGGGGTAGTAAAAGCAGTTTTATAACGGTCATGAGGATGAATTTGGATTTGCCAAAATCCACTTTTTAAATCAAATTTACTAAAAATGACGGCTTGACTAAGTCTTTTAATGAGATTTTTTTTTATTAGGAATGGGATACCTAATCCATTCCAAAACTTTATTTAATGGTTTATAACTAATGACGAGACGAGGAACTACTCGTTCAAGTTCATCATTTTTATTAACATAAAAAGCAGGGCAAGACAAGGGTGACTTACTATAGCTGATGATTTTATTTTTTAATAGTTCATTAATTTCTTTTTTGCACATTTCTATTAATTCATGATTCATTTGAATAGGTCGTGATTTAGTAGGTATTTGTCGTTCATTAAAATTTTTAATATATGGGAGTGTTACTACATGTTTTTTCCTATGCCAAAAAGCTTTGGGCAAGGTAGAACAAACTGTGTTTTCTAATTGTGTTTTAAAATGATCAATTTTAGATATTAGAAGGGGATTAGTTAATTGAGTTTCAATTCTTTTGTATTGCACTTCTTATTTAAGAAATTTAAGTTGTTTAGTTAATCGATTAATAGTCTGAGAAATAGAACAATCCTTTAATTGATTTAATTCTTTAATTTCGGGAGGAGACAAAAATTGAAAGGTAACTGTGTGACCAAAAGCCTGGGTAGCTATTCCTTTAGTAGTAGCAGTAAAAGGATATAATAAAAAGATAAATGGTGTTCCTAGAATAACTTTATCAGTTAAATTTTGTACCAAAACAAAAGAGGTTTTGAAACAAACATTATCTTGACAAATATGAGCTTTGGGTAGTTTATAATTTATATGCATTTGACTTCCATTGGCAGAACTTAATTGTTCAGTAGTCTTGTGATAATATCTGGTTGGAATCAACCCTTCTTGAATACAATTTAAATTAGCTCCAGTATCGATTAATGCAATAACTTCTATTTCAAAATTATTAATAACTAATTTGATTTTTGAATGCCATTTTTGGATATTAATCTGATGAATTATATTTAAACGTTTACCATCTGGATCACTATGATGTGGAGTGGTGCAATTATCAAAGATGACTTTTTTAGGATAAGTTTTAGATCCATCTTCATGTTCGGAGGCAGATTTATTGGATTGTTGAAAATCATCAAGGCTTTTATTGATTTTTAATATGGCAATTTTGTCTTCCAAAGATTTATCTTTAGTTTTTAATTCTTGGATGGTGAATTTGATTTGATTAATTTCATTTTGTAAATCCTGTAGAGTAATTTCTTTATTCTTTTTTTTTTTTGAATCGATCTAAAGTTTTATTTAAACTAATGATTGGTTTATCATGTTTAGGTTTTTTATCTTTATTTGTTAATAAGGATTTTAACTTATTAGTATATTGCCTTTTTAAGCCAGGGTTTTCTAATTTAGCAATTAATTCAATAAAAGCATTTTCTTCTTGTTGAGATTTACTTAGAACATTAATTGTTTTACAGCTAGTATCATTACATCCTAATTCAATATCATTATCTGTAGTATCAGTAGGAGAGTAATAAGTAGAAGTGCTACTAAAGGTAATATCATTGGCAGATGAGTTATTAGATTGGTTAGGAGATTGATTTGGAGTAGAGGTTATTTTAAATATATCAAATATTTGTTGTTGATTTTCTTCAGTAATGTGTAATTGGTTAAGTTTATTTTTAAGTTTTTCTTTAATCGTACATTTATTAGAATAATGACCCTTTTTACCGCAATTGTAACAAGTAACATCAAGATTGGGTTTTGACTCTTGCCTGGATTTCTTAGAATATTTCTTTTTGGGTTTAGTATAATATTTATCGGTGGATTTAGAAGGATAATATTTCTTTTTTCCTTTATGGGAATATTTGTAAGAAGATTTTTTGTGTTCAGGTTTACTGGGTTTTCGTCGTGAAGGGGCAACGGGAGGTAGACCATATTGTTCACAAAAATTGCCTAATTCATATTTGGCTTTATGTTTATCTTTAGCAGCTTTTTGACTAAGTTTTAGATCAATACACATTTTTAATCCTTCTTTTTGAATAGTGCTAATAATATCACCATAGGTTAAGTTATCATATTCGATAATACCAGTGGGTTGACTAAGAACATCTCTAATTTTATGGGCAAAAAGGCTGGGTAATCCATTAATAAATTTTTCTTTCCAAAATGACTTAGTACAATCATCTCTAAGCATGACTATAGAAGTAAAAGCATCTTTATACCATCGAAAATCACTTAAAGTAGGACAGGTGAAGTTACTAAGTTGATCATGAACACGAGAATGAATATTAGTAGGTGTGCCAATAAAATGTTTGATTGTGGTATATATTAAGGTATTAATACCGTCAGATATAGTGGAACCTATTTCTTCATCAAAAATGGGAAAACCTTCAACATTCATTTGAACAGCATATTGGATTGATTCTTGTTGATCCGAAGTAAGATATTTGTCCCACCAAGATTTGAGGGTACCGGTAAATCCAGTAGTAATTAAGAGAACTATTTCTGGTTGAGTATAATCAGGATAATTATTAAGATAACTATTAGAAACCATAGATAAATGATTGAGTTTGAGAAGTATTTGGTGTTCACTAAGACCATCAATATTCCATTCACATAATTTTTTAGCCGAAACAGAAAATTGATTACTAATATTAGTTTCTTCAAATTGGAGATCAGGCGGTGTTGGTTTAGTATACCAATTTTTTGTAAGAGTGGTAGGATTAACTTTAGGATGTGTGATTTTATTAAGTTGAAAAGGTTGAAATTGTTTGGCTAGATGATTAATTTCCCCATCACTAGATGTATCAGTTTGAATAGGGAAGTCTAATGGAGGTTGTTGTGTTAAGACAGTAATTCCCTTAGTATTAGATGTTGATGTTTCTTTACTTGTTTCTTTACTAGTTGATAATTGACTAAATATTTTTTTCAATAGCATCAACAGTAGTATGGTCTTGAGTATTTAAGCTTAATCGTTTTCGATTACTAGGAAGACTAACAAGAGGTTTATTTAAAGGTTTGCTGACAGAGGTATGACTAGTAGAATAATCATCAAAAGATGCTTCAATCTTATCAAGTTGTTTGCCAATAGTTTTTAAACATTGGTTGGTATAGTTATTTTGTTCAATGACCTTTTTGACCTCAGATGATTCATCACCAGGAAGTTTGAATGGAGAAGCTGGGATAACAGTTCCTTTATGTTCAATAAGAATTTTTTCTAAAGGAGGATGACTAGCTGAGACAATTGTATTGGAAGAAGTCTTCCATTTAGTTTTTGTAATAACATTTATTTTTTGATAATAATTTTCTAAATAATCAAAGAAATGAATTTCAGTATTGATTTCCATCATAAATTTATACAATTTTTTGGTAATTTTTTATTGTTGTTTGGAATCATATAGTTTATAATAATTATGATGCTTTGTCTTATTGGTGGAAGATTTATATTCAGCATGAAGCTTAGTAAGGTCAGGAGTAAAAGTTTTACTAAGAGTTAATAATTGTGGATTAACAGGAGGTACTACTTCAAAACACTACAACAAAAGTAACCTATGGTGACGAAAACTAGTGAAGAAAATAAATTTCGTCACTAAATAAGAATAATTCGTGACGAATTATAAAATTTTGTCACATATTGTAAAAAAAATAAAATTAATAGGTGACGAAATTTATTTTCGTCAATAAATACTTCTTTTTAGGTGAGGAAAAATTAAGTTTCGTCATCGAAGGTTTTCCCGCTAATTTTTTTTTGATGGCGCCAAAATTTTGAGACTTTTGGTGAGAAAAAAATTTGTCACCAATTATAAAATTATTAGTGAGGAATATATTTTCGTCACCAATAATTTTACATTTTGTTTTTTGAAAAACTTGATTTTAAATATTTTAAGCTTATTTGGTGAGAAATATATTTTCGTCACTAATAATTTTTAATATTTTGAGACTTTTTAGTGAGGAAATTATTTTGTCACTAATTTTGGAGGGAAAATTTTGACAAATTGAGCGATAATGAAAAAAATATATTAATTTTTTCTTAATTTTTTTATATTTTTTATTTTTTTTATTATTATTTTTTTTTTTGTGTTTATCAATTTTCCTCTCATATCTCTCTTTCACTCCAACAAATTGCAAATTTTGGTGGCTAAAAAATTTCATAAAACAAAGATTTATTTTTTGGTAAGAATACTTTCACATTACCGCCCAATTTATGAATTATTATTTATTTTTATTTTTTTTCCTATTTTTCTCTGTCTTTACATAGGCCAAAAATTAAAGTGCCAACATAGGCCAAAAATTAAAGTGCCAAAAAAAAATTCTAATTTAACGCCTAATGGAATAATATCAAAATTTCAATCCAAAAAAACTTTTTAACTAAGAACTTTGTGCCCTAATCTATCCATAATTCTTTCACAGAGCTGTAACAGAGAACCACCGTGAGTTCATCCTCCACCGTAAGGACGGTTCATCCACCACCGTGAGTTCATCCTGCACCAACATCAAGCTACAGCACCACCGTGAGTTCCAGGTCAGTTTGTTGTCTCTGTTTCTCTTTCTCTACCCCTCTTTCTCTCTCTTCAGGTCTCTGGGTTTCTCAGTCTATACCCTAACTCTGTCTTCGGACGTGTTTCGTAAATGGGATTCATTGTTAAGATGAGATTAAAGCATTCCATTCGTTACTTCTAATATCTCCAAAACTTCTCTACTTTAAAGGGTTCCATGAACAACTTGAATGATTTTAATTTGGGAAAAAATATAGAAAATAGAATGATTAACATGTTCTGTATTCTGATTATGATATTCATATTCTACCCAATGTAATCATTAAAGTGAATGAATTGTTGGTGATTCTACACATAGTAAAGTCTCATGCTTCTGATTATGGGTCTGCTAGGTGTTTGAAAAAATGCCACAATGGTTAGTTTTTTCTTTATTGTTTTGTTTTGTTTTTTGTTTTTTTTTTTTCTCCCTCCAATCACAAAGTTATTGTAATGATAAAACTGATAAATGACAATATGTTTTGCATTTCACATCCTCAGTTCTTGTAATGAATGATAAATGATAATAATGTCCCTGCTATACATGGTCTAAATCCATGCCAGAATTGCTAATTTGCTAAGTAATAGAAATTCCCTTTCTTTTGTTAGATGTCCTGTATTTTAATGCATTATCTTGCATCTTCCACATGCAGTCAACTCCTCCCTTAAGAAAATTTAAGCAACATTGTAGGTAATTTTGTAATGAGTTTTGTTAATTTGTAGGATTTGAATTATTTGAAATTATTGACTCCCTTCTTTTTTTCAATTGACAACAATTCACACAACTATTTTAGTAATCCACGATAATGTTTCTCTTTATATGTACTATTCATCAAGCAAACCTTTTAACAGAGTCAAAAACCAAACACAACCACCAAAAACATAAACCAAATGATCAAATTTCATCAAATCATTTAAAACTTTGTAAAAGCAAACATCAAATTCTAAGTCACATAACCGAATTGCTGCCCACAACTAATACTGAAGCCCAAACTGCGAAATCTTTTCATACGACTAAATCTAGTTAAATTTTCATCGAAGACTGGCTAATGCACTTCCAAATTATATCAATTGACCATCACAAACAATTCAGAATAAAAAACCAATTCAAACAGAATAACCACGATAACACACCAAATGATCAAATTCAATCAAATCATTAAAAAATCTGTGAAAGCAAGCGTCAAATTGTAACTCACCTCATCGAATTGCTTCCCACAAGCCTCCTGATTCCCACAAAACACCCAAGAGTCACACAAACAAGGCCCATGATTCCCAGTACACATGACCTTACAAGCCTTACAACACTCCTCAGAAGAATTGAACTTGAATTCAGAACCCCAACACATGGCCTTACGTGATTCATTTGATTGTTAATGTTTGGGTACTGGGTTGGATTCAATTATTCAAATCTAGTATAATTTTTTATTATATATATACACCAATTTAGTATTTTTTGTGTAGTGTTTGTTTATTGATTGAAACCCAGATATTATTTACTTTTCATACTTAATCAATCTCTATCTCTCTCTCTCTCTCTCTCTCTCTCAAAACAGAACACAAGTGACGTGTGTTTTGTTTATTGACAAAACTAAACACACTCAATTCTTCCTTTAGCATGCACCCCTTCAGTGTGTTCTTCTCTAGCGCCGCTACTGACGTCCCTGTTCTCTCCTTCAGTGGCGCTATAGACGTTGCATCTCCTTTACTGCTGTATGTTCTTTTCCATCAGCGCCTCTTATTACTCAATTTCTCTGTTTTTGTATTTTCAGGTATGGGTCCTCTCTCTCTCTCTCTCTCTCTCTCTCTCTTTCTCTCAATTTCTCTATTTTTCTATCTCTGTTTTCCGTAATTTTCAAAATTAATGTCCTTAATTGTGAATATGTAAATTATGAATGTGTAAATTGTAAACTTGGCCATCCTCATTTAACGTATTTTGCTTGTTTCTGCTATAAACTTGAGAATGAATGTCCTATTGATTATAATTAACAGTTTGAAATTAGAAACAGCCTTTGACTAAAAGTGAATATTTTATATGATTTGGATTGATTGTCTGTATTTTTAATAAAATTAGGGTTCAACTCCTCTTATATATTTGAATGTTTGTTTAATATCTGTTTATTTTGTAGGTTTTTCTACTTAGGTTATTCATAAAAAAATAAAATTGATTACTTAGGTTATGATTTCGATTGATTCCTTTGCTTCTGTGATCATCCTTGCTAATTGGACTAGCCTCCTGATTCTTCTTGGATACCATGGCTGGCTATTTGAGGATCCTTGTAGATGCCTGATGCTCTGCTACTGCCATTATTTATTGCCTTTGTTTTAGTTGGCGTTGGGCATCTTCTTTTTGAGTAGTTCCTCCTTGCAGGGTGTTTCGAGGTCTCTTTCTGTTAGCAAGTTCACAGACCCCATCTCTCTTTGTTTATGTGGTCTCTGAACTTGTGTGGAGTTTTCTTTTTATTTATTTTCGGCAGTTATGCGGAGCTGTGCTTTATACGTCTCACATTCTGGTTTACTGTTCTAGAAGTGACTTATGTTTTGTGTTTTCTTGATCAAGAGGTAGCAGCTGGAGAAAACCTCAACCGTGATTAATTTTGTCAAGATTACTCAACTATGTGTTGTATAGTTAAGAATGTATACATATTTGAGTACTTGATGACTATGATGTTTGAAAGAAGTGATCTATCTCTCTTTAAGACAAGCTTTGAAGCAATCAAATTAAAGGCTGGTTCAAAAGTTTTATGGTGCATCATCAGTATATGCTGAAGAATGCAGCATGAGCTTTCTTAGTCAATGGTAGATCAAAATAGTGTCTTTAGGTGATTGATTGTGCAAACAATAGAGCAAAATATAGTCATTCTATTTAGGGTTGAGTCCTCTAATGGATCTGTTCATTAAGCAAAAACATTCATTTCATATCATTTTCAGTATAGAACTTATAACAAGAAAATGTAAATGCTCAATAACTAATTCTGATTTCTGGCTGTAAAGAGAGTATGAAGAGACAAAAATGCTTGTCAACAGAATCTGCACAAGATTTAGACAAATATTGTTGACAGAATACAACATAAATGACACTTTTTTATACTGTCTAGTTCGTTTGCTCCAACTTGAGAATGATTCCACAGATTAGTTAGTACATCAAGCACAAGCTATGCTATGCATAATAGAAGTAAACAAAAAACAATAAAATGGTGATTTAAATCACTGCACTCGAAAGCACGTCTCAGTTAGGTGATAAATGTATGCTGAGATCGTTGAAGTTGGTGCAGCCATGGATGTTCAATCCATGCTCATTGGCTAAATGCAGAAGGCATATGAAACACAGATGGGGAGAGATATCCTGAAGTGCTGCAGCCGCCCTGCAGTCTTTCGGAAAGCTGGCCATGATGTCCTTGAAAGATACCATTTCTTTCTGCCCCTAAAGTTAATCCACAATTAGCTATTACTTCTCATTAAAAAAAATAATAATAATGAGATCAAGCACCATGGCCATAATATAGCATCAAAGTTAGACATAAGAAATCACCCCAGTTTCAGTACAGAGGAAGGGAGCCTCCATCTGTCCATAAACCAATCACTAGTGGCATTCTTATTAAAGTTATTCACATAAAGAATTGTAAACGTTACAGGATTGACAATTCTTTTTTTGAATCACCTAACCAGGAGAGCTAATAGATTGAAAAATTCTAGAGTTTCTTTCCTGCCAAATACAGTAAACAGATAGGTTATTTGTTGTAGATAGAAGGGGGGGAAAGATTGTCAATAGATTTGTAGCAAAAGTTTATTAGCTAACGCGGCTTGATTATGCTAGTCCAACTCTATAAATTTGTCATCTATTTAATTACATTTACTAATATTAAGTAATTGTGTAAACTGTTTTGTTCCCTAGTTTTCCCATCCTGAGAAATTTCCTTGTTATGTTGGAAAGTTTTGACTGGCTGCTTGAATTCGGGCAGTTTTATGAACCTGCATATTCTTGCAAACTTCAGATTTAAGTATTTTACTAAGTGCCATATTTTGGCACTTAAGACTTCACTTGTACAAGTAATAGTAAAATTGATTATGAACATAAAGATAGTGCCTAGAAATGAGAAGCACTGTGTGAAAAGGGTTAAAAATTAGTAAAACTAAAACCCAATATATGGAATGTAACTTTAGTAACCAATAGAAGTAAAAATAATGAAGTGAATTAAAAAAACCAGGAGATAGCAAAGAGTGAATATTTTTGTTACTTGCATACAAATTTCAATCATTAATAAGGAGAAGGAGTCCAAATAAGCTTATCAGGACCAGTCATCGGAAGAAAATGAGTGGACTGGATCAGATTACAAATATCAACAGTGGCCTTGATGAGTTTCCATATGCATATCTTTACTTATCCATTTTTATGTATTTATGGTTTATGCTTTTGTATTTTGTTTTTTAGGGCTTACCAATGCCATCAAAACGATTGGTGTAGTCATCTCTTCAACCTTCGCACGAGGCAATTATTGTTCCGAATGGGGTTTTACATGACAATGTGGAGACCCAACACTCACAACCACTTGATGCCGATATAGAGGCAGCGAGGGAGGCAGCCCCCCAATCTAGTATTGGTAAGATGATGAATTTTACTATTAAAATGAACTTCTCTGTTTTAATATAATTCTATGGTTCAAAATTTTTGAAGCAGGTTGTTTTATAGGATTTGATTACTTTTTTTTTGCTATAAAAAGTGCTGGGGTATACCTTAGTTGAACTCTTGTAAGTTTTTTTTTTGTTCATACATAATACATTTTTTGGGTGAGTAAGTCATAAAATAAATACAAGCGAATTTACAGATTTACAAGGGGTATACCCCAGGCCCTACCAAGAAACTATACATAACAAACATATTAGCAACCCCAAGCTAGACTAGTAGAATAATAAACTAAAATTAAAATGGTCCTAGACTGCAAAGCTGTTCATAAGCCCTATACAAACGATGGGGGTCATGAACAATAGGCAACCCAAAACCTGCTAAATGAGCATCAAAATGAAGCACCTGGTAGATCCTTGAGATTGATTTCCCAAACATGACAACAACTTTGAATGAACAACAACAAACTTCAACAACAATTCATACTTAGTAAACTTCACTCCCTTTTCAATCCAACAACTATCAAAGCACATAGTTCCAGCCAGGAGCAACCAATTACAACACAACATACTACATAATATTCAAGCCACATACTCCAAAAAATAAAAAAATAAAAAAATAAAAAAAATACATCCCAATGACATCCCAATTGGGTAGGAAACCAAAATATATCAACGTATTACATAGTAAGATTAAACAAGAACCAAAGACAGCCTGCTAAATTCCTTTACCAGCAAAGACAGCTGAGAATCTGTAGTGAGGAAGGCAGAGCACTATAGAAGCCAGCAGCATCTAGTCATAGCTGGACAGATCATCTTCAAAGCAGTGGATGCCAAGTACCAGAGCTCAGAATTAATAGAGCCTGGAAAACACAAGGATCAACACAAGCTAAGATAATACAATTCAGAAATAAGCATGCAAACAAGACTCTCATATAGGACTACAGCCACTCAACCTTCATACAACACTCAAAACTCAGAACTGGAGCATGCAAAACCAAAGAACAAAATGTATCTCACAGTAACTCAACCCTCAAAGGAAGAAAGCTCCCAAATCACAATTCTCAGGTATAGAGGATTACACTCACACAAACCTAACATACAGAACTTACATCACTCAACCACCATCCCTAAACATTAGGACCAGCTAAACCAGCACAGCACACAGTTAGAAAAGAAGACTGTGGAGCTACATCACTCAACCCTCAAAGCTTACCACACTCACTCAAGCCTATTTAGGATCTCACATCACTCAACGTTCTTCCCTACATTACTACCAGCCAACCTGCAATGAGCTAACCTGCAAAAAACAATTAGTTATACTGCAGGCTCACCCCACTCAACCCACAAGACTCACATCACTCACTCAGTAAGCTAGTTTAATCCTCTCAACACTCAACCCACATCCCTTAAAGAGGACCAGCCAATAACTTGCAGATTATAAACAGTTACCAGATTTGATCACAGAAGCAGGTAGATACCATTCCTTGAAGAACCAATTATTAGTTAAATCAGCCTTGAAGTTAGTGATGGACATCACCCTGTATCTTACTAGTTCCTTAATCCTGCTGATGATGGCCACCTCAGTAGACTTTGTAGCCTAGAAAATTCTACAATTTCTTTCCTGCTAGATACAGTAAATAGAGCAAGTGAAGACCAATTTACAAATAGTAACAGCCAGAGGGGAGCTAGTAAGCTGTGTAGCTAACCAATTCACAAGGTGGTTCCAATTCAATTTAGGCCAATTCACATTACACTAAGCTGTCATAGTGGACCAAATTCTAAAAGAGTAAGAACACTCAAAGAATAAATAATTTTGGTTTTCATCATCAGCCTCACAAAGCACACACCTAGAAGTATCCCTCACACCAAAGACAACCAGCCTATCAAGGGTACTCAGCCTGTTATAAATGGCCATCCAGACAATGGTACTAATCCTAGGAATATGATGCTTGAACCAAAGCAGCTTAGCCCACTGCACCTTGGGATGCTAGGCTGTCCACAAGTTCCAAGTTGACTGAATAGAGAAACAGCCATCATACATACATACATATTACCTGGTTCTCCATAATTCGAGCATTTCTGATACTTTCATAGTCACTCTTTGTTTCATGATGATTTGAGCATTTCTGAGCATTTGTTACCTTAAGAAAAGCTTGGCAGACAACACCATTACTAGAACAGTCTGTGATGCCTGTCTAGGAAAATGTTTGTATGTTAAAGCTATTTAAGTAACTTCAAAATGTAAAAAAAAATGAATTTGCAGTATGACACTAACCAATGCTTGGTTGATCCATTTCTAGATTACAACACTGCTTACAATCTTCTTCACCTTTCAATGTTTTTCACCTGAATTTAGTATTCCAAATTTGTAGTAAGAACACTGAAAACTTCTTCTGAAATTGACCTTTAAGATGAACAAAAGAACAGACTCTAATGAATGTTCATTTCTCAACTCTAAGCTAGACAGACAAACACAGACACACACACACATATAATAGTTAAAGAAAGAGAAGAGTAACTAACTAACTAATAACCAACATCTGGAACCAAGAGACATGTAAAGACTTGGTAAATATGTCAGCAACTTGGTCCAAAGAAGCAACATAAGAAACCACAATCTGTTTTGTGCAAGCAAGAAAAATTAGGATTATGAGAAGAAAGAAGAAGCTACAGAGGTAGGAAAGAGTGAAAAAACAAGAAAATACAAGAGCAAATATAACATGAGAGAAAACAACTTGAGAAAGGAAAAGCATCAACTTGAGAGTGGGGAACAAAGCTGCAGCTATACCTGTGAAGCCACATTTCAACCACTTTGTCCTGGCTAAAGAAGTCTTTTCTTGAGATCATGTGCTTTCTCACAACTTACATTCATATCTGTTGGTCTATCTCTTGTTCTTGAGGCTTCGACTTCTCCCTCTTAGTGGTGCTGTCCTTGTTATTTGACACAAACATTCAATTTCTGTTAGCCAACCAATCATATATTGTCTTCATTGTGCTCAATTGGACTATATAAGAAGCAAAGGAGGAATATTTAGCAAACTTTATTTTTAGCTGGTGCTAGCTTGAGTTGCGTACCAAAGCACTCGTATTTTCATATTCTTTTCATATTTTTTTTGTTTTTCTCCTTTTCTTTTTAGCTCATCAAAATTATGACTATCCTTGTTACATGATTCTATGAATTTTTGATAATACAGTCTTATGTTGTAATTCTTTCAGTTCGACTGAAAGTAGGCAAATATCCAGATATACGAAACTAGTTCAAGGAAGAGTTTTTTGGATTTTAAATTATATGATTTTGAATCATTATTTCAAATATCTCTAGAATTCTAAACCCTTTAATCCAAACACACTCTTAGCTTATTAGAGTGGTTTGTGACTGCATACGCCCCAGGCAAAAGTTTTCTTTGGGCCTCATACATGTGCTCTTAAAGTTGTCATGGCTTCTGCTGCTTCCACTCAAAACTTAATGTATGCTGCTTGTGAATTGTCTCTTGCTGACAAAAAGAAAATATTTGTGCAAATTTGTAAGCCATTTTACTTGTTCTTGCAGATTGGATTACTCTGTGCATACGTTATCAAAAAGTTGTACTTTGGCAGGTATGTAAATGTTGGTCTTTTGATTTGCCTCATTTTGTTCCACTGGAAAATCATGTTTTCGTTTTCGCTTTATTTATTAATTTAATTGAGTCTCCAGAGGCAAGTGCTTCTGCATTATTATTATGCGAGTGACCAAATGAATGAATATAGCCCATTGTCGTGAATCAAATGTACTTCAATGCTACGTTATATTTTTGAGCTATTATATATATATTCTACCATTAGTGATAGTGATATATGGTATTCTTGCAATCTTTTGGCATCTTATGTTATCCGTGTTACTTTGTCATCAAGAATCACCTCAACTCTTTGAAGTTTTGATTTGTTAGATGCATTTCTACTAAATTGGTTTATAAAATAAAATTATTTACATATGAGTTTAGATGTAATTGATGATATATTAATGTTTTCTTTGTTTATTTTCTTTGCAGATTGGTTTTTGATAACGTTTGGAAGTATACTTGCAAATGAAGATCAACTGTTGAATTTTGTTTCCTGAACTGATACTTAGTTGTAATTGCAAATCAAGATTGAGTGTTGATTTTTTTTGTGGATTCCACGTTAGTTCAATTTGGGATTTGCTTTGATGGTTTTTTGTTATACTTAATGGTTTATATTATTAAAGTTGTTTGATGGATATATTTTGATTTATAATATAAATTGTTTACTGAATTTTTTTGTGGAGTGATGTATAATAGTTAGTGGATTTCTTAGTACAATTAAAAGGCTATTGGGATATGAGCAGAGATATTTGTGAAATAATAATTGAAATTGAAATTGAAATATAAAATATGGAACAGGTTTAGTGACGAATTTATTTCGTCATTTGTACTTGTTATCATGACAAAGTGATTATTCGTTGTTAATAAACATTTTTTGTGACAATTTATTGCAGTGCATATATGAAAGTTTTCATTGATTTTGTTGTTTGGTGACGAAATATATTTCGTCACGTAGATAAATATATTTGTGACGAAATAAATTTCATTACGTTTATAAATATATTTGCGACGAAATATATTTCGTCACCCATGTATGATTTTTGGAGATGAAAAATTCCGTCACCTTTGCATCTTACTGTGACGAAATTATTTCCTCATCAATGATCAACATTGGTGACAAATTTATTCGTCAACTAAAATTATAAATATGGTACTGAATAATTATTTGGTGACGAAAATCAGAATTTTTGGCGACAAAATCTTGTTTTATTGGTGACAAAAAATTTCGTCACTGAGCTAATTTCATTGGTGACGAAATTATTTTTCGTCACGGTGGTTTTTAGTGACAAACATTCAATGACAAAACTGGTGACGAAAATATTTCGTCACAAATATCTATAGTGACGAAATTAGCTCTTTCGAGACAAAAAAATTTCGTCATTCAAGACCCAACTTGTTGTAGTGAAATCAGTTTGAGTAGGTGAGTCTTGGGAGACTGTATCTTCTTCTTGAAGATGAGTATGAGTAGAATAAACTGGTTTACTAATTTGTGAGGAGGAGGGATTATCTATTCCTTTCATTTTACTATGTATGTGTTGGGATTGTGAAGATGATTCATTGAGTTGGAGTTTCCTGTCTTTTCTAGTGAATAAAGGGGTATTGAAGATTTCATCTTCATCAGTTTCTGTGGGTAAACTAGAAGTACCATGTCTAGTAGATTGACTGTAAGTTCTATTAAACCTAATATGAACAGAACCATCAGTAAATTGTTGAATATGTTGAATATCTTGACTATCAGAAATTTGTTGATTTTGGGAATAATTTTCATTAACAGTAACCCAATCATCAGGAAGATTGATATCTTTCCATTGAATCATTTTAGGAACAGTAATATTAGTTGCAGTTGTACTACGTTGAATTAATAAGGTTTTATCTTTTGGACTTTTGGTTAAAGCTTGGACATTTAAGTTGGTTTTAATACATTTGTAATAGATTCGATAAATTAAAGCAATATTATGGACACTTTCCAACATATTAGTAAATTCGCCAAATAGTTGAATATTCAATGTTAAAGTTTTTAATTTGTGAGGATCATGTAGACTTAATGTAAAATCAGGAAAACAATTAAAATGGACATGACCTCGATGGAGGCCAGATTCCATCATACCCATTACACTTGCATTGTAATTAATAAATCGAGCATCTCTTAGACATAACAAAACAGAAGTATTTTTACCTTATTGAGTTAATGGATTTATTCCGACTTGTATTAAACCTAAATGGATAAAATTATGACCAGCTTTAAGATGTTTTCTGATGGCATCTTTAGTTAATAATTGGGGTAAACTACCAATAGGTCCTACTTTTGAGACTTATTACCCATTAAGTCCTATTGATAAATTTATTAAGTGATAAAGATAAATTTATCAGTCTTTTATTTTTATGAATAAATTTATAGTGATAAATTTATCAGTCTCTTTGTTTTTATGAATAAATTTATAGTGACAAATTTATCAATTTCTTATTTTTATAGTGTTAAATTTATTAGTTAGGACCTGTTGGTAAATAAGTCTAGTTAATAGGACTGATTGGTAAGTACCCCTAATAATTGGCAAGTTTCTCTTGGTTTACTTAAAGCATAAACTTGTTCAACAGTTTTGACTTGTAAATCAACATTAAAAGTATACTGTAAAAAACTAGTTTTATAAATTTCTTTAGTTTTTATTTTAGGGATATTCCATCCTAAATCAATTTTAACATCTTGATATTCATGTTCTTCTTCATTTAATACTAACTCTGTATTAGGTATAGGAGCAAGAGTTGTAGATCTGGAGCTAACTGAAGAATTACTTCTGAATAACCGACTCATTGTGATTTTAGAAGATTAAATCCAATTTTCCAAAATTCAATTATAACTTATCATGTTTTCTCATACTGTGTGTTCACTCATACCCTTTCCGAAAACCCCTAGATCTTTCTATTGCCTAATCCTAAGGACTTACTCTAGATTGGGACGAAAGGTGAGTGGCTACTGACAAAGTGGAAAACAAAAGATAAGTTAACCAAGAATAAGGAAACTGGAGTTTAATAGACCAAAATCAAATGAGAAGTTTAAACAAAAGGAATAGCGCAGTATATTTATATATTAAATAATATATAAATAATAGTATAAATACATTAAATAATATAGATAATATTTTTTACCTAAATAATATAAAATAAATCTTATTAAACCGATCCGCGTTTGAGTTTCGTTTATATTAACGGGCCGACCTCGAGCTAGTCATTTATCAAGCCGAGATCGAACTGAATAAATGAGCTGAGCTCGATCTCAGCAAAACTCGGCTCGACTTGTTTACCGCCCTAATCATATACAAGACATCTGTGGTATTTATATATATCATAACTAAATCATCTCAGTCATAATTAAAATAAATAAATAAATAAACAAACATAAACAAACATAACTAAATATTACTTAAGGAATAACTACATATTTTTCCGGTCATAATCAAAATAATAATTTCAATATGTTATAATCAATATGACAATAAGTTATCACCAACCAAACACCACTTGAGGCATAACTAATGTCTCATTTGAGAATAGGCTTCTTTAGTAATTTTTTTTTTACTAAAATATGATATAAAAAAAATTTGCATGTTTGGAAAGAACTTTTTAATTTTTTGTGAAAAATTGTATAATAAAATAATATAAATAAAATTAAAAAAAGTAAATTGACATTTTTGCCTTTCAATATTGCCGTTCAATCCATAACCATGTGAATTCACTTGACATGCTGTCAAGTGAAATGATACAGTAGAAATTATTGCAACATGCCAGCTATATAGGCTTAGGTGATATGGGGAAATGAGCACATATTGCTAGCTTGACCCATTTTTTTGTGTAACTTTTTTTTAAAATCTACAAAATGGACTTCACTAATTTTGTAATTTGGAAAAAAGTCATACAAAAAAAAAAATTATTGTAATTTAATTGAGGAAAATGTTTTGTTATAAATTGTAGAATGTAATAATTGTATTAAATTTTTTTTCAAAAATCATTACAAAACAATTTTTAAAACTTCGATGATAATTATACATTTATCCAAATTGTTTTCAAATCTTCATTAAAAACTCATGAACACATCAATATCAAAACAAATACTAAAGAAATCAAATATTAGACTTCACCAATTTGGTATTCCGACAAAAGTTCCCATAAAAAAATAAAAAATAAAAAAACCAATAATTTACAAAAATGTTATATTGTAATTTGCGAAATGTAATCAGTTTGTTTGGCTTGGTTTTTCAAGATTCATTTATCAGAAAATTAGAATTAGAAGTATTCCATACTTTTGTTTTGCACCAAATTATTTTAATATTGTAAGCAATTTATTTAAGTATTATATATCCCTAACATAAAAACACTAGAAAAAAAAAATGTGTGAAAAGAATCGTGAGAAAATAAAATAGCAACAATAGGGGGGAAAAAAAATGTTAATCAATGTAATACATTTTCTGTGTTGTTATGTAATTATTGTGTAATATATTTTGTTATAAATATTATACTTGGTAGAAACATGTACAAAAACAGGTCTTTTCAGAAAAGTATAGAAAAATTGTTAATTGTAAACGTATTCACTAAAACAAAAAACAAAAACAAAAACAAAAAAACAAAAAAAAAATCTTTTTTATTTTATTTTATTTGAACTCCCAAACAAAATAAATTCAGAAAGCAAAAATTGTACTTAAACACCGTGATTAATTTTGTACTTGAACACAGGCTCTGACATAATGGTTGGGTTTGAACAGAAATTAAAATAAATAAATAAAAAACAAAACAAAACAAAACAAAATAAAAATAAAAAAGAGGGGTAAAAAGGTCATTTGACCTCTGCAAAGGCCATAGATTACGGGGAGCTTCTATATACACACATCCTTTCCCCTCAATACACATCTCCCTCTCACACACTTTCCACACACCTCTTCATTAAGTGTGTGTGGAGAGGGTGTTTGATGTGTGTATATAGAAGCTCCCTAGATTACGTGATTGCAACATAGGGTAAGTGTGTAGTATAAAATTGTAAGTTTTTTCGACTTTTTTAACACTTTTTAGTCATCTAAATTAAAACAGATGCATACTAAATTAGACCTAAATATCTTTTTAATCATAATTAAAATAAAATTTTCAAGGGTCATAATTAACTTATACTAACACAATAATAAGTTATAATTCACTTATAACTAACATCACAGTATAATACAATATAATATAATATAAAATTACAAAAATCATAACTACATATTTAATACACATATTACAGAAATTCCCATGTAACAATTATGTGAGTCGCAACAAAGGTCAAATTTGGCTATCTTAAATAAGTACACATTTTTTATCTTTTTATTTTTTTTTCATCATATCATCTCTCTATTTTTTTGCACATCTTTTCGTAAAAAGATAAAAAATATACTTATTTAGTCCATCCCAAACAAAAGCATTACGTGCGTGATCCTGGGTCCTACAACAATGTGAAGACAATTACGCACAGGGCGACAATGCACGTGTTCTGGCTGTACAATCACCAATCAATGCCGAGCTACTTAACGAAGATTTTTCTATGATACCATTAAAAAATAAAATAAAATAAAACAAAACAGAATAAATATTTGAAATAGTCTTTATAATTTGAAATTCATATTATTTTAATTTTTAATTTTTTAATTGTAACATATTTAATCTTAAATTTTAAATTTTATTCTAAATAAGAACAATTGAAGATACAATTGCTTAATTTTAAAGGCAAAATTATCAATTTAATAAAGTATAAATTAATTTGACAAAAATAAATATCAAAAAAATATTTTTAAATTTTTAAAAATTATTTCTACCTACCAAAGATAAAATGATGTAAAATTAATAAATTTTTTAGACATTTATTTATTTTACCAAATTAATTTTTATTATGTGTTTGGACAATGATCATGTAATGGGTGGTTGTGAAGATTTTAATATGTAATCGATATATTTAATATATGAAATATTTTTAGTTTTGGATTTTTTTGATTTAATGGATTGATTTAATAATGATATTAAAGTTATCGTCATATTTGATTTTTGAAAAAATAGAAACTAATTTAATGAAATACAAACAACCATCATTACTAATCATCATCTAAACACATAATAAAATTTAATTTGGTAAAATAAAGAAATAAATTAATTAATAAATAAATGTCTAAAAGATTTATTAGTTTTACATAATTTTATCTTTAGTGGGTAAAAATAATTTTTAAAAATTCAAAAATATTTTTTTTGACATTTATTTTTTTCAAATTAGTCTATTTTATCGATTTGACGATTTTACTCTTGAAATTAAGCAATGATATCTTCAATTGTCTTTATTTGAAATATAATTTAAAATTCATGATTAAATGTGTTATAATTAAAAAGCTAAGAATGAAAGTGACACAAGGATCAAAATATAAAGACCGTTAATGTGATTCGTTCATAAATAAATGAAAGTGTGTAGATATCATATTTAAAAATCACCCTAGACCGTCAGATTTGATTAAAGAAATAAATGTGATTATGACTTGTATTTGGTAAATTATTAAAATTCAAAAACAAGCATACGGCAATTTTCTCCAAAAATAAAAGTGCTTTTTGTAATTTTACTTGTTATTGTTATCGAAATTGAGCTTACTTATCACACTATATGATCTGACTTACCATTAAAACTGAACAAGCTTGTTGTACAACGTGATCTTCTACTAATCACAGAAATTGATCTTACTTACTATTGAAACTAATGATTTTTACAGTACTTTTATCCAAAACCATAGTTATATCTGCTTAACAATGACCCTCAACCCAATAAAAAATTAATTAATTACACTAAGACCCTATTAATTATTAGGCAACATTATTTTGAGTTTCGCTACCTACTCTATTTCATTACCCCAACTTGCACCTCCAATAAGATGGCAAATACTTTTGAAAAGAGAGTGAAGAGTTTGAAGAGAATAAATTGATTGATGTTATTTGTCGCCTCATTAGAGATTCAATTGGAAGTGATGAAATAAGAGGATAAGACATTTCTCTATTATTTTAGGGTTCTGCACACTTATTAAGAATGTATTAAATAACACTACCTACTCCCACTATTATAGAAGAATAATATTATATGTACCAATTAATGTATTAACAGTATACTAATAGACGGTGTGACATAATTTTAGAGGTTTTGGTATAACAGGCATAACACTAGTTGATACACTAGCGTATATAATAAGTGAAGTTAGTAATAATGGTATAACACTAATTGGTACACTAGTGTACTGGTTCATTTAGTACTACCAATTATAGAATGGATTATGGAGCAAATGTTACTAATTGCATCAAAGATTTTTTCATTTCTGATGGGGACCAAAATACCCTTTTTTTTCTTTTTTTTATTTTACATTTTTCTCGGCCCTTTCAACTCCACCATATACCTTTTATGCTTCACATTATTCTTTGACAAAAATTTATGAAATATAGAAATATGAAATATGTTTGTAGGAGCAGCTAATGGTTCATAAAAAATCATATTTTTAATAGTATTTGATATGAGGCAAAGTAATCAAATTTAGCCCATACCAAAGTGGAAGCACTATAATAAAATGTTAAATATATACATAATATTTATACAAAAAAATCCATACATATTTAACCGAGAGTAGCCCAACCCTTTTCGAGTCTAATGAAAGGAATTTACATCTCAACATATTTTTATACATTTATTGAGATTATTGATAGTTTAAAGGATTGACATGAGCATTTTTTTATTAATAAGTTCAAAAACACGGAATTCGGTCATAGAAGTAAACATATTATATATATGAACAGTAAAAAAATATAAAAGTGGATCCTATTAATAAATTTTGTAAAATTTTACTTATTCATATGTATTGTGTCTATTTTTTTATTATTATTATTATTTTTTTTTGAACTAATGTATTGTGTCTAACTCAATAACTGATTTATGTATTCACATCAATTTTTTTATATCTTTTAATTGAAATTTTTTTTATTCCAATTCGTGAAATGGATTAAATTTTTTTAATTGATTTAGGTATTTTTTCTATTTTCGCTAACAAAAATTAATCTAATTTTTTTGTCTAATTTTTTTTTTTAAATTTATATATATTTTGTGTATTTTGGTCCCATCAAAATAGATTTTTTTTTTTTAATATAATACATTAATAATCTTTGCAACATCCTATAATAGTGGGAGTAGGTAGTCATTTAATGCAGTTTTATTATTTATGACCTTTTCAACTAATAAAATATATATATATATATGCTCTCTTTTGAAAATGATTTAACAACAATGATACATCTCACTAATTTGGGAGCACTAATGAACCATTAATGAGGTAGAAATTCAAAAAAAAAAAAGAAAAAAAAAACTTAAGGCCAAAACATCACATCATTCAGTGGGACCCACTCTCTAGAGCTCCTTTAGTACTTCCAATTTAGAGCTCCCAAACATTTTTCATGATTTAAATATGATAAAAGTATACGTTCTTATAATTGAATGAATCAGATAATACCGTACATGTTTATAGACGAGAGGAGTACGTTGATATTTGTTTATAGTTGAGTATCTTGATGTAATTAATTTATTAAAAAAAATTTATATTGATACATAAAATTCATGAAAAAATAACATATAGAAGAATAATGTAGTAATATTATTTTTGTAAGTAAACTTAAAGTGAAAAATTCATGTTAAGTCACATCATTCGATATATATTATTTATATAATTTTTTTATTTATATATCATTATATATAAAATGATAAAAATAAAAAAATAAATTGTCCTTAATTTTGATACGTGCGATTTTCACATGTTTCATCTTGCTCCCTGCCGACGTCGGCACACGTGCATACTTTTTTTAAAACGGCAAATTACATAAATAGTCCCTATAATTTGAGATTTGTGTCACTTTGGTCCCTGACTTTTCAATTGTAGCACATTTGACCCTAAATTTTGAATTTTGTTCCAAATAAGGACAATTGAAGATATCATTAGATTTTTCAAGAGTAAAATTGTCAATTTGATAAAATATAAACTAATTTGACAAAAATAAATATCAAACAAATATTTTTGAATTTTTAAAAATTATTTCTACCTATTAAAAATAAAATTATATAAAATTGATAAATCTTTTAGACATTTATTTTTTTTTTGCCAAATTAATTTTTATTATATGTTTAGATGATGATCATGTAAAATTAATTTAAAAAAATTAATCATGTAATTTTTATTAATTTTATATAATTTTATCATTTGTGGATAAAAATAATTTTAAAAAAATTAAAAATATTTTTTTGACATTTATTTTTGTCAAATTAGTTTATATTTTATTAAATTGACGATTTTACCCTTGAAAAATCTAATAATATTTTCAATTGTCCTTATTTGGAACAAGATTCAAAATTCATGGTCCAATGCGTCACAATTGAAAAGTCAGGGATCAAAGTGACACAAATTTCAAACTGTAGGAACTATTAGGGTAATTAACCCTTTTAAAAATAATATTTTTGGGGCAATAAAATGAACATAGTAGCATTAATAAGATCGGTACAATGCTAAAATAAAAAATAAAATAAATAAAAGAACAACTGAAAATGAAAACCACCAGGAAGTAGAAAATAAGAAGCAAATAAAAATAATGAAATAACATTATTATTTAAGTTTAAAAATTAGATCTACTTTCCAAGTTCAATAATATGATAATCAATTATGATATCTAAGATAATACTATTTCTTAGAACTAGGCATAGGGTTATCTGAACTGCCTAACCCGTCCAATTTAAACCGATCCGCATACAAATAGACGATTTCGGATACACAATACGGGCGGATGCAGTTTGAAATATGACATGATTGCAGATTGCGAGTTTAACCCGCATTTGAAGAATCCACCCGCACTTAGTCTTCTTTTTTTTAATAAAACTTGGGACCGTTGTTATTTTTATTATTACATTTTGGATAAATAGTATTTCTTATATTTTTTATAATTATCAATTAATTATATCACTTACACATTATTAAATATAAAAATAAATTTAAAAAGAAGTTTTATATATCATTTTTCATAATGAGACATAATGATCCTAGCTAGCTACTTATACAATAGAAGGACAAAAACTTAAAGAGTAGCAGCTCGAGAACAACATTGTGATTGTACACTGCTTTTAAACAGAATATCAAAATCCAAATCCAAATCCAAATCCAAATCCATCGCCAAAAAGGAATAAAAAACAAAAGACCTAACCAACCATCCTCTCTGGTCAGCAGCAAAATGAGCAATACCAGCAGCAACTTGACTCGGCGTCTTTTCCTCTCGAATGAAAAGTCTTCCAATGAGACGACCCCACATTGGATTAATTGGCCCCGACAAACACTTATTTCTAAACTATGAACGACAATAATTTGAAATCTCGAATACTTCCAAGTATGCTTTTATATAGGTGTGTGATTTACATACATAATCTTTTAAACACTCTTACACGGACGGGTGTGGTGTAGGGAATTGGTTTAGATTAATAGATGTCATTATTGTAATTGATTACATGCATTGTGTGAGGATACAATCATTAAGAAGTGGATGTACTTGGAGATGTATTTAGTGAATGAATTTAGAAGTTCATTAGATAGTTCATGTTCCATTTTAATTACTACTGATCACTATTCATGTATTTGAAGGTCCTTCACCTCATTATCTATTTCTTTGAAATTCGTGAACTATATACATGGTCGCTCATTTGCAATTGAAAGAGAATGAAGACATGGATTAGAGAGAAAACAAAAGAAATGCTTATAAGGTATTTTTATTAGTAAGTCTTCTGTAAACACTCTATTTTTATTGATATTAAGACATAGATGCTTGAAAATAATGTATATACATATCAATATCTATGAAAATAATTAAAAAGATTCATGACTAATCAACCACGAATTTAAACAAACTAAATTACTGAAATATTACTAAACAAGATTACATAAACGAACAAGATTACTGAAATATTACTAAACAAGATGACAGCTACCTCAGCTATAGTCCGTAAAATCTCTTTCAGAATCTTCAGTTACTGTTTATGTTGGCACTCTAACCAACAGTCATCAGGAGAGAAGAAAAAAATATCGATAAGAACTACAAAACTCTGCACGGATTCATAGCAACGGGCTTATCTAATACAAACCAGTTAAGAAAATATCATTCAGTGTTTGCAGACTTCAACCCTGTGGTCAGCAAAAACAATATAACAAAGATGAAGGTTAGTGCCATCTCATAGAAACACATTGAAGGGGAAAAAAATTAATTGAAGAATATGCATGAAAACAATGTTTAAATAAAGCGACACCCCAAAAGACAGTTTCCAAGGATCACCAATGGATGTTGTGTATCAATGATGCCCTACAAGTAAGAAAAAAATGTGTCAAAATAAGCTTAACAAATAATGTTGGTTTAGAAAGAAGTGAATATGTAGCTTACTCATAGATGTGCACTAAAGATCCAACACCTATCTCAAAAAATTTTTGCATTAGGCCTCCAGTATTGTTCATTCAAGAGAAACTGTTCACTAAGTGCAATTGACAAAGGAAACAAGAAGGAAATCTCCAAGGATAAAACACCGCTAGTGATGCACTTGCTGGAATGGGAAAACCCAAAAGTAGTAGCAATATGATGGAAAGCACACATTCTCCATGACTTAACAAAGGAAATTAAGTCCTTGAAATCGAATTCCGATACAACCTGACAGCACAAAGAACAAATGCACACACATTAAAACCACAATTCTTGAAGGGTCACAAATTCAACTTTCAGACTCTGAATTACGTGAGATGGCATTTGAATAGACTACTCACCAAGAGTGTCATACAAAGGGACTGAAAGCATTATGACCCTTAGAGAAAGGTCAAAGTCTGAAAGCATTATGTGGCCATCGTCACGTACAAGAACGTTTTCTGGTTTAAGGTCGCAGTACACAACTCCCAACATGTGCAGATACTCGAGTGCCAAAAGAACTTCTGCAGCATAGAACCTGGTTACATGAGGAAAGACAATAATTATGACCCTTGTTCACCGGAAAATATTAATACAAATAAAACAAGAATTACAAAACATTATAGTAACACTGTAAGAAGACGGTCTTCATTTTTTTCAGAAGCTTCCTTTGTTATTAAGTTGTTTGCCTCTTGAAGTCCATAGCCCAACAAAAACATGAAATAACATAATATGCATATTTTACAAATTGAGAAAAGCATAGTAATTGTCATCTTGGGTTCTATCAACCAATTAGTTTTTCATACACTGAACAGGGAAACAAAGACAGCTAGGATACAGCCAGATACCTTATGGACAAGTTCAGGATACTTCTATAAAATCTTTTATTTAAAATCCTAAAAACAGAGGCAATAGCATAAATAAGACGAACTTTTGTTTTCAAATTGAAAGAATTTTTTGTCAAAAAAATCCAGTTCCATCCTCTGTAAAACTTGGTTGGAATCACTCCATCCCCATCTGATATTTTGTATGCAACTCTATCTTCCCTGTCAATATTTGATTTGAACAAAATTCTTGCTCCAGAATCCCACTCCTAATGACCCAACTTAAACCCGGCCCACAAAATAGAGGGGACAACTGTCAGACCAGGCTATGTATAGGACTCGAGCTTGTGAAGCAAAGGAAACAACTCAGAAGGAAAGTAAAAACAAAAATAAAAACAAGAAAACATGTTCAGTGAGTTTTCGGAATGGGTGGACCAGAGGGGGTGTTGGAAGTGGCACCAGAGGGGTGGGGAGATTACCAAAGGTGGTGGCAAGTGGGATTAGGAGGCTGGAGGGAGGGTGCTGGAGATGGTGAAGGAGGGAGGAGCAAATGAAAACTTGTTTTCAAATCAAGTGAAAACACTTTTTTATTTCCTAATATTTTGTAAAATTTCATAACTGTCGAACATTTTTTTGGAAACGAAAACAGTTGTCAAACATGTGTTATTTACAGTTCACAGTTGTTTTGAAAACATAAACATAAACAAATGTTACCAAACATCTGCATATAAGGTCAACAGGGATTAGTAAGACACACAACACAACAATGCCTCGGATTTATAGTTACTCCAGAAACTTGGTTCAAAGCATAATCAATAAGGTGAAGTCGTGGAATGAAGGATTTTCATAAGGTAGAATGTCAATGTTGCCTTGGACATCTCGTCATACTTGATGAGACTAAATTACATAGGCAGTAGCTAATTTTAAAAAGTACATTAAGTGCACTTCAAGACACTAGCAAACTGCAGTCTCAACAAAATAAATGCCTATATGCTATAAAAGTTAATTATTTACTAAATTGACGAAGTTGGAAAACAAAGCAAGAGAAATTAGGCTCAAAATTCTCTCACTTAACAATATGAGAGAGAGTACTTTGGCAAAAGCTGAAGTAGATCACACGCCAAGAAATAATTTGCGCATTTGAAGCACTTTTGTTTGAATAGTCAACTTTGTTCAGAAATTTAGCCCCCCACACCCCTCCCCAAATACAAACACAAGGAAAAAGATCTTTCTACATTTCCTTTGTCTCAATTCATAAATTTGGGCACCAAGATTTGAGAAGGAAACAACACTAACTTAAATGTAGAACTTCCAACATAATAAAATCACAAAGAAATGAATGAACTAATTCAACACTACAGATATCTTTCGTTCTCAATGTGTTACGACCCCCAAAGAAAAAGGAAAATAAAATAGAATCAATGATCATTAAAAGAGAAAGATAAGTTGCAAACATGAATCAGATAAAAGCCATGAGCCTCTAGCTGCAAATTTGCACGTAATAGTTTAGCAACAAGGCATTGATGCGATGTATAAATTAATGAAATCATGAATAGTTGCAAATTTGAAGCAATAGAAAATCACATTAAATTTAAGAAGCAAACTATAGAAATTATATTTGCTTTAGAGTCGAAAATACACTTGGAGGAGGAGTGTATACGTTGGTTAGAATGATGTCAAGAAGCTCCATCTTTGCTTTAGAGTCGAAAATCTCAGTTTGATGACTGGAATTTATTCGATAAAAACAACGACATCAGATTATTTTTTTTATACAGAAATTGAGAGTAAAATTAATGAAAATGCAATATATTAATGAAAAAACAAAAAAAGTTAGATCATATACTTGAGATGCCATCTCGAAGGTCTGAATTGGTCGTTTACGGAGGGATTCAAGATACACAAATAAAACCAAACACCGATTCATCGAGGTTTACGGAAGAAGATGGAGTCAGATGCAGAAATCAAGACCCCGCTAATCTCCCTGCATCGATTCATCTTCTCTTACAGTTCACAGATCCAAACACTTGCACACTAAAAAAATTCTGCCATATATATATATACATTACACACACACAGAGACCTGAGCAAGAAGGGGTGCTGGTGCGGAAATGAAGAGGGAGAGAGGATAGATCTGCATTAGAGTATGAGATCGATCATGAAGATGAATCATGAAAATGAGATCGATTGAAGCTGAAGATCTTAGATCTCCATTGAAGTCCCAGAAGATTGAAGTTAAAGATCTTAGATCTCCATTAGAGTCTTAGACAGAGAGCCCTACACAGAGAGAGGAGAAAACAGATCGAGAGCATGCATTTGACAAATTAGGGCAAGAGGATGAGATTTTATTTGCCTATTATTGAGACGACCAAAATTTGGTCTCTGAAAGTCTTCACACGTTAGCAACCAAATGTATTGGTTCCCAGTTCTTAACCATATCAAACAAGCACGGATCAGCTGGTCAAATACGGTTCATATCCATCTCATAAAAGTAATATGGAGTGTTTGTATGGCTTTTTTTTTTAAAATTCATTTTTGTCCCTAAATGATGACTTTTAGAGACCAAATTTAATTGGTCTCTAAATATTAGTCTCTAAATCACTAATTTCTTGTAGTGATGTGCTCAACCCAAACACAACCCGTTTAATATTTTTGTTATCAGGTTAGGTCCGGTCATATTCATGTTCATGTAGAAATTAACCAATCCTAACCTTCTAATTACGTATGCAGTTTATGTTGTTAACAGATCGTGTGTCAAATTCTCACCCCTGGCAATAGTTAGCATTCTTAGATATTTAAGATATACCATATATTGTGGCTAGAACTACGCTAGATATTCAATACTACTTGAAGGATACTGTGATGCAAACTATATATCTGATACAAAAGAGTCCAAAAAAAAAAAAGTTAGGAAGTGCAGCTATGTCCAAACACACATGCATCACTAGATCAACAATGAAATCTAAATTTATAACTTTGGATAAAGTTGGAGAAAAAGTATAATAGCTTTAACCTAATAATTTTATAAATTTGTATACTTCCGTAACACAATAGTACTAAAATTATTCTACCACACTACATACGTCATAATAGATTTTTAAAATAATTATACATATACACAAATAATTTAATTAAAATTTATGAAATATTATTTTTAAAAACAAAAAATTGATCTTGTATATTGCACAATTAACTGATAGTACATCCATAAATGTAATAAGGGTCATTCTGCAATACATATTCTTTTTTTCTTCTTTTTGTATTATATGTGAATTGAGCTACTCACGAGCTAGCTTGACTCAGCTCGTTAGGGGTTCGCTTAGCTCAACTCGTTTACCAAACGAACTGAGTTCGAATTCAAATATTAGGCTCGTTTAGTAAACAAACCAAACTTGAGCTCGAATAAACTTGAGTCGTTTATCTTTATTTAAATTATATAATAAATATATTATTTATATATTAAATAATATATAAGTATATATAAATAATAACATAAATACATCATTTATGTATTAAATAATATAAATAACATTTTTATTTTAATATTTTTATTTAAATAATACAAATAATATAAAAAAAAAATCTTATTGAACTGAGAACGAGCCGACCTCGAGCTCAATAAATGAGCTCGATAAGCAAACGAATCGAGCTCAAGCTTAGCAAAACTCGACTTGATTCGACTCGTTTGCCACCCTAATCATATGCAAGATGGAGATCTAGATGGAGTACTGAAACTCATTTTGATGTTTTCTTTGTTTACAGTTGTTGAGCTTACTTGTCTAGGATAGGATTATATTTTTGTTGTATTCAAGGCCTTAAGATTGAAAGATATAAATCCT
The DNA here is from genome assembly GCA_036172215.1 of Camellia granthamiana. Taxonomy (NCBI): domain Eukaryota; kingdom Viridiplantae; phylum Streptophyta; class Magnoliopsida; order Ericales; family Theaceae; genus Camellia; species Camellia granthamiana. The sequence goes on along the minus strand of CM069908.1, from coordinate 72,240,340 downwards.
TAGGACACTTGTGATGTATTTTCTTTTCCTTTTTGTTTTACTTGTATTGAAATCTATTGTATGTAATTTTATGAGGGGAAAAAAAAAGTATTTGTTTTAAAAGATTGTTATATTTAGCCTTATCTATTCACACCTATATATTATGAAATTGGGTAACAATAATTGATTGGTAATTATACAATGAGTTATAAATATCAGGCCGTGACATATATATATATATATATATATTTATAAACGACAAGATGGTAAAGTGTAATTAATACATCCTTAAGAAGTCAATTGGGCGATAAAGATTTGAGAATAAGATTTAATGTTTCAAATTCGAGTCACCCTAAGGATTACTGAAGGTTTGTCTAATCGTTAACTTCGGAACCCAATGATTAGTCGAGATACACACAAGTTAATCTGGACAGCGAATTATCCCAAAAAAAATGTGATTAACCTAATAATTTTATAAATTTATACACTTTCATAACACAATAGTGCTAAAATTATTTACCACATTACATATGGCATAATATATTTTTAAAATAATTATATATACCCAAATAATTTAATAAAAATTTATGAAATATTATTTTTAAAAACAAAAAATTGATCTTGTATATTGCACAATTAACTGCTAGTACATCCATATAATAAGGGTTATTCTACAATATATATATATATATATATATTTGTGTATTATATGTAGGGTTATAAATGAATCGAGCTGCTCGTGAACTAGCTTGGCTCGACTTGTTAAGAGCTCACGGCTTAGCTCGTTTAGTAAATGAGTCAAGTTCGAGTTCGAATATTAGGCTCGTTCAGTAAACAAGTCAAGCTCGGACTCAAATAAGCCTGGCTCATCAAGTTCGGCTCATTTATTTCTATTTAAATTATATAATAAATATATTATTTATATATTAAACAATATATAAATAATAGTATAAATACATCATTTATACATTAAATAATATAGATAATATTTTTTATTTAAATAATATAAATAATATAAAATAAATCTTATTAAACCGAACTGAGTTCGAGTTTCATTTACATTAATGGGCCGACCTCGAGCTAGTTGTTTATCAAGCCGAGATCGAACTGAATAAATGACCTGAGCTCGATCTCAGCAAAACTCGGCTCGACTTGTTTACCGCCCTAATCATATACAAGACATTTGTGGTATTTATAAATATCATAACTAAATCATCTTAGTCATATTTAAAAAAAATAATTAATTAAATAAACAAAATAAACAAACATAACCAAATATTACTTAAGGAATAACTACATATTTTTCCGGTCATAATCAAAGTAATAATTTCAATATGTCATAATAAAAAATGACAATAACTTATAACCAACCAAACACCATTTAAGGCATAACTAATATCTTATTTGAGAACAGGCTTCTTTAGTAATTTTTTTGACTAAAATATGATATAAAAAAAAATTGTTTGGAAAGAACTTTTTAATTTTTTGCAAAAAATTGTATAATAAAATAATATAAATAAAGTAAAAAAAAAATAAATTGACATTTTTGCCTTTCAATATTGCTATTCAATCCATGACCATGTGAATTCACTTGACATACTGTCAAATGAAATATAGCGATCCCAAATTTTCCTCCATTGATTATTGTGTTCTGGAGTTTGGTTCCGTAGAGTTGATATTATGTATCTTTTGTTTCTGTCCTTCTATACTTTGTATTTGAGTTATAGGATGTTATGGGCAGGATTGTTACATGTTTGGTGTGCTTGGGAGCAAATGGTTGCTGCCCAGAATTTTGGTCCTTCGCTCGAGCGAGCACTTTGTCGCTCGAGCGAGCTCTGTGTTTTGGCTTCTTCGCTCGAGCTAGGGTTCCTTCGCTCGAGCGTGTGTCTGCGTCTGCGTCTGCGTCTGGACCTGAGAGTTGCATTTCTTGGCTCGAGCGAGCTTTCCTTCGCTCGAGTGAGCGAGGTGTATGTTTTGAGTTTCTTCGCTCGAGCGAGCATTCTGTCGCTCGAGCGTGCTTCTGGATTGCAGACCTGAAGCTTCGTAATGTTGGCTCGAGCGAGACTTTCTTTGCTCGAGCGAGGGTTCTTTGTGTCTGGTCGCTCGAGCGACCAATCCTTCGCTCGAGCGAGCCTGTTGTATATCAGATCGCAGCAGCGGGAAACAATTCACTTTTTCACCTCTTTTCTTTATACAAACCCTAGATCTGAGCTCTCTCTCTCTCTCTACAAACCTTCTCTCTAAGGTTTCATCTCCTTTTAGTGAGTTCCTAGCCTAGCCTCTTTGTATAAAAGATAGAGGGTGTTGAGGGCTTTGCTTTGATCTGAAAATTATTGAATTTGGAGCACGTTGGGTTTTGGTCTTCTTCTCCGTTTGAGCTCTAACTTTAAGGTAGGGATACCCTACTCCATCTTATGAGTTTTGTCTTTAATTTTGGTCATTGTGATTTGTTGGTGATATTGGGTAATTTTGAGGAAAGTTGGGGTTGTTTTGTAATTTATAAAAGAATGGGGTTTTCAAATATTAAAACCCATATGTATGAGAAACATTGAGAAAATTGAATTTATGTTGTATTATTGATGAAATCAAACCTTAGGGTTGATATTGAGAATTTGGGAAATTGCCCTAATTATTGAAATAAATTAATTGGTATAATTAATTTGAGTAAATATGGAAATGAGGTGAAATCCATGAAATTGGAAAAATATTGGGATTGAATGGTGTAGTTGGATTAATGTTATCACTCACCTATGGAAATGTGGAGATTATACCTGTTTATGCATTTATTTTCTATTTAGAAATAACTGTTTTGGGCTATCGGTGGAGGATAGTCTTGATTGTTGTAGACACATCATGTTGATTAGGGAAACTAAAACTAATCACATTGTATATGACGGTTTGGGATAATACATCAAAGTTGTGTATTGATTGAACATGTATATGATAATGTCTATATGCATTGTGTTATATGGGAGGAGATAGGAGATGTACTCCATGACTTAGGGGAAGATAGGGGATGGACCTCTAAACCGGATTTTGTTTGACATTGATACAGCATTAAAATGTGTATCACTTGTGAAGTATGGAAGTGATTTTGGTTGAGACTGATACAGTACCAAAATGTGTATCTATTATGAAGTAAGAAATGTTTAACATGAATTGTTATCCCTATTGAATTGGAAATATTGCTAATTTGAAATGTAATCTCTTTGAAGTTATCTGGCCAGGTTCTGAGCCACGTTTATGAAATGAATTGATAAGTAAAGGAAAGTGAAATGTAACATGGACATGATTGTCATGGAACAGTAATGTGATGTAAATTGTTATAAGTATTGACCATCTATCACATGCTATTATTTTAGGCATTGCTTATATTTGGTTTAGTATATCTCTACTGGGCTTTGGCTCACCCTATATGGGACATCATTTTCAGGTCCAAGTGATATGCCACCTCCAAGATCATAGCTTGGAAGGTTCTGGGAGTAGAAGACTCTTTTGATTATTTTGTTATCTTTTGATGTATTACATGTAAACTCAAGCCAAGGGCTTAATATGTATTTGAGTTAGTACTCTCTTTTTGTAACCAAGTGTTGGTTTGGAAAGTTGTAAGCCCATAGGGCATTTACTTTTGTTGTCAACATATAATACTTTTACAATGAATACTCTGATGAATAGAAAGATGTTTATTTCTCTTATATCAATGGTTGTCGAGAATGTGGGGTTTTATGTATTATTTTGAGGGCGTGACATGAAATGATGCAATAGAAATTATTGCAGCATGTCAGTTATATAGGCTTAGGTGATATGGGGAAATGAGCACATATTGCTACCTTTACCCATTTTTTTGTGTAACTTTTTTTTTAAAACCTATAAAATGGACTTCACTAATTTTGTAATTCGGAAAAAAGTCATACAAAAAAAAAAAATATGTTGTAATTTGATTGACGAAAATGTTTTGTTATAAATTGTGGAATGTAATAATTGAATTAAATTTTTTTTCAAAAAGTTTTTTCAAAAATCATTACAAAACAATTTTTAAAACTTCGCTGAGAATTATACATTTGTCCAAATTGTTTTCAAATCTTCATTAAAAACTCATGAACACATCAATACCAAAACAAATGCTAAAGAAATCAAATATTGGATTTCACCAATTTGGTATTCCGACATAAGTTCCCATAAAAAAATAAAAAATAGAAAAACCAAATAATTTACGAAAATGTTATATTGTAATTTGTGAAATGTAATCCGTTTGTTTGGTTTGGTTTTTCAAGATTCATTTATCAAAAAATTAGAATTAGAAGTATTCTGTACTTTTGTTTTGCACCAAATTATTTTAATATTGTAAGCAATTTATTTAAGTATTATATATACCTAACATAAAAACACTGGAAAAAAAAAGTGTGCGAAAAGAATCGTGAGAAAATAAAATAGCAACAATAAGGGAAAAAAAAATGTTAATCAATCTAATACATTTTCTGTGTTGTTATGTAATTATTGTGTAATATATTTTGTTATAAACATTGTACTTGGTAGAAACATGTACAAAAACAGGTCTTTTCAGAGAAGTATAGAAAAATTGTTAATTGTAAATGTATTCACTCAAAAACAAAACAAAACAAAATTTAAAAAAAAAGAAGAAAATAATCTTTTTTTTTATTATTTTTTTATTTTAACTCCCATACAAAATAAATTCAGAAAGCAAAAATTGTACTTGAACACCCTGATTAATTTTGTACTTGAACACAAGTTCTGACATAATGGCTGGGTTTGAACAGAAATTAAATAAAAAAAAAAGACCAAAACAAAAACAAAACAAAACAAAATAAAATAAAAATAAAAAGGTCATTTGACCTCTGCAAAGGCCATAGATTACGTGATTGCAACATAGGGTAGGTGTGTAAGATAAAATTGTAAGTTTTTTTTTGACTTTATTAACACTTTTAAACAATTAAATTAAAATAGATACATGCTAAATGAGACCTAAATATCTTTTTAATCATAATTAAAATAAAATTTTCAAAGGTCATAATCAAGTTATACTAATACTATAATAAGTCATAATTCACTTATAACTAGCATCGTAATATAATATAATATAAAATTACAAAAATCATAACTAGATATTTAATACACATATTACAGAAATTCGCATGTAATAATTATGTGAGTCGCAACAAAGCATTACGTGCGTGGTCGTGGGTCATACAACAATGTGAAGACAATTACGCACAGGGCGACAATGCACGTGTTCTGGCTGCACGAATCAATGCCGAGCTACTTAACGAAGATTTTTCTATGATACCATTAAAAAATAAAATAAAATAAAATAAAACAAAACAGAATAAATATTTGAAATAGTCTTTATAATTTGAAATTCATATTATTTTAATTTTTAATTTTTTAATTATAACATATTTGATATTAAATTTTAAATTTTATTCTAACTAAAAACAATTAAAGATACAATTACTTAATTTTAAAGGCAAAATCATCAATTTGATAAAATATAAATTAATTTGACAAAAATAAATATCAAAAAAATATTTTTAAATTTTTAAAAATTATTTCTACCTACCAAAGATAAAATGATGTAAAATTAATAAATCTTTTACATATTTATTTATTTTACCAAATTAATTTTTATTATGTGTTTAGACAATGATCATGTAATTGGTGGTTGTTAAGATTTTAATATGTAATCGATATATTTAATATATGAAATATTTTTAGTTTTGAATTTTTTGATTTAATGGATTGATTTAATAATGATATCAAAGTTAGGGAAAATTGGTCTAGGGTCCCTCTCCCACTTTTCGTAATGGAAGAGATCCACAAAATTATTTTTTGATGTCTAAGGTCCCTAAACATATATCAGAGAAATTTGACTCTTTGTCTCTCTCTCTCTCTCTCTCTCTCTCTCTCTCTCTCTTCTCCTCTCACCCACTGTCTTCCAGACCCAAGGCAACAAGCTCTGCTCTTCCACCCTCCTCTACGACCTCTTCCTCAACAGCTTCTCCTCCGACTCCTCCCTCCACTCCGCCACCGTCGCAGACCTCCGTGCTGCCCGGATCCGCGACCCGGCCTGCCTTTCCTTCTCTAATGGCGCACTCTAGCAACCTCCCTGCGACGGAGACGGCATTTGCATGATCTGCAAGAAGAAGTCGGCGGAGGACGAGACCATCATCGAGAGAGTGAGGGAGCTTGTGTGTTGCTGTGTATGTATCTCTTTTCTTTTCTTTTCTTTTCTTTTTTTTTTTTACACCAACAACCACCAGCACAGTCTTGAATCCCGAAAGAGAGAGAGAGAGAGATCAGGTTGAGAGAGAGAGAGAGAGAGAGAGCAATTGCAGTGTATACGAGAGAGAGAGAGAGAGTGATCAATTGTCTATGTGGGCATCAAATTGTCATTCATGGAAAAACAAGAGAGAGGTTGGTCATGCATGGAGAGAAAAGTTGCCGAGAGAGAGACCCAGCTAGAGAGAGATGAAGATGGGCTTAGTGGGGGATTGAACATATTTCTCCTGAACATATTTCTTAAGTTTGTTCATTTTTTGAGTATCTTTTTTTGAATTTCTTTGGGTTTTTGTGATTTTCTCTGGGAATTTATCAGTGAATTTCTCTGAGTTTTGCTCAAGATTGTCCTTCTTATTGTGCCTCATACTGTTGATTTCAGCTCTTTTGTGCCAAATTGCGGCTTTGCGAACATTTTCTCTGGACAAGTTACAATATTGGATGGAGAGTGCTTCTGGCATTAGCAGCCTGGCTCATTTTCTTTCCAAGGAAACAATAGATCATTTTAATACAGTGATAAAGCCTGTGGTGTATCTCTCAATGTTCTATTCCTTCAGCAACCCCAGATCTTCTTTTGTTGATAATTACATTGTATTGTTGTGCCTCGTGTACTGTGTTACTCGCATAGGTTATGCACTGTCCATCTTCCTTGGACCTGGTCCTGCCCAACTGGCGAGCAATAACATTTCACATTGAAATCTCATCAGCTTTTCAATATGAGTTTCCATAAATTAGTTTTTATTTTTTGCTGACAATATACTTCCACTTTCTGTAATGTGCGGTGCTGATTCCAGTAGTTTTAGCTCTGATTTCAATTCAGACTAGAGAGAGTAAATTTGTGAAGAAACTAGCAAACTTGAGCTATCCAAGATGGGCTTTGGAAGCATTTGTGATTGCAAATGCAGAAAGGTATGACACAACTTCCCTTTATCATGGCCAGATGCTACACATTGTTCAGCATATGCTATTCTCATATTAAGTAACAATTTGTACCTTCACGCACCAAAAAAAAAAAAAAAATTTGTCTCTTAAATCCAAAATCAGATTGAATTTTCTCCGGATTTTGTGATTTTTCTCTTGATGTGTGAAATTTCTCTGGACTATGAATTTTTTCCAGATGTGTGAATTTTTTCTGGACTGTGAATTTTCTCTGGAGATATGAATTTTCTCTGTGCCGACTTGCAATTCATAGTTTTCACACCTGTGTTGACAGGTAACAAAAATACCCAGCAGAGAGTTCGGAAAAAGGGTGATGATTTTCGCATGAAAGATTGGAGGAAGGAATGGATTAAGCTTACAAATGATTGGCAAAGCAGTAGGAATTTGTATCCGGTGCAAAGCAATGGAGATACTCTCGACACATCCAAGTGGCTTTACAACAAATACTTGAAGGATCCAGACACATACAGAGAGTTATTGAGACAGCGAGCGATTCGAGAGAAAGTATGTATATAATATTGTACTGTTGCCTTTCTTCCTCACCTTTGAGAAGCAAGGAAGTGAGTTGAGGTAGGGGGAATTCTTATGTTAAAAAAAAAAAAAAGGGCAGAGAAATTTACAGTGGGAAGTTTAGGGAAGTCCAGAGAAATTCTTCAGAATTTCTCTGGACCAATTTTCTCTGACTTGAATTTTCTCTGGACCAATTTTCTCTGGATTGATGTTGAGGGACCTTAGACATCATGAAAATATTGAATGTCCTTTATACTATAAAATCATAATATCAGGGACCTTAAAAAAAATACCCCTCAAAGTTATCGTCATATTTGATTTTTGGAAAAATAGAAACTAATTTAATGAAATACAAACAACCATCATTACATGATCATCATCTAAATACATAATAAAAATTAATTTGGTAAAATAAATAAATAAATTAATTAATTAATAAATGTCTAAAAGATTTATTAATTTTACATAATTTTATCTTTAGTGGGTAAAAATAATTTTTAAAAATTCAAAAATATTTTTTTTGACATTTATTTTTTTCAAATTAGTCTATTTTATCGATTTGACGATTTTGCTCTTGAAATTAAGTAATGATATCTTCAATTGTCTTTATTTAAAACATAATTTAAAATTCATGATTAAATGTGTTATAATTAAAAAGCTAAGAATGAAAGTGACACAAGGGTCAAAATATAAAGACAGTTAATGTGATTTGTTCATAAATAAATGAAAGTGTGTAGATATCATATTTAAAAATCACTCTAGACCGTCAGATTTGATTAAAGAAATAAATATAATTATGACTTGTATTTGATAAATTATTAAAATTCAAAAACAAACATACGACAATTTTCTCCAAAAATAAAAGTGCTTTTTGTAATTTTACTTGTTATTGTTATTGAAATTGAGCTTACTTATCACACTATATGATCTGACTTACCATTAAAACTGAACAAGCTTGTTATACAATGTGATCTTCTACTAATCACAGAAATTAATCTTACTTACCATTGAAACTAATGATTTTTACAGTACTTTTATCCAAAACCATAGTTATATCTGCTTGACAATGACCCTCAACCCAATAAAAAATTAATTAATTACACTAAGACCCTATTAATTATTAGGCAACATTATTTTGAGTTTTGCTACCTACTCTATTTCAATTCCCCCACCTGCACCTCCAATGAGATGGCAAATACTTTTGAAAAGAGAGTGAAGAGTTTGAAGAGAATAAATTGATTGATCTTATTTGTCGCCTCATTAGAGATTCAATTGGAAGTGATGAAATAAGAGGATAAGACATTTCTCTATTATTTTAGGGTTCTCCAATGAGATGGCAAATACTTTTGAAAAGAGAGTGAAGAGTTTGAAGAGAATAAATTGATTGATGTTATTTGTTGCCTCATTAAAGATTCAATTGGAAGTGATGAAATAAGAGGATAAGACATTTCTCTATTATTTTAGGGTTCTGCACACTTATTAAGAATGTATTAAATAACACTACCTACTCCCACTATTATAGATGAATAATATTATATGTACCAATTAATGTATTAACTAGTATACTAATAGACGGTGTGACATAACTTTAGAGGTTTTGGTATAACAGGCATAACACTAGTTGGTACACTAGCGTATATAATAAGTGGGGTTAGTAATAATGATATAACACTAATTGGTACATTAGTGCATTGGTTCATATAGTACTACCAATTATAAAATGGATTATGGAGCAAATGTTACTAATTGTATCAAAGATTTTTTCATTTCTGATGGGGACCAAAATACCCTTTTTTTTCTTTTTTTATTTTACATTTTTCTCGGCCCTTTCAACTCCACCATTTACCTTTTATGCTTCACATTATTCTTTGACAAAAATTTATGAAATACAGAAATATGAAATATGTTTGTAGGAGCAGCTAATGGTCATAAAAAATCATATTTTTAATAGTATTTGATATGAGGCAAAGTAATCAAATTTAGCCCATACCAAAGTGGAAGCACTATAATAAAATGTTAAATATATACATAATATTTATACAAAAAAATCCATACATATTTAGCCAAGAGTAGCCCAACCCTTTTCGAGTCTAATGACAAGAATTTACATCTCAACATATTTTTATACATTCCAAGTTTGGCATCCTCAAAAAAATTCAAAAAGTCAAAAAGTCACTATCCTATTTAAGTCACATCATCTTATTTAAGTCACATCACCTCTCTAACACATCACTTCAAACCCAACCCAAATCTAACCCATATTTCATAAAAAGTCAAAAAGTACACTTATTTAGTCTTCCCAAACTTAGCCTTGAGATTATTGACAGTTTAAAGGATTGACATGAGCATTTTTTTATTAATAAGTTCAAAAACACGGAATTTGGTCTTAGAAGTAAACATATTATATATATGAACAGTAAGAAAATATAAAAGTGGATCCTATTAATAAATTTTGTAAAATTTTACTTATTTATATATATTGTGTCTATTATTATTATTATTATTATTTTTTTTTTGAACTAATGTATTGTGTCTAACTCAATAACTGATTTATGTATTCACATCAATTTTTTTATATCTTTTAATTGATTTTTTTTTTTAATCCAATTCGTGAAATAGATTAAATTTTTTTAATTGATTTAGATATTTTTTCTATTTTTGCTAACAAAAATTAATCTAATTTTTTTGTCTAATTTTTTTTATAAAAAAATTTATATATATTTTGTGTATTTTGGTCCCATCAAAATAGATTTTTTTTTTTAATATAATACATTAATAATCTTTGCACCATCCTATAATAGTGGGAGTAGGTAGTCATTTAATGCAGTTTTTATTATCTCATTTATGGCCTTTTCAACTAATAAAATATGTATATATATATATGTTCTCTTTTTGAAAATGATTTAAATATGATAAAAGTATGGGATTTTTATTGATAAATCTATTTTAGAGTTGTTATAACTTATTAGGTCCACAAAGGAATATTATAACCTGATTAGTCCCATAAATTTTTCTTTTTATTCCATTAGGTCCATTTTTCTAATTTACTATGTTTACTTGGACTATTTTGCCCTCATATATATATATATATATGTTCAGTGTTTAATACATATTACGTGCCTGTTTCCACGCTGAATCAGTTTGGCAGTTTCTATTTTTCATCATCATTCCATTTCGGAGGGATACATTTCTATTTTGCATGCTTGTTCCAAGGCTTGGATGTGCTAGGGTTTCATTCTTACTGTTGCAGTCTGGTTTTGTGATTTTCGAGTGAAGATGACGAAGAGGAAGGTGTTCGGTTCTCACATTTGCTGGACTGTAACTAGTTCAAATCAGTTTTTTTTCTAGTTTGTGGACAATTGTAGGATTGCGTGGTTAAGGTTAGTATCAATTTGGTTATGAATACATGTTCATTCGTATGATGGATCACTTGCTCTATTTTTGGATTGATATCGATTGGATGCTCTGTTTTTTGAATTATATGCATTTTATGTGGTCCTGTTGAGGGGAGTTCATTGAGATTATGTGAAGAATGTTTAGTTCTCATTTTACTTTGATGTATCCATAATGAGGCTCTGTCTGGATGATATAATTCAGAGTATATGTATCAATGTGAATGTTTATGCTTTGTTAATGTGGAATATGTGAAGAATGTGGATGTTCTCATTTTAAATTGATGTTTGCTAAATGAGGCTGTGTGTGTGTGTGTGATATAATTCAGAGTATATGTGTCAATGTAAATGTTAACATCTTGTTAATACTGTGTGAAGATTGTTGATGGTCTCATTTTACTTTGATGTTTGCTTTATGAGGCTCTGCGTGGGTGATATAATTCGAAGAATATGTATATGTATCAATGTGAATGTTCACATCTCTTAATGTGAATTACGGGTTTAGCACTTGGACTGTATACATAGTCATCCATTTTCTGCCCAATGTGAATGTTCATATCGATTTTGATTACTGTTCGTTGTTGTGGTTTTGTGTTTTTACAGGAGATGGATACCTTTATGATGTTGGTGTGTACATATGGTTGCAGTACAACTGTAATAAATGTTGCCCGCGCATTGTGTTATTTTGTTTGGTGGAGTGTTTATGTGAAAAATGGGATGAGTTGTCTGCTGGTTCTATTTCATTGTTCTGTTTCATTGTTCTGTAAACTACCTGGGATTAAGAGGTGTGATTTGGACAATGAGGAAGAATTTCAGAACATGTTACTGCTTGCTAAATCAATGGGGGTACAACATGTAGAAGTTGTGGTTGAGTTGAAAAGTGATATTGGGCAGTCAAGTAGGTCGGGATCGCTGCGTGTGGGGGTTGAGGAAGAAATTGATGCACTATGAAGATTTTGCCACCATAAGGAGAAGGTGTTGCTGTCAGCCCCGTGGGCAAATGGTATTACGCATGTGGGACAACGGTTTGTTGGAGGTGCACAAGAATTTCGTGAGGTTTTATGTAAGTATGCCATCCAATGTGGGTTTCAGTTTACGTACGTCAAGAACGAGACAACAAGAGTTACTGCTTGTAGACGTCCCCGAACGCCCCGGGAGGGTTAAGTCCCGTTCTATTCATTTGGGCTCACTACAGTTCAAGGACTCGATTGTCACGGTTCTAAATCTTGAACCAAAGAGTCCAAATCCGGCAAATCGATTTTGAAAAAAACAGATTTTTGAAAGAAGTGCCAAACATGGACTGTTTTGCCAGATACAGAGTCGCCACCTAAATATTTTTTATGGGGAAATTTAGGAAACCCTGACTCGGTGCCAAAGGCCATGTGTCCGTCATCACCAAAGTTGCCTCGGCTCGGGAACTTGGGTACGATTGGGGAAGGTCACTTCGTGAGCACCCCCGCTCGCCCGGTCAAAGACCGGCCTCTACTAGCCGTGATATCTAGTTTTGAAAACATTGTGTGTTCTTATTCCGGTTATTAGCCTAGATTACTACGTGATGCGCACAGCATACAAGTATAGACTGGATCGCCTGAATTGGAACAACACATTTCATGTTTGTTTTTTGAAAGATGGTTTGCTACCCGCAGGTAGGCTTAAAATGCAGATTTTGCCACCCTCGGATGGGCTTAGAAAACATGATTTTGCCACTGTCTAGTGGGCTTAAAACAAATATTTGATGAATTGTTCCAATCCAAATAACCCAACCTCCACCCACAGGCATTCAGGCAGTTATATCACATAAACAAATAGCCTCATGGCAAGCATGCTATCGTGGCAGTCACTCACACGCATGCAAGGATGCTAAAGCATAAAACTTACCGAGTACTCCAAGCCAAAATAGAAACTGATTAGAAATCCATGCATGGTTCCTAAGTATGCAAAAATGCCTAATGCAACACATGCAAAAATGCAACTATAGCAGGCTCGACTATTCTAAACATGGCATATGAAATGCTACAACTAATCATGTGTTCAACTTGGAATTGAAATACAAATGCAGTTAGTATGATGCGCCGAGCCCGGTGCATGCAAAACAGATGAATGAATGCAAACATGCTATCATACTGTATGCTAATTGAAATATGCCCTAATCTAACCATCATAAGCGGGTAAATAAAAGGGAAGAAAGACGTGGGGTTGGAAGACATACATCACGCTCACGCACACTTATTACAAATATGCCCTCACTCGGAGGGACCAAAAGAATATACAGTCCAAATAACAAATTGCTAAATTAATTATTGCATAATTTCTAATTAATTAACAAATTAAATCCAATATAAAAAGAAAGGGGCCTCAGCCCTGCCTCGGGGTGCGCGAATGATGTATGCTCGATCCAACTTGCCCGGAAGACCCGCACCATACCACTGTTGCCTCTGTTTTTACTGTCCTGCCTTTCTGAAATCTTCCAAAGTCTCAGGATACCTTCTAAGCACACTGCAGTACACCACCGGCTGGAGCAAATGACCACCGGCCATTCCAAATTACCATTGGCTTCTTGAGAGGTTATTGGCCACAAATAAATGGCCGGTCGGCACTCTCTTATGCCGGTCGGCAAACAATTCCTGCAGAAGACAGTTTTGACAGCAACAGCAGACAAGCAGTGCATGGTGTGGAGTTTTGAGCATATGTAAGCATGGCCAATGCCCCCTATCATGTATAGGACTCAAAGAAGCATGGCCCTTGGTCCTTGGGCCACCAATTATGCCTTTTGGTGCATGATGGCCTAAGGGACCAAGATTGCAATTCAATGCAAAGATGCATGCAACACACAAATGAGAACCAAGACCCTATCATGTCAAGATCAAGGGCCTTAGTGACATGAGAATTGAGATGTGTTTTGTCACTTGAAGTACAAACACCCTTCACTTCTCACACTTGGTTTAACACCCCAAACCAAGCAATGCAATGCATGTTATGCAAACATGGCTCAACAATGCAATATGATACTAAAATGCAAGGCATGCCAAATGCTATGCAACATATCATGTTAGGTACACGGTGCTAATCATATGGGAGGCAAAATGTGACGCAACCATGGACCAAAATGCCATGGAGCTAGCATGGGACAACATGTAGTGAACCGAATAAGCAACAAGCATATGATAAGCATACAATGGTGGATTTAGCCATAATGGGGCAGACCTCAAACCTCTCCAAAACAGTGGCAAAAGGTGCCTAAAATGGCGGACCAACACTCATGCAATCATGCAAGCAAATGGGCCTAAAACCAAGGCATAAACAAGGGGCATTCCACCACCACCAACGTGACCATTCATGGCACGAATCAAGCAACCAAAAACAGATTTCTAGCATGCAAAAATACACCCAAACCCTCTGATATGGCAGCTCCAAAATGCCTTAAACATACAAGCATGCACAATATTCATTTCAAAGTATAAAAGGGCACATCTTCAAAGCATGAAAAAAAGGCCACATATGCAATCATACAAACATGATTTGTGGACTGAAATTCGGTCCTAAATGATGCCAAATCATGAGGATGGTCCAAGCTAAGCATGTTAGAGGCCAATATGCTTAAGGCTTACAAGCCAAAACACAAAGAGATGACATCAAACAAGGCAAGCATGGCTGAAATAGATGGCCAACAGACCTTAAACATGACAAGTCAACACCAAAAGCTCCAATAAGCTAAGCTAAAACATGAGGATATACAAGGCTAAACACATGGCACATTTCTAGGCAAAGTAGAGCACTTCAAAGCAAGTATAAGATGCATGCTAAGGGCTACAAATTTAACCAAAAACAGAGATATAACATGATCCAAAACACCCAAAAAAACTTTGAAATGAAGCCAAAACACATCAAGTATGCATGCTCCCTTATGAGCCAAAAACAAAGGTAAAAGAGGTACAAAGGGGAGAGGGGTGTCCCTCCCCTATACAAGACTTCAAACCACCTTCCTTACCACTAAAAACCCACTGGTTTTCAGTGGTGAGAAGACCAAAATAACAAAGCAAACAAGGCTCAAAATAAAGGCACCAAAGAGGCCAAAATAAGGCCTAAGAGGGTGAGTTTGCACTCAAACCACAAAGTGACCTTAATGAAAGTTCAAAAGCAAGAAAATATAAGACTTTTTTATGTTATACACAAAGCTAAAAACAGTAAGCAAAATAGGTAAAAACTTGTTGCAAAAATGGGGAAACTAAAGCAAAGTGCTCACCCTTGAAGAACACCTCAAGAACAGATGATCCAGCCCTCTTCTATTGATCAAAACTAGTCCAAAAGTTCAACAAACAATCCTCCAAGCTTCCCAATCTCGAGCTAAGGTGTGATGGTGTGTGTATTAGTGCAAAAGTAAGGTAAAACCACACTTTTAGGCCTAAAAACACACACACAAGAGGAGAGAGAGGGAAAATGTAGAGAGGGGGAGTATATGGCAGATATATAGATATAGAAGCTCTGGTTTTTTGTTGAAAATGGCTAACCCCTAACCAAGGGAGAGGAATGGTGCTTATATAGGCCAAGCAAAGCCAAGAAACTTAATGGCTAAGCTAAAGAGAAAGGTTCAAAAGGGCAAAGAGGTGCAAGGCTTCTAGGGGAAGCTAAAATAGCTGGCCAAGCTTCTCCAAGAAGCTTGGCCAAAAGGGTCAACCTTCTAGAAGGTTAGGGGGTTCAAAGGTGCAAAGAGGTCACTCCCATGCACGGGGATGAGTGATGGTGTATTCCAGCTGGCACAGCTGGCATGCACCATGCCTCAGGGGTGCAAAGGGTGCATGCCGGCCACCAAAATGGGTCACCGGCACAATAAATTGCCGGTCGGCTAAACATAGTGCCGACCGGCCATTATTTTTAAGAAAACACTGCCGGTGGTACACATGTGCGGCCGGTGATAATAGGAGAGGGCTGGTGGGGTGTGGGGATGGCTAATAAGCCATTCCCTGCCCTTCCAAGGCAAAACACAAGTGTTTGGTGCAAAACCAGACACAAAACGGTCGAGTTCAGAGATCCTGAGGCAGGGTGCGTAGCCGAGGCCTCCGGGAACTCCAAACGAACACAAACATGGATAATCACCGAGTGTTCAAACGGTGACGTCCAAGTCTTGAGGACAGTCAGAAATGGGGTGTCTACACTGCTGTGTGTGCGTTGCGGGAGGAGAGAGGCTGCTTGTGGGCTATACATTGTAGAGCAGAACGAGCAAATGGTTTTTTCTACATCAAGAGGTTTAGTGATGTGCATAGTTGTGGTACGGATGTCCGAACATCGAAGAATCTGCGAGTTAGTTCAGATTTGGTGTCGAGTACCATATCTGAAATTGTGAGGGACAAGCCGTTGACTCGGCCGTGTGATGTGGTGACTATTTTGAAGAGGGATTATGGGCTAGATGTGAGTTACCATGTCGTATGGTTGGGTGTGGAGAAAGCAAAGGCTGGTATTCATGGAGATCACTCATTATCGTTTGACCAGCTGCGGTGGTATTCGGATGCTGTGATGCGGTACAATCCGGGGAGTTATGTCAATATTGATTATGATGCGAGTAGTCAATAGTTTTGTCGTTTCTTTGTGTCATTCGCTGCGTGTATTTCTGGGTTCAATTCTTGTCGGCCTTTATTATTCCTGGATGGAACATTCCTCAAAGGAAAGTACAAAGGTCAGCTACTTGCGGCAACGGCGAAAGACGGAAACAATGGTTAGTATTTTTTTTAGCTGTCTATTCGTGTCAATATTCACATTGAGTAGCATAGTCTGGACAAATGAGTGATTGACAAATTATAAGTAATGTGAACATTGACATTAACTGATGTGAATGTTCACATCTGTGTCTGCTAATGACAGTAATGTGAACATTCACATTATTGTACACTAATGTGAATGTTGACATCAATGTATGGTAATGTCAGGCGATCCATTAATGAACAGTACTGTGAATGTTCACATTATCAATGAACATTCACAATCAACAATGAATTATCAATGGCCGTTAATGTCAATGTTCACATCATTGATGTTTACGAACTCGAATCCAAAAATAACAATAGTAATAGGGCAATGTAGATATAAACATGCACATGACCGGTTTCATTTATATTGTTTTCTATTCACTTTGGAATATTGTGAACAGTTGTGTATTGGTGTTGTGTTGTAGGTCTGTTTCCTGTTGCATTTACGATTGTTGATTCAGAGACCACGGCCAATTGGTCGTGGTTCTTGCATGAACTTGGGAAGGTTGTTGATGGTAAACGCCAAATTACTTTTATTTCGGATCGTAATCTTAGTCTGTTAAAAGCTATGCCAAAGGTGTTCGGCTCATCATGGTTATTGCTTATAACACTTGAAGAGCAATTTAAGAGACCGGATAAAGGGAATTGATAATGGATTCAGGGATCACCTGGTAAGTAGTTTGGGTGACTATGCTTACGAGCCAACTGTCGTAGGGTTCCATGAAAAGCTTGAAAAATTAAAAGAGGAGGGTAAACAACGAGCACATAATTTTTTCAAGGACTTGGCACCTGAGCACTGGGCAAATTCATACTTCAGGTAATAATAGTTTCCTAAAGTGTTCCATTTGTCAAGTTTAGAATAGTAGCGATGTGAATTTTTAGTTTAGAATGGTAACAATCTTCCAATTGTGTTTCATGTTCAAGGTAAATGATGTGAATGTTCACATCTGCTAATGCTGACTGATGTGACTGATGTGAATGTTCACATCTGTTAATTTGTCAAACAGTCATGTAATGTATTACAGATTTGAATGTTGACATCTGTCATATTTTGTTGTTGTTAACATTCGTATCTGTCTATCATTTAAGTTTATGTTAATGTTCACATCTGTCTATCAGTTAAGTTGATGTTAATGTTCACTGCGAATGATGGTAATGTTAATGTTCACATCTGTCAACGTGAATGTTCAGACCTGCTAAATTTCGTATTGTAAAATGTTTGTGATATTGTGCAGGGGCATGCGTTATGGGGAGATGACATCCAATGCGGCGGAGTCATTTAATAACTGGATTAAAGAAGCACGTAGGTAGCGTTTGGTAGAGTTTTGTAAATGTGATTTGAGAGTATGAGTTGTATTTTGAGTTTGTGTTGTGGAATTATGATTTGAGTGTAGAAAATTTGTTTGGTAAAGAGTTTTGAAAATTGTTTTGAAAAGAGTTTTGATTTGAGTAGGGAATTGTTGATGTGACATTTGATATGTGATACAAAAATTTACAACTCATACAACTTAAAATTATTTTAAAGCACATAAAAAATTTTAAAAATTTCAGAAAATATTTTTTTGAATTATATATCAATTGCAAAAATTTGTAAAAAAAAAAAAAAAAAAAAAAAAAAAAATCGCTCATCCGGTCAACCGGCTGGTCAACCGGCCGGACGTCCCTTTTGAAAAAAAAAAATTGAAACAGGCCCTGGTTTTTGACAGAACAGACGACAGAACATACAGATCGTTTTGCAGAGCTGTGGAAAATTAATTCCACAGCTCCATCCAAACACCATACTCAAACTCACATGTTGAAAACGATTTACAGAATCGTTCCAAACAGAGCCGTAATCTTCCTATCACTCAAATGGTGGACACAATTCGTACTCAGTTGATGCGGCAAATGTCTGCACGACGTGACCAAGCAAACAAATGGAATGAGCTTATTTGTCCTACATTCGAAGCAAGGCTGATGGATTCGTTCAATGACAGCAGGTCTTGGCAAGTTAGCAAAGCCAATGAGGATGTGTTTGAAGTTCATTCGATACCATCGGTTACAGTTGATGTTGGGAGGCGTACATGTTCTTGCTTCAAATGGCAAATCAACGGATTCCCATGTGACCATGCTGTTATTGCCATTCAGAAGAGCCGCTACAATCTCAATGATTGTGTGGAACATTACTTTCATGTACAAACATATCGTGCAGCCTATTCGGGTGCCATATTCCCTATACCATCGGTGGAGAAGCCGCTTTTTGATCCCGTAGACTTCACTATATACCCGCCAACTGTGAAAAGACCACCCGGAAGGCTGAAAAAGAATAGGATCCCATCAAGGGGTGAGAAACTGAAGCAAATAAGGTGCGGGAGATGTGATAAGTTGGGGAGCCATAATCGTAAATCATGCAAGGAGCCGATATAGGATGTACATTGTTCATTTCGACATTGTGTTATACATTGGATTCTTATATTCATTTTTGAAATAAGATTGTGTTGTGTTGACAAGCAAAATAATGGTTTGGCAAACTTAGTATTTCATTTGTGTTTTTTCTTTTTGTTTTTGGGTACGGAACTGATATTTTGTTAAACTTGTAATGATGAATACATGATGTGGACATTCACACTTACGTAAAAGAATCATATTATGTGAAAACTTGTCCATGGGTTCAACTTTCTTACCTTATTGTTGTCAATGTTGACATGAATATTAATTGTGATGTGAACTTTCACATGGATAGAGATTGACATAGTGTGAACATTCACAACTGTTATGAATGAAAATAAATGTGAATATTCACACCTGTGTATGTTATCTGTAATGATGTCATGCAGACAATGTGTACACTCCTGCACAAAGTATGTGTATTACCGAAAAATTGGGTTCCAAAAATTGCATCAATTATGCTCATCACAACACGACATTATGAATATCACAAGTGAATATGAACATTCACATTATTATAGTAACTGTCAACATTCACATCTGCAGAACATTAGTGTACATGAATATCGTAAGTGAATGTTCACATTTGGCTGAGAAGCATAACATTCACAACTGTTATGAACAAGAACAAACGTGAATATTCACACATGTGTATGTAATCCGTAATGATGTCATACAGACATTCCTGCAGAAAATATGTGTACTATATAACAATCGGGTTCAAACCATCGCATAAATTATGCTCATCACAACACAGCAGTATGGATATCATAAGTGAATGTGAACATTCACGTTAGTGATGCAACTGTGAACATTGACATCTGTTAAACATTAGTGCATATGAATATCATAAGTCAATGTTCACATTTGGCAGAGAAGACCACCATTTACAACTGTTATGAATAAGAACAAATGGGAATATTCACACGTGTATGTAATCTGTGATGATGTCATGTAGACCAAGTGTACACTCCTGCACAAAATATGTGTATTATAGAACAATCGGGTTCAAACAATCGCATCAATTATACTCATAACAACACAACATTATGGATAGCATAAGTGAATGTGAACATTCACATTAATGGTGCAACTGTGAACATTCACATCTGTAAAACAAAACAACACCAAAGGTAGTTCAAAATTAGTAGGTGGCTTTTTCCTATTAATAGATGTTGTATCACTGTTTTACAATCAGTTGCTGTGTCAAAATGTCAAAGCATTCCATATTAACATTCATATCGAGTGTTGGTTAGTTTGTAGGTGGACACCCCCCACCTATAGGTTTTAATGAAGCTTTGATTTCTTATGATTCAAAAAACTATGTACTAACAAATCTCGTAGTCCACACCATTCTGAACTAGTGAGGCTGCCCACAATTTCTTCATGGTATATGTGCGCCCGCATGATGTAACATACTACAGGTCCACAGTCCACTTTGTAAATGCGAAATGGTTTTGATTAGCAGTTGACATGTATGTTTGCATAATGGTTATGGAGGATTTGTAAAAAATGTAGTCAGTCTTACGAATCGTCGCCTTGCTGAGGACAAACATCAACAGATATGATTGGTTGTGATGGATTTTGGCCTGCTAACTTGGTGCATAGCGGTGATGACTCGCCAATAGCGTGCAGAACATGCTCGATGTACTTCCTCTGTGCAAGGAATTTCAAATTAGGCACCAACAAACATATGTGTATGTACAGTCATTTAATGCATGAGAACAAGTCATGTGTGTTCCAGTGGTATTCATGATGCAATGGCACTATTGTGAACATTCACAGTAGTACATTATGAGTGAATGTGAACATTCACATCAGTGGTTCAGATGTGAACATTCACATCTGTGAAACATAAGTGCCTATGGACATTCACATCAGTGGTACAGATGTGAATGTTCACAAGTCATATTTGTGTTCAAAAATAGCCACTTACAACTTCCTCTGCTTGGTCGATATGCGGGTCATGTATGCCTGTCCTTGGGCGCAATGAGTTGTAATGCCTCCACAAATTGTCTTTAGCATCATACACAACTATCATCCAGTGGTATTCATGATGCAATGGGAATAGTAGGTATCTCTCTCCTTGGTAGTTTTTGACATGTGCAAGGATGGTACTCTCGTATCAATGTGTTTACTCTCGTGTGTTTACTCTTTTTGCGAGGATGGTACTCTCGTATCACTTTCTGTACACATTGGACAAATAATTAATGCTCTGTGAAGTTTCACATTCACATTACAAATATTGGAATGATAGATTTTACCAAACACATGCTCGTGAAGATGAATGACGCTTCATCCGAAGTTGGGTTGACCACCTCTTGTTGTTCATGTAATAGTTCGACATATGCATTTATGAGCTGCACAAACATAGGGTCATATTATATTATTTGTGCTGGGTGAATAATGTGTGTTTGTGGTTGTGGGTGTGTGTGTGTCTCTGTGCGTATATGCTTGAAGCGTGAATCATCTTCGTAATGGCATACATTGCTGTGTATCGATTCCTTCTTGATAAGGTTGACAATGTCATCAAAATACACATGTGTAGCCTTTGAATCTCCTTTCCACACCAGCAGCCTATGCATTATGAACAAACCAATGTGAATATTTACATTGCACAGATCTGAACAAACCAAATAAATAAGCACAGTGATGAATATTGACAATTATATAATGTGAATGTTAACATTAGGTGTTTGTACAGTCACTTACTCATCGCCTCCACTCTTTTGTAAAGCTTGGACCTTTTGCTTGTCTTGTTTAGACATCTTGCTCCAGACTTTGAACTTGTTGGTCAAGGTTAATTTTTTTGGCTACTTCGCTAGTGGGTGTTTCTCCACATCTTCAATGTTTTCGACTGTATGGGGCTGCTTTTGGCCAGGTAAGTCTGGGTACTGGAAGTCAGGCAAGCGATGTTCTTTTTGATCTTTTTTCTTTATACGCTTCACCCTAGAAGGTGGGCTGATATTGTGTTGCATTGGGCTAGGGGGTTGCTTTTGTGCCACAGCCTGTGTGACAATGTGGACTGGCTGGTCATCGTAAAGGTCTTGAAGAATTGTTTTTTCACATTCTAAATCGATGACCAGCTGCGTTAAGCGTTTTATTTCTTCATCCTTCTGCTCCATGCACTTTTTTATTTCGGTATTCATGTTGGGTGGGCTGGACTAGTTGAACAATTTATGTTCAAGATCAGCTATGACTCTTGCTCTTAAATCCCATGAAAATTGAAGGTGTTTGTACTTTGCTTCCCATTGCCTTATGACGCCCCAAGCCTTCCAATTTTCTTTGATAAGCACATCAATGAAATCAGGTTGGTTTGTGTTTGGTATGACAATAGCTCTGTCATCATGTGGGCTGGTATATGGAATATGAATGTCCTCATCACTGTCCTTCAGCTCCACCCCATCCCTAGAACAGTGGGAGTTGCTGCCATTGTGTTGTTCTTCCTTTATGTCAGATAGGTTGGGAGATGTTGTGGCTGGTTCACAAATTTTGGGCTCCACCTTCAATGTTTTACGCTTGAACTTCTGTAATTCTGTTGGGATTGCAAAGAGTTCACCAGCATTAACCTGAAAATGGAAAAAAAATGTTACTTAACGTATATATTTGGGTGGTGTTATAATGTGAATGTTTTGATCAGTAGTTGAAGGCCCTACTTCATTAAAACCCAAATCAACCAAAGAGGTGGTTTTCATCTTCTTTTGTAAAGCAGTCAGATCCCACTTCACACAGCGAGGAAAAACATTAGGCTTGTGAGGTTGTAGGATGGTTGTGTGCTCACACAACCAATACTTCAATAGAACAACAAACACATATTGTTATTTAGCGTTTGCATAGTAATGTCAACATATGTGAACATTAATAATAGTGGCACTGTTGTGAACATTACAGTAGTACATTATATGTGAATGTGAACATTCACATCAGTGGTTCAGATGTTAACATTCACATCTGCGAAACATAAGTGCATATGGACATTCACATCAGTGGCACTATTATGGACATTCACATCAGTGGCACTGTTGTGAACATTCACAGTATTACATGATTAGTGAATGTGAACATTCACATGAGTGGTTCAGATGTGAACATTCATATATGTGAAACATAAGTGCCTATGGGCATTCACATCAGTGGTACAGATGTGAATGTTCACAGCTGGCTTAGATGAACAACACTGATGGACATGTGAATGTTATTATTTGACAACGTGGGTACTTACTATCAGTAACATGACACAGCCGGTGACTTTTGCTGGCTTCTTGTCATTTTGGGAAATGGACGATGTCAACGTTGTTCTAATTTGCTTAGCCCAATCATATTCTTGCATGTTTTCCAATGGGACCATATGTGCATAGTAGCCCCATCCTATTGTCTCTCTGCTTGTTGAGAAAAAAAGCTTTTGGCAAGCATACATGCACACTAGTCGCGTGACTTCTTCGTTGTCATCTTTCTTTTTCCCTTTCAATGCCTCGCTCAAAAGGGTGCATATCCATTTTGAAGTCAGCCGGCTGACATTTTTGCATCTTCTGTTTATAATGCCAGTCTTTGGTTTCGCACCGTATGATATGTCCGTCGGCTTGTTGCCACAGTCCACACCAAAAATGAGCTTGATGTCGCTGTCGTGTATGTTCATCTTTTTCTCCCCAATGTAGAAGGCATCTTTTGAAGCTTTGTACATTTGTAGGACATGCACAACAACATCATCATACTTCATGCATTTGTCAAGGTCGATCCTGTTGTTTCGCAATGCATCTAACAAATTCCAAAAAGGGGTTCGTTGCAAGCAGGCAATTTGTGATTGTGTGAACTTGGTGCTTCTCATTAATTTGACCAGTCCAGTCATGTTCGATCTGTAGTTCACATGGCGCATGTTGACATTGCTGCTAGTATTTGTTTGTGGGGTTTCTTCCTTGACATGGTACTCATCTCTCTTTCTCTTTAAGGTTTTCTTTTGTGCAATATTTGCAAAATGAAGCATTTAAAAAAAATTAAATCAAGGCTCATGTGGTTGGCATAGTGTAACAGATGTGAACATTCACACCATTGCCACTGATGTGCATGTTCACAGTTGTGTAACAGATGTGAACATTCACAGCATTGCCACTTATGTGCATGTTCATAGTTGTGTGCATGGGTGTGAATGACCAGAGTTTGTGTGTGGATGTGAACATTCACATTTGTACATGGATGTATATGTTGACTGTGTCAGCACAAACACAATGTACATATTGTCTGAGTGTGTGAAAAACAATGTATTTTAATACAACCATGAACACCATTGAAGAACATGTGGATGTTAACCCAGACATATAAAATGGTGGATCAACTTATTGGATCATCATTAACAATCAACAATACCAACAAGGCAAACATTTACAATAGGGGGGAAAAAAATCTAAATATCCCTATTCATTGGCCCAACATTTTCAATCCATGTACATGTTCACAGCATGTAACAACACCACCAATAGTATTTGATTAGCCAAAAATTTTCAACCAATGCGAATGTTCACATCTTTCAACAACAAGAACGACAACAGAATTGGGCAAACATCTTTCAAATCCATGTGAATGTTCACAACATTAAACAACAACACCATTAATACCTGATTACCCAAACATTTTCACTCAATGTGAATGTTCACATCTCTTATCAACAGCAACAAAAACAGAATTGGCCAAAACATTTTCAAACCATGTGAATGTTCGCAACATTAAACAACAACACGATTAATACCTGATGACCCAAACATTTTCACTCAATATGAATGTTCACATCTCTTATCAACATTAACCAAAATAGAATTGGCCCAAAGATTTTCAAACCATGTGAATGTTTACAGCATTGAGCAAAAACCGAATAACATCTGGAATAATTTTATTCTCCAACCATTTTCAGTCAATGTGAATGTTCACATTGATTAGAAAAAACAACTACAACAGAAACATTTTGGAATGTGAACATTCCAATGTAATGGCAACTGTAATGTTTTTCACTGAAAGAATCAGAATAATTAGGGATTACTATTGAGGGGTTCAGATGAAATGTTAGGATATGAACAATATGGACTCGTATATATTGTAAGCATAGAAACAGGGGATATTTGTAAAAGTTCACAATGTTGTTTGTTGATAAACTATATTAGGGTTTAGATACACGAATGATTAGAATGCTTACGTTTTTTGCCCATTTCGACGAAGAAGATGATGAGACCACTGAACGATGCGACGAAGGGACGAAGACAGTCTTCTGGGCGTAGGGACGACGAAGAAGATGATGAGACGAGGCTACGATGCAACGAAGACAGTCTTCTCGGCGTAGGGACGACGGAGAAGATGATGAGACAATGCGACGATGCGACGATGGAACGAAGGCAGTCTTCTGGGCGTTGAGGGCGATGTGGAATATGGAATGTGGATTTCTAGACTGTAGAGATACTGTGCGTGATTTCCTACGCACGAATAGAGAGGGGAAGAGAGACGGTTATTACATTCAAAGAGACAGAGAGGCGCGGTGTTTGGTTGAGGGTTTTTTTGGGTCTTTTTGTATGAAATGGACCTAATGGAATATTATAAAACACTATGGGTCTTATGGAATAACACTCTTAGATAATGGATTTATTGAAAAAGATCCCTAAAAGTATACATTCTTATAATTGAATGAATCAGATAATACCGTACATGTTTATAGATGAGAGGAGTACGTTGATATTTGTTTATAGTTGAGTATCTTGATGTAATTAATTTATTAAAAAAAAATTATATTGATACATAAAATTCATGAAAAAACAACATATAGAAGAATAATGTAGTAATATTATTTTTGTAAGTAAACTTAAGGTGAAAAATTCATGTTAAGTCACATCATTCGATATATATTATTTATATAATTTTTTTATTTATATATCATTATGTATAAAAATGATAAAAGGAAAAAAATAAATTGTCCTTAATTTTGATACGTGCGGACTTTCACATGTATCATCTTGCTCCCTGCCCGACGTCGGCACACGTGCATACTTTTTTTAAAAATAATATTTTTTGGGGCAATAAAATGAACATGGTAGCGATTAATAAGATCGGTACAATGCTAAAATAAAAAATAAAATAAATAAAAGAACAACTGAAAATGAAAACCACCAGGAAATAGCAAATAAGAAGCAAATAAAAATAATGAAATAATGTACGGGAAAGAAATAAACCTTCTCGTATAATCCTGTTGATCAAGATTGCATTCCTCCGTACGACGTCGCTTTACTCCCTAAAAATACAAACGTGAGCTAGCCGGCGGGTGTGTGCCAGATACCTCTCCGATGCCTAAGTCAGCAAAATAGACAAATAGACAAAAGCTTTGTGTATTCGGGAATCAAAGTTGTGTTACCTCTCCACAGGTGATGTTTGTGAGCTTTTGTAGGTTCCGTGTGGCACAATCCTAGTAGGACTCTTACTCCTCCATGTAGAGTTCTCCTAGGATTCTCATTCCTGAAAGATAATACTTATCCTTCAACACCCCCCTCACTGCTTAAACCAAGTGAGATGGTTTTATCATGGTCAGATTCTAATAGGACCGAGGTAAGCATGGCCATGCCGAGCCACAGAATAGACCGAACTATCGTTAATTCGGTTCTCCCTTTCACTGCTCTTACCTCGGCTCTTCCTGCTCAAACCGTGCTAACCATAGTATTGCTCAGACTATGCTAACACTTAGCTAGGTCTGACCGAGCTAGCTGCGCTATGCCGCGACCCGGACTAACTCTGAGTGTGGCGACCTAGCGACCGAACTACCCGCAGTGCTCTCCCGGACCAAGATAACAATAGGCACTTCCGGGACCGGTCTAACTTTAAGTCCTTCTGGGACCGGACTAACTTTGAGGCCTTTCTGCTGAGCCCTTCTTACTGTGGCCCATAACGGCCCATTGCCCAGCTTGGCCCAATATTCATATAAATTACCCTCTCAATTGCCCCTTAATTCCATCTGTGCAACATGATAGGGATTACATGTTTACCAGCCGAGCTAAAAATCCTTAGTCTCACGACCGAGCTAAACTCTTAAGCTTTTCCAGCCGAGCTAAATTCACACCGGTCTCTGCTTGTCCGGTCAAAACGTCCCTTCAATCACAGCAACTGAATCGCTTCTCATTCCAATGACACGTGGCATGCTCTGATTGGCTGAATGCAGCTGTCACGCCGTCTTTGTACTGCGTGTTTTTTGAACAGTCCCGCTCTTTTTTGCCCTTCCTTCTTCACAAAACAAAACCCTAGCAATTCGAGTTCATCATTTCACTATTCACCTTCTCTTTCTTCTCTGCTTCTAAAACTTGCAACCTCAGAGCTCGTGAATATTTCCAGTGCCCATTTCAACGTCCAGTTCCTTCCTCTCCATCTGGTAAGTTTCAGAAATCTGTTCTATTTTTCTCGTTTTCGTACTTGTTCCATCCATAGTATTTTGTTTTATGTGTTTTTGCAAAACACATTTTTTCCATTTTATGCTATGCCTTGCATTTTCTGGAGAAAACCTTGTATGAACCACTTTGTATTCATGAAACAACCTGTTAGAACACTGTATTCAATCCAAAATCATAATATAACTGAACTAGGAAATTGTTTGTAGTTGACGTCAATCTGGCCAGACCATTCAATCGAGCTAACACATCATGTTATAGTAGTAGTTCCAACCAGTAAAACCACCTTTTGAATCAACTAGCCGAGATAACGAACCATACTAGGTCTGCAACAGCAGGCTTGTAAGCCTCATCCACGACCGAGCTACCACTCAGGGCTAAACCAGCCTTCCTAGTTCGGACCGAACTAAGAACGCTGCCCCTAGAGGCTTGACCGGGCTAACAATTCCCTTGCTCAAACCGAGCTATCAAACACCCTGCTGGAACCGAGATAAGACCTGTAGTATCCTACATAGCCGAGCTAGGACTTCTTTTATCTCACCTTTATTTCTCTTAGCACGGTCCCACGATCTGTGCTTAACACTTGTTTTTTTACTTTGCAGATTTTAGGTTGCCCAGGCACTCCTTTGAGCGCTCAACCGAGCTACTCAGTACCTTTCTTCGACCGAGCTAAGACAAGTTTTAATTTATTCATAACTTAAGAGTAAATGGGTAAGTATAGGTTTTTAGTAGAAACACCTGGTGGTTTGGCTGAATTCCGAAGGGAGTATAACATCCCTGACGATGTTCACCTCACCTTAGCCGATCAAGATATCACACCATGGGGAAACCCTGGCTTTGTCCCCTTTACCCTTCTGTCCATAGTAGAAACCGGATTCAGATTCCCTGTACAACCTTTACTCTGTGAATTCTTTAGGCAAACTAGGATATGCCCAACCCAACTTTCCACAAACTCATATCGCATAATAAATGGTATAGCCGAACTAAATCGCCGTGCTGGCATGAACCTCGGCTTAGCCGAACTCTTCCATCAGTACTCCATAGGATCAAAAGAAGATGGCTGGGTCTATTATCTAAGAATACGCCGCCGCCGAGAGAAAATAATAAAGGACACACCGGATAAAGACTTGAACGATGATGATTTTTTCTGGGTATCTGGGAATTTTGAGGATCACCAAGCCCAGATCCCAGGTCGTAGAATAAACTGGGACAAAGGAACCCCCGGTATAATTACTTCAGCTCTATTGCATGTTCCTCTTTATTTCGGTTTTCTATTCCTCAACCGAACTGACGGTTGTCTTCTTTATGCAGATTCAACCCATCTCAAATCGCTGTATAGCTACCCCAACTTAGGCATACTTCGTGCCGCACTACGATACCCCGAAAGAAGTTGGGCTAAGCTACTAAACTTTGAATCGACGTACAGATACAGTAGTCGACGAAAAGCCAGAGTAACAGATTTTTTACTAGAAGCCTCCCCTGAACCGGACCCCAACTTGCCTCAAATCAACCTAGTCCCTCTGACTGCCGAAGAAGAAATGACAAAGAGGAACAGAGTAAGGGCCCTTATAACCGAAACAAACCGAGCTGAGGTACCACCACCGAACCAAACTCAGGAAACCGTGGTGGCCCTTCCATCTCAACAACCCTCCTCATCTCGCCCAAGCAAGCGTGCCCGGACTACCCCAACCGAGCAACGCCTTGTTGATGAAGACGAGACCACTCTTCCACCAAGCCCTCCACCAAGCCCGCAACCGGAGCACTCCGACCGAGCCAGCTCCTCCAAGTGGGCACCCAAACTTATATTTCAAAACCGAGATATTCAGGACACTGACTCAGTGGTCGTTGAAAAAGATCACTTAATGGCATTCAACCTTGCCAAGAGTGTCTACCTTCCAGCAGACATGGAACACCACCAACATCTGACCGAACTAAGGGCCATCCGTTTAGCCACGAAATCCATGGTTCTTGTAAGTAGCTTCTTCTGTTTGCCTTTCTAATTTGCACATCTTTTATCTCGGCTTGATTACAAGTCTCCCCCTCTATTTGCAGGCCATGCAGAAGAGCCACATCGTTCATAAGCGTGTGCATGAACTTCGTAAGACTACAAGGCAAGCACTGGCCGAAGTAACGGAAAAAACTGCCGAGCTGGAACAAGCCAGGAAGCAAATAGCCGAGCTAAAATCCGAGAACAGTCGTCTAACCGGACTCGTTAGCTCGGCTGAAGCGGAGAAACAAAAGGCTGCAGCCGTGATCAAAAACAAATACCTGCGTGAGCTAGCCAAGCTCGAAGGTAAGAAAAAACGCAGAGATCGCCGAGCTAAAAAAGAAGGCGGATGATGCGAATGCTGAAGGTTTCAAGGAGGGGGAGGCCCTCTATATGCAGTAATGTGAGGCAGCCAAGGATTTGTTCTTCAAATGTGATTGGAGGGCAGTCATGTTGTAGCTCGGTTGTGGGCCTGAGACCGAGGTCTACAATTCTCCTCAGTACTTCATACAGAGCTCACTATCGGAGTACGCTGCATCAGTTCAGCAGCAGTTTCTTCAGGGTTCAGATGACGATGAAGAAATCGAGCCCAATGATACCTCGGTGGTTAATGATCCTGCTGATCAGTCAGCTCGGTTGGAGCCAACGGTGGAAGACCTGACTAACGAGCTGCAGACTGAAACCGTACTTCCAGCCGAGATCGAGTTCCCAACCGAGACCGCACTACAATCTGAAACCGGGCTTCGGGTTGATATTGATGCTGATGCTGATCTTGATGATCTGTTTAACTGATTTTGTTTTTTTTTTTTGTTGGACAAATGTAACCGGGCTGGGGCCCCTCCTTTGTATTTTCTTTGAACCTTTCAATGAAAATCATCTTTTGCTCCAACTGTTGCCTCGGTTGAATGCCCTGTTTATGCTTGGTCTCTTACTGTAATTTGAATGAAGTAAAGCACTCTCTCGCCAAGATAATTCATCCCGGTTTTAGCTTTGTAATCAAACTGGCCATACCAGCCAACCGCTTCAGCCTAGATTTTTATCTCGGTTGAAGCACAATAAGAGTTGGTTTTTCTAGCCTCTTCAGCCTTGGCCCTTACCTCGGCTGAAGAGTAGTAAGAGTTGGTTTAATCCAGCCAACCACTTTTTAGCCGATATCCTTACTTCGGCTGAAGAGTACAAAGAGTTGGTTTACTACAGCCAACCACTTTTTAGCCGATATCCTTACTTCGGCTGAAGAGTAGTAAGAGTTGGTTTAATCCAGCCAACCACTCTTTACCTGATATCCTTACTTCGGCTGAAGAGTATAAATAATTGGTTTAATCCAGCTAACCTCTAAATTGGTTATTCTTGCCAATTTAAAAAAATGTTTGGTTATTCCGACCAAACGTCCTGCAGCCTGGATCCTTATCCTGGGCTTAGGAGGTGTGTTGGTTTAATCCAGCCAACCTCTAGGTTGGTTTTTTTTCCAGTCAACCTAGAGTAAAGTGTTTGGGTATTCCGACTAAACGTCCTGCAGCTTGGATCCTTATCCTGGGCTTAGGAAGGGTGTTGGTTTTTCCAGCCAACCTCTAGATTTGGTTTTTTCCAGCCAACCTAGAATAGAGTGTTTGGTCATTCCGACCAAACGTCCTGCAGCCTGGATCCTAATCCTGGGCTTAGGAAGGGTGTTGGTTTAATCCAGCCAACCTCTAAGTTTACAATGTTCCTAACACACTAAAACTATCTTTTATAGAAAAAATAATTTATACTGAAAAGGAATCTACTTGTTTTATTGAGAAAGGAAAAGGAAAATTACATATGCTTGAAAAAAGTTAAAAATAAAATAATTTGAGATTGGCAGTGTTCCATGGCCTGGGAATGGCTTTGTCGTCCTCATCTTCCAAGTGGTATGCCCCTTTTCCTGCTAATCCAACCACTTTGTAAGGTCCTTCCCAATTGGGCCCTAACTTGCCATCTCCTGGTACCACGGTGTTTCTCATCACTTTGCGCAGCACCCAATCGCCGATCTTAAATTGCCTTGGATGCACTGTTTTGTTGTATTTCCTGGATAACTCTTGTTGGTATGAGGCAATGTGAACCAGTGCTCTTTCTCTTCTTTCTTTGGTGAGGTCGAGTTCCAATGCTATGGTTTCTCCATTCAAGTCTGGATCAAAATTTTCGCTTCTAATTGTGGGGAGGCCAACTTCCAGTAGGATTACTGCTTCCATGCCGTAGGCTAAGGAGAATGGTGTTTCTCCTGTTGATCGTCGAGGTGTGGTGCGGTAAGCCCATAAAACATGAGGAAGTTCCTTAGCCCACTTGCCTTTTGCCTTCTCTAACCTCTTCTTCAGTCCATCCAAGACAAACTTGTTTGATGCTTCTACTTGGCCATTTGCCTGAGGATATGCCGGTGTAGAATTGTAGAACTCTATCTTGTATTCTTCACAAAAGCCTCTAAAGATTCTGCCATCAAACTGAGTGCCATTGTCTGATTTAGGGCTTTAGGTATACCGAACCGAGTAATGATGTTCTGCCAGACGAACTTCTTCACATCCTTTTCCTTGATTGATGCCAATGCTTCTGCTTCTACCCACTTTGTGAAGTAGTCCGTTGCTGCGAGAAAGAACTTCCTGTTTCCGGGTGCTGTTGGAAGTGGTCCTACTATGTCCAAGCCCCACATTGCGAAGGGCCATGGGCTGGTTAAGGGTAGAAGTTCTTTGGCAGGTTGATGTATTTGGTGTGCTAACTTCTGACATTTCTTGCACTTCTTCACATATTTCTCTGAGTCTGCCTACATATATGGCCACCAGTATCCTTGCGAAATGGCTCTGTAAGCTAACGATCTTCCTCCTTGGTGGCTTCCGCAGACACCTTCGTGTATTTCGAACAAGAATGCTTCCACTTTGCTGGGGTGAACACACTTTAGATACGGTCCTGAGAATGACTTTTTGTACAATGCCATAGAAGGAGAGAGCCAAAATCGCTGCGACTTTGCTCTAATTTTGTTGGCTTCTTTCTTTTCTTCCGATAAGACGCCGTCTTTAAGAATAGTATGATGGGATCCATCCATGAGGGGCCTAGTTCGGCGCAACATACATCTTCTGCTTCGGGGTCTTCAATGCTTGGTCTTGGTAGGTAGTCGATTAGCAATGGATGAGGGATAGAAGTGTCTGCCATTGAAGCAAAGCCTGCTAATTCATCTGCTCTGCTGTTTTTCTCCTTGCCGATTTGTTCTATCCTGACTACTTCAAATTTCTTGATTTCTGTTCTGACCAACTCTTGGTACTTAGCCATTCTATCGTCCTTTGCTTCGTAGTCGCTTGAAATTTGGTTTACCACCAGCTGTGAGTCGCTGTAAACCATTAGCTCGGTGGCCTTCATGTAGAATGCTGATTTGAGGCCTGCAAGAAGCACTTCATACTCCACTTCGTTGTTTGATGCTGGGAAGCCAAGGTTGACTGCTTGCTCCACTACTAGGCTATCTGGAGAGATGAGGACTATGCCGAGTCCTGCTCCATGCCGGTTGGATGCTCCATCCACGAAGAGCTTCCACATCTCTCCAACGAATAACTTCCAGCAAGTGGAGGGATCAGATGATGCCTTGGGGTCCAGAATGCTGCTGGTATTTTCTTCAAGGTCCATCATGCTTGTTGTTTGCCCCTCGCTATCTGATGGTACCAAGTCTTTATTTGTTGGTGAGTCTTGGCTTGGTGTAGCATGGTTTGTTTCTTCCTTGCTTTCTTTATTCTGGTCTGCCTTGGGGTCTGACTGAGTATCCTGTACCAGGGGTTGCGCTATTCCGGTGTCAACTTCCATCCCTAGTTTGTTTGTGTCAATCAGGTCAACTGGGCAGATATAATGACTTCCTGGGGTAAATTCAGCGGCAAAGTCTGCCAAGGGTTGAGCCTTTATCGCGGTCCTGGGCTGAAACTTGATGTCGAATTGTCCCAACTCTACTGCCCACTTCAAAATTCGCCCAGAAAAGTTCGCCCTCTCAAACAAAGCTTTTAATGGGAAAGCTGTGAGGATGACTATGGTGTGGGCGTGAAAGTAGTGCGACAACTTCCTTGAGGCCATCATCAAGGCCAATGCCAGTTTTTCCAGTGGCAAGTACCTTGTTTCGGCGCCCAGCAATGTCTTACTGACATAGAAGATAGGTAGATGTTGGATTCCTTCCGCACGGACCAACACTGCGCTAATTGCGTGCTGGGAGACTGCCAGGTACAGGAAGAGTTCTTCTCCAGGTATTGGGGTGACATGCAGTGGTGGAGAAGACATGTATTCTTTCAAGTTTTCCAGAGCGCGGTCGCATTCTTCGTCCTACTCGAGCTTGGCCTTTAATGTTTGAAAAAATGGTCGTAGTCTGTCTGACGACTGGCTAATGAATCGGTTGAGTGCAGCTGCCATGTCGGTGAGATGCTGCACTTCCTTTACTGAGTTAGGCCTTTCTAGATCCTGAATAGCTTTGATCTGGGAGGGGTCTGCCTCTATACCCCGGTTTGTCACTAGGAAGCCCAGGAATTTGCCAGATCCTACACCGAATGCGCACTTAGATGCATTAAGGCGCAACTTGTGTCTCTTCAGAATCTGGAACGTCTCACCTAGGTCCCTTAGATGGTCATTCTTATCCTTGCTCTTGACCACCATGTCGTCGATGTAAGCCTCCATTGTTCTGCCTAACAATGGCTCAAGCATCTTGGTGACCATTCTCTGGAATGTTGCCCCTGTGTTCTTTAGGCCAAAGGGCATGACCTTGTAGCAATACAGTCCTCTTGGAGTTGTAAAGGACGTGACCTCCTGGTCTGGTTTGTACATGGCGATCTGATGGTAGCCTCTGTATGCATCAAGAAAGCTAAGTCGGTTGTGTCTCGCCGTTAGGTCTACCAGTTGATCTATCCGTGGTAGGGAGAAGCTGTCCTTTGGGCATGCTTTGTTGACTGTTTTATAGTCGACGTAGACATGCCATTTGCCATTCTTCTTTGGCACCACGACTGTGTTGGAAATCCATTTGGGGTAGTGCACCTCTCTAATAGCTCCTGCCTCTAGCAGATTTCCCACTTCTTCCGCCACTATCTCGGCATGGTGGAGTGCTGATCTGCGAGTGCGCTGAATGATTGGTCTGGCAGAGGGGTGGATATTGAGTTGGTGACAGATAAAGTTTGGATCAATGCCTGGCATGTCGTAGGGTGTCCAGGCGCACACTTCGATGTTAGAGGTCAAGAATTCCAAGACCTCTAATCTCTCAGCGCTGGATAACAACGAACCGAGCAAAAAGAACTTATCCGGATTCTTTTCATCTATTCTTACCTCTACCAAGTCTTCCACCGCTTTTTGATTAGCTGCTTTGCCAACATCTGTGAACAGTTCATTACTCTCAGGTTTTTCCACCGAATGGACATATCCCTTGGCAACGCGGCTGCCATTCACAGTGACAAAGCGTTGCTTGGACATGATCTGGTCCCCTAAGACTTCATTAATTACCCCGGCTTCATTAGGGAACCGCATTACTTGATGGTAGGATGACGCTACCGATCGCATGGCATGCAGCCATGTTCTTCCCAAGATTATGTTGTAAGTGGAAGGGACCTTTAACACCTAGAATTCCACTTGTTTTGTCACGCTTCCTGCTCTGACTGGTAGGATTATTTTGCCGACTGGCCATTCTGGCATTGAGTTGAATCCAATCAGGGGAGATACAGCGGGTGCCAAGTCTTTGTCTTGTAGCTTCAACTATTTAAATGTTTCGTAATACATTATTTCACATGAATTACCCTGGTCGATCAAAATCCACTTGACGTCAAAATCCTTGACTTGGAGAGTGACCACCAGGGCATCATTGTGAGGGCAATATATCCTGGCCAAGTCTTTATCTGAAAAGGATATGACGTTCGTGGCCTCTGTTTTCCCCTTCTCGCTGGCAGGTTGAGCACTTAGTACCTCCCTTAGGTGCTCAGCCTTCTTGATCGTTCCTCTGAGCTCACAAATCTGCTCAAGTTCACATACTCCATGTATCACGTTGATCACGCCTTGAGGTGGGGCGTCGATTGGCATTCCGTTCGGGTGGTTGTCATTCTGGGGGGCTGGCTGCGCCCCTCCTTCAATGTATTTGTCCAGGTGACCGACTGCCACCAACTCCTCTAGATGCTGTCTCAATGGTGTACAATTTTCAGTGCGGTGCCCCTTTTCTTTATGGAAGGTGCACCGTGATCTTTCGTCGTAGTCCTTCTGAGCCTTTCCTAGCTTGGCAGGCCATCTGATGAAAGGTTCATCGCGAATCTCGCTTAGAATCCAGTAGATTGGTTTCTTGAATACCGTGGTTATGGCAGTGCGGACCCTCAACCATCTTTTATCCTGGTCCTCTCCGTTGTCTCTCCTGCCTCGTCCGTTTTTGCTCGGACGGTCTACTGTGTTGACTTTTGCTGAGGCCTTCTTATCTGGTACCGCAGTCGTGCTAGACTTTGCTTTAGCACAGGCGCCATCCTTTTCCATCCTAATGTGCTGGTGTACTCTCTCCATCAAGGCTTCCATCGTTAGAGGTGGCGTCATAGTGATTGAATCCCTTAGTCTGTTCCCAACTAGAAGGCCCCTTTTGTACTGTGCAATGGCTAGATTGGTGGGGTAGTCTCCAATCTGGTTGAAGGTCTCCCAGTAGCAACTATTGTAGGATCTAAGTGTCTCCTTGTCGCCCATGTCAATGGAGAGAAGCTGGTCGATCTCTACTGGCGTTTTGGTGTTCGTTCTGAACCTTGTTACGAACGCCTCTGCCAATTGCGCCCAGGAAGCTATGCTGCCTTCTGGAAGTTTTTCGAACCAAGTCAAGCCTAGGTCGCCAAGGCTTGATGGGAAGAGGATGCACATCAAAGCTTCGTTGCGTCGATATACCGCCATAATCTGGCGGAAGTGGCTTAGGTGCATGTAGGGGTCTGTCTTCCCCTCGTACGTGGTAAATTTGGGCTGAAGGAAGCCTGAAGGTAGGGGCGCATTTTCAATTGCCGGAACGAACGGCGAGGTCTGCAGCCTCGCTAATGCTTTGTCTGTTGGTTCGTAGGCAGGTCGTGGTATTGGCATTCCGACCTCGACGCTTCCATGCGTCCGAGGAGCCAATCGCTGCAAGGCAAAAACTCTGTGTGGGTCGCGTGCCCTGGCATCTTCCTTCCATCGTGCCTTTTCTTCTAGCACGGTTCGCAAGTCGGACGATCTAGGCAACTCCATTTGCCTAGATGATGTCTGGTGCGTGTGCGAGGGCCGATAGGTGCTTCCTTCCGTGTATGACCTCTCAGATCTCGTCCTCTCAGACCTGGAGTGACGAGTTCTGGAAGTCCTGGATTGTGTATCGCCTGTCCTGAGGCTTCTACTCTCTGCTTGAGATGGTGTGGTACGTCTACTACGATTTTCCAAGTGGCGAAGGGGCGTCTTGCTTTTGCGCCCCTCTCCTGTCGCCACTCCTTTTCCCTTCATCTGGCGCTTCATGGATTCCATGTCCGCCGCCATTCATCGTATCAATTCGTCCTGCTCCTTCACACGGTCCTCCAGAGTTTGGGGATCTATTCTCCGCCTTTGTCTCTCAGGACTTTGTGAATGAGAGTGACGGGGGCTATTAGTCCGCCTTCTCCCCCTCGCATCCCTCATGGGATTCTGTCGCTGTGGTTCCAAGTCCGCTATAGGAGGGACAGAAGGTAAACCTTCGCGCCTCGCACCCCCCTCTGGTGTTTGTCCGTCAATGGCGGACTGTGGCAAATCTTCGTTGTGCGCCATTGATTCTGAAGAGGAAAAAGCTTAATCAAGAGGTTTTGTTCCTGTCTGAATTCCCACAGACGGCACCAATTGTACGGGAAAGAAATAAACCTTCTCGTATAATCCTGTTGATCAAGATTGCATTCCTCCGTACGATGTCGCTTTACTCCCTGAAAACACAAACGTGAGCTAGCCGGCGGGTGTGTGCCGGATACCTCTCCGATGCCCAAGTTAGTAAAATAGACAAATAGACAAAAGCTTTGTGTATTCGGGAATCAAAGTTGTGTTACCTCTCCACAGGTGATGTTTGTGAGCTTTTGTAGGTTCCGCGTGGCACAATCCTAGTAGGACTCTTACTCCTCCATGTAGAGTCCTCCTAGGATTCTCATTCCTGAATGATAACACTTATCCTTCAACACCCCCCTCACTACTTTAACGAAGTGAGATGGTTTTATCATGGTTAGATTCTAATAGGACCGAGGTAAGCATGGCCATGCCGAGCCACAGAATAGACCGAACTATCGTTAATTCGGTTCTCCCTTTCACTACTCTTACCTCGGCTCTTCCTGCTCAAACCGTGCTAACCATAGTATTGCTCAAACCGTGCTAACAATTAGCTAGGTATGACCGAGCTAGCTGCGCTATGCCGTGACCGGACTAACTCTGAGTGTGGTGACCTACCGACCGAACTACCCGCAGTGCTCTCCCGGACCGAGATAACAATAGGCACTTCCGGGACCGGTCTAACTTTAAGTCCTTCTGGGACCGGACTAACTTTGAGGCCTTTCTGCTCAGCCCTTCGTACTGCGGCCCATAACGGCCCATTGCCCAGCTCGGCCCAATATTCATATAAATTACCCTCTCAAATAACATTATTATTTAAGTTTAAAAATTAGATCTACTTTCTAAGTTCAATAATATGATAATCAATTATGATATCTAAGATAATACTATTTCTTAGAACTAGACATAGGGTTATCTGAACCGCCTAACCCGTCCAATTTAAACCGATCCACATACAAATGGACGGTTTCAGATACACAATACGGGCAGATGTGGTTTGAAATATGACATGATTGCAGATTGCGAGTTTAACCCGCATTTGAAGAATCCACCCGCACTTAGTCTTTTTTTTAAAATAAAACTTGGACCATTATTATTTTATTATTACATTTTGGATAAATAGTATTTCTTATATTTTTTATAATTATCAATTAATTATATCACTTACACATTATTAAATATAAAAATAAATTTAAAAAGAAGTTTTATATATCATTTTCATAATGAGAACATAATGATCCTAGCTAGCTACTTATACAACAAAAAGGACAAAAACTTAAAGAGTAGCAGCTCGAGAACAACATTGTGATTGTACACTGCTTTTAAACAGAATATCAAAATCCAAATCCAAATCCATTGCCAAAAAGGAATAAAAAACAAAAGAAATGCTTATAAGGTATTTTTATTAGTAGGTCTTCCGTAAACAGTCTAAATATGTTTGGTTTGGATTTCTAGAGTGATTTTGGGAATTTTTTTTAAAAAAATTTGTTTAGTTTGTAAATATTTCAAAACAATTTTCAAAATTACTTTCTCTTTCTTACTTATCAATCAATCACTTTTTCTCTCTCCTCTCTCATTCTCAATCATTTTTTCTCTCACACACATCTACTCAATTATAACAAAATATCAAATCATTTCAAACTCCCAAAAGTCCAAAACTACTTTCAAAATACACAACTAAACAAACCAAAAAAATTTCTAAACTCTCTCCCCAAAACAATTTTTAAAAACTACTCTCCCAAAACCAAACCAAACATACCCTCTATTTTTATTGATATTAAGACATAGATGCTTGAAAATAATGTATATACATATCAATATCTATGAAAATAATTAAAAAGATTCATGACTAATCTACCATGAACTTTTTTTGAAACTAAATCTCTAAGTTGGTATAATATTAGAGATTTAGGGTTGCTCCTACATGTTATATAGAGATCTAAATTAAATCCAATTGTTGAAAATAAAGCATTTAAAATTCTATTTCTACCAAATTCATGTTGCATTTGGGTTTCCTACGGATTAATATAGGTTGCATGTGTTCAACCCAAACACAACCCGTTTAATATTTTTGTTATCAGGTTAGGTCTGGTCATATTCATGTTCATGTTGAAATTAACCAATCCTAACCTTCTAATTACGTATGCAGTTTACGTTGTTAACAGATCGTGTGTCAAATTCTCACCCCTAGCAATACTTAGCATTCTTAGATATTTAAGATATACCATATATTGTGGCTAGAAGTACGCTAGATATTTAACACTACTTGAAGGATACTATGATGCAAACTGAATATCTGATACAAATGAGTCAAAAAAAAAAAAAAAAAAAAAAAACCCGAGTTAGGAAGTGCAGCTATGTCCAAATAGACATGCATTACTAGATCAACAATGAAATCTAAATTTATAACTTCGATAAAGTTGGAGAAAAAGAATAATAGCTTTGACATTTCTTAGAAAATGTTTCAGTGTGACCAAAACATATGCCTGCAACCTGCATTCATTGCTATAGTTAATTCATAAATAAATAAATAAAAATATATATAAATAAGTAAGAAGGGCACAAAACAATATATATATATAATGATAAGTCTCGACATATTCATTATAAACATAATGTCGTGAAACATTTGACCCCAAGTGAAATTATTTCACTACAATAATTTGTACTTTTGGCAACTAAATTTGGCTACTAAAACGAACTTAGACGCAAAAAGTCAAACCTTTGGCGACTAAAATTTTTATTGGTCGGCAATGTTTTATATTTTAGCAATTAAAATTTTTTAGTAGCCATATATTAGTTATTGGCGACTAAAAAAGAATTTGGTCGCTAAATATGATGTAATAGGTAACTCAAAAAATTTTAGTCGGCATTAGTCTACATTTTAGGCTACTTTCTTGTTTGAGTCATTGCATACAACCCTTTGCCGACAAAAAAAGTTTAATCGCCAAATAATAGGCTTATTTTTTGGATCACTCTTTGGCGACCAAATATTTTTCATCGGCAAATATGAACTTTTAGTGACAAAAAAAATTTAGTCGCATAATCAATTTTTGCCGACGAAAAAAAAATTAGTAACCAAATTACACTTTTGGCTACAAAAATTTTAGTCAATATTGATTATTATTTGGCAACAAATATATGTTTAGTCACTAAAGGTAGAAACAATTTTTTTTTATTTTTTATTTTTTATAGAGGGAAGCGAATATTGGCACTCGCGCCTCTCTTTCAAACAAACACAAAATGTATGTTCTCTCTCACACACACAGAGCTCTCTCACACACAAAATAGTAACAACCAAACCTCATCCCCGCTCACCACTAATGCTCACCACCCCACCGCTGCTGACAACTGTCGCTCGCTACCATCACACGTCGCATCACCACCGCCACAAATCAGCACTGCCGCTATCGCAAATCACAGGTTTTTCTCTCTCTCTATCGCTCTCAGTCTATCTCTCTCTCTCTCTCTCTCAATCTCGATCTCTATCTCTCTTTGTCTCTCTCTTTCTCTCTGCCTTCCTGTATTTCCTCATTCTTCACACTTGCTACGGTTTTATATGATTTTTTTTATTTAATTTTGTGTTGATTTCTTAAATGGATTTGGTTGAAGCAGTTTGATTTCTATTAAATGATGGGCTTGATGTCCAAAATGGGTTTGATTTAGGGTTTATGGGTTTGACAGAGAAAAAATTTTGATGTCAAAAATCAAAATCAATGAACAAGCTGATTTTTTTCAGTTTAGCGAACAAGAATCATTCAGAAGCATTGATTCATATGTGCATTCATAAATTTATTTTTTAAGAAAATATTTATGGTAAAAAAGATTGGAATTTGGGCTTTATTTGTTTTTTTTTTCTTTTTTTGCTTGAGCAAAAACCATCAAGCTTTGTCAAATGGTTGGGGTTCCATTTTTTGTGTGTTGAACTTGTTCTCCTATGCAACTTCTAGGTTGTAATTGCTTACATAATTATCTATCATATTGTATCCATCCTAACATACGATTGTTATGACCTTTAACTTGAAAATTAGCAGCAAAAATTGTCAAGCTTTACTATGGAATGAGAAAATGATTAACGTTTATTGTAGTGGGAGATGGTAAACAATTGCATTCTTTGTTTCTTGTGCTTGATTTATCCCTCCTTTCTTTGGTTACTATTGGTGACTATGAATACAGGGTTGGTATCACTTTAAATTTCAACTTGCTGATATTATTAATATCACTTTGTTTTA
Organism: Camellia granthamiana; assembly: GCA_036172215.1. Taxonomy (NCBI): domain Eukaryota; kingdom Viridiplantae; phylum Streptophyta; class Magnoliopsida; order Ericales; family Theaceae; genus Camellia; species Camellia granthamiana. The sequence continues at coordinate 72,198,658 of CM069908.1, read as the reverse complement.
GTTTTTTTGATGAGCCCATGGAAGTGTTGGGGTGATGCCACTAGGCCACATGCATCACCAGTGTATCTTTCCAGACACAATTTAACCCCAAATCTTCTGAATTATAATAATTAAAACATTACTAGATACCTTCCAGTGTAACTCTCATTCACCCTTGGAAGCCCTAATTATAAAATCTTAGGAAGTATATTTTGTAAATTTTGGGCATCAGTGTTGTTTATCAACAAGGATAGGATCTTTATATCTATTTTTATGGATGCACATGTTGTCATTTGTATCCACACAAGTACTTGTAGATGTGGTTTCCATGAGTTTGGATGTATTTGGATGTTAATTTTCAATTGGCTGCACTTGAAATACTTACCTTTTAATTTTGTTTACAACCACAAATTACCCGCACTTGGCTGTTTTCTTTCTTTTTTTTTTCTTTTTTATTTTTAACTAAATGAACTATTCATCTCACATTGAGTTCCTGTAGGAGCATTAGATTAATATTGAGTAATGTCAAAACATGCCATTACTAGTATAGTAGAGCAGCAATTTATGTAGAAACTTCTAATTACTTTTGCCTAAGCAAGCTGTGGGATGAATCTAAGAGGTGATGACCTTGTTACCATGAAATATTTTGAACTGAGTGTGCAGAATAGGGAAAATGAGTTGAAGGCCTCTTCTGTAAATGGCCAAGCAAATACAAGTAGCAAAAGGGTATGCGTGCATGAATATGTGAGATATTTTTTTTCTATTGTTCACTTGTTTGTTCTTCCAGTCTGCAACTTGCTTACTCCATAATCCTTGTGTATCACTAATTATTTAATAATTAATACAAGAAAGAGGGTGTTTGTGTGTATTCACATGCACATGAGCACATTCACATATCTTCACTCTCATGGATGGTCATGTATATAACAACGGGGATACCTTAGACCGTCTTATCGTTTAACAAGGTATGAAGATACACTCCTACCTTATGAAGATGATACACTCCTACCTTATCAAATTGGGTTTTGATTTAGGTATAGCAGTGTGTAACACTTTACTTTCAATGTATGCAAAGTGTTTAGACCTTTATGATACATTTAAAATGTTCTACGAGATGAGTTTTATCTTTTTTGAAAATTTAATTTTTACTATGCAGTCTAGAGTGGTAAAGCTTAGACCTGTTATATTTTTTGGGTCTGGCCTATAGCTAATAATTTAGGACTGATGTTAGGCTGGGCTGGCCTTAGGCTACTGCAAATTTCATTATTATCTAGAATAGGCCTATGGTACACCCGACTTTTCCTTGAAGCATTTTCCTTTCATTATCTTGCTCATCTTATTTTTTCTATTTTTTTAAATTTATTTTTGCTGTAGATATCACTTCACAGTATTGCCTATGGTACCACTTCAAGAAGATGATGAAACAAGTAGGAAATGGAAAAAAAGCAAGGGAGGCACAACAAATACAACTCAATCATCTAAACGACATGGTTTTATGGCTCACAACCTCTTGCAGGGTTCAGATGGTTATCCTACTATTTTGTAAGAAGAATTTCCCTATAAATTACTAAAAATTGATTTCCAAAGTGCTCATCTTTGGCTCATCTGATGCATCAAAATAACATCTAAGGTAATATGTTTACTACCCACAAGCATATACATAATTGATACAGAACAACCAAGACCCATTAGGTTATATTTCACTATATATATGAATTGATCCATACATAGATACTATATGTATACCTGTTTGAACTAGTTGCTATATGAATTGATCCATACATAGACATATTTCACTGTATCACAATATGAACTAGTTACCTATGGGGACAGAAGGCATTTAATTAGCACACGCAGGTTGGGAGTTAGAGTGTAAACTATTGACAGTTGAAGACAGCAATAGATTCCAACTATGGTTCGGGAGAACGATTAAGAAAATGAGATGGTGGTGCCTGCAATGATACTATAGGTGTCACGACCCAAACCCGCTCTTATAGGTTTAGCGTCATAACCGGCCAGTAATCCTTGGATTACCAAAGGCCTCTTAACAGAATTACATATAATTAGGGGCTGTGGAAGCAAATATACAAAATATACATAGTCCATAGAGCTATACAAACATACATGGGACAGAACTTTTAATCCTTATAAAATATACACATGAGATGTCATGCTCATGCAAGTCTTGCAACACCGTGCAAGCGTCATCAAAAGGGATTTCGCCCAGTATACAGATATCAAAACAAGACAAAACATAAACGTTCTTAACATGATATATAAGGGTCCACAAAATTCGACTTCTAGGCACAGGAACCTCTCCAAGAAGCACGGTGGCTGGCTGACTGACCCCAAAACTTTCTAGGCAGCAGCTTAGGCCTGGTCACGCGCTTGTTCACCTACATACATAATATAAATCGTGAGAGGGAACCCAATGAATAATAACGGAGTAAAGGATTTAATGAATGAAGTCCATATCAGATTTAGAAATCAGAATTCAGATTCATACACGTATTCATATTCATATTCTTGTTCGAATTACATATAAAAATCAGAGTTCATGCTTGATCATACGTGGTACATCCATTAGCGCTAACAGAGCAGATACAGAACAGATGCAGAACATATGGTGGTTATGAGTAACCAGTTCCATAAAGGAACCTCCGGATCCGGGTAACAGAGAATAGATATGCTGAGCCCTATGATGGAGCCTTCGGTATGGGTAACAGATTACAGACATATTAAGTTCCATGATAGAACCTCCGATACCGAGTTACAACTAACAGATATTATATGATGCTAAGGATGTGTAGACATCCCATTTTTGACCGACCTTAAGACTCAGACGTCATCGATTGAGCGCTCGGTGATTGTGCATATTGTGCTCATTTCGAGTTTCCGGAGTTTTCGGCTGAGTGCCTTGCCTCTGGGCCTCTGAACTCTTTGTGCTTTGGCTCGGTTTCGAACCGAACCTTGTTTTCTCTTCCCTGGAGGGAGGGAGAGGTCTTGTAGACCAATTTTTGTGGTCGTAGACCACTTTTCCTGCTTGGAGACTAGTTTCCGATTTTCGGAGCCTTCGACTGCGCGCCTTGTCTCAGGACCGCTTAACGTTCTCCGCTTGGCTTGGTTTTTGAACCATGCCTTGTTGCCTCTGCCTAGAGGGACACTGTGGTCCGGGAGACCACTTTTTGTGATCGTGGACCACTTTTGGTGCCGGTAGACTAGTTTTCGAGGCTTCCGGCTACACGCCTTGCCTCCCGGACTTTCGTCTTGCATCCTTTTTGGTTTGTTTTTGGTATAAACCTTGTTTTCCTTGCTTGGAGGGTGGTATAAGGGTGGGAGACCAGTTCTTCCCCTTGGAGACCACTTTCCTTCCTGCCAGCCAGTTTTCTGGTCGGCTAACTGGTTTTCTTGGTCTTTGGGCCACCTTTTCTGGTTGGCCACCACACCACTGCCTTGCTTTCATGCTGCAGACCATCTCCCCCCATGGCCGACCACTTTCTTCCCTGGCCGACCACTTCCACTGGTCAGCCGACCAGTGTAAGTAGCTGGCCGACCACTTCAAGTGCTCGACAGCTTTCCATCACCTTTTTGGAGATATTTTGGAGCCAGCTGTAACAGTTGGAGGGCACAGAAACCATCCTCCATACACGTGTATGGAGGGATGGCTTTAGGCCTAAGCTTGTTCAACAGGCTTAACCTTTGGTTCTCTATAAAAGAGAACCTCCCTCCTCTTGCTTTAGGTTCAGATTTTGGTGCTTGAGAGATACATATACACCTTTGTCTCTATATTGCTCTTCTTCTTCATTTTTGTGCTTGAAAGTGCATTTTCATCACACTTTTGCATACAAACACACACTCAAACACCATCCTATTGTTGCTGAGGCACTTTGAGGTTGATTTTGGAGTTTTTGGACTGGTTTGAGCTCAAAGAGGTTACTGGAGTTGTAGCCTTAAAGTGGTTCTACAAGGGTGAGTTACTAACCCTTAAAACCCTTATTTTTGCTTAAGCTTTTGGCCCTACTTGCATGTTGTTTTAGGCTTAACTTTAAACTACAAAAAGTTCTAATTTTGCGTACTTGTAATGTTTGTTTAAGGTCTCTTTTGTGTTGGGGGTGGTCTACCCCCACTTAGGCCTCGTTAGGCCTTGTTTTGAACCTTCCTTTTAAGCTATTGGGACCACTTCTTTTTGGCCTTCTTACCAATGAAATCCATAGGATTTTCAGTGGTGGAAAGGTGATTTTGAGGTCCCAATAGGAGAGGGTCATCCCCTCTCCTTGTTGCTTGGTTGCTTGCTTCATTTGCCTTATGTTTGAGCATGTTTGTTAAGCTTATGTTGACTCCATCTTAGCATGTATTGGGGTTATTTTGACATGGAATACCACTGTTTTGATTTGGTTTTATCAACTCATGCATGCCTTATACACTTGTAGTGTAAATTTTGCAAACTAGTCTTGTATGCTTCATGAAGTAGCATGTCTTTCTAGCATGTTTTGAGTCCATTTCAGCATGTTCTTGGTGTTGTTTTGCCATGATATACCTCTATTAAGGTTTGGTTTGATGGCCCCTTGCATGCTCCATACACTTGTAGTGTAACTCCATGAACTAGCCTAATGTGTACCATGCTTTAGACTATCATTCTAGCATGATTTTGGCTTAACTCCAGCAAGATTTTGTCCATGTTTTAGCATGCTCTAGCTCTGATTTATGTTGTTTTGGTCATGCATGCCATGCTTTGTATAGCTATAGTGCATTCTAGCTTGTTAGCTTTGTGTATTGAGTCCACTAGCATGTATTGCTTGGCCTATTTGAATGATTTGGCATCATTTGAAATGTGATTTTAGTGCATGTAGTGTGGTTATACACTCACATATTTCACTTATTCTATGCCTTGAAGGGTTGGTCTTTTATGCCTTAAACATGGGTCATTGTGTATGCCTTCATGCCTAAGCTTGCGAGCTATCATTTCAGTATGTTTTTGGGTTTATTTTGCCATGATATAACTCTGATTTTTGTTGGTGAAGCCATCCCATGCTTGGTCTTGGTAGGTGTAGTGCAACCCTCCCTTTTGGCCTTGCATATTCCATGCTTTATGCCCTTCATACTAGCTTGTTTTGGCTTCTTTCCATGCATGTTTTAGACTCATTTTGGCATGTTCTAGGACTATTTTGGGTTGTATTTGCCATATGCTTCATGTATTGCATAGCTATAGTGCAAGTGTCTATGCTAGTTTCAAGCTTTGAGCTTTCTAGCATGCCATGCTTATGTTGTTAGGATGATTTGGCATCATTTAACATGTTATTTTAGAGCATATAGAATTGCCATGTTTCCATTCCTTTCACCCTTTGAGTGCCTCTAAGGGTTGTGCATTGTTGCCTTGCTTATGGCCTAGTATGTATGCATGCATGCTTAGACATTTGAGCCCTCATCTCAGTATGTTTTAGTCCTTGTTTAGACCTATTTGAGCTCTGTCCATGGTTGGTTCATGCATTTGTGCCATGTATTGCATGTCTCTAGAGTAGTTCTCTTTGGTAGCTTTATGCTTTAAGGACTCTTGCATGCCTTGCTTTTGTTGATTGAATAATTTGGCATCATTTCATACCTAATTTCAGTGTTGTAGACACCCCATTTTGACCGTCCTCAAGACTTGGACGTCATCGTTTGAACACTCGATGATCATCCATGCTCGTGTTCGTTTTGAGTTCCCGAAGGTCTCGGTGGCGCGCCTTGCCTTAGGATCTCTCAACTTGTTTGTTTTTGTGCTTGGTTGTGGACCAATGACTTGTGGTTTTGCTTCTGAGGGAAGAGGGTGGCTTGTTGGCCATCCCTGCAACCCATCGGCTAAGGCATTGTGCCATATGCCTTGTTTTCTTGCCATTGGCTATAAGTGTTGGCTGATCGACACTCTTTTTGGTCGATTGGCCATATTTTCTGGCCGAGACTTTTCACCTACTTTTGCAGATATTTTTGTGCCAGCTGTGCCAGCTGGCGAGCATAATTCTCATCCTCCATACACATATGGAGGGATTGAATCAAGACTGAAGCTTGTTCAGCAAGCTTGAGAATTGATTTTCTATAAGAAGGGAGGCCCCTCTCCCTTTCCAAAGGTTCAGAGATTTGATATACAAGTTCTATATCTCTCTATATATATTTTACCTCTCTCTCTTGTTTGGCCCTTATTTATGCCCAAAAGTGTAAATCTTTCACACTATTGCACATAAACACCTACTAGAACACCATCCTTTTGTTGCTGAGGTACTGAGGAGTTGGTTTTAGTGTTTTTGGAGTGGTTTAAGCTCAGAAAAGCTATTGGAGTTGTGTTCTTGAAGGTGTTCTTCAAGGGTGAGATTTTAGCTTTTAATCCCCTATTTTGGCTTAAGCTTTTAAACCTACTTGCATATTGTTTTAAGCTTAACTCTAAACTACAAAAAGTTTGATTTTTCATGCTTGTGATGTTTGTTTAAGGTCACTTTTTGGTTAGGGGTGGTCTACCCCCTTTGAGGCCTTGTTTGGCCTAGTTTTGAGCCATCCCTTTTGGCTCTTGTGCTAACCTTTGCATGACCTTTCTACCACTGAAATCTAGAGGATTTTCAATGGTGGAAAGGTGGTTTTGGATTCTTGAATAGGAGAGGGACACCCCCTTCTCCTTGTGTCTTGTATGCTAGTATAAATGGCTCACAATAGTAGCATGTTTGCTTAGCATGTTTTGGCCCCATTTCAGCAAGTATTTGGTGTTATTTTGCCATGTTATACCTCTATCTAAGGTTGGTTTAATAGCCTCTGGCATGCACCATGCACTTGTCTTGCAATCCTTTCTATTGCCTTAACATGCATCATGTGTTTGGACCATCATTCTTGCATGTTTTGGCTCAACTCAAAGAAGCTTTCCCTTATGTTTTACCATGCTTGAGCTCTTATTTGTGTTGTCTTGGTCATGCATGCATTGTTTTGTATAGCCATGGTTCAATCTAACTTGTTAGCTTTGTGTATCAAATCCACTAGCATGCATTGCTTAGACTATTCTCATGATTTGGCATCATTTGAAATGATATTTCAGTGCATATTTCATGGTCATACACTTGTGCTTGTCACTCTTTTAATGCTTGGGAGAGTTGGTGTTTTATGCCTTAAGAGTGGGTCATTGTGCATGCCTCTATGCTTAGGTCTTTAGGACGCCATTTCAGTGTGTATTTGGGCTTATTTTAACATGCCATAACTTTGATTTTCATTGGTTAAGTCATGCCATGTTTGGTTTTGATAGCTGTAGTGTAACACCCCTTGTTAGCCTTGCATGCTTCATGCTTTTGGTCTTTTGTTCTAACTTGTGTTGGCTAGGTTCAAGCATGTTTTTGGCCTTATATTGACCTACCTTGGGACTGTTTTGGTTGCCCTTGGTCCTTTGGGGCTTGCCTTGCAGGGCCATGGTTTAAGTCCCTTTGTTAGTTTCAAGCTTTGAGCTTTCTTGCATACTATCCTTGTGTTATGTGAGTGGTTTGGCACCATTCCATGCATGATTTCAGGGCCTATAGTATTGTCATACATCCATGCTTTTTATTCATTGCTCATGCTTGAGAGTAGTTGTCTTCATACGTTGTTTGCAAACCAAAGTGTGTGCATGTTTGCATGTGCATTTCATGCCATTGTTTCATCATTATTGGCCACTGATTTGGGCATGGCTGAGGTCTACGCATTTTGGTTTAAGTCCATCTTTGCATGTTGTTGCATGCTTATCTATCTTGCATATTGTTGCATACTTGTTAGATTGCATGTTGTCACATGCTTGTTGTTGGCAATGTTGTTGCATGCTTATTACATTACATGTTTGCATTTTGCATGCTTGGTACATTGCATGTTTGCATGTCTAGGTTGCATTGCCTTTTGCATGCTTATTACATTGCATTTGGCATGCTTATGTTGCATTGCATAGCTTCTCCATGTTGCATGCATTGCATTGTGTTTGGTTTGGTGTTAAACCAAACACGAGGAATGAGGGACGTTTCATACTTAAAGTGATGAAACGTGCCTCAATTCTCAGTCGCCGACACTCTTGATCCAACATGATAGAGTTTAAGGCATTTGTGTGCTTTCGTGCATTTCATTCATATTAAATTGTGCAACTCGGACTCTTTGGCCATCATGCATCAAAATGCGTGATTGATGGCTCGAGAGTCGAGCACTACACTCCTTTGAGTTCCAAACATGATAAGGGGTGTAGTTGCACAACATTTTCTTGCAAATGTATTGCCATGCCTTTGTTTGTCCTCTGCTGCAGCAAAAGGAGCAGTCTGCAGGAAGAGATGGCTGATCGGCTATCTGGAGTGCCGATTGGCTAACAATTTTTGGCCGATGGACTCAAAAGTGGTCGATGACCCTTTTCCCTTGGCCGATGGCCATATATTTTTGCCGATGGCCTCTCAGAGTGTCCATGGGGTGGTTCAGAGGCATCACAGGAGCTAGCATAATTTTCAGAGGTGCATAAGTGTGCAAACAGAGGCAACATGAGGCATGGCAACGGATTTCCAGAAGGACGCGACCAAGCATGCATCTCTCTATCGCCTGCGAGGCCATTTCAATATTCATGATTAGTTCGTGTAATTTAATCATTTAATTGGTTTTGTAATATTCATTTAGCTTCGTGTAGCTATTTGTTTCAATTTGGATTGTAATAATTAATTATCTTGTTAGTTAATTAGTTTTGGTGTTGTAATAATTAGTCTAATTAGATTATTAGATTAGTTGCTTAGCTTAGCGTAGCTAGCTTGGCGTATTCATTCGGACCCTCCGTCGAGAGGGCCAACTTTTGTAATAAGTGTGCGTGAGTGTGTGAATGTCTTTCAATCCCACGTCTTTCTCCCTTTTACTTACCTGCTTACAATGGTTAGTTCTAGGTCATATTTCAATTAGCATTCTTATGCTTGCATGTTTGCATCCATTCATCAATCTTGCATGCACCGGGCTCGGCGCATCATACTAACTGCATTGTATTTCAATTCCTACTTGAATACATGATTATCAAAGTTACATCTCACATGCCATCTTAGAATAGCCGAGCCTATTGTAGTTGCATTTTGCATGTGTTGCATTAGCCATCTTAACATGAACTAGGATCATGCATGATTTCTAACTAGTTGTTGTTTTGGCTCAGAGTACACTGTAAGTATTTATGCTTTAGCATCTGGCATAAGTGTAAGTGTTGCCATGATAGCATGCTTGCCATGAGGCTAACTGCTTAAGTGTATAATTGCATGAATGCCTGTGGATGAAGGTTGGATTGCTTGAATTGGAACAATTCATCGAAATGCAAGTTTTTAAGCCCACTTGAGAGTGGCAAAATCATGTTTTCTAAGCCCACTTGAGAGTAGCAAATCCACGTCTTAGCCTACTTGCGAGTAGCACCTTCAAACCATTTTCAAACAAACAAACATGAGATGTTTTGTTCCAACTTAGGCGATCTAGTCTATACTTGTGCGTTGTACGCATCACATAGTAAGCTAGCTAATTGTAATAACCCGACCCTAGTACATGTTTTCTGGTATGCTTTCAGTCCCCTATTCTGTGCATTAGTATGCTTATTGTGAAATTTCATGTGAAATTAAGTTTAATTAAGTGAATCTTATAATTATAGATTCATATCTGTCGAATACGAGAAAAATCTGTTGCAATTATAATGTTTGATTCATAAATTGGAAGCCTTAGAAGCTTAATTATCTGAAATTGACATTATATCTGAGATCAACAAAATTTTTAAGTCATAATAAGCATTTTTGTGAAAATCTGATTTGGAATGACTAAACTGATTAAATTTTGTTTTATTCAACATTTAGATATATATATCTATCTTAACCATTGACTTCATATTCTTGAACTCAAAAATATCTCTTGAGAGAGAGTTAGAAGAGGAGAGTTAGAGAAGAAGATAAGAAGTTCACCAAGGGAGGAAAATTGGGAAAATTGAGAGGTGTTGTGAAGATTTAAGTTCCAGGTAGGTTTAATCCATCCCTAAGAACCTCTCTAACTGATTTGAATTGAATTTCAATTTGTGTTCATGTAAACTAGAGTTTGTGAGTGAGGTTATATATGTGATAATTGCCTAATTGAGAAGGTGTTCTTACTATTTGTTTATTTTGAGTTGAGTTGAGTTGAGCTTTATTGAAAGAAATTACACTTTATTTGCTTGGTATTGCATGTTGAGCTCATCTATAGAATTAGATGATTATATGTATATAATTGAAGACCAATTGAGTTGGGTATGTGAATTGGAGGAGAGTAAAGCCTTAATTGAGAGTTATGATTGTGTTAGTACAATATTATATTATCATATTGTGTTAAATTTCTTGATTTGGTGCCTTGTGGTGTAATTGCTTTGTTGAATTTTTGGCTTGATTTCGGACTGCACAAACAGGGCAGAATCGCCGTACGTGCGGGGCTCACAGCCGCACGTGCGGCCCATGCTGGAAATTTCTGTCTGCTCTGTTTCGCCTGTTTAACCCTCTAGTGTTATTAAAATCTGTATCTGATACCTCTTCAATGTTTGTAAATTCGTTTGAAGCGAAACGAATCAGATATTTTTTAAATCGGAAAATGAACTAATTTCTGAACTGCACGTGTGTGTAGGTCACATTTCAGGAGGAACCATCACTCCGCCACCGCATTGTGAGTAATAGTACTATGTTAGTACGTTTTGCTTACTGTTAATAGTTAATATTAACGTTTTGTTACCTGCAAGTTAACTTTATTGATTCATGGTGAACAAATGGAACATATGTGCCTTATGGAACAATGATACCTTTGTGCATCTGGAATCATTCTGTTTTGCCAATGATGGGCCCGAGGCCGTTATGATGAGAATTGTTTTGTCCCTATTAATCGTACTGTAGTGAGATATGTGCCTTCTATTATTAGTTATTATTAACATTCTGTTATACACACAACAACTATGTCAATTTGTAATAAACCATGGGAAAATGTATGTGCACTATTGTGTAATGGTATTCTTATGAATCTGGGATTATTCTGTTTTGCTAATACTAGGCCAGAGGCCATTCTGTATAATCTGTTAGGCCAGAGGCCATTCTGTATAATCTGTTAGGCCAGAGGCCGCTCTATATAATTTGTTGGGCCTGAGGCCGCTCTACTAAATCTGTTGGGCCTAAGGTTGTTCTGTGTGATACTGGGGTTGAAGCCACTTTGTACGAAGATTGGGCCCAAGGCCGTTTTGGAAATACTTACAGGAAAAGATTAACCATGTAACCTCTGTCCTTATATACATTATAATTCAAATTTATTCATTAAATTGTCTAAGTGCTATTAATCACTAAGCCCTACTCACTTTGTGTTATGTCTGTCTCTGTAGGCAATCAACTAAGGTCGATCTTAGTCCAGCTTTGGCCACTCCTTTTTGGTCAAGCAATGTGAAGAAGCTTGTGTGTTTTGTGGCGTTTCCTTAGTGACCCCTAGTTTGGTCTTTAATCTTTTAATTGGTCATGTATAACCTTCTTTTCCAACATTTTTGGTTGTACGCCCACATGCGAGGCTGGTTCTGTACATATGCCCATATATGTTATTGTGTGACTGCAAATATCTACTTCTCGTATATTTTTCTATCATATTTGGAACTGTTTAATGGCACATTGAGATCCTGACATATAGGTATGAACTCGATGGATGTTAATTTATATTATTTTATGTTATTAAATGCTTCCGTTCAGGCCCCATATGTTGTATGTATCGAGTTAACTGTCCGTTTTTGAAGTGATCATGCCTAAACTTTTAGGGGCGGGTTTAGGGCATGACACTAACAAACCGGAATAAGAATGCATGTGTTTTCAAAAACAAAATATCATGTTAGTAAAGGCCAATCTTTGATCGGGCGAGCGGAGGTGCTCATTGCATCACCTTCCTCTCTCGTACCCAAGTTCCTGAGCCGAGGCAACTTTGGTGATGACGGACACGTGGCCTTAGGCACGAGTCAGGGTTTCCTAAATTTCCCAAAAACAAAACATTTAGGTGGCGACTCTGTATCTGGCAAAACAGTCCATGTTTGGCACTTCTTTATTAAAAATTAGTTTTCCAAAACGATTTGCCGGATTTGGACTCTTTAGTGATTTATCGGTCTTGCATTGCACTTTGCGAGATTAGATTCAGAACCGTGACTTTGAGTCCGAACTGTAGCAGCCTAATGAACAAAACGAATTTCACACCATCTCGCGCGTGAAGTCGGGACGTTCGGGGCACGTCTACAAGTGCCTATAGTGTTGTTACACTTCCACATTCATCACTTCGTGAGCACTCTTGAGGGTTGTGCTCTTATGCTTAATTGGTGAGCCAATTGGCATGTATGCTTGTATATGCTTTTGGTGCCTTCATTTTAGCATTATGGCCACTGATTTAGGCATGATTGAGGTCTGTCCATTTTTGGTTTAAGTCCATTGAACATGTTTGTTTTCATGTTATTTGCATGCTTATGTTGCTTTGCATTGAGTATGCATGACATTAGCATTGATAGGTTGCTTATGTTGCATTGCATTGCATTGTGTATGCATGCCATTAGTATCGATAAGTTGCTTATGTTGCTTTGCATTGAATATGCATGCCATTGGCATTGATAGCATGCTCATGTTACATTGCATTGTGTATGCTACGTTGTTGTTTGCATAGAGTATGCCATGTTGTTGTTTGCATTGTGTATGCCATGTTACATTGCATTGAGTATGCCATGTTGTTGCTTGCATTGTGTTTGGATTGGGTGTTAATCTGAACATGGGAAACGAGGGACGTTTCATACTCAAAGTGATGAAATGTGCCTCATTTCTCGGTCGCCGACACTTTTGATCACACATGATAGAGTTTAAAGGCATTTATGTGCTATTTGTGCATTCATTTACATTGAAATGTGCAATCTTGCCTCTTTGGCCATCACGCATCGAGATGCGTGATTGGTGGCCTGAGGGTCGAGAACTACACTCCATTGAGCTCATGAAATGATAGGGAGGGTGGTTGTGCATACATATGTTGCAAATACATTGCCATGCCCTTTCTTGTTCTCTGTTGCAACAAATTGGAAGTGTGGCAGCAAAACTGGTCGGCCGACCAAAAAAACTAGCTGGCCGACCACTTTTTCTGGTCTGCAGCAATGGTAAGTGGTCGGCTAGTGGTCTACAACATCAACAACTGGTCGGTGTCCCCAAGGTGAGTTAGAAGCTATATGGAGCTTGGTGCAAGGTTCTGAGAACAATTGCAAACAGAGGCAAGTTGGGGCATCGCAACGGATTTCCGAACAAGGCGACCGAGCATGCATGCACTCTTCTCCCTCTAAGGGCATCTCTTTACTGCTTTACTAGGCTGATTTGATAGCTAGCTTATGCTTTGTTTTGTACTTAAGTAGTTAATGCGTTTAGCTGCTTATTTGTGTTGTAATAACCTAGTTAGTTAACTTGTTAGTTAATTAGCTTTATTTCGTAATAATTAGTTTAATTAGCTTAGATTAGCTAGTTAGATTATTATTCGGACCCTCCTACGAGAGGGTGTACTGTTGTAATAAGCGTGCGTGTGTGTGATGCATGTTTTCCAACCTCCATTTCTTTCTCCCTTTTACTTAACCGCTTACGGTGGTTAGTTTTAGGGCATCTTTCAATTAGCATCCTTATGCTTCGCATGCGTGCATCCATTCATCTGTATTGCATGCACCGGGCTCGGCATATCATACTAACTGTATTGTATTTCAATACATTTACTTGAGTACGTGTTTAACAGCATGTTATCAAGTTGCATTTCATATGTCATCTTAGAATAGCCGACCCTATTTTAGTTGCATTTTCGCATGTGTTGCATTAGCCATCTTAACATGAAATAGGGTCATGCATGATTTCTAACTAGTTTTCTGTTTTGGCTCGGAGTACACTGTGAGTGTTTTCGCTTTAGCATCCTTGCATGAGTGTAAGTGTTGCCATGATAGCATGCTTGCCATGAGGCTAACTGCTTATGTGTTTAACTGGATGAATTCCTATGGATGAAGGTTGGATTGCTTGAATTGGAACAATTCATCAAAATGCGAGTTTTAAGCCCACTTGAGGGTGGCAAATCTACGACTTAGCCTACTTGCGAGTAGCATCTCTAAACCGTTTTCAAACAAATGAACATGAAATGTTTTGTTCCAACTTAGGCGATCTAGTCTATACTTGTATGCTGTGTGCATCACATAGTAATTCTAGGTTAATAACCAGAATAAGAACACATGTGTTTTCAAAAACAACATACCATGTTAGTAGAGGCCGATCCTTTGATCGGGCTAGCGGGGGTGCTCATTTCAGGACCTTCCCCTCTCGTACCCAAGTTCCTGAGCCGAGACAACTTTGGTGATGACGGACTTGAGGCCTTTGGCACGAGTCATGGTTTCCTAAATTTCCCAAAACAAAACATTTAGGTGGCGACTTTGTATCTGGCAAAGCAGTCCATGTTTGACACTTCTTTATTAAAATCAATTTTCCAAAACGATTTTGCCGGATTTGGACTCTTTGGTGATTTATCAGTCTTGCATTGCACTTTGCGAGATTAGATTCAAAACCGTGACACGAGTCCGAACTGTAGTAGCTAATGAACAAACAATTCGCGCCCTCGCGCGCGGAGCGGAGTTCCGGGCAGTCTACAGGATTCCACGAATACATTGTTAGAATTTAGACAATCATTCATTGTATAGAACATATCATTTCAGAAAACAGATCCTAATTCATCATACATAAAATAAATAAAGTTGAACATAGCTTTACTAAGTTATTACTCACAGATGGCTTCGGTGCAGATAAACAAAGCAGACTAATCAAACGGTTAACGGCACGTGACCTACATCAACACATAACAAATACACATTTGAAACACACGTTGGAATATACTTAACTCATGTTCTTAGTGTGTTTCTACATTTTACCCTCATTATTATACCTTAATCTTGGCCTAAGAATACCTAGGATGCAATGAGGATGCCAAAATGCACCTGGAAACACTTAACCAAACTTACTGAAAATAGGGGTTCCGCTCGAGCGCAACTTTCTTCGCTTGAGCGGTCTGCAAACTTTGAAAAAGTACTAGTTGTGTGATTTTCACGCTCGAGACGCTCGACGGTCACTCGAGTGTGAGACTCAAGTCCTCGCTCGAGCGCAACTCTTGTTGCTCGAGTGGTCTGCAAAAACATGAAACTTCTAGGAGCTTGCATTTCACGCTCAAGCAAGCTTCAGGTCGCTCGAGCAGATGTGTAAGATCACAAAGTGGTCACTCGAGCGGAGAGGCAGAATCTGGAATTTCCATATTACTCTATCAAGTGCAAAACTTGAATTCAAAGTTGAAATTTATGATATTTTGGGCCAAAAACTTAAGGAAACTTGTATAAACTTGACAAACGTCATGAATTCAAAATCATTTCACAAAATCAAGCCTAAAAGTGTTGCCAATTGTGCAAAACCAAACTCAAATCTTTGAAAAACATAACATGCATGAAGCATCTTGGTTCCAAAGCTTTCAAAACTTGATCACATGAGGTGTTTAACTCAAAAACTTGTTGAATTCTTAGGACAAGACTAAAATGAAGACATGCAAGAGGGATTTCTTTGAATTTAACTACAAAATCATGAGAATTATGCATGCATGCAAGATGTGGCTCAATTTCATCAATTTCAACTTAATTCTTATGTCATCCAACTTAATTCTCTAGAGTTCACGTTCTACACTTCATGATTGTACAATCTAAGGGTTGAATTCTTACCTAGGCTTGTCAAGGTGAGGGCTAGAAGCTTGATTCTTGTGTCTCTAAGTCCAATTTCTTCAATTTCTAGCAAATTCTTCCCAAGCTCAAGTGTGGACATCAAACTCTCACTCTTGGTCTATTTCTTCTTCTCTCTTACATTGTATAGGCCCAAATGATGAGTAGAAGGTGACTCCAAGTAGTATATAAGCCTTTTATAGGCTTGGCTAAGAGAATTAATTATTTAAGCTCACCACTAATCCAATGAGTATTAATCATTCTAATTATTTCGTTCCGAATCAAATTTCAATTAAACCTACCACAACGTTCTAAAAATTCCAACTAACAAATATACCAAGTCAATTTCGTGATCGGATGCCGATAAGGCCTTCAATTCGCAGAACAAAATAGAAATACAAACAGATATTCCTACTGTAGACAGATATAAACTCAAATAATGCAATGCACATGTAATTAACTCGGGATTTCATCTTCATTACTTATTAGGCATAATTAAGCGTGGGTTAACGTTAATCATGGGTCAGGATTGTTACAATAGGGGTGGCGAAGATAGTTTGCTAGTAATGGAAGTGAGGGGTTAGATAGGAAAAGAAATATTCAAATAATGTTTATTTGGATGTTTAAGGCCATTCATGTCCACATACATAATATAAGGGCAAAAGGGGAAATGACAAGGTAATTCTAGAGTGCTGCTATTAGCACTCCATTTATTATTTTAGATCTCCTATTTTTTGGGTAATTTTATTTCCACACACCTATTTATCTCTGTGTACACAATTAATGAAACATAATTTTAATGACAATTCTGCCCCTAAGCAAAATGATCATAATGGACATCAAAACACATCATTAATATTAAATTAAAGTTTTCTCTATACACATCTTTTAAAAACAAAAAAATTCAATACACATCTTTTGATTAAAAAAAAATTACATAATAAAAAACAAGACCTTGTAGACAGGAACAATTTTTTTTCAAATAAAAACTCCTGCAATTTTATTGCAAGCATTCAATGCAGGAGCACTCATCTCATTTTCTAATGTACAACTTACTTTAATCTCTTCACTATTAACTTCCACGATTTCCCCATCTACCCAGAATTCCTCAGTATCCTCTACCAAAAATGAGATCCAACCACTATATTAACTAAGAAATTCTATATGTGGAAGGGGAAATAGGAGACAGTTTTGCTCCCATTACCAGCTAAGGTTAGCAAATATAACTCAAAAATCATCACAATTCCAACAAAAAATGAAAAGAAAAAAAAAAGTTACAAAATTCGATTGAAAGTCAATACCATTTTCTCACAAATCAATCAGATTGAGGGCGATCAAACCGTGAATTTCCTTTAAACGTGCAATGTTGGCAAAACCATTGATTCTTTCCTATTTTCCCACAATGTGAATACCTACAAGATCCAATTTTCAACTCCAAAATCGATAAACTCGCACTAGAGATGACTCTTTCTCCATCTCTTCCTCGCTTTTCCTTTGGTTTTTTCTCTCTGAAACGATAATAGATATGAAAATGAAGGCAATGAAGGGGTTTAGAAACTCATAGGAAGTGTTGTAAAGGCTTTAACCTCTGAGAAACCAAAAGCAAAGAGAGAACCCTCTGTAACTTTTCTCCCTCCTCAACCTTAATTTTCTCTCTCTTCCCTTCCATTTCCTTTCCTTTCTCTCTCTAGATTCTTTCTCCATGCCTTGGGGTTCCTTACCTTCTTGTCCTCTGTCACAAAACCCAATGAAAGGTCTTCACTATGTTAATGGAAGGCCTTCAATAGAGTTGTTAAAGGCCTTCATTGTGGGGGCTTTTCCCAAAATAAGCCAAAATACCAAGCTATTTCCCAAACTAGGCCTAGTTTGGACGGAATTCCCAAAATAAGCTAAAACGCTATTACAAACCATGCTTTCACCATTTTTGTGGCCCTGCCACAGAAAATTTGCAAAATCATAAAAGCGTGGTTGCAAACCACGCTTTTAAGGCAATTTGTTTTCTATAGAAAGCGTGGCTCCTAAGCACGCTTTTAAATAAAATTTTGTTTTTCAGAAAATGTGGTTCACAACCACGCTTTTACTGTTCACCAAAGAAAGCGTGGTTCGTAACCACGCTTTTACAACCACTCACTGTTGATTATTATTATTATTATTCAATCAACATTCTATAATTCGCTCAGTCATCTTGTAGATCTCTCTATATATAAATTATTCATATAAAATATCGTATTGATAAACAATCTTAGCTATCAAATTTTATTATTTTAACATTTAAAAATATATTTTGTAATTTTGAAATTATGTTTCGCATCCATTATTTTTTAAAAAAAATGATAAAATTATATGTACGATTATCAAATCAATTTTATATTTACATAAATAATTTATACATAAAATTTTAAAAAAATAAACAGCATGCATTGTCTAAAGAGTAGTGAACTATGTAAAAAATGTAAATTAAATATTTGCTTAATTTACCTGATATTTTTTAAATTGTTATTTAAATATAAAATTTTAAATTAAATTTTATTTTTTTATATAATTCAAATATAATTCAAAAAAGATCGATGATGGACAAAAATGAAAACAACAAATAAAAAATTAAAAATTAAAAATTAAAAATTAAAAATTGAAAATTAAAAAAGAAGAAGAAAATAATGGCATCGAGACACAAAAATAATTTGTGGAAACATTCAACATAAGTATCTAGTTCAAACACTTATAACATTCAATAATGACTATAACACTTATAACACTTTAGAATGCTGTAGCTAGTTCAAACATAAATATCCCACAAAAATAATTTGTGGAAACATTCAACATAACACAGAACATAAAATAAAGTGACGAGTACAATACTTAACAGTTACATAAACAAATATTAGACAAACCTTTCACAAACTCATTGTCGAAAGAGTTATTTTAACACACATAACACATAATTACGGATAACTTAATATAATTTAGTAGACAGATAGACGCCTAACCCTCGCTAAAATCGGCAATCTTAGAGTCCGAACAATCAGAGAGCTCAGGATTAAAGAGAAGTGCAGGATCATCCTTGATAGCCTTGATAGCCGCAGCATTTGGTGCTGTTCCGTTCTTCTTGGCATCCGGCTTAAGTATAGATAGTTTCATATCGTGGGTTGACCTACGGCGCATTTGAGAAATCTCACGTCGAAGTCTTTCACATAGTTGATCAATATTATCTGGATCTTCCTTTTGGATCTGAACTGAACGTGCTTTCGGCACCTTCAATTAATTTTCCCGACATAATCTTTCCATTTGCACTCGCTCTATAAATAGTGCGGGTCACTTCAGAAGTCTAGCATCTGCTAAACCATATCCTGTTTGATTATCAGATGGATCCTCCACGAAACCACATGGATCTCGATAGTACTTGGGCATGACAAAATGTCGCTTCCCAAACCTATCATGATAAGCACAAGAGGCATCTAACAAAGTAAATGGTGTTTCATCTTCAGCATCGCCACTTCCCCTTCTCGTTCCTTGTCCTCGGCACGAACTCTCACCTCTTTTGAAGTTCTTACCCCCTACAAGTCCCCTTCCCGTTCCTCTTCCTTGTCGTGAACTCTCACCTTTGCGATTCCTACCTCCTGCTGTGAATCTATACTCCATTTGATTTTTTTTGAATAGATGCACGATAGTTTCCTATGGCGAACTGAGTGGAAAGGTTGCGTGTTTACCATCACTTCTTTATATAGTTGTTTGTCAACACTATTGCAATGTGGTCATATTAATGTGACTTAGATGAATTCTGAAATGTGAGGAAAAAACAAAGCATCTAAGTCGCCTTGCACAAAGTCACATGTATCACTGCATGTGAGGAAAAAAGTCACAAAGTATATAATTTACAAAGTCAGAAAGTCACATGCATCACTGCATAAAGTCACATGCATCACTGCATCACTGCACAAAGTCACACGCATCACATGCAGCACTGCATCCGAGGAAAAAAGTCACATGCATTACTGCATTGTTGCACAAAGTCACATAGCATCTGAGGAAAAAACAAAGCATACAATTTATTACGTCTGTTAAAGTCACTACATCACTGAGAAATGTTGGGCGTATCACTGCGCCGAGCTACAATTTATTATCGTACCATAGCTACTGTGCCCATGTGAATTTCTGCAATTCATAATGGGATGAGGGGGTGTCAAAACAAAACAATAAAACAATTAGACCATTTGTGTTTAAAAAGCCACCCTATGCAGCTCCAAATAGATTCATAAACCTTGAAAGTGTTGTTTTCGATGTATGGGTTAGAATGAATAGGTTTTTTTGATGTATAGAACTTGAAAGTGTTACAGATAAAAGCTAGCCTAGTATGCAGACAAGAACAACACCGACTTAAATCAACACATAGTGAACTTGAAATTAAATTGGTCAAATTTCTCCAATTAAATTAAATTAAATATGCAAGGTGAAAAGTGAAATCAAATATATTGTCAAGGCAAAATAAATTGAATCATATTTGTAAGCGGAAAAGTGGAATTAAATTTCTAAGCGGATTTGAACTTTGCTTAAAATCTTCAGATATGCACTGAGTAGTAAATAAAAGTCGAAGTGACAACTCCTATAAAGTTGATGCACAGTTGTTTAGGTCATAAAAGTTGACGTGACAACTCTGATGCATAGTTGTTTATAATAATTTCAAACATACAGCTACCATGTGTATATGTGGTATAAATATCGCATCATACCACAACAAAAGTTTTATAGCTATTTCGAACGATATCATCATGAGATATACGGTGGTTGATCTATATTCAGCAATGGGTCGCCATTGGGTTGTAGATGGAGATGAATTTCAATACCCATTAAATCCAAATTTGCGTTACTCACATGCCGCCGTCAATACCATGAAAGCTGAGTGGGAATTTCTCATAACTCGAGCAAACGTTCCCGTTGAGCTATGTCGTGAAGTTAATATTAAATTTCCTCACCGGTTAGCCATGCGTATGCCAACTGACACTCCACAGTTGTTGCAAAGGGCATTGCATCGTATCCGCGACGAAGTTAATCGCATGACCCAACGTTTGCAAAGGTCCGAACCAATGAAGACCACAAATGAGCTTGCCGAAGATGGGTTAATGGATGATGCGCACCAGTACTTCACCTGGAGC
The DNA here is from genome assembly GCA_036172215.1 of Camellia granthamiana. Taxonomy (NCBI): domain Eukaryota; kingdom Viridiplantae; phylum Streptophyta; class Magnoliopsida; order Ericales; family Theaceae; genus Camellia; species Camellia granthamiana. Next base: position 72,177,781 of record CM069908.1, on the reverse strand, counting down.
ATGGATGCTGTGTATGAATCTGATATTGAGATGTCAAATGATGATGATAATGAATGAAAATGTTTGGATAAATGACCAAACTATTTATCTTGTAATGGATTTGTAATACTTATCCATGACTTATCAATGAAGGGAGAAATTTCAATAGTTTTTGAATAATTCTTGTAATTCTACAAATAACAAATACCTTTGTTTTCTTTCCGTTATTGTTATTTTGAAGAACGCTAATTGAACTAGGCTTTCATGATTTCATGCATTATTGATGTGGAATATAATGATGATACTGAATGAACTTGGTTGCATGTATGACCAAACGTTTTCATTCATTGTAATGGCTTTGCAATGCTTATACATGAGTTATCAATAGGAAGAGAAATTCGTAACGAATCTTGACATGTGTACTCATAAATGTAGTGATTTCATAAACTTCAGGTTCATATAACAAATAGTTGAAATACATCCGTAAGCTAGATGAAAAACAACATTGTCTTACACTCCAGTAACGAAGATACGACACAACATACAAACATATATGAAAGATAAAGGTGTTTGATTTCTCACTCCTCATCTGACATGTAGTAGTCAGAGAGATATTTTTCATTGTTTAAGACATTATTTCGCTCAATCTATCAATTCTCTTTTGCTTGCATCTGCTATTTCGGTGGCTAGTTAAAGCATGAAATGTCGACATCTCCACATCAACATTCTGTTGTTCTCCTTCTTAATTCTGCTAACTGCTTTTTCATAGTCACTCACATTTCGTCTAGCCATGGTCAATGAACGACGATGAGGTACCGGTGCCCCAAAGTTACGTAGATCATTAAACAATCCTTCTTGTTCCGTTACCCTGAACGCCCATTCTGCTCGGATACCAGCATAATAATCCTTCGAACTCGAGTACTTTTCGCTTTTATAGTCATAAGTAAATGGAGGTAGTAGCCACAGTTTCGGATTTCTTTGACAGTGTGAACTTCTTGCACCTCTTGAAGACATTGTTCATAAAATAAAAAAATTAAGATGCAAAAGAGACCCGTGAACTTCCTACATCTCTTGAAGACATCATACTGGGGGTAGCGGTATTTATAGACATGCAAAAAAGATGACCTGGTGATGATAATTGAGATGTTGGGGCACTCTGGAAGAAGTGATACCTGTGATATTATTTTATCTTATTCATTTCATGCAATCCTGAGTACCCGTGACTTTGTGTACCTGTGATGCAGTCATAGACGTGGTTGTCAGCTAAAATCATAATTGTGGGTCTTCTTTTTCACAATGCAATCCTTCATATTCGAGCAGTGAGTTGTCAAATTAATCAGTAATGCAGTGAGTTGTCACATCGCCACAGTAAACTGTTTTCTGATGCTTGCTTTTTTAATTCAGTGAGTGGTCACTTCGAACTGACGATTTCAGTACAAATTGGTGTTTGCAAAAAATAATAAATTAAATCATAAAATGAAACAGAGGCTTTAATTTTCTTTATTTTAAAGCAATATTGTTCATAAACAACTATGAAACAGAATGCAAGTGAATACACAACCTTCCAACTCACTTCGACCTACAAAACTATCGTTGATTTTTTCACCAAAACAATGTTCAAAACAAAACATCCCAAAATAATAAAATGGCCACCTGATATGTAAAGAAGAATGGCACAACAGCCTATATTTTATCTTAATTTCAATTTACGAAACTTCACAGTCATCCCCTTTTTTCCTCTTTGCATTTTCTGCTTGTTTTTGTATTCGGTAAATTACACTTACCTCCTAGAGATTTTTGACAAATACAGAAATCTCTCCTGTAATTTTAATAATTACAGAAGTTTGCCCTACTTTAACTGACAATATGAAGATTCCCTCATTTTTGTACTGTTGTCCACCCAACTAACCGAAGTTGCTGATGTCATCAAAAATAAATACTAAAATGGCCATAATACCCTCAAGTGTCTTGAAATGCCCATGAGCTAAGTTACATGAGATAAAATTGAAATTATTTTCTCAGTCGTAGACAGCATTGTGAAACACACCCACAATGAAGTACCTAGATGTAGAACATGTACCTCAGTCAAAAACTTATGTTGCTTGGGGTTCTTCGAATACTGAGGGAAGTAAAGTTGAAATACAATCTCAAACCGGGCATGAGAATGAGTCACCCACAGTCAAGTAAGAAGATGTTGAGCATGTACCACAGTCAAAAACTTTTGCTGCTTGGGGTTCTTCGAATACTGAGGAGAGTAAAGTTGAAATACAATTTCTTTATCAGGCATGAGAATGAGTCACTCACTAATATCTGGAGTTGTAATAAAAATAGCCAGTCCAATGGTGGCAACGAGTGGGTTGTTGACAAACATCAGATTTTGGGGAACGACACAACGTCAAAGGCAAATGGCTGAGGGTCCAGTAGAGGGAGTTGGGGTTCTTCGAGTGAAGAGGGCCACAGTGATGATGGGAATGAGGGAATGTGGGGTTGGCAAATTACAGAATTTGGGTGCTGCAGAAATGATTTATTATTACAGAATTTGGGTCCAGTTGAAGGGTTAATTTATTCTATTATTAAAGGGGAACACCAATTTTGGCGTCATGAATCTGAAGCTTGACTTACAAATTTTTTTCTATTTTCCCTAAAATGACCATCACTTGTTAAATAATCTATTATTTTAAAACTTATATCAAATTGTAATTATGGTCAAAATCGTAAATTACCAACTCAGTAAATAACTTCCACTTTTCCACTTCCCACATTTTAGAAACTATTGTGCAGTTCCACGTTTCACCATCTTCTCTCTTTTTTTAAAATTTTTTTTTTTATTTTATATTTCAAATTTATAACAAACTGCTGTGTAAGTTCTATAGTTCATCATCATCACTCTATTGAAAGACTGAAATTTGTTTCTTTTTTTTTTTTTTTTTTTGGAGAAAGACTATTCAAGTATTCAAGAACTTTTTTCTTTCTTTCTTTCTTTCTTTATGTTTTTTGAGGGGGGAAAAGCGGAGTATAAAAAAATTGTGTGTTTCTTTTCTTAATGTTATATGTGTGTGTGTATGCACGTTGTTTAAAAAAATCAATGTTCTTAAAATATCTATTATATTATCAGGTTCTGTACCTTTTTTTTTTGGATAGTTTTATGTAATCTGAAATTTGTGTGTGTGTGTGTGTTTCAAAAAAAAAAAAGTGTTCCTAAATTTTCCATTATGTTATCAAATCCTTTGGGAAAAAAAGTACAGAATAAGAAATAAAATTTATGTATTTATTTATTTTGTGTTTTTTGTAAAGAACTAATTATCTACTTAAAAAATTTTTTTTTAAAAAAACTGTATAAAAAAGTATATAGTTTATTATTGTAAAACGAAAATCCACATGGTACCAAATGCAGCACAACTTCAATCTCTTATGTATATAATCACCCTGTTTAAACCCATTGTGACATCATGATTTGAATATTTGAAGTATTTCGGAAATCCTCAGAATAAGTAAGAATCAAACATTGTAAAATTCTATTTTCGAATAAATAAATATAGCACATTTACATCCTCTGTACAAATTTGATTTACAAAAACTATAAATAAAAAAAAAAAACTATACACTTCATATCACACCCTCTAATGCCCTAACCTGCCCCCAATACCACAACCCCGCCCATGGACCTCCCTCCCCGGTCTCTTGTCATAGACTCTCTGAATATGTGGCTCCTCTAATCGTAAATGCGTATCCTGTGGCACTCCCTCCCTTGCATGTGGCCCTCCACTGACTGCCTGTGGAGCCTGTGACTGTGACCCTCCCTCTCCTGCCTGTGTTGCCCCTGATCTTCTCTCTGGCCCAACATCAGATACTGTTGTGAGCTGTGAAACTCCCTTATCTGGTGTAACTGTATCACGATCTGCAACTGCACCTCGACCTCTGCCTCTACCCGCACCCTGGCCTTGGCTGCGATGTCCGCCACGACCATAACCTCGGCCTCTCCTTCGCGCTCCCGAAGGGAGGGGGGGAGGGGGCTCAATATGGGCCTCATCCTCAATGTGGGATGTCAGTGAGAACTGCATCATGTGTACTCATGGTCGCGGTTGAACTAGTCCCTACAAAAGTAGGTGTATGTACTGTGGGACTACGTGATGTACATGTGTTAACTCCAACACTACACACACCTGAACTGTCTGGTGGTGGTAACTGGCTAGGTGGGGTAACAACGTCATGCATGTATCGGGGCGGTGTCCAATCAAGGTAAGCTACATAAGGTATGCCAGTATGCTGGGTAGGATGTACGTGGAGGGAATCTAAAGATATGTATGGGGTAGCATGTGGTGGGGTGACTGATGTCCAAGGACCTAATGTGGCCGGCGCTGAAGTGAAAGGCACTGACGTGGACAACACTGATGTGTCTGGAGCAGCTGCTGCACTGTGTACATCGTAGTGGCCAAAATGCAAACGATCTCCCCGATGAGCATGCTGGATCGCCTCGTACAATAAATCTTGGATCTCTGCAACGGCCTACAAGGCATGATGTCCATCACGTCTGAAAAGTGTGTCCTCAGCCAAGTGATATGACCTCCCAGCTCCAACCACCTGAACAAAAAGTCGGACGTATTAGGCTACAGTTGACTGAAAGTAAATCAATTATGATCTTAATAATTATCTGACACATACTATGATACTCACCAATGCCTCAAGAGAAGGCCCAACTCCCTGATATCCAGACTCAGACAGGTGGTTCGGATTACCGACTAGTAGGCGTGTATGTCGCCGATACCACAACATGTAAGGGTCGGAAGAGGGGAGCACCTCATTGCTCCAGTCAGCTTGTACAATACTGTCCCGACGGGCATCCCATAGCTGTATATATCGCATATAAAACAGACTCCAGTCAATGCCGGCTCGGCCACGCCTATCAGTCACATGCAACCTCCACTCGGTGTCGAACCGATCCGGCACGGACTGGACCTAACCGAACTGTCGGAGGACACAATGGCGGAGATGCCACTCAACCACGTCAAAACAAATAAGTGGCACTCTCGCCATCCATATCTCCTGACCTAGTCGACAATAGTCTGGGAGCGTACTAAGGACCCCAGCATAAGGCTGCCAGATAAACTACAATAACGACAAGTATATTAAAATTCGCTCGTGAACTCAAAACATATACAATGAACAAGACAACTAAAATTGAGAGCAAAATTTCATACATCGCCGTCGATCATTCGGTCGAGCTGGTCTTTATAAACGACGACTACGTGGGTCGATACGACCTCGTAGCCGAAGTCAACCCTCCACCAGCTACCTTAAGGTCCGAGTGGCAACTACATGTCTCCCTGGCCCATGGGAAGCTCACCAGGAGCAACCACTTGCTGCCTAGATGGGACAATGCGAATGAATCTCTCCCACGCCCAAATCTGCAATAGTTTGAACACAATTACAATACTGATATATGTCATACAATATGAATTGACATGTAATAAAATTCTTACTAACCTGTAGCAAGACAAGTGGTCCTCCAATCTCCTTCGCACCCACCTGAGCTACTCGACATAGTATCCTACACAAGCATTCCAAAGCTGCGCCACCCCAGCTGTACTAGCCGATCTTGTCAATGTCTCTCAGCAGTGGCAAGTACATCAGCTTGAGAAGGTTCTGTGACTTATCAGGGAGAAGTACCCCCCCAATAAGCCACAGAATATATGCTCGGGCATGCTGCTGTACCAACTCATCTGGAGTTTGATCTGGAAGAGGACCAAACTACTTGGCTAGCCACTTTACCCTCAGTCTACCTGCCTGTAAGTCTGCAGGTGTAGGTGCTACTCCCAATAGCTCACCACATAGGGCTATCCACTACTCCCTCGTCAATGATGGGTTAACTCCAGTAACTGCTCGCCCATCAATCCGTAGATCATATAGGACAGATACGTCCTACAATGTAACGGTGGCCTCCCCGATCGGGAAATGGAATGTATAAGTCTCTGTGTGCCACCTCTCGACGAAAGCAGTGATGAGTGGGTGGTCCAATCTAATATGCCCGATACGGTAGACACCATAGAATCCCGCGTGTAGTATATACTGCAAGACTCTATGGTCCAACGGATACTCCCACAAGCCAGAATCTGCCCGGCGGCATGTCAACACGGTGCGCGCCTCGTCCTGCATAACAGAATGACTAGTTTAAATAATAGCATTATCACGTAATATAAAACAAAATGCAGGATATTTTAATTGTAAGCGTAAAGTCCATCAAACGTTATTGCATACTGGATGCTCCCATATACTGTCAGCCCGATGTGGATGACTGAAAAGTGGGACCTCCTCAGGTAGATGTGCCATGAAGCCTGTACAAGTGAAATACTAGATCATAACAATAAAAGTCTCATTTAATCATAATAGAAAAACTGTAATTATTCCATAAATTACGATTTGTAAATGAAACGTATGCTCAGCTATTTCAAAATTTAAATTTGTGTAATACTATATATGGAAGCAATTCACTAAAATGTAATTAATTTTTATTTCAAAAATCTCTATTGGTTAACAGTAATTTAACTATAACAATTAAACTCTAATTAATTCCATACATGACAACTTGAAAAAAAAAAAAACAATGTGCTCGGTTATTTTAAAATTATAAATTTGTGTGCCACTAACATGGAAGCAATTCACTAAAATCTAATTATAATCATAAAAAAAATCCTAATTATTCCATAATTTATGATTTTTAAATATATATATATATATATATATTTGTACTTTAAGATTTAAAATTATGTGTTATTAAATATGATAAACAATTCAACAGAACCTACCATCACGTATGCTATAACTAATATAGGAATCTTTTTCCAAAATAATTTTAGGGCCTTCGTTACATAAGATTAATAATGACCATGAACATAGTGCAGTAACATGTGGATAGTTTTTCTACATAAATATTTGCCAAAAAATTGAATGAGAATTTTTTTTTTCCAATAACAGGTTGATGATTACATTTATGGCATATTTGACAAAACTTAATTATTGATTTTGTAATGCTAAAATTTTGAATAAATTATAAAATTTTTAAATCACATAAATTTATTCATAAATTGTAAAGGTGAAAAATGGTTGCAGCATTTGAAAATATTAAATTTATTCATAAATATTAAATTTTCAAATGGTAGAAGAACTATTTAATTAAGTATAGAATTTTGTAATACACATTTTCAATCAAGTACACAATAAAAAACTTAGGCCTATGTGCTACAGTTAAATTTTTTTGCATACATATTTAGTTTAATTTATTTGCTTAGTATGTTAGTTGTCAAATTTTTTTTTAATATAAAACAATTACAATATATAAATAATTAATAAGTAAAAATGATCTATTACAAATGAAAAATGATCTATTAAAGAATTAAAAATTAACAATTACAATATAGTTTAACATGGGGTCATTTGCATTACAAGCTAAAAATTCACAAAGGCTGTCCAATTGTAATCTCAAAATTAAAAAGCGCAACCATTTTACAATTTCACAATTCACGAAACTCATGTAAGCATTACATAGTCTTCATCGACCAAGCCACGCCGGACATGTTCGCCTATCATGACCTGTCTGCTGATACTCACTGTAACGAGCAGTCAAACACCTATCTGATATATCCATCTGTAGACGTCCCCGAACGCCCCGGGAGGGATGACTCCCGCTCCGTTCGTTTTGGGCTCACTACAGTTCAGGACTCAAATTGTCACGGTTCTTAATTTGAACCGAAGAGTCCAAATCCGGCAAATCATTTTGAGAAAACAGATTTTTGAAAGAAATCCCAAACATGGACTGCTTCGCCAGATACAGAGTCGCCACCTAAATATTTTATTTTGGAAAACTGACTCGTGCCTAAGGCCACGTGTCCGTCATCACCAAAGTTGCCTCGGCTCGGGAACTTGGGTACGATTGGGGAAGGTCACTTCGTGAGCACCCCCGCTCGCCCAATCAAAGATCGGCCTCTACTAACCATGATAGCTAGTTTTGAAAACATTATGCATTCTTATTCTGGTTATTAGCCTAGAGTTACTATGTGATGCGCACAGCATACAAGTATAGACTGGGTTGCCTGAATTCGAACAACACATCTCGTGTTTGTTTTGAAAATGGTTTGCTACTCACAAGTAGGCTTAAAATGCGGATTTTGTCATCCTCAGGTGGGCTTAGAAAAGATGGTTTTGCCACTATCTAGTGGGCTTAAAACTCACAGTCGATGATTTGTTCCAATCCAAATAACCCAACCTTCACCCACAGGCATTCAGGCAGTTTATATCATATAAGCACATAGTCTCATGGTAAGCATGCTATCATGGCAATCACTCACACGCATGCAAGAATGCTAAAGCATAAAACTTACCGAGTACTCCAAGCCAAAACAGAAGCTAATTAGAAATCCATGCATGATCCTAAATATACAGAAGTGCCTAATGCAACACATGCAAAATGCAACTACAAGCAGGCTCAGCTATTCTAAAGATGGCATGTGAAATGCTACAACTAACAAGTATTCAACTTGAAATTGAAATACAATGCAGTTAGTATGATGCGCCGAGCCCGGTGCATGCAAAACAGATGAATGAATGCAAACATGCTATCATACTGTATGCTAATTGAAACATGCCCTAATCTAACCATCATAAGCTGGTAAATAAAAGGGAGAAAGACGTGGGGTTGGAAGACATACATCACACACACGCACACTTATTACAGTTGTGCCCTCGCTCGGAGGGTCCGAATAAATAATACAGTCCCGAATAAATAGTTACAGTCCAAATAATTACAAAATCCTAATTAATTAACAAATTAATCTAGGAAAGCAATAAATTAGCATGCAAGCTAGGGACTGCCTCAACTCTGCTCCGGGTGATGTATGATGCATGTTCGGGTTGCCTTGCGCGGAAATCCATTGCGATGCCACGGTTTGCCTCTGTTTGCAATTATTCTCGAGATTTGCGCCAAGCTCCGGAAGGCTGCCGATTTCTGATTTGCTGCAACAGAGAGCAACAAAGGGGCATGGCAATGTATTTTCACATATGTATGCATACCTCGATCCTCGTGCCATCAATCACGCATCTCGATGCATGATGGCGGAGGAGTCGAATTGCACGACTCAATATGAGATGAATGCACGTATAAACACAACAGGACCGAGATTCCATCATGGATAATCCGGAGTGTCGGTGACCGGGAATTGAGACACGTTCAGTCACTCGGAGTACAAAACGTCCCTCGTTTCCCATGCTCGGGCTAACTCCTATCCCAAACATAATGCAATACGCATGACATGCATGAATGCGACTAACATACACCCTAACATACTCAATGCTATGAAATGGCATACACAATGCACGATGTAACATGGCATGCACGATGCTCTAACATACAACCTAGCACATGCAATGCAAAGGACTAAGATGGCATACATAATGCAATATGGGCTTACACCAACACGAATGGACCTCAGCCACACTCATATCAGTAGCCATTAGATGAAAATGAGACACTCGAGATGCGCGCACACATGCATGCAAATCGAGGACCGATCCTAAGGCACGAATGCCACTCTAACAAGGCATGGAATATGGCATATGAACATGAAAATTTCAACACTGAAATATGATGCTAAACAGCCCCGAAACATGGCAATACGGCACCTGATGTATGAGACGAACCCCGAAACCCAAAACTAGGCATGCGCAATGACCTATAGCTATACAAAGCATGCACTATTTGATCATGAAGCATGAAGATAAAGTCAAGGCAGTCCCAAAACATGAACTTTCTTAGTTCAAAGCAAGGCCAAAAGGTGCTAGCAAGATGGGCTAAAATAGCATGCAATTTTGACTAGTAAACAAGGGTTACATGGCATGTGGATGAAGCAAGTGAGAACTCATCAAGCCAGCGAAAATCAGTGAATAAAACATACCAAAATATGCCCAAATAACCATGGAAATGCAGCCAACACATGCACAAATGAGGGGCTCCTTTAGAGGGCATACAAAGGGATTATTAGGCACATGCAAGGTAGACATGAAGCATGACCAAAAAAACTCTAGAAATCAAATATGATAGTCCCAAAACTCATCAAATTGACCCTGAAATGTGGCTAAGAAGCATGCAAAGAGGGGTCCCTTTGGAAGGCCAAAATGACCACCAAACAAGTCAAGGTGAGAGGGGGTCACCCCCCTCTGATTTGGAGGCTCAAAACAGTGTTCCAGCCACTGAAAATCCGCTGGATTTTAGTAGCTAGAAGGCCAAACAAAGCATGCAACAAGAGCTTAGGTGTAAGGCTCAAAATGAGAAGGAATCAAGCATACAAGGAAGCATGTGACCTCCAATAAGAAAATACCCTTAATAAAACATGAATATGATGTCAAAACAAGCCTCTTTCTAGTTTATAACAAGTCTCAAAAATAAACATAAATAGGGCTAATCTATCATGCAAAAATGGCCCTAAAAGAGAGAATAGAGACAAGGGACAGCAGCTGGCCCCAAATGGTAAAGAGCCCTTCAACAAAGTTGAATAGGGGCTCAAAACAAGGCACTTTACAGTTTACATCAAGCCTCGAAAATGAACACAAGTGAGGCTAAATCAACATGCAAGAAAAAGGCCTAAAAGAGGGATAAAGAGATAAGTGGTAGCAACTGACCTCAAAAAGAGGAGAGCCCTTCAACAAAGTTGAATAGGGGCTCAAGAAAAGACATTTTACAGTTTATGACCAAGTCCAAAACAGCCCACAAATAAGCCTAAAATATCATGCAAAAATAGGCCTAAAAGAGAGTTTAAACAGAAAGGGTGAGGAGGAGACCTCAAAAAGAGAAAGACCCTCAATCAAACATGAAGATGAGCACAAAATATGACTATTTACAGTTCATGTCGGAGCCCAAAAATGCTAGCAAGTATGGCTTATAAATGAACCAAGAAAAGTCTAGAAAAGGGAGAGAGAAGACTCACCCTTGTAGAGCAGCAACACAGCAGCTTTTGGACCAAGTTTGGGAGCTTTCAACCTCTGGAAATCAGCTTCAAATGGTTGGAATGGAGTGTGGAGGTGTTGTGCTATGGGTTGGTCTAGAAATGGTGTAGGATTTAAGGGGTTTTGAGGCTTGGAGTAGAGAGGGAGAGAGGTTGAATGCAAGAGCTTCAAACCAATTTTGTAACCCTCTAAAATGGAGCTGGAGGGTCTGGTTTTATAGAGGGAGGAGTGGAGGAAAGGGGGGGGGAAATGAAATTAAAATTTCCCCCCCAAAAGACCCCCTCGGATACAGGATCTGGGGGGAAAAAGAGGGCATATCTGTAATGTACCTGGAGAGAGGATTCTGGCCGGCCATGTAGAAAAGGTCCAGGTGGCCGGCGGGCCACCTCCCCTAGCTGGCCGGCCAGGTTCAAAAGGTTCAAGCGAAGTTAGTGGCCGGCCACCCCAAAAAGGTGGCCTCCCATGTGTGTACAACACAGCTATGTGGAGAAAAACTGGAAAAAGTGAACCAGGAGAGAGAAAAGCTAGCTTTTTAGAGGGGTTCAAAAGGGTCAGGGAGAATTAATGGCCGGCCATGTCATATTGGTGGCCTCCCAGGTGTGTACAACACAAATATGTGGTTGAGGGTCAAAGAAAGTGGCCCGGGAATGGTCAACGTCAGTTTTCTAGCGAGGAAAACGGGGCGACGGAGAGCGATGAAGAAATAAAGCTGGTCTTCAGAACAATTGCTGGCCTCCCACCCTTCTACAACCTTCCTAATAATGAAAATCAGGTCTTTGCCAAAAATGAACCCAAACCGATGCAAAACGAAGGTTCGGGGGCCAAAACACGCGGCCCGAGGCCCCGAAAACTGACTGTTAAGCGACGGAGGTGGCGTTCGACCACGAAGTTGGTCTCTCAAGCCTCAGTGTCCCTCAAAAGGGAGTAAATAAGATGTATGCCAAAAATCGGAGCAAACAGAGGTGGTTGAGCGGTCTCGAATCGAGGCACATGGCCGGCGGCTCCGAAAATCGGGAACCGGGCTCCGAAATGGGAAAAATGGCCTACGACCACGAAACGTAGCCTACGGCCACTGAGAGATGATCTACGAGACCTCTCCCTCCCTTCGAGAAGAGAAAACGGAGAAAACGAGACCTGGTTCGCAAACCAAGGTAAAGCACAAAAGAGTCCGGAAGTCCGGAGGCAAAGCTCGCAACCGAGACTCCGCGACCTCCGAATGAGCACAATATGCAACATCACCGAGCGCTCAGTTGGTGACGTCTGAGTCTTAAGGTCGGTCAAAAATGGGGTGTCTACACCATCTCATTCGGAATACGAGACATAGATTTACGACCCTGTTTTACTTCTCGTAGACGAAATACATTAGGCATTAAGGTCCACTGCGAATCATCCCAATAATCTTGATGCGGTATTGGATTGAATTTAGTTTCCCAAACCCTCATGTATACAGGAAGCCTATATACTAGATCAACGTACTCGAATGGGTTGTCACCGCATTCAGATATAACAGCGAGAATATTAGAACATGGATAGTGTCTTATCTCGTATTTGCCACAATTGCACGTGGGTTGATTCATGCGCACAATCTGTGTATTGCGACCTCGTCCATGGCGAAAAGATGTTTGCACCTCAAATACGCGGCGGGGTCTATCAGACAATATTGATACAAACTAATCAAGTTCATGTTTTTAGGTGTAATTAACTTTACAACATAATAATAACAATTTAGTTTACATTACAAACTAACATGTCGTATGATATCAACTGGAAAGTATTAGCCCTTGCGATGCCCTCCTCAATGGTTTTTTGCATCTCTCTAGGGTATTGGAACTCATTCCGTACATCTATTTCTACTTGGGCTCCCATCTCGTCAAATTATTTTACGAGCCGTCGAAATGTAAACTCAACCATAGGTGCGATAGGTAAGTTCCTTGCACCTTTCAAGACACTGTTGAAGCACTCTGCGTCATTACTGGTCAATACCCCCCACCGATATCCACCATCATACGCAAGGGCCCACTTCATAGGATTCATCTTGCGGACCCAATCGATGGCATCTTGGTTAATAGCATGTATCTGTTCTAAGTAAGCATTACATTTTCATCATTGATGAGCACTCCCTGCTTTCCATAGAAGTTATTTCAGCTCCTTATTTTTAAACTTTGTGTTAAAGTTACTACAAACATGTCGAAGGCAGTGCCGATGATATACAACAATTTGGAGCGACGAATTCAGCCAATGCTGCCTCACAGCAGCTAAAATACTCTCAGCTCGATCAGATGTCAAAGTCACTCCCTGTCGATCCATGACAATATGTTCCTTGATATTTGAAATGAAGAACGACCAAGACTCCAAACTCTCCTCCTCGACAACAGCGAATGCAAGCGGTAATACTTTGCCATTGGCAGTGACGATGGTTGCTACAAGCAACACACCAGTGTATTTGCCGTATAACAATGTACCATCTATGGTTATAACATGCCTACAATATCTAAATCCATCGATGATGGGTTTGAAAGACCAGAAAACAAAGTGGAAGACGGGCATAATGGTTGTATCTCCGGTATATCTATGCTTCCATTGAACGATGGTGCCAGGATTAGAAGTCTGTAATGCATGCATGAATTTAGGCAACTGCCTATATAATTCATCCTAATCCCCGAATACCATTCTAATTGTCTTTGCCCTTACATGCCATGCCTTCTTGTATGATATACTGTAGTTCATGGTCTTTTTGATATCTTCGATGACATTCTTAATTGGCATATCAGGTTCATTTTGCATACGACAATCAAATATGAGTTGGATTATTTGGGTGTGAACACTATAAACAAACAAATATGTATATATATATAAACATTTATTTTTTATACTCACTGCAACTTGAGTGTGGTCCCAGTTCATTCGTGGGAATAAACAATGGTGATGACCCCTGTACTGCTTTATTTCAAAAAGACCATGTTTCCTACTAAGAGATGCACGCAACCACCAACTGTAATCGTGCTTACAAGCAGACACCCAAAGGTCTCGCTTGGAGGTTACGACCTTATACTCTCGATTATTTGTTACATGGTACAATTTCACAGCATGTACAAGTTGCTTCTTATCAACGAAAACCATCCCTTTGTCCAACTCTAGATTTTCAGCGTTCCAGATCCGGTTACGGGGAACGACATCACGGCTGCTCATGTCAAAATCACCGCCCATGTGAATGTTCTCATAGAAAGGGATTTCAGGCCTAGGTGGAATGGGGGCATTTTCAGGGTCAACAGAGCATCGGCATCATCTTCTTCTTCATCATCATCTGATCCGCCCAATAAATTTTCTTCATCACATATTTCATTCTCATCATCGTCTAGGGCGACATCAGGACCGTATATGTCATTGTCAGCAAACTGCACATAGTTCACTGTTTTTTCCATATTACCAGCAACTTTAACTGAAGTGGTATGATGGCTGTAGGTGGACACATCTTCTGTGTTATTGTAAAATTCATAATCATATCCACCACGTGAACTTGATTCCACACCATGGCCCTCAAATGTCTGTTGTGTGTAGCCCACTCATAACATTGATATGATGCATACATAGGAGACCGAAACGCTGTAGTGTCAATCCCATGTGTCAGCAATGTAGTGAACGGACGAGAATCCATCTGTGTCATATTTGGGACATTGTGTACAACCTCTTTATCAATGTACACTTCCAAACAATTTGGTGGTTGGAAACTTGCACCGATACTTAATACGGTGTTCAACGCCGCATCGTCATTGATCGGTAATATCTTGTATTTGCTGATTGCTTGCCACAGGCGATAAGGATATCTACATTTGAAGTTCAATCGGACACTTTCCCCGTAACTTGCCACCTTGGACATGAACATCTCCTTCAAATTGCTAAGCATGGTGTCAAGTTGCACCCTATATATCCCTTTCGGCTCAGCATCATATGACACACCTTCATCAGGATCCCAAATTATGTTTCCCCCCCAGTAGAAGATAATTAGAACGGTCTCCATATACTTGCTTCAATGAAACAAAAAACATTAAAATATCAACAATATACTTATATCGGATTTTACTTCTAAAAGAATTATATGAATTTTTACTCATTCAATTACAATTACTCGTGAGGCAAGAACTTTATTTAAGTAATCAACAATTGTAATCCAACAATCATTATTGATGTTTTAATTAAAATATGTGTTAAAATAATTATTATGTTTTGGGTTTTTTTAGCTTTTTAAGAAAAAAGCTTACAACACATAAAGAATGTTGGTTTATTTTGACATAACTGTCTATGGAACTCTGGTGTTCTGCTTTTTTCATTATTTATTACAATTAACATCATGCTCTTGTGCACGGTAAATGTAAGTTTTTCTTTTTCCATGTTTCTTCTTTGTTTTGGTAATATTGCAGCGTTGATTTGATTTTTTGAAATTAACCTGCTTTTATTTTGTGTTGGTTATTTGAATTTGTTTAGGCAGACACTTGGTGGAAGGAAGTTGTGGGAGTCAAAAGACAATTTATATTTTCCTATAAGTGACATTTATATCATAAGTGACATTTTCCTATAAAAATCAGCCCTCTCATTTTTGTCAATTTATATTTTCCAGGGTAGAAGAAACTCTAGAGGTGAAACCTTACTTCAACACCACTAAACATTACTTCAATTTATATTTTCTCCCATTTTTATTTTTCTCTATTTGTTTATTATTGTTTATTTTCTCATTTTTGTTCACTTATTTTTATTCATGTAAAACAACGGCTGATGTTTCATCTCTATGTGGAGTTTTTTTTACTCCCTATGTGGAGACTCGTATCTTTTCTGCGTGAAGGTTCTTTTTCTCCATTTAGGATTTATTTTATATTTTGTACTCAGATTTATTTTATTAGATGAGTTATTGTTAGATATATAATATATTAAATCTTGTGTTTTGTCATAAAAAAAATATAAAAATAAACAATTAAGACTTGTACTAAAATTTAAATTTCATATTGTAATTTTGACACAAATAGACATGCAATGTATTCTATTATATAAATGAAGGATGTCACATTTAAAAATAAAAGCAAAAAAAAAAAAAGAACGCTCCCTGCATACAATCACTATCACATTTAATATTTTCTTAAGGATTTATCAAAAACTATCTACAAATTTAAATATAAAATTATAAATTCATAACATTTGCACCTACTTCTAAGTTACATGAATTAGGTATATTTTACATTTGTTAGAAAACTGGTATACTACCAAAAAAAAAAAATTCTCTTTTTGTCCACTTCAAGAACTTTTATGGTAAGAGCTCATCATCGGTTCACGTAGAAGAAAAATCTCAATCCAACCCATAAAAACACACCACACTATTCAAATATAATAACTTAATTGAGTTTTGAATAGAGATGATAATTTTCCTTCAATGAGAAAATAGGGTGAGGACGGGGAAATTATATTTTCACACACTTAATAACTAAACAACTCTTACATCATAATCAAAATAATGTCATAATTGACCTCACAATATGTTATAACTAATCACATTATGTCATAATTCAGCTAACTTTTTGTTCTGAAGATCTTTTATTAATTTTGGATAAATTTTACAAGAGATTTCTAATTTTTTATGATAAAAATTAGAATTATTAAAAGTGTATTATGCTATTCTATACAAATACAATGACGAATCTATGGTGTGTGGTAAAACAAACATAATTTTTTCCGGCAACTTTTTTAACATCGTCAACAATTTTCACCTTGTCCTTATTACCAAACAAGATTTTACCTTGGACTTAATACTTTATACCCCTTTGAAATAAACTTTTCACCAATTGTCTCTACTGTTTAAGGATGAAATTAGACATTTGGTAATGAATTACTATCCTGTCAAGACCAAAATTTTGTTTTAAAAAAGGTATACCATTTAGCATGAAATTATTTGGTTCTTAAAAATACATTTATTAGTGGCATGAAATTTTTACATTACAGTGTATACTAAATATATTTTTATTTTCATTTTTGCCAACAAATGAACGCAAACATGTTTAAAATATTGGACAAATTACAAAAAAAACTCCAGAGTTTTATGTATTTTTTAATTTAAACTCAAGTTTAATAGAAAATGCTACATTTGTGACAAAGAGGGACATCGAGCCAAAGATTGTCGTAGCAAGCGGAAAGGTAATGGAAGTTCAAGTAAAAAACCTGCTCAAGTCAATGTCACCGAAGTGGACCAAATCTTTAATGGTGTTAATGACATAAACCTTTCAGCCGTTGTCTCCAAGGTCAACCATGTTGAAAATCTCAAAGAATGGTGGGTGGACACTGGAGCTACTCGTCACATATGTGCTGACAAAAAGATGTTCTCCTCCTATTCTGTGGTGGACAATGGAGAACAACTGTTCATAGGCAATTTCTCGACTTCTAAAGTTAAAGGACAATGAAAGGTTATTCTGAAGATGACATCTAGAAAGGAACTCACCCTTAACAATATGTTGCATGTACTGGACATTCATAAGAATCTTGTTTCCGGATCTTTGTTTAGCAAAAATGGATTTAGGTTAGTTTTTGAGAGTGAAAAACTTATACTTACCAAAAACAGGATGTATGCAAGAAAATGTTACATGATTGATGGCCTTTTCAAAATGAATGTAATGACTGTTATACCTTCTATGATTAATAAGAATACATCTTTTTCTTACTTGTTTGAGTCTTCAAATTTATGGCATGATAGATTAGGACATGTTAAGTATGGATCTTTGCATAGATTAATTAATATGGAATGTTCACCTGGATTTGAAATTGATCCAAATCATAAATGTGAAATTTGTGTTGAGGCAAAATTAACTAAAACTTCTTTTCATTCAATTGAAAGAAATACTAACCCACTTGAATTAATTCATAGTGACATTTGTGATTTTAAATCAATTCAAATTAGAGGTGGGAAAAAATATTTTATCACTTTCATAGATGACTCTACTAGATATAGTTATGTTTATTTAATTCAAACTAAGGATGAAATTTTGGAAACTTTCATTCAATATAAGAATGAAGTTGAAAATCAACTTAGCAAGAAAATTAAAAATCTAAGAAATGATAGATGTGGAGAATATGAATCACCATTTGGTGATTTTTGTAAAGAATATGGAATAATTCATCAAACCACCGCTCTTTACTCACCTCAGCAAAACTTCTGGAAATGGGTCATTGTACGCTTGAGTGATCTCATTGTACGCTTGAGTCATTCAATATAAGAAATGATAGATTAATTAATCACTTTCCGGATCTTGTTGATTGCATATTCATCGGTTATGCCAAGAATAGTAGTGCATATAATGGTTCTAGTTTAGACCCGACCCATTAATGGTTGTTCGTACCCTTTATCATCTTGTTGGTAGTTAAGTTGAGTTATTGGTTGTGTTTGAAACAGGTTGGGAGTTGGTTTTTTCAATAGAGTTGTTGTTTAGTTTTCTTCTTGTTCGCTCGAGCGATGGTTTGGTCACTCGAGCAGGCTTTGAGATCTTCCAGTATTTTTGCAGGTCTGCAAAACTTTTAGGAGTAGGGTGTTCTTCGCTTGAGCAGTATTTCTTGAGCTCGAGTGGTCTCTGCGGTTTGTAAAACTTCTGGAAATGGGTCATTGTACGCTTGAGTGATCTCACTTATTGTGTCTTACGCTTGAGCGGTGTTTTGGTCACTTGAGCAGTCTGCGCGTCTATCAGTTCGGGGAAAGGGATTTTTAATTCACTTTTTCATTGCCTCTCTCTTCCTCTCTCTAAAACTTCCCAAACCCTAATTTCTTCCTTTTCTTTCTCTAGTTTTTGCTTAAAACCTTAAATACTCCATCATCTATTGATTTTTCCACCATTGCTCCTTGGAGAAAAAGGTAGAGCTCGTTGAAAGCTTCATTCTAATCGGAGATCATTTCGTTTTCATTTTCTGTTCCGTCAAAAGTTTCACCATTGCTCTCTTCCTCTTTTACTCTTAAGGTAGGGATTTCTTCAACCTTTAGTATGCTCTTTAGCTTGGTTATTTGCTCACTAGAAAGATTTAGTGATTTGGGAATTTTGGGTTAAATCTAGAGTTTGATTTTGAAATGTAAAAAATGAGTTCTTCAAATAAATGCTTGAGAAGGAATATGGAAGTGTGTATATTGATGGGTTGTATTGAAATATGGGAGGTTCTTTCTTTAAATGTGATTTTTGGAAATAAAGGAAGTTTTGTTTGAAAATTATTGATGTTAGATTTATGAAAGGAAAATAAAGGATGTTGGGTTTTGAAAAGATATGAAAAATGTATCTATTGATAATGAAAGTGGAGTTGGATATGTATTATTGTTACCATTTTGAAATTTATGAGATTATATCTATTATTGGAAAATTATCTGTTGAGGAGAAATATATGTTTTGGGCTATCGGTGGATGATAGCTTTGATTGTTGTAGAAATTGCATAAGAATTAGGTTAATTGAAACTAATTCTCATACATCTTACATTGAGCATTCTCTCATACTTAATCATTGAAAATGGATTATTTTTTAGAAAAAAAGGTATATACCTTGGTAAATCTGGTTAGGGGGTCTTTGGTGAAAGTCTAGAAACCCACGCAGTTAGGTGCTAATCCTTCCCGTTAGTACCGATAAAATGAATTTGGTAGTGCTTGTATAGCCTACTGGCAAACACGTACTTAGAGATTCCCAGTATTTTGTATCCACTGCCCTGTTTTCTAATGTAAAATATTATTTTCATGAATTGAAATACAATGATGATGGCATTGCATTGTTTTGAGATGAAAAAGTATAATGTTTGGCAAAAGACATGCATATGCATTCACCTTATGACTTCGTTAAGTTTTATACTTAGTGTTAAAGTATCTCTACTGGACTTTAGCTCACCTTATGTAAAAACAACTTTTATTTTTAGGTGCTAATGATATGCCTTCACTAAGGACTTAGTTTGGGAGGACTATGGAGCTGAAGGCTCATTTTTGTTTCTTTTGTTGTAATTATCTTTTGTACAAGTCTCGGGCTTTTTTAATTGTTTTGGACTTGATCCATTTGTTGTAACCAAGCAACGTCTTGGAAAGATGCAGCTATTAGGGCATAAACTTATCTGTATTACCTTTTATCTCAATTCTCTCCTATATGGCATATGCTATACATTCAGAATCTAGGATTTATGAATGTATATTCGCATATGTAATCTTTTATACGGTAAAGTATATGAATGAAAGGCTAATATTTTGCATGTTATGTATTCTATTGGGTATCATGGTATGGGATGTCATTATTATTTCTGGGTGTTATAGCGCATATCGATTTTTGATTTATAAGTCAGAACATTTAGAAATACATGTAAATACTATTATTGAATTTAGAAATGCATCGTTCTTTGCACATGTGTTTCTTAATAAAACTGGACAAGAGACTAGTACTAACAAAAGATCTTATGATGCTATTGCTAGTCATGATCAAAAACAAGATCAAGTATAAGGACAAGAGAAAGGAAAATGAAAGTGGATGGATCAATTGACAAATACAAGGCAAAACTTGTGGTCAAAGGCTATAGACAAAAAGAAGGTCTTGATTACTTTGACACATATTCACCAGTTACTAGAATAACATCCATTAGAATGCTAATTGTCGTTGCATCTTTGTACAATCTAGAAATTCATCAAATGGATGTGAAAATAGCTTTCTTAAATAGTAAGTTAAATGAAGAAATTTACATAGAACAACCAGAAGGATTTTTTGTTTTAGGGGAAGAAAAGAATGTGTGTAAATTGGTTAAATCATTATATGGTTTAAAATAAGGGCCAAAGCAATGGCATGAGAAATTTGACAATGCAATGATGTCAAATGAATTTAAAATTAATAAATGCGACAAATGTGTTTATGTTAAGAACAAGAACAAAGGTTATGTTATAGTATGTCTTTATGCTGATGATATACTCATCATAGGTAGTAATAACGACATGATTAAAACTACCAAGAAAATCTTGAATAAATATTTTGACATGAAGGACATGGGGATTGCTGATGTAATTCTTGGTATGAAAATTACCAAAACATCAGAAGGATATGCTTTGTCACATTCACATTATATTGAGAAAATACTTGGCAAATTTAGCAAAGATGATAATCATCTTTCTAGAACACCTATGGATGTTAATCTGTTTCTCTCTAAGAATGTACATGAATGTATTTCTCAATTAGAGTATGCCCAAGTTATTGGAAGCTTAATATACTTGATGAACTACACTCGCCCAGATATAGCCTATGCAGTAAGTAAATTAAGTAGATATACAAATAAACCTATGGATGTAAAACATTGGAAAGCAATTATAAGGATTCTAAGTTATGTTAGATTTACTCGTAATATTGAGCTATACTACACTACATATCCAGTGGTACTTGAAGGATACTATGATGCAAACTAGATATCGGATACTAGAGACTCAAAATCCACCAATGGGTATGTCTTTACTCTTGGTGGTGTCGTTGTATCTTGGAAATCTTCCAAACAGACTTGCATTGCTAGGTCTACTATGGAATAAGAGTTTAGAAAAAGCTAGGAAAGAGGTAGAATTGCGTCATCAGTTCCTTGAAGATATTCCAATGTAATCGAAACCAATGCCTGCTATATGTGTACATTGTGATAGTCAATAGGCAATAGATAGAGCATAGAGTTATATGTATAATGGTAAGTCACGACACATTTGTCGTCGACATAATACCGTGAGACAACTACTTTCTAATAGAATTATTTTCATTGAATATGTGAAGTCTAAAGACAACATAGCAGATCCACTAACCAAAGGGTTAGCAAGAGAGTTAGTTGAGAATTCATCGAGGGGAATGGAACTTAAGCCTATTAAATAAGAGTTACCACAACGACAACCCAACTTAGTTGATTGGAGATTCCAAGATCTAGATTCAAAGGGACAACCGAGTTGTGTATGACTTACAAGGATCACTGGGGAGTCAAACTTCTACCCATTTCTATGATGAAATAGTGATGTCTGTAGCGTGTTAGGATAAGCAATGCTTTTAATGATTCTCATATCTGGCAATACATAGTGGAGTATGGTAGGATACCCTTCATAAGAATCACCTATATGAGTGTGAACTGGGTCGGTTCTATGAGATTTTGAGGGCTATAATTC
Organism: Camellia granthamiana; assembly: GCA_036172215.1. Lineage (NCBI taxonomy): Eukaryota > Viridiplantae > Streptophyta > Magnoliopsida > Ericales > Theaceae > Camellia > Camellia granthamiana. The sequence continues at coordinate 72,155,654 of CM069908.1, read as the reverse complement.
TTTAGAGCACTCATGAAGTACCAGGTTGTTCAGGGCCAAAATGAACACAATCATGAGAGCTAAACCGTGTCTAGAAATCTGCTGTGTGAGTTTTATTGTCTTAATTTACACGAACGGCTAAACAATTCAAAACATCATATTCAATGATTAGCTAGTAAATCTGATAGTGGCTTACAAGAGAAAGTTCAAAGCCAAAAGCTACCTATTCTTTGCAGAATATCTCCAATTTCTGTATTCTCTTTAGAAACATCATGTTGTTACATTTTCTCTCCGTCAATTCCATTCATATGAGGGATTGTTAGAAAATTTAGTTTTATAGGCTTATTTTGGGCCAACTTTGAGTCTAAATTTAAATGGTGCCCACACGTCTTTTGAGGTGGGTCCAAGTGGTGACGTGTTCCTTCTTGTATGGCAAGTCACACAGTGAAGACGATTCATCAAAACCATTTATGGGTGAATGGGAAGTTGACGTCATTTTCAGTTTTGTAAAATAGGAAGTTGAAGAGACAAATGTGGGTTACCTTATTTTGTTTGTCTCACATAGAAACAATAAGAGAGTTTGTATAAGTATATAAGTTCTAAGTTGGTAAACTTGGGATGGGCCTCAAGGGGCACCCCAAGTTTTGTAAGGAGGGGAGTTATGGACAAAGTGGGTTTGACCCAAATCCACCACAAGCGCGCTACCGCCGTTGTTCGACCGAGTGAGGCGCATGTGGGTTATGGATCGGGTCCTAATTTTAATTTTTTGGACAAAATTCCTTTGATTTTTTTCAAATTCTTGCTAGAAAATTAAATTCCCAACGAATTAATTCAAACTTTTGCACCAAAATTTGAATTCAAAATTTTGTTTCTTGGAATAGTGCCTCTTCGGTCGCCTTTCTTCATTTTTTGTCAGTTCAAGATTTCACACTTGTTCGAAGGGTTTTCTTCCCTTCCGAACGGACACCTCTTTGCCTATAAATACAAGATCCTCCAGTAGATTCAATTCATCTATTTCCTTCTCTTTTTTCTTTTTTTCCTGCATCTGTTCTTCATATTAGTTTATAGAAATTTAGAGAGTGCAAAACTCAGGTTCTGGTTCGCAAGACAGATTGTTTTTAGTGCTACTACAATTTGTGATATTGATCATTGTATCTTGGGAGATAGACGCCAATAATTTGTGAGCACCTGTGCACCGGCGAATCTGTCTTAAGGACAGAGTGTCATACACTCGACTTGATCGTGTTTTTGTTGTTCTAACTTTTTGATACAAGAACTTCTTGTAAGTAATTTATTTTCTTTTATTTGAGTTTTATTTTATACATAGAAGATTGTTCCAATAGATATAAATTACTTTGATAGAAAAATTCATCAACGTAGTTGTCAAGTTTATCAAGTTGATCGAGAAATTCAACATTGGAGTAAAAAATTAGAGAATCTTAAAAAGCACAAATTTTATGAGTTGGTAAGAGGCATTTCCAAGAAAAATTTTCTATCCATAAAAGCCACAGCCAAGGAAAAATTAAGTTATGAAATGGCATGCCTGGGGGGCAATTTTTCAAGCCGTTAATTGAAGAAGAAGACCAACTTCTTTTGTCAAAGGACATTGAGCATTTTAATGTTAACAATCCAATAGGAATGTATGGTTTTAAGTCAAACATGACAAAAAATGTTGAACAACCATAACAAAATAATGGTGAAAATTCAATTGGAAGTCATGGTTTAAGCTAAACATGGCTAAATTTGATGAACAACCATCACAAAATGATGGTGAAAATCTAATTGGAAGGCATGATTTTAAGCCAAACATGACTAAATTTTATGAACAACCATCACAAAATGATGGTAAAAATCCAATTAGGGGGTATGATTTTAAGCTAAGCATGGCTGAAAATTTTGAACAATCCACATTTGATGAATTTGAATTTTTTGATATTGTTAATTTTGTCAAAAAATTTAATTTTCTAAAGTCAATTAACATTATGATTTCTGTCATCCAACAACCACAATGGCTTTGTGGGTCACATCAAAAATTAATTTTGACGAAGTGGTTTACAAAAATAAATTCTAAATTTTATTTCTATTTTTAATATAACAATAATAAAGGAATATTTCGATGTGGCCACAATAAATAAATAAAAAAAATTATATATATGGCCAATCGATTATAATTTTCATAGTTTCTATTATGTATTTATGTTCATATAACTCTTCAAGAAATCGAGTGCTCTTATTCTTAAAGAGTTGGTGGGGCATTGTTTGCACCATAAATAAATTTTTCGTCAATTATGACTAGGTTTAAATATTCTATTACTTCTTCTTCTTCTTCTTCTTCTTCTTCTTCTTCTTCTTCTTCTTCTTATTGTGTAGGAAAATCTTGGAGGTTAAAAGAGAAGTTAAGACAAGTTTTGAAGATTCAAGAGATGGAAGACACGTGGCATTGTAAGAAAGAAGATTGAATATTTAAGAAGTTAAAAGTAGTTATTTAGGTGGTGGTTAATGGAAGTTTTTTCCTTAATTTTTTTCTATAAATTGCCATTAATGGCTCTATTGTAAGACACCAAAAAATCAATACATGACTTGATTTCTATTTCTTTTCTATCTTAGGAGTAGATCTAATCTACATAGGAGCAGTTTAAACTTAGATAGGAGTAAGTTTAATATACTTTACTTGTATTTGATTGTTCATTCAATCATTTATATCATCATCTTCTTCTTCTCTTTTTCTTGTTTGTATTGCCACTATTTTTATTCCAAGGAAGTCCTTGAACTTTCAAGGCATAGAACCTCAACACAATTATTTGATCATTGTGTTGTTTAGTGAAATTGTAGTTAAGGCTTTATCGATCTAAGCCTAACAAAAATTTTACTAACAGTAGCGGCTGATATGTGTGCAATTTAAGTAACCTAAAACAATAAATAAAGAAAAAATAGCAAATGCATACATATTATGTGTTACTCAAGTGGTAAGAATTTTCTTTACCACACCAAAAGTTTTAGTTTTGAATCTTGTCCACGCCAAGCATAGAGAGAAACAAGACTTCAGGCCACTAAGTTTAGTCTTCACACATGTAATACTACAATAATCTTCTACCATTTGATCAAAAAATAAAAATATATATGGTCAAATTACACTGATAGTCCTTGTATTTAAGTCTTTAACTAATTTTTTTTCAAGGGACACACCGGGAACACTTTGGGGACACACTAGGGACATGCAAAGTTGTCTTTTTTCCCATTTTATTTATTGCTTTTGATGAATGTTAAATGTTTATTATTTTTTTTTTAGATTTAAATACTTAATAGATCATCTATAAAAAAAAGATGCGTTAATTTAATAGTGTTTTTTTTTTTAATAAAAAAAATATAGAATCAGAGTTAGCTTATGTTAACATTAATTGTTTGTGGATGTAATATTAATCTAGATAGCAAATAAAAATATATAAAAACATATTTTATTGCCGTGTTCGTGTCCATGTCCCCATTTTTGGAAATTGCCATATCCTGTGTCCTTGTCTGCATCCGTATTCGTGTCCATCCTTCTTAGTTGAGGAGTATAGGAGATTGCATAAAAAGGGCATTGTTTTTAAGGTGGACTTCGAGAAAGCATATGATCATATGGATTGGGCCTTTTTGGATTTTGTGTTGAATAGGAAGGGCTTTAGGTCTAGGTGGAGGAGGTGGATTTTTTTTTTTTTTTTGGGGGGGGGGGGGGTGTCGTCATGCAATATGTCGGTCATTGTGAATGATGAGGCTAGGAATTCTTTTAGGTCATTGTGAATGTCGTCATGCAATATGTCACCATTTTTGTTTATTTTAGTAGTTGATGTGTTGGGTAGAATCATCGATCTGGCTAAAGAAAAAGATGTTATTGAAGAATTTGTGGTGGTGGATGGGGATAGGATTGGTGTCACCCATTTACAGTTTGCGAATAACACTATCTTTTTTGTATCAAAGAATGAGGGTAAGGTTGGTAATTTGTTAATGCTTTTGAGAATCTTTGAAATTGTGTTGGGGCTCAAGGTTAATCTTAGTAAGAGTAGTGTTGTGGGTATTAATTTGGAGTCTACCTATGTGCAAAGGATGGTGGATATGTTGGGATGTCCCATTGAGCAATTTCCTCTAAAATATTTGGGGCTCCTATTGGGAGGAGATCCTAGATGGACATCTTTTTAGGAGCCTCTGCTTATCAAAATTGGGAAAAGATTAGAGGGTTGGAAGTGAGCCTTATTATCTAGGAGGGAGGGGGGGGAGGGGGGGAGGTATACTTTGGTACAGTCCGTGTTGGGTTATGTTCCTATTTACTTCTTATCCTTGTTCAAGATTCCGGTTAACATTGTGAGGAAAATTGAGAAATTGATGAGAGATTTTCTTTGGGAAGGGTGTGATGAGGGTAAAAAGGATCATCTGGTTAAGTGGGAGGCTGTTTCTCTTCCTAGGGATAAAGGGGGCCTTGCTGTAGGAAACATTGTTACCAAGAATATTGCCCTCTTGAGTAAGTGGTTATGGAGATTTCTTGTTGAAAGAATGTCGCTATGGTATTCTATTTATTAAAAGCAAGTATGAAGTTCATGTCAATGGTAGAGATTCTAATGTGGTTACTAGAGGCAATTGTCGTTCTCCTTGGAAGTTGATCTCTCATTTGTATCCACAAGTGTCCAATTTCCTATCATTGAAAGTGGAGAATGGGGTGAATATCCGATTTTGGGAGGATGTTTGGTTAGGGGATTCCTTGCTCGATAGAGCTTTCCCCCTCCTTTACAGATTGGTTCGTACTTGCGATGTTTTAATAGCATCAGTGGCATGCTCTAATGTGGCACCCATTTCTTGGAATCTTGGTTTTTGTAGGAATTCAAATGATAAGAAGGCTGGTGAGTTGGCTTTTTTGTTGTCATTGATTAACGGGGTTTCTCTTTCTTCCTCTTGTGATAGTGGGGTTTTGAATATCAATTCTTTAGGGGTCTTCTCTTGTAAATCTCTATCTGATAACCTCATTGATGATTCCTCTGTCCCTTTGTTTCCTTTTCATAAGAAAATTTGAAAAGTTATTGTTCCTCATAAAGTGAAGTTTTTCATATGGTCCTTAGCTCAAAAGCGTGTCACAACCAATGACCTTTTCCAAAGGAGAAGGCCCAATCACTTTCTTTGTCCTGAATATTGTGTGATGTGTAGAGGAACTCGGAATCGGAGGATCATCTATTTTTGCACTGCCCGGTGGCTTTTGCTTTATGGCAGCATTTGTTTGGCCTATGTGATGATGTTCAGTGTGTTGCTCCACGGGATTACATTCATATGCTTCATGTTAGGTTCGATGGGTTTGGCGGCAACAAGAGAGCCAAAACAATGTCGTTCTGTATTATGGTTGCTATTTTCTAGACTATCTAGTTGGAGGAAATGCACGAATCTTTGATGGCAAGGAGTTAGATGAGGAGGCTTTGTGGCATAGGGCAGGATATTTGGCTTCATTTTGAGCATTTGCTTCTCCTCTTTTTGAAGGAGTTTCATTTTTGTTGATTTCTAGGGATTGGGCTTTTGTTTGCCATCTCTAGTGCTAGGAGTTCAGTGTTATTCGTTTTGACTGTTCTGCCTTTTCTTTGCCTGTTTGTTTGAGGATTTCTTGTCCTCTTTCATTCTTTTTTTTAATAAAATTCTTCGTTGATGCTCAAAAAATGTTTCTAGAAACTATCGCCACTCTGTGTTTCGTCCTTAAACTATTAGTTTTATTTAGGCTAAATTACAAATACACCCCTTGAGATTTAAGTTAAAATACCAATTGCCCCTTATAGTTTCGAAAATTACAAATACCCCTTGCCAAAGTTTTTTATTAATAGAATTAACAAAAATAATAATAATAATAATAATTCTTAACTACTCTACTATACAACAATAAAATTACCTAAATTGTTAATTAAAATATATTTATGACATCATTAAAAATAGTTAATTGATTTGATGATTTATTAATAAAATGGGTCCTTGGTTATGCAATTAGAAACATGAAGGGACGAGATGTAATTTTCAGAACCACATGGGTAATTTGTATTTTAGGCAAATCTTAGGGAATGTATTTGTAAGTCACCCTTTATTTTTATTTAGTCCCTAAAGATTTTAATTTCAACTAAAGTAGTCCAATTGAATGTTAAAACCTAATTTTGGGCAAAAAGTCATTTTAATATTTGAACAAACCAAACAATCATTTTTTTATTCACTAATTTGAAATGAGGGTTACAGAAAAAGATGGGTGTAAGGTTGTAGAGTGTAAGTTGTCTAATATAGTTGTTGTATGATTTGGGCTATGTTTGGCAATGGCTAACAAAGTTACATTTTTTTGCCGGGTTTTTTTTTTGTTTTTTTTTTTTGCTTTTGTTTTTGTTTTTGTTTTTTTTTGTTTTTTTTTTTTTTTTTTGTCTTTAGTGATTTTTTTAAAAATTTGTGCCAAAATGTTTTACTTTTTAGGTTTGTCATGTCTAAATAGATCTTAAAAGTAGGAAAAAATTGACAAATTCTGAAAAAAGTTCACTAGAGGAAAAAACTCAATTTTAATGTTTTTTTAAGTTGTTTTTCAGGTCCGTCTAGTCTAGTAGGAATTAAAAGTGAAAACTTTTTTGAATTTTTCTTTTTATAAAAGTTAACTAAAAACGAAAAAAAGCCAATAAAAAAAACTACTAAAAAAGCAATTGCCAAACCCACTATCAGGTTGTCCAAATTGTAAAATTATCCTTTTGCCTAGTAATATTAGCTTTTCCTCAATATTGATTTGAAGGGGCTGTCTCTAATTGGACCATATGATCTGAAATCCAAATTTTTAAGGATTAACTAAATAAATTGATTGTTTAGGGATGAAATAGAAAAGAAAAAAAAAAAAAAAAAAAAAAAAAAAAAAAAAAAGAAGCAACAACAACAATAGTTTAGGGGATAAAATTGAAATTAACCCTAAAAAATATTTAGTAAACTGATACAGAAGGTGGTTGATATTGTAAATAGTTAATCTTTGTAATTTAGTTTTCTTGAATTGCTGCAATGAAAGGAGAATTAGTTGTTGACTTGTCGTATTTTATCTAGTTGAATAACTATTTAAATGTAGTTGTAGAAGGGCAATGAAGTAGCAGAATGGTGGGATCACTTTGTCTATTTTTTGATGTCACATTTATGGGGTAAAGTCCGTTTTCTTTTAGGAGACAATTATATATTATTATCTTATACAAGACTACTATAGGTACCTATACCACGCCCAACACGTGGCGAGCCCTTCGGGCATCATATCATTGTCATCACACCCCCATGTTGGAAACCTCTAAGGCACCACTGTCAATTGAGATTGCATGCCTAGCCTAAGTCGAGGCATGCACACCATCGAGTATGGAGAGCTCCAAGACAAATGAGCTGGGCTGTCAGCTTACCTACGCGTTCATTAAGGACCTAGACTCACTTGCATGCCCATTTGGGTTCTTAGCTTACCCACACTCTCTTGGAGGCCTAAAGTTGAGCCCTTGGCTGCCCATTCAATCCTTTGGCCAACATATGCTTGCATAACAACCTAAGGCTCGCCTTAATATCACTCATTCTACTCAACCACTTGGCTTTCTAGGCTGGGAGCGGGGCCTAGGAAACCTCGCTTGGGGACCATCGGAGGATTGTGGACTGGAGGCTAAGACCATGGTACCATCAAGGTTTTGCTTGGCTGTCTCCTTAGAGAGAGGAATGTGGACGTTACATCCACGCCTCTACATGCATGATACGTTGCCTTTGAAAATATCATACTTGTCACCCCAGACAATAGTCAGGTTTATATCAGCTTCTTGAGGTGAAGGGAGCCCGCCGCCTGCCCCTCAAGTTGCTTGGGCTCCTCCAATACTAGAGGAGCCTATATAATGTATCATACATGCAACGATCACGATCATCATACAACAACACTTCTATAACTACACAAACCCTAAAAGCACATTTGGTACAATGGAATGGGCTGAAATAGAATGTCCATTCTAACTTTGTGTTCCATTTCCCATGTTTGGTATGTCTTATCTAAGTGGAAATAGTCATTCCAATGGAATTGCTATTTTAACATGTGAGAATGCCTATTCCTTTCTCTAACCTACGGAATAGCCATTCCATTCTATCATAGAATCACCATAAAACATTATCAATTAGCTATTACCACCATTCCCTTCTACTACCACTCCCTTCCACCACTGCCACCACCATTACTACTACTACCATCGCCACAACCACCACCACCACCACCACCCTATTGCAGCCACCATCATAACCACTACTACCATTACTACATTATCACCTCTACCATATCACCACCACAACCACCGCATCACCATCACCACACTGCCACAACTACTACCACTACCATTACATCCATAACCACCACCACCGCCACCCTACTATCGCCATCGCCGCCGCCGCCATGACCATCACCACAACTACCACCGCTACAACCACCACCTCCACAATCACGACCACCATCGTTAGAACCACTACCCAACTACCTCCGCTTCTACAATCACCACTGCCTCTACTGTTAGAACCATTACGTTACCACCACTTTAACAAAAAGCACACCACCACTACCATTATCTCAAGAACCACCACTCTATTATTGCTACCCACCAACACCACCATCGTTACTGCCACAACCATTACCTTACCACTACTATCACCATTTTTACAAAAATCACACCACCATTATCGTGAGAACCACCACTCTACTATCGCTACCTGCCACCATCACTGTTGTTGCCACAACTACCACCGCCACCGTTGCAACCACCACAACACCACCACTACACTAGCTTACCACTACCACCGTCATAGTGACCTACCACCACTACCATCCTAATACAACTACTATCACTACCACCAATACCACCACTCACACCATCACTTCCACAATTATCATAATCTGTATGAATTTTTAACTTGTTTGTTACTAGTTTGTTAATAATAATAATAATAATATATAAATAAATAAATAAATAAATAAAAAATTTAAAAATAAAAAATATAAAAAATATTCCATTCCATTAATTTGATGGCATAACCAAACATGAGAATAAGAATTATCATTCTATTTCTATTTCATTCCATGTTGGGCAGCCAAACAATGGAATGGAAATGAACATTCCATTCCATTCAACCTTGCATTCCATTCCCACACTCATTCCATTCCTTCGTAACAAACATGCTTGAAGTGTTCAAGGTTTCTCACTGCGCACCCCCATCTCTAAACCTGCTTTGGTTTTCTCTTTCTACACCTCCAGTGCTCTCAAGCCACTAAAGTGCCCGTCATTTTCCTAGAGGTCCACAAGCAACCACCTCCAACCTCACTTACCCACAACTACCAAGCACAAAAAATGCTATTCGAAACTTCCAAGTTTTCTTAGTGGTTGTATTCACCAATTTTTGCAATGACAGCTTGGTTCACAGCCTCAAGGCTCAGCCTATGTGTACTGATATTATACAGAAAAGATAAAAGCTCACTTATACAACATCTAAGGCACCTCTTTATACCATAGTTCTAGGAAGCACAAACACTTCTAAGAAGGTGACGCATCCGTGTTGTGCCCGTGTCGGACACCGACACTCTTTGGACACTCTTAGGACACGTGTTTGACACTCTTCAAAACGTGTCCTATTTTTAATTTTTTTTTTTAAATCTAGGCACTCTTTGGACACTTGGAGGACACGCATGTCAATTGCTTAAACACACGTGCCTATTGATTAGACACGTGTGAAACTAATTATAAGTTTGAACAAAATAACTTAAGATATAATAATAAAACAAAAACCATGTAAATTTATAGGAATTAGTGTCATATTGTATTTTTTTTATTATCTTTGAATGATATATTCATATATATAACCAAACCAAACCAAACCAAGCTTTAAGTACCATCAAATGGGGTCGGCTACATGAATCCTTCTTCTTCATGCGACTCTATCAAAGGCCATTGTGTTAGTCAAATTAAGTAGATTCAAATCTCTATTCACTCGCTAGCCAACGTCAATCTAGGTCTATCATGTCCCTTAACACTTCCATCTAACGTCTCTGCATCGTATCTCTTCACTACTACTTCTGTTGGTCTCTGTTGAATATGATCAAACCATCTCAATCTATTTCTTTCTCAACTTATCTTCTATCGGTGCTCCTCCTACCCATTCCCGGATAAACTCATTCTTAATTCTGTCTTTTCTAGTCTTGCCACACATCCACCTTAGCATCCTCATCTCAATAACACTCATCTTATCTACATGTTTCTTGGTTGCCCAACACTCCGTCTCATACAACATCACTAGTCTAATAGCCGTTTTATAAAACTTTTCCTTTAGTTTAGTGGGTACTCGTTTATTGCACAGTATCCCAGATGCACTTCTTTACTTAAGCCGCCCCACTTTAATTCTATGGACCACATCTGCATCAATTTCTCCCACCGTTGTGATAATCGACCATAAATAATGAAAATGTTCACTCTTAGGTAATTCTTGGTTCTCAATCTTCACTTCTCCTCTGCTTTCATTGTTACTGTTACTAAATTTACACTCCATGTATTCTATCTTAGTTCTGCTTATCCAAAATCCATTAGATTCAAATACTTCTCTCCAAATCTCCAACTTGTGTTAACTCCTTCTCTAACACCCACCGAATTATATCCTGAGGCACTCTATCATACGCTTTTTCAAGATCGATAAACACCATATGAATGTCTATATATTCATATATACATATATAACATATAATAAATATATAAAATTATATATTTTTTGCGTGTCCCCCACGTGTCGTGTCTTGTATTTTTTGAAAATTAACGTGTCGGCGTGTCCGTATTGTATCTGCGTCGTGTCATATGTTTGTGTCCATGCTTCTTAGTGGCAGTTCTTCCCAATTCTATTTGATACAGCTTGACCAACATCTTATCTAATCCCAATCTTCAAACCACATTGAGCTTTTCAATAATTTTCAACAAGGCACAGTTTTATTCAACTTCTACTTTGGTTGTAGGGAGATACTTCAGAACTAGAAGTTTATACTTTACAAGAAGCACCTCCTGCGAAGGGGTAAGAAACTTCCAGGGCCTTTCCCTCCCTTAACAAGCTGTATTTGGCCGTGACTAGATAATAGAGTTGGGCCCTGTTCAGGAAAAAGGGTTGGGGCTAAAATAGGCAATAAAGACAAAAAAAAATGCTAAAATAGGCAATAAGACAAAATGTCACATCTTTCACATCAATTAATCACTTTTCTCTTACAACCATCTATTCAACTACAAAAAAAATCTACAAATCATCACAAACACAACTTTTTTTCATCTAATAAAATAGCCAAAAAAACCAAAAATCCAACTAAAATAACCAAGTTCCCAAACGAGGCCTTAGTGTTATTTTGGCCATTATGGGGTCAATAGAGTACCATTCCAATAAACCCCCACCTTTTGAAGGGAGAAAAATAATGATCAAACCACATATTTGCCTTCATAACAACCACATTGTATTGTTGTTTATGCTTGTCGCTTTCCATTGTCGTGAATCCTTTCTCATACTATACTAGTAGACAACTTAATCAAGTTCTGTGAATAAGCAGTGTATTAAGTTTAGAGCTTGAGGCAGTGAATTCTGATTCATTGTTTAAATACATAGTTTGTTTAAATGGCTCAAATCTTGAGGTTTAGCTACTTCCTTTGCAATATTTATTGGTAGTTGTAGTTGCGTTGATCTTTATTTCTTCTCATTTTCTTGCACTGTTACTTCTGTAGTTTATAGTTATCTTGGAAATTAAATTCCAATGCTTTTGCAGTCAGCATATTGGGTGATGGCGAAGTCATGACTTGATGTTCAAGTGGATCTTGAACTAGCCCGCTTGCAACCAGGTGGAATGGATCAATTTAAAACTTATGAAGATGCAATTGACAGAAGTCATGGACAAAGAGACAGTGTTTCTCCATTTACAGTTGGACTAGAAAATAGGCCACTACAAGTTCTGAATCAGTAACCTCGACATCTGTCTGCGCTTCTTCAGAAACTCCATTCGAGGTATACGTCGTCAATTTATTACAGTTTTCTAGTGGGTTTATTAGTATTTGATAATTCTATTTTCTGTATGATTTTATGACTCAGTACATGAAGCTATTACTCAAGAATGCAAGGAGCAGCACCAGCAAATTAAAGTAAGAGCATCTTCTTAGCAGATGACTTTAGCATACTTGAATATTCAAATGCTACTTCTTTTTGTGAATTGGTTTTGAACTCTAAAATGATGTCTCAGGGGCCACATGTTCCATTATAAATAAGGGTGGTTATGACTTGTTGGAAATGATGTCTTATTGACAGTTAACTTGTTTGATGGACTGCCTAAAAAGGGATTGTGTTACAGTAATGTAAGGATCAAGCCACCGATTTGCTGGTTTCAATCATCAAAGTATATTTTAGGCTGTGTTTGGATCATGGATTTGGGTAGGGATTTGGAAACGGAAAGGGAAAGGGATAGGGTAAGGGTACATTTTAGTGAATTGTGAATGAAATATAGCTATATTTCACACACATTTTCCCTTTCTTTTACCAAACTCCTACCCAAATTTATGATCCAAACACAGGCTCAAGGAATTTAACTTGCTGATAATTCTAGTAATTGACCACCTGCTTGACTGGCTCTCACCTCCTAAACATGCATGAAAACTAATACATTGCACAATTACATAGTAATAACCAAATTAGCAATATTTAGACTGATAATTTAGAAAAGAGAAAAACAACGATAGTATATTAAGCATAACTAATAAAGGTTACAAAGGGGCTGTTTGGGAAATAAGATTTTAGCTTCATTTAGCTTAAATCCACAAAAAGACAAAATAGGCTAAAATAGTCAATAAGACAAAATGTCACATCAAACCCATAATCATTTCACTTTTTCTCTCACAAACATCACATCCAACTATAAAAAAATCCAATCATCTTTCCAAACACAAAAATTTTAGTTTACTAAAATAGCCAAAAACTAAAATAGCAACTTCCCAAACACCCACAAAGTGAAACATATATATCTAAGCTAAACAAACCCTAAAAATACCAAAGACTAAACTACCCTAATAATAAATAATAATATCCAAAACATATATGCTTAACACCCCCCTCAAACTCATGATGTGACGGTAGGAAGCATCGAGAGTTTGTCAAGAAGAAAACGAAAGCACAAAGTCGTATGAGACTTGGTGAAAATGTCAGCCAACTGCATAGTAGATGGCACAAACGGCAAGGATAAAGTACGAAGTTGAAGATGATGATGCACAAAATGACAATCAATCTCAATATACTTAGTCCACTCATGCAAGACAGAGTTATGAGCAATCTAAATGGCACTCCGATTATCAAAATACATAGGAGTAGGAGCAAAAAGCGAAATACCAAAATCAACAAGCAACCATCGCAACCAAACAATTTCAGCAGTAGTAGTAGCCATAGCACGGTACTCAGCCTCAACAGAAGAACATGAAACAACTGTTTGTTTCTTACTCTTCCAGGAAATAAGGGAAGTACCCAAAAACACACAAACACCAGTAGTGGACTTACGATCCATAGCATCACCAGCGCCAATTAGCATCAGAATAGGCACGAAGATCCAATGATGAGGTAGAGGAGAAAAGAAAACTCTGATGCAAAGACCCATGAAGATACCGTAAAATACGAAGAACAGCAGCCCAATGAACCATAGTAGGAGAGGCAACAAACTGACTAAGAACATGGACAACATAGGCAATATCAGGACGGGTGACAGTAAGATAGACACAGCTACCAACAAGAACACGATACAAAGTAGCATCAGACAGAGGAACCCCATCAGTCAAAGTATAATGCACATTAAGCTCAAGTGGAGTGTCAACAGTGTGAGTATCAGTCTAACAAGCACGCTGAATGACCTCTAAGGCATATTTGGACTGAGAGAGAAGATAGCCTTTAGGAGAAGAAGCCACCTCAATCCCTAAGAAATACCGAAGAGGACCAAGATCCTTCATCTGAAAATGATGATTGAGGTGATTGAGAGCAGAAATGCCATCAAGATCATCACCAGTGATGATCATGTCATCAACATACAATAGAAGAATAATCCTGCCAGTAGAAGTAGAGTGAAGAAAGAGAGCTGAATCATGATTACTAGTGTGAAAACCCAAAGCATAGACAACAGTAGCAAATCTCTCAAATCAAGCATGAGGCGTTTGTTAGAGACCATATAATGCTTTGCACAGGTTACATACAGAGCCAGAAGGGCTGAGGAAGCCCAGGAGGAGGAGCCATATAGATCTTTTCAGTCAGAGCACTATTCAAGAAGGCATTCTTGACATCCATTTGGGAAAGAAACCAATAGCGAACAGTCGTAACAGCAATCAAAGAACGAACAGTGGTCATTTTGGCAACAAGAGCAAAAGTCTCCTTATAATCGACTTCGTATTCCTGAGAAAACCTTTTAGCAATCAAACGAGCCTTATACCGCTCAATGGAACCTTATTCCGCTCAATGGAACCTTATATCGCTTAATGGAACCATCAGCCTTGCTTTTAATTTTATAAACCCAAAGACAACCTGCAACATGGTGACCAGAAAGAAGGGGAATAAGGTCACAAGTGCCAGTAGCATGCAATGCAGAAAGCTCCTCATTCATAGCCTGCTGCCAAAGAGGATTAGAAATAGCCTCCTTATAGGAGGTAGGTTTAGAAATAGAGTGAATAGAAGCCAAAAAAAGAATAGAATGCAGAAGAATAACAGGAGTTAGAGAAACCAAACCAATTAGGAAACTTACGATTTCTTTGAGGATAGCGAGAAGCAGGAGCCTCATCATCAACTGAAGGACAGTGAGCAGTTAGTACCTGTAGATAAGTCACGTTTTTTTTCAACAGACATAAGTATGAATTATAGGAGAAGGAAGAAGAGGAGGAGAAGAAAGAACATCAGAAGATAGCTGAAGAGAAAAGGAAGACAAAGTGGGAAGATCGGAAGAAGAGAGGTTACAGACATACAAATAAGATTAGACCGAGAGACAGAAGCCGAGGTAGATGGGATGGAAAAGAAGGGAATATGTTCGAGAAAGACAACATGACGAGAAACATAGAGACGCCTAGAAGAAGGATCATAGCAATGGCAACCCTTTTGACCTTCACCATACCCAAGAAAAACACACATAGCAGAACGAGCAAACAACTTAGTGCGTTTAGCAGGAGAAAGAAGGACAAAACAAGTACAGCCAAACACATGAAGAGAGAAGTAATCGGGCAGTTTGCTATGTAATCGTTCAAATGGAGAGATACCAGAGGTTACCTGGGAGGGAATGTGATTAATAAGATGAACAACAGTAAGAATAGCCTCACCCCAAAAGGAACTAGGAACATAAGAGGAAAGTAATAAAGAATGTGCAGTCTCCATGATACGACGATGCTTACGTTCGGCCACACCATTTTGTTCAGGTGTTTCAGTACAGGAAGACTATTGAAGAGTACCATCATATTGTAATAATTGAAGAAAGCTAGTATCCCAATATTTCCTACCCAAGTCACAACGAAAACATTTAATAACAGTAGTGTATTGTGTATGAATCATGGCACTAAAAGTAGAAAAAATAGAAGAAAATTCAGACCAATGTTTCATGAGATAAATCCAACAATGACGAGTATAATCATCAATAAAGGACACATAATATTTAGAACTCCCTTTCGTAGGAATAGGTGTAGGACCCCACACATCAAAATGGACAAGATCAAAATGAGAAGAAGAAATAGTAGTACTTTTATTAAAAGGTAAAGCTGTAAATTTTGCAAGTTTACAACCACTGCAATTTGAAATATTATGAGTACTACAATTTCCCAAAACACCAGTCGAAACTAAATATTGTAAACGAAAGCGAGAAATGTGACCAAGGCGAGAATGCCATAAATAAAACTCAAAGGACTGAGAACTAAGATGAAAAGAGGACAAATCAACGGAAGTTGCAGCAAGCGATGGAACATGAAGTTGCTGAAGAGCATATAGCCCTCCTACCTTACGGTCGATCCCAATCTGCTGTTTGGAATGAGGATCCTACACAACACAACCAAAAGAAGAGAAGTGAACATGATTACCAAGCTCACAAAGTTGACTAACAAAAATGAGATTTAAAGTTAGTTGAGGAATGCAATAGATATTAGAAAGTGACAGAGAATCAGTCAAAATATAACTAACTCCTGCTAACGGCATGGGAGTGCCATTAGCAGTCATACAGTAGTAGTGGAAGAAGGAGAAAAAATAGAAGTAAATAAGGAAACATCATTGGCCATGTGATGAGTAGCACTAGAGTCAAAGACCCAAGTGGACTGAGAAATACCTGAAGAAGAAGAGGGAGGCAAACCTAAAGAGGAAGAGACAGAGAGGGCATTAGGTGTAGTGGCAAAGAGTAGTTTTTGCATGGAATGAACCTGCTCAGCAAGGGAAGTCAATGAAGGGCCTGTATCCTCTACGGAGGGAACGACGTCTGCAGTATGGGAGGTCTAACTCTTTTTCCAAGGCATCGGTGACATGAAAGAACGATCATTACCCTTCTTCCAAGATGAGGATAAACCTAAATGAGAATGTCCAATAAGTCAAGGACATTGAGCCTTCCAATGACCTTTCTGATGACAAAAACTACATTCATCCAACGGTGTACGAATGGAGCAGCGACTTTGATTACTAGAAGGAACGGCTAGAATAGTCTGACTCGGCAAGGGATGTAAACCTTTGCCTGGAATGCCATTGAAACAAGTTTCTTTAGCTAACAATTCATTCACAACAGAGTCAATAGTAGGAAGAGGACTACGATGAAGAATAGTACCACACAGTCCCTCAAAATCAGCTCTAAGTGCCATAAGAAACTAAACCAAACGCTGCTCCTCACGATAAGTACAATACTCTATATGAGTACTCAATGCCTTAGGCTCCATAAAGTCCAATTGATCCCATAACCCATTTATGATAGAATAAAACTCTTGGATACTCTTATCACCTTGAGAAGTAGCCTGAATCTCATGTTCTAATTGATACTGTTTTGCAAAATTGGACTGAACATAGAGATGAGAGAGATGATCCCAAATTTCTTTGGCAGTAGTAAACTTTGCAAAATGAATACCAATCGATTGATCCACAGAATTGTTGATCCAAGTAACAATCTTAGCATTAATGACTTGCCATGTAGAGAGAAGCACATTAAAGTTTTCAAGTTTAACATCAGAGGGCATGGAGGATTCACCAGCATGGAGAATTCCCCAATAACATAGGTCCAAACATTTTTACCAAGAAGAAAATTTTTCATAACATATGCCCAATAGGTATAATTATCCCTTACTAACTTAACACCAATGGCTTGGAGAGAATCAGAAGTATCACCAGTCATGATGAAGAAAACACAAAAGAGAAACTCACTAGCGGCAACAGAATAGAGAGACAGCAGCAAGCCAACAAACTCCAAACAAAGCAATCAAAATATCTCTAGCAAAGTAGGGAAGACAACGAAACCAGCAAACCAAACCAGAACAGCAACAGAACTAAGGAATTGAATTTCTGTTGCAACAAAAACAGCAATCAAGCCCACCAAACCAGTCCCTAATGAAACCACAAAGAGAGAGAGAGAGAGCATCAATGGAGTCACGAAGAGGAAGGAAACAGGCAGACGATCACGAAGAAGAGAGGGCAGCACCAGAAGAGTTTGCTGAACAACTCGAATGGGAATATCTGCAACCCGAGGCTAATTTCGAACACACCCAGAAGCAATCAAGCAGTCGCAAGACACTCTGGCAGTCGCTTAACACTTATAACATCAACGTCTAAGGTTAGGCTTAAAACCTAGCTTTGATACCATGATAATTTAGAAAAGAAAAAAACCACGATAGTATATTAAGCATAACTAATAAAGGTTACAAAGTGAAATATATATATATATATATCTAAGCTAAACAAACCCTAAAAATACCAAAGACTAAACTACCCTAATAATAAATAATAATATCCAAAACATATATGCTTAACACCATTCAATATCTCTATGTAGGAACAATATTTAGTCGTGTTGAGTAGTAGATTATGAGTTCTATTCTACACAAATTATGCATATTCCAAAGTTAATTGGATATAAAAAAACTTCACGATCGTTGCTGACTAGGTGACCAAACATGTTAGGACACATTTGATGTTCAGCATGTGTGAGATAGTATGCAAATGATATCATTTAGTTGACAAATAAGCAAGGTAAACTCTTAGGTTAAAATTGTGGGGGACACTATTGAATCTATAGGTTTTAGGTTAAATAGGACCAAAAAAAATTATGTGGAATGCAATTTTAGCAAACTTAGAAATAAAGGTAAAGATCGAGTAAAACTTGAAGAGGGGTAAGTGGTACCGAAGAGTGGTTAATTTCTAATGTTTTGAGCCAATTATACATAAAATTGAGGAAAATGTGGCTCATTGAAAGAATTAGAGTTGGTTGGATTGCTATAACTTATAAGGCATTTTGAGAAAAAATAAATTTTCCTCGATGTCCGACTCAAATTCAAATAAATTTTGAGAATCTCAACCACTGCCGACAATAGGATTGGCAAAACTATCCGTAATGTGATCAGATTGGGCGGGTCGGGTGATTCAGTGTTTTGAACACCGCTAAGTTAAAAGTGGCACCAACTCATGATAAAATGGAAGAAGGCCGTTTGAGATGGTATGACTATGAAGTAGAGTCCCACATTGCATGGGTATGAAACTAATGTGCATTAATAAGCATGTGCAACCTCGACCAACATGCACATATTTAAGGAGGACATATTTGATCCACATTGAGTGGTAAAAGAAGTAAAAGGCCCAAGAGGAGATGGATTGAGATGAAAAGACATAATTGATTTAGAATTATCTGAGGATATGACGTAAAATATTGCCAGCTAGGGGGAAATGACCATATATCCA
The DNA here is from genome assembly GCA_036172215.1 of Camellia granthamiana. Taxonomy (NCBI): domain Eukaryota; kingdom Viridiplantae; phylum Streptophyta; class Magnoliopsida; order Ericales; family Theaceae; genus Camellia; species Camellia granthamiana. The sequence continues at coordinate 72,136,730 of CM069908.1, read as the reverse complement.
ACCACATGTAATAGGGAAAAAGTTGGTTGAGGTGAGTTGAGTAATTGGGTACAGAAAGAACACAATTCTAACATGTGTTATTTGGTCCTATCATTTATAGGGTGTTTTGTACTATGTAGCTTAATAGAATTCGGTTTCAAACCCTCTTTGGATGAGAAAAAGACGTTTCAATAGTAGCTTTAAATTAAAGGCCTTGCAATATATGAAAAAAAATTCTTTGGTTGGAAAAATATTTTATATGTGAAACACCTGCAACAACTCGAGAAAGTGAAGTTTGTAAAGGTTGAATCTTCTATGAGGCTTTGAATCCATTTGAAATGTAGAAAAATTGTCTCATGTTGAGTCATTCTAATACGAACATAAAGAAAAAGTCAAAAAAGAATAGCCCCCTTCAACAACTTGATGTCAAGCATATATTGTTACAGGAAAATGTTTCTTGAGAGAAAAAGGTTTAACAAAAAGGAAAGGAAAATAAAATAGAAATAATTTATTTTCCCATTATTTATTCAATTTTAAAAGAAAATTTATGTAAAAAAATAATTTAACTTTTCCGCGATGTTGAATCCTGTAACTTTTATAGGAAAGGATTCGAGGAAAACTAGTTCCTTAAAGAAAATAGTTATGGTGGAACCTACATTTTCTTGTAACAATTGAACACGTGTACATAACAGTAAAACAAAATGGATTTCCCTTCCTTTCCTTTCCTATCACTTGAAGCAACCTAGGAGTTCTCGAGTCTTCAAAGGGTGCCTCCATTAGAGTGAAATTCTTTTTTTTCCCTCTCTCATTGGTGCTTTATTGGCTACAACTGGAAGTTGAGTTCAAAAATAAAACACCATGCTCAAAAAGAGGCTTTTCTGCATACCCCCAGATTCAACTTGGAAACAAGTGGTCCATAAGCCCATGTACTCAGGCAATTATTGAACCTTTGAATGAATTGTAAATACTTCGGAATGATCCCTATCTTTTATTTTTGTTTATATGCTTAATTGCACTCCAAGAAGCATGAACATGGACGGGATACGGTGATCTCAAAAAATGGAACACGGACATGGTGGTGGTGACACAACAATAAAATATTTTTTCATATATTTTTGTTTGCTATGTAGATTAATATTACATATACAAACAATCAAATTTAACAAAATCTAACACTAATTCTCTGGAAAAGAAAAAACTTTTAAATTAACACTTATCAGTTATGTCTTTTTATTTTTATTTTATTTTTTTATAGATGATCTATTAAGTATTTAAATATAAGAAAAAAAAAAAGAATAAATGTCCAACATTCATAAAAAGCACTTGTTTTGAAAATAAATAAGGGAACACGCCGTGTGTCCTATATGTGTCCCCAAAGTGTTCCCATGTATCTCCTGAAAATAAATTAATTAAATTAGGGGACACGGCATGTGGCGTGTCTTATACGTGTCCCCGCCATGCCTCAACATGGCTATGGCACTTGTTTTGAAGTGTCAATGCTTCATAGATTGTACTAACATAATCAGTGTGAATGGCTCTACCAATTTATGGATAAATGTGGGTTATCAAGTGTGAGTATGAAGGTTTGGGCATGAGGATAGTCACTTTGTTGAAAAATTACAAAAGGTTGTGTTTGTACATACGCCAAATGTGAGGTTTGTTCCTAATTCAATCTGTTCCCCATATTGGAGAAATCCACACTAGGTAATTTCCTTCGCACCCATACAGTTATAGTTAAATTTGACTTTCTCCTAATACTTTCAATAGGTTGAACCAACACTAGCTAACTGCCTTTGGCATCACCCAGTTACAAATTTTCTTTATCTATCTGATGTCTACTAAGTTACAGGAGTGTTTTTAGTACAACGGTAATGGAACTTAGATGAATACAAATATGAGTCCTTTTCCCCGTGTCTTGAATTGTGGGGTTTTCCTTATCATACATTTGGTTCCAATATTGACATTCAATATTTGTATGCATGTCCACAAATCATGTAAGAAATGCCCCTTTTCAGTGAATGATGAGAACTAAGTGATTTTTTATTTTTATTTTTTATTCTTTACATGATTTAAAATTGGAAGCAATTACATTTGTGATATTGTCTTTAATGCTGGTGCTTCTAGGTTCTAAACATGTTTTTCTTGTTCCTTTGATTAAACGCTACCATCTAGTTTCTCACATTGTTTGCTACTGTGGTCTCTTCTTGCATTATTCTTATACATGCTTACTTTTTTTCTTACCTACCTATTTTCTTCTTCTCATCTTGTTGGCTTGCTAAATACTGATATTTCATTGTTATTGTAGCAACATACTGTTCAGGGAGTTTGCTCTTATTTCCATGTAAAGGGTGCCTGCAATGCCCATAGGTGCCTACACATTGCTAAGTTTTCTTGTTAAACCTTTGAAACAGCCAACTGAAACTCTTCTTTCTACTGAGGATCATGATGTTTCTGAGAACCTAAGAGAGTTCCAGGACTGGGTATGGTTTATTTAGATCTGTATTTGTTCATTGCACTCAATGTTGTTTATGCTTTTCTTTTGGCCTTGATATATTATCATTTCTAAGACTGCAAGTTTGTACAATGTTTCATTAAATTAGAGCGAGTACTACTCCTGTGATGCAACTTATCGCAACTGGCTGAAAGTTGAGTTAGAGAATGTGGAAGTTTCTTCCCTTGAATTGTCAGTCGAGGAAAAGCAAAGAGCGATTGCAGCAGCTAAGGAAACACTAAATTCATCATTTTCACTTCTCTTAAGCGAGTTGATTTAACTATATGCTACAAACATTGCATGTAGAGATCTTTGGATTAGCCACCATGTTTATTTGTGTAGTTTTTATTACGGATCGTTGACTTGGTCGCATCATTTTATGTTCTTCCACTTGTAAGCTTTCAGGTTTGAATTAATTGATATATTTTTTTTCTAGGAAAAGAAAATCCATGGTTACTTCCCGCTGAAGATCATGTTTATGTATCAGTAGAACCTTTGTTCCTAGAATTGCATGTCGTTGCAATGCTTTGTCTGCCTTCTGGTGAATGTATGTGCCCAAATGCCACCTTGTGTGCAACACTAATGAGTGCCCTTTATTCTTCAGTAAGTGAGGAAGTTGTCTTAAATCGCCAGCTCATGGTATGTTGCTTCCTTTCATCTTGTCATATGATTCAGAGGGATGGGAGCCAAATGAAATGGTATATTAGTTTTTGGTAATTTGAAGATAGCTTTACACTTTGTGCTTCATTGTGCCTTAAGGATCTATATGCCAAATTTGATTGCATTATTTTAAGTGGGATGGTCTGGTAATGTGTTAAGGTGCACTATTTTCTGAAGGTCACTACGACTTTATCCCTGATTAGGTCCATCTATTATACAGACACTTGACACGCTACAAATATACAACAATATTCGGATTTGCCAACACAACGATTTTCAAAAAAGCGAGACATGACATGTTGATGGACGCATGAAAAAGACATTTTTATATATTTTATATGCCATATATATTACAATATTCATGAATTTCAAAAATACTAAATTAATATTGAGTTTTAAGTTTTTTTCTTTTTTATTGGATATGTTTTTATTTAATAATAAACTATTTATTTATTTTTTTGTTTGCAATATTTTTTTTCCACGTATCTTCCTTTGAAATGATGGGCTTGATGTCCAAATCTTAGTAGCAGAAAACTTCTACTTAGGTGACGTTTCTTATTAAGAAACGTGTTTCTGTGCTCCCAAGTAAGAAACTTGTAAGACACTCCCTTCCGTCAAGGAAGAAACTCGCTCTCAACTGAGATAGAAACAAAAAACATACAAATGTCAAAGAAACAAAAGAAAAGTAACTAAAACTAATGATAGTACTTTCTATTTATATAATGTGTATTCATACTAGACAAAAACAATTTATAATTGACATCAATCACAAATTCTTATTCATATTTTAATACGAAAATTAATTGTTAGAATATATTTATACATTTAATATATGAAATATATACATGCTTCCATAATCATTCCCAACCTTGGAAACTTCTATATGCTCTCTCTCTCCCGCCCCCGCTTCGTGCAACTAAGATCCAAATACAAAGCCTTGAATAATGAATTGGATCGATGGTAGTGTAGAATAAAACACCCAACAAATCCCATAATAGGTGTACAACATACCAACAAAAAAGAGAGTATTACAGCCTAGCCCATTTGGTGAGATGTAAAGATTACAAACCCTAATAAAAAATTAAAGATTTGTTGAAGAAGACGAAGCTGAACCCAGGTAAGTACATTTCTTTTTCTTTTGCCTTTTCTTTTTTTAACATTAATTGTAGTTATGCTGGCATGATTAGTTCTACCTTTTCTTTGAATCATAGATCCAGGGTTCCTGCAGACTGCATGAACAAAATTAGTGAATGTTTTTTTTTAGTTCATCATCGTATCCAAGGATTGTTCCAGAAAGAGACACACATTCGGAGAATATCAGAGGTGTGTCCAACAACCAAAAAAAGTGAAAAAAAAAAGGACACAGGAGAGGGTGTGTCCAATACGTATTTGCCATGTCTCCGAACATGTTTGTGTCCCAGACATGTTGGACACTGATATGTTATGTCATATGAAGTGTCCGTGCTTCATAGAATATGATGTATAAAGTGTGAACTTGTGGTTTTTTGAAAAGTTCAAAGAATAATTAGCAATATGGATTTATATATTTATCGATCATTTGGGTTTTTTAATATTTAGAACCCTGAATGTTTACAACTTCAAAATTGTTTGTGAATTATGACTTCTAAAAGTAGAACATTAAGTTCTCTTCCTAATTCTTTTCAACATTTATATGTAGAACATGAACTATTTGTTATTATTTTCATCTAGTAAATACAAATTTTGCTATGTAAAAAAATGAATAATTTGTTTTAATTTCATATTAAATATATAATTAGTCATGACTCAGCTGTGGTTGCATCCTAATTATTTGGAACTTGTTGCGTTGTCTGTATCCGTACTTCTTGGGTTTCATACCACAACCAAAGTATTAAAAGGCTTCACTGAGGCTTTCCTTAATGTTCACCTCGCATTGAGGCTAGGGTAAAACGTATCAAGGTTTCAATTTTAGACTATGTTTCCCAAAGGGTTGCACATTATAGTCTGTGGCGTGCACTTTAGGTGAGTCTTATACATCATAACCATACGAGGGCATATGAAGAAGTTCCCCTAGGCTCTTGTTAAACTTAGTCTAGTAGATGAAACAAACATAAAAAAATAAATAATAAATAAATAAAAATAAAAATAAAAATAAAAATAATAAAAAGAAGCATTTTTGCAACTATATTCTATAAGAGGAATTGATCAATCAAGAAAAAGCATAGTTAATGTTCAAGTGTAAAGTTCAATCACTAAAGTTAAGAATGTTAATTTCACTTTTAATGAAGGCAAGTTTCCTTCTCTATAGTGAAATATTTAATGCCCTAACGAGAAAAGTATTTACTCTTTTATATTTTAATAATTTTATTTATTTATTTAATAATTTAAAATATTATTTAATAACTAAATATTAAAATTTAAATTATGAATGCTTATGCAACAACACCTTAAGGCTTACGCCTCCCTTCGAGTTAAACCCCAAGGGGTTGGCCTGGTGGCAAGGCCTTGGGTCTTGGGGGTGTGTTCTCTCCAAGGCTCAGGGATTGAAACCTCTTAGGTGCTAGCAATTCTTTGGGGCCATCGAACTGGGGGAAAACCCTTGAATTAATCGTGGTCCACTTACGGAAAACTCCTTGCTGAGGGCTTGTGCAACCCTAGGAATTAGTCGGGCTTTGATCCGAACACCTGGTGCCACTTAAAAAAAAAAAAAAAAAAAAACCTTGAGTTACGCATTCGCCTTTAAAAACTTTGACCACAACTCAAATTAAACCTTTTAGTTCCTGAAACAATACCATTACATATCAGTTGATTTGTTTATGAATCACTTGATACTTAAGTCCTGTATAATCTACATAGTTTGATGACGTGATATACGATATAATTATGTAATATGTAAAATTTGCTTCTGCCAAACTATTTTTCATCACATAAGCTTTTTAAGTTAGGTCTCTCTCTCTCTATATATATATATATGTATATATACCCACATCGTTTGTCTCTGACATTTTTCCTTGATGGGAAAGTGAGCGTCTCTATCTCATCAACAGGCAATTACTGCATTGAGGTTGTTCTTCGTTGCTTGGCAACAGACAATGATGGACTTGGTCCACATGAACTTAATGATGGTGGTATTCTTGCTACAATGATTGCTGCTGGCTTTAAAGGTAAAAAATGGTTGTAACTACATTATCCTTTCAAAATTCATTATTTTGGAACTTAAATCTGATAACTGGCATTGGTTGAAGACTCCTATTTTACTTGATGGCTCATTTTTTTAGGTGATCAACTTTTATTTCAGATTCCACATGATGTGCAATAAAACTAATCAAATTTGAGGGGACATCCAAATATACCTTGAAAAAATAAAAGCTTGTTATATGTATATATGAACATGTATACAGAGTTGCAAGCTTGTAGCTTTAATTAAATACTTTTTTGTTTCCAAAAGAATCATGCCATGTTTATGTGTTGAGTAGAATTTACAAGTACCTAAAATACAAAGGATGATGAGAGATATATTGGAACATGCTAATTTGAAAGTCTACAAAAGTTTCTTGGCCCTTTCTGCACGTTGCTTGAAAAAAGAATATTGGCAGTTGGATTTTTTTTTTGAACGGCAAAAGAAAACTTTATTGATGAACCACATATAAAAACATATGATAGACAACATCAATAAAGAGGAGCTTGGAGCTATAATGAGCTCCAACCTCCTAGTTGGTGAGAGACCAACACAACACAAAAAACAAACAACTGAATATACACCCATCCAACACAAAAACAAACAACTTAATTGACAGCAGCACAATCACTTGAGAAACAGCTCCAGCTCTAACTAATAGAGCAGATAAGAGGCAGATAAATAGCAGAATCACCCTTTCAGATGTTACCAATTTCCCAGGAGCAGTGCAAAACCAGAGCTTTCAGATGATTTCCAATACCACAAGGGCAGAGCAAAACCACCACTGGACAGCCACCAGCAGCAAAGCAAAAACAAATGAGAAATTCACCCCATAGAAATTCAGCCCATAGAGCTTCCAAGTTCTGTTTGAACAGTGCAGACATCCATTTTTCTGAGTCATGTATTTGTAATGCTGAATCCAAAATTCACAAGAAGATGATCCCAAAAAATCTGTTCAATCCTACAGCAGCTCTTCATCCAAACCAATCTCCAAGATTGTTAAAACCAACACAGCAGCATAACAAAGCAGAACAGATTCATCCCTACAAGCACCAACACAGAAACAGGCAGATCAGAATTACCTTGAGCTACAATGCCCTGACTTACCACAGCCCAACAGTCATACCAAACACATTGCCTTAAGCTACAGCAGCCCTTCAACCAATCCAAGCACCAAATCAAAACATATTATACATGACAGCACACATTATGAGCAAGCTTGGATGTTGGAGCACATAAGCAAAACAGACCAGTCACACCAGAACAACACATCAAAACAGAACCCCTTCTAAATCAATTGCACCAGAACAGAAACAACACTCAAAAACAGCAGTAGATAATGTAAACCCTCAGTGCATGATGCAGAATTTCACATTTTGTAAATTAGACACCAAATCACCAACTGAATAACAAAATGAAGGACTAGAAGCTCTGAACCACAATGCAATCCGTGTTTTGATAAGATCACACAACTTTTCGAAGTCCAATTGTGCCTTGTTAAAAATAATTTCATTCCTCTGCTTCCATAAAGACCAAAGCACTGCCAGTGGGATTAACTTCCAAATTACCTTCAATCTGTTAGTGCATCTAACCCCAGTCCACCATTGAATAAGATCCACTACTGACCCCGGCTGCACCCAAGATACACCCCACCATCCAAGAATATTAGACCAACCTCTCCAACTGAACATACAACACAGCAACACATGGGACGCAGTTTCCCTTTCCTTCATGTAGAAAACACAATTAACATCAGAGTTGGCACTTAGGATCCTAATTCTTTGCAAAAAGGTAGAAGTCTTGATCCTCCCTTTCCATGCTAGCCAAGCAAAAAATTGCACTTTCGGAGGTGCAGCATTCTTCCAGATGAGATCCACCACTTTTGTAGGCATATTAGATGGTAACTCACTCCACTTGTAGACAGACGATACAGTAAAGATACCCGATCTGTCAGTAGCCCAAGACAACCCATCTAGCACACCATTCCTGAGCTCTGGAGCAGTTTGTAGTAACTCCTTCATCCTCCTCAACTCTTCAAGTTCCCATTGAAACAATGCTCTTCTGAAAGACAAATCCCACTCCCCATCTCCATTGCTCTCGCTGTTAATCACTGCCACTGATAGACCTTTATGTATAGACAAAGAGTATAATCTAGGAAATAAATTCTTTAAACAGTCAGTACCAACCCATTGATCTAGCCAAAAGCTTATGAGCCTCCCATCCCCAATATTAATCTTTGAGTTGGCCTTAAATGACTCTAGCAATTCTGGACACTTAATAGCAACCCTCAAAATGTCCCTCCACACCATAGAATATTTGGAATTTGCATCTTGAGCTGGCCACCTAGCACCACCATTCTGTGGGTACTTACTAAGAATCACTTGTTTCCAAATAGAATCAAATTCACTCCCAAACCTCCACCACCATTTGAGAAGAAGGCATTCATTAATACACTGGTAATGAAGCCAGCACAGACTTGATCATTGTCAACCGACCAGCAAAGGAGAGAAGCCTACACTTCCAAGAAGCAAGTTTTAGTTTGAAATTATCAATGACAGGTTGCCAAGACCTTCTCCTCCTTGGATTAGCCCCCAATGGCATCCCTAAATACTTCAAAGGTAACCTATGATGCAGGCAGTTCAATATGGCAGCAAAATCTTTGGTAAGGTCTTCATTAATACCAACACCACACACTGCACTCTTGTGATAATTTATCTTCAACCCAGACAAGATTTCAAAACATCTCAATATTCTTTTGATATTAAGCACCTCCTCCCTCTTTGCCTCACAAAACAAAATTGTGTCATCAGCAAATTGTAAGTGAGTAATAGTAAGATCATTTGAACCAACTGATGCACCCTTGATTAATCCAGCCTGAACAGCTCTTTGTATCAGAATATTAAGACCCTCAGCTACAATGTTAAAGAGAAAGGGGGATAGGGGATCACCTTGTCTAAGTCCCCTTTGAGGACTAAACTCAGCTGTAGGTGATCCATTAACCAGAATAGAGGTTTTGGCAGTAGAAACACATTCCTTCATCCATTTAATCCATTTTGAACCAAAACCAAAGTTTGATAACATGGAGAAGAGGAACTCCCAATTTATTGAATCGTATGCTTTCTCGAAATCGAGCTTTAAGATAAGACCTTTCTTTTGCTTCTTCTTCCAATCATCAACAATCTCATTAGCAACCAGGATACCATCAAGAATACTTCTACCCCCTATAAAAGCTGATTGAGACTCACTAATAATCTTCGGTAAAACAACCTTGAGTCTACTAGATAATACTTTGGACAGCACTTTGTACAATGATCCAATCAGACTGATAGGCCTAAAATCACTGAGAGAAGAAGGATTTTCATTCTTTGGAATCAAGGCTACAAAGGAGCTATTAATACCAAGCACCAACTTTGAGTTAGTATGGACCTTACTCATGAACTGCATCACATCCCCTTTAATGATTTGCCAACACTTCTGGAGCATCATAAGATTAAAGCCATCAGGGCCAGGGGCCTTATTCCCATCACAATTCTTGAGAGCTGCCACAACTTCAGATTCTGTAAACTCAGCTTCCAACGCAGCACGCGCCTCTCCAACCCCAATAGACTTAAATGGACCATATAAACTTGGCCTATTAAACCATGATTCTGAAAACTGTCGCTGAAAGTGATTGAACACTTCGGTTCTTATTTCCTTAGGATCTTCAGTCAAGGCCCCATTAACCTCAATTGAGCACAGTGCATTCCTATTCCTCCTCGTGGAGGCCATGACATGGAAAAACTTGGTATTTCTATCACCTTTTAATATCCAGTTAGCTCTGGACTTCTGCAGCCATAACCATTCAACCATTTTACTCAAATTCCATGCTTCACCTTTTATCTCCCTAAGTGTAGATCTCTCTGCATCAGTGAGTAATCTTTGTTCAGCTACCAAATCCAAGACATGTATCTCCTCCTCCAGTTGCTTGAGTTTAAAATCCACCTTGCCAAACACCTCACGGTTCCATCTTTTTAGAGCTGCTTTAAGTAATCTCAGTTTCCTTAAACATTTGAATCCAGCCCAACCATTTACATGAGATTCAGCCCAAATTTTCTGCACAAAAATCTTAAACTTCGGATGAAAACACCAGGCATTTAGAAACTTAAATGGCTTTGGACCCCAATCTCTTTCGTCTTCCATCATTAATATAGGACAATGATCCGAGAGCCTTCTTGGTAATCCCCACAATTTAACATTAAATTTTTGCAACCATCTGGACTAATTAAAAACCTGTCCAGCCTACTCCATTTGGGACCATTCTGAGAGTTACACCAAGTGAACTTTCTCCCCAACATTGGTAAGTCACACACTTCCAGGTTATCAATTAACTTGTTAAAGTCCTTCATACCACCACTTCGTTGGGAACAACCCACCCTCTCAGATACTGTCCTAATCTCATTAAAGTCACCACCCAAGCACCAAGGATTAACAAAGCTTCTCTTCAAATTCTTCAAAGTTTCCCATAATCCCTTCCTATTAGCACCATCAGTCGGGCCATACACATTCACAATAACACAAGCTATACTTGTAAAAAGGGTGCCAGACAAAATGATAAAATACCTGTTACAACAACAGTCCAGAAGTTGAAACACTTGTGGATTCCAGACACACAGTAGTCCACCAGCTGCACCCTCTGAGTCCACAGCCATATAGGCCATCTGTTCCCCAGGCCAACAAGATCTGACAAATTCATCAGTTATAGCAGGTCTCTTTGTTTCCTAAAACAGTGCCACATCCACCTTTCTTTCAAATAAAAGTTTTTTGATTTTCCTCCTTTTAATGGACTTGCCTAGCCCTCTAACGTTCCAAGATAAGAGCTTCATTAAAACAAATTTACTCACCAAAACTCCACAGTAGATACAGATTACTCTGCCTTACTACCCCTTTTACCCAGCACCTCCTTATCCTTAACTTCCAGTTCCATCAATTTGCTAGTTACTTCCTCATCCTTCCCTTTACATTTCAGCCCAAGCAACTTCCCCATCTTCAGAGTCATTTCTGCCTCATTAAGGAGCAGCTGACCAGAACCCGATTTGCTTGTCATAGACAAAGAAATAGCTGCAGCTGCCGACCTAAAAATGGCCCCTTTCCTGAAGTTCAAAACTGATCCAACCCCTATTTGTAGGTTTCCTTTTTTCTTCCTCTGATATTTCACCAACCCTTTACCTTTCTCTTTTGTAGTAGTTTTCCTTTTTTGATCTGGCACTGCCATGTACCTTGTTGTTGCTCCGAAAGACTCCTTATCAACACTGACATAAGTTGCCTTTCCATTGCTATTTTGGACTTCATCCTCCTCTGTTAGCAGATCCTTTGGATCACTTAATTCAGAAGATCTATGGCCCAGAATATTACCACACTGTAAGCCATGGGCCTTACTTAATAACACCTCTATATTAAGCCCAGGTGCATCTTTTTCTGGCCCACTAAGACTCTTCATAAAACCTGGAGTAATAACATCATCTACTATAATCTGGTTGCCTTCAGTTTGAATTTGAAAAGGAGTTGGTCTTGATTTGACTGACTGGGACCCGCAAGCTTCAACTCCACCTCTAGGATGCTTCTGCAAGCAGTCCAGCTGACCTATCGACATGATAGTCTCCTTAACCCTAGACATACTTAGCTCCCTCAGTTGTCCATCAATGGCTGTATAGTCATCATAACCTACCCTTGGCCTCTTTGCCTCCACATCACCTATGTTGTCCAGCACACCACCAACTTGGCCCTCCACATCAGCTTCATCTTCACCCTCCTTGCTCCCCACAATAGACCTCTGCACTTGATCCTGTTCCTCACCATTTGAAGTTGAATTTTCCGTTTGGGACTGTTCACCATAACATCTGCATTGCTTGTATATCACCTCTGAAATCACCCCCTGTTCTTCACAAACCTTGACTGGGAAGTCAACCCCCTTGCATCGCAAGATAATAGTTGTGTTTATGGACTCCATACACCTAGTAGCAATTCTCACCTTACCACTGTGGAAAGACATCATGCTGGATGTGCCCTCATCAGTGCCTATGACCTCCCCCCATGTCCTTCCAATGCTACTAAACATTTTGCAGCTCCAAAAATTCAGGGGAACACCATAACACGTGAGCCATACAGATCTTTCTTGATCAAGAATCATCCCCTACTGCCATACCTTGACTGATTCGCTTCATGGCTGAATCCACCCCTCCATTGATTTGAGCTTCTCTTGCATTGTAGCCGCTGATTCAAACGTTAGCACAATATCTCTTCCCCCTCCATCTCTAACGTAAACCTTACCCATTCCTCTGTTCTTCAATTCCTCTTTGAACTCCACCACAAGAATTTGAGGTTTCAATCGAACAATCATACTTCCATACAGCCATCCATTGCCCTCCTCGTAAACTTATATACTGATGTTTGAATCTAGAGCCAGCCCTGGACCACTCAATATTTGGGCATAAGACTTACCCCTTTGTAACATATTTGGAGCTCTGCTGTTTCTGTCAACATCCCTTCTTCCAACCGATGTGATTACTGGTTTGTGGTTAGTCTCTTTTCCTTGAACAAAATCTGCTACCTTCACATTCAGAGCTCTGTTATCACACCAAATGCCATGAGCTTTTTGGACCGCCATATTCGCTGCCACTGGACAAGCGTATTGGACAAACCCAAACCTTGATCGAGTCAGCTTTCTCCTTTTGTTGGGGATGAACACATCCTTCACTATCCCATAATTTGTGAATATGTTATACAACCCTTTTGGATCCATAGATTCTGGGAGATTATCCACAAAGATCGTATGAATCTCCTTACCCAGATTTGAGTGCCTACCTCCCTTACAACCATGCTTACGCAGAATCGGTTTCCACCCTCTATCTTTCATTTTTCCTCTATTGCCAGACCTTTTAATTATGGTTTTAAATATGATTATGAGAGAAGTATCTTTTGATATGCTGTTGACGATCTCTAAAGTAGTTGCTTCTTGTGTCTTTCAATATCTTCCATAACCTATCAAACAACCAAGAGAGAGAAGATCAATGAAAGCATTCATGTCTAACACCTTCTCTTGATGATTCTCCAAAACCCATTTCAATCACTCTTCTTTATCTCAAATGCATTCAACTCTTCATCAAGGTATTATGCTCTCTTCAATAATGTTGGCTCTTCTGTCAAAAATTGGCCAATACCTTCAGGTCCTTGTCTAAATTTGCTGAAATACAATTTTGTTCTACATGTCGGATTGGGTCAAGTCTAATACAAGGCATCCAACAGGAATTACTAGGAGCTGTCTGACATCATATGTCCTATCCTACATGGTATTTAGTAAATGGATATGTAAACACAATGCAACACCTAGTTGTGATCTGCTAGTTATAGGTTGTGTATTGTTTAAAACAACGTTGACTTTCTTCTGGGTTATATAATGTATGAATGCAGGAGAGCTTGTTCGATTTCAAGAATGGAGATCTCACGATTAGATGCCTGGTATTCAAGCAAAGCTAGTTCCCTGGAAGGCCTAGCTACATACATCGTGTGGGGCCTTTGTCGAAGGTGTTGCATTCCAGAAGTTATTCTTAGATGTATGTAGGTAAATTTGTTTTCTGGAAGTCGGAAGTCCTTTTATGTTTCTTCAAATTAGTTGGTTTACCATGTAACATTCTACCATTTTGACAATTTCTTCCTTTTAAAAATAATATATTTTTTCCTTTGCAATCTCAAGGAAATTTGTAAGAGAAACAAAGAATCTATAGTAAAGAATAGTAGTTTTTAGTTTTTGTTTCTTGCTAAATTCACAGGTTTCTGTTTCGCTTGTGGAGTTCGGCAATCCACCTAAAAGCCATGATGAGCTGATTGAACTAGTTGCATTGCCTAAAACTGGGTTTCTCCATTTATTTAGTCAACAACAATTCCAGATAATCTAATTACCTAGATAATGGGTCTTTACTTGTTTGGGGTGGCTATTATCGCATTTTCTCTTTTCATTCTTCTTCTCAGTCATCGTTGACCTTCCCTAATAGGAGAATTGACTTGGAGGCAGTTTTGTCAATTCAACATAATTTTTGCCTTGGCAATAGTGTCGCCCTCCTAAATTTTGTCCATCCACCCTTTATTATTATTATTATTCTTTTTCTTTTGGTTTCTGGTAGAGTTGCCAAGATTAGGGCCCTACTATAATCTTTAGGATTAATTAAATTTTTGGTCCTCAATATTTAAATTGTGTCAATTTGGTCCCCAATGTATGAAAGTGTTTCAATTTGGTCCTCAATCTTTAATTGTGTCAATCGTTTCCCCAATGTATAAAAATTGTTCCAATTTACTCATATTTTGGGAACTAAAAATGTAATAAACTCATAATCTTACTACCTTAGAAATTCGCCTGAAAGATAAAAGGTATTTTATTTTTCATCAGTTTGAGAATTTTATAGGTCCCATAAACAATCCATTTTTGTATTGTAACTTGTCGTTATTTTGGTTGATACAACAATTAAATACCATTGATTGTGCTAATAATCTTTTTTTGTTTTGTCCAGGAATTTTTATTATTAGAGAGAGAATATTGGATATGCAAATTGGAGCTTGGAGAGGAACTTCCTTGTTGATTTGTGTGTAAATTATAAGGTGCTGATTTAGGGTAATTGTATAATGCTCTGTTGATGCAGTGATATTTTTGTGGAATGGATGAAGGGTTGAAGTTTTTATTTATTTATTTTTGAAATTTTTTTTAAGTGGCGTGTTTTGGATAGTTATTTTCTATGCACCAGGTAGATCCTGGTCCTATATTTGTTCTTTTCTACGCAAGGGAAATACCATTTTAATGAAAAGTTAGAAAAAATAATATTAATTTAGTGGAAACTTTGCAATATCAAAAGAAAATTTAGTTAACTTTAACCACTAAATTGAAAATATTTGTTGTATTGATGTTAAAATGATATTTCCCTTTTGAAGTACTGCCTATTATTTTTCAATTTAAAAAAAAATTAATTCATCGAAATCTAATTATTTTAAGCATAATTATTTTGTAGAATTCTCACTTTCATTCCATTAAAAGTTCTCAAGTCCATGTTTGGTAGGGGATGGTAAGTTAATTAATCCTCTTTGGAGGATCAATGGATTCTAACTATTCGCAGTTCTTTAACGTACTTGAATCTATCTCATTTCATTGATACTCAAAATCATGCTTGGAGGATCAATCTTCTACGAGTATTCTTTCCACTAGAGTGCATAGATTATATTAG
The DNA here is from genome assembly GCA_036172215.1 of Camellia granthamiana. Classification (NCBI taxonomy): domain Eukaryota; kingdom Viridiplantae; phylum Streptophyta; class Magnoliopsida; order Ericales; family Theaceae; genus Camellia; species Camellia granthamiana. The sequence continues at coordinate 72,121,198 of CM069908.1, read as the reverse complement.
GGGTATTTATTTACCAGTGGTGCCTCCACGAGATCAAATTATTTGGGGTTTTACTAAATCCGGCCAATACACCACTAAGGCGGGTTATTTATATGCAGCAAGCTCAGGCCATAGGGGTACACATCACCATTATGATGATCCCATTTGGAAGCGATTGTAGAATCTTAGACTACCCAAGTGGGCACTCTTTTTATAGAAGTCTCTTTACTGTATCTTTTCGGTCCAATGGGTGTTACATGAGAGAGGAGTTTCCACTGAGCCTAGTTGTGCACAATGTGATAAAGGGATTGAGATTGCGGAACATTGTTTCTTTGAATGCCAGTATTCTCAATGAGTTTGGCAAGCTTCTTCATTAGGCCTTATTTTTTTAAAGGAAATTCCATGTTTTTTTGGGACAGGTTCAAACAATAGATTAAGAAGGTTTGGAATCGTGAAATTATTGTTCAATCCATTGCTATTCTTTGGACCATTTGGTGTCAGAGAAATAGTTATGTGTTTAAAGGCATGAATATGACACAAGTACAAGCAAATCTTCTTGCGCAAGAGCTTACCTCTAATGTTACTTGAAGATCATCCCCATGTTTAGAGTAGGCTTTAATACTTCAACATCTACTGCTGGTGTTTGTAATAATGATGACATATGTATGCTTTCAAATTCTCTCTCTAATGTGAAAGATTACTAGGTGTGGATTTTTATCATAGATGGTTCGTGGCGGGTAGCTAATCAAAGTGCGGGCGTGGCATATGTTTTCAATATAGATCAATCACGTGTTCAAGATTATGCTTCTAGGATACATCTTCCTTCTCCATTGTTGGCGGAAGTTAAAGCGTGCTGGTAAGCTATTCATCGTAGGGGTGAGCATGGTCCGGATTGGGGTAAAACCAAGACCAATCCGTTATCTACGGTTCTTGAAAAATTAGAACCAATCCAATCCGTTTAAATCATGGAACCAATCCGAACCAATCCATTTAAATATGGATTGGATCGGTTTAGGACCACGGATTCACATAATTAAATAACAAAAATATATATATATAACACTTTAATTTCATAAAAATATAAACATAGCACTATATTAGTTCCACAATAGCAACATGTTTTTCTATAATAGCGACATATTGTTTTATAATTTAAACAACTATAAGAAAACTGGTTTCACCATAAGTATTTAGACCATTACAATTTAAAACTAAAAACTAACAAACAAAAGTAATAAAAGATGATATTATACGGCTTTAAGTTTGAGTTTAGATTTTATATAGAATAAGAGAAGATACTATGGGGAAGGATGTATAATACAAATATAGATTATTTGTATACGGTCCGGATTGGTTCCAATCCGAAACCGTGGGGTTCAATCCGGAACCAATCCGTAGACTACGGATTTTTAATTCTTCAATCCAGAACCGAACCGCGGATTCAAAAAATCAATCCAAACCTATCGGATTGGACTGGACTGGATCGGATTACGAATTTTACGGATTCCTTACTCAGCCCTAATTCATCGGGCTAAAGTCTAGCATTTGTTAAGCATCTCCATTTTCACGGATAGTCAAGTTTTGGTATCTACTTTGCAATGGCAAGGCATTCCTAATTGGAGCATTACGACTATTATTAATGATATTATGCTAATTAATATGGGTTTTTATTTTTTTTTGTATTTCTAAAGTTCATCTGGACTCATGTACTATCTAGACAAGTAAATGGCTACTCAAGCTAATATATATCTATTTCTTTGCTTCTCAAAAAAAAAAAAAAAAAAAAAAAGAACTTATAATCACCAAAAAGGCATGGTATGCACATCAAAGTATGGGTTTCATATTGGAGTCTTTAATGTAGGGAGTGATATGTAAGTGCAATATAAATAAATTAATTTTAGAGGTTCCTAAAAAATCGATTTGCTTCAAAAATCTTGATTAATTTTTTGATTTTTTGGAACAAATTGATTTTTTAACCAATTTTGGGCTTTGTTTATTTGATTTTTATATTTCAAATTATAAGAAATTTGATATAATAATTAAAATGTGTTACGATTATTGTGATGGTTAGTGATGGTGGTGGTTGGATTTTATTGTCTAAGCTAACGTTAACATAGTAAAATCTCAATTGGTTAAAATTTATAACATTATGGTTTTGAAAATAAAAGCTTGTAAAAATGGAATTATGGAAAAAAAAAATAAAAAATAAATAAAATAACTGGTCGGATGAAATAGTAACTCTGCCTCCTATAAAAAAGCAACAATACTACAAACTCACCCTTATCTACCTAGAATTTACCAGAAAAAATAATAATAATAATGGCTTAGATTCATTTCATATGTAGACCTCATACTTCATCAATTCAATTTCCACTATACAAACACATTCGAGGTAAATTTGAGGTCCGTAAGGGTGGGTTCCTAGCATTTTTCATAAAAAGGGGGGGGGGGGGAGGGGAAGTAGTCACACACTCTTGTCTTACACAAAGTGCATGCGCGATGAATTGATCACAATATTGGAGACAGATGGATTGTACTGTGCCATATATGCTTCTCTGCCTTCACTTAGTAAGGAAGTTGTGGTCATGAAGGAATTAGATGCCACATCATAAAAGATCTCTACATTGGTGCCCTCTGTGGATGGTATGATGTCCTCTGAAGTGAAGGTGTCAGTAGTCCGCATGCAATTTGGTACCACGACAAGCACTTTAGGGGTGGCCATCCCCATAGACTAGTAGCATCCCCGCTTACCGAAATACCAAACTCAACAGAAGGGGCCCCTCTAGCAAAATCCTCTCTAACTCACCAAAGTGATGGCGAGCACCGCTATGAAGCACATCATGATATCCGATGCCACACTTGCCCACAACACCCAAGTCACAAACAAGACAAGTATGAAGTTTCGAAATCTCAGTGCATAATGAATAAGAGCAATAGAGTACATGATTGAAGAGGGATGAGGCCAATTACCTGATCGGGGGTCACTATGTCGAAATACTATCTAAACTTGTAAAAGCTCGACAACCATGGGGCCAAGCGGTGATGCTAACAGAAGTATTGTCGAGACGACGTGCTAGTCCGTCTCCTGAGCATCTGGGGCATTCACCCTGAAATACTCAAAGTTCTAGATCTATAACTCACAGAGTTGATTAGTACAAGACGAGGTAAAAATTTCAAAATAAATGCATAAATGACATGTGTAATGTAGAAATGACATAAAACATCAAATTGTACCTTCCATCATTTCTAATGCCCTTCGATGGTCATCTCTCAACTGCGCATGACAACACTAGTGTATCTATAGAAGGTGACTAGAGCAGCGCCACCCCAATCATAGTCGTCGATGTGGTCAATGTCCACAATCGTTGCCAAGTAGTGGAGATGTATCTTGTTTAGGGGTGACTCCACATAGTAACCGATGGGGTCTAAGTAATCCATCAAACTATCAAAAATTTTAAAAATATTTATATATTTATGTTATCAATATTTTGTTTGATATAAATTAATCTCATTAAAAAGTTAAGAGACCCCATCAAATATAAATTCACGATTTATTATTTGAGAAGTTTAAATCACACTTACAATTATTAAAATAGTTTTTGAGTTTTTTATTTTTCATTTTTAGTGAACTTTTTTAAATATTTTAAGTAATTCACGATATTGTCCGCTTTGAAGTTAGGCGAAAACTAGCAACTAACCACTCACGGCTTTAGAAGGCCTCATACTAGTCTAAGGGAGTTAGTCTACTTATGTAGTGGAGCTATGATCTCTCACAGAGCGATGTGGGATAGTGCACCCACATAACTCCCCAGTGGACTGGCTGCTTAAGCAGGGAGTTTCCACAAACGGCGCAAAATGAAGCAGCTAACCCTCCTCGACTAACATGATATTGTCCGTTTTGGAGTTAGGCAAAACCCCTCACTATTTTAAAAGGCCTCATACTAATCTAAGGGAGTTAGTCCACTTATGTAGTGGAGCTGTAATCTCTCATACAGTGATGTGGGATAATGCACCCACACTGCTCCTCCTTAATATTCGCTACATCAAATGTCAACTTATACTAGCCAATGATATGATTCCTATGACACTGATTACCCCATAGAGAGAAATATCAAGTATAGGGCAATGAGGCCCACTCCAAGCCTCCTGGTAGGACGCATATCATTCCTTGGTAAAACGACAAGTGCCCAAATAGGTCCTGAGATAAGAAATCCCATATTATAGAAGACGCTTCTGTCTTGTGGAACAATGTACAAGCCAGGTCTCTCTGACCAGGCTCTAAGCAACATTGAGATCCCCAAACCAATAAGTGTGTTGAACATCAGACTTGCATAGCATCCAGACAAGGCGATTTGCACACCATCCCCACCATTCATTGCCAATACAACATTTGATACTAAATCACCCATCGAGTTACCCCATGCCGATAAATTTAATCCAATGATTGATGGATTAACCCCTAGAATTACACCCAATCCTACCAACAGAGCAACAAGCTTGTTTGCAATCATGTAGAACCAAACGATACTCATCAAAAATCCACCCAAAACCAATGGAAGTAAAAACTTCTGAGGTGGACAATGTGATCTAGTGTACCGAAATGCAAGAACACCAAATGCACAACCAATGGAAACACCAAGCATATAAGCAACCTTCCTGCTTTTAGAATCCACAGTCTTGAGTACTCCAGAGAAATGCCAAAAGAATGGGAGCAAGTGAAGCACTACCTATAACATAGAGACTTTTGACCAAGATTCCTCAACTAGAGTAATTGTCAATCGGAGTGGCACTGTTAAAGACAACTCCATTGTCGAACATAATTTAGAATTGGAGAATGACGAGTGCTCAGTTTCTATGCCATTACCAATCTGGCCCCACACAGGCCTCTCATTGTTAGACACTTTAGAAGACTGATTTGAATATATTGCGACATTTGACGCCCACATCTACTGAGGCAATGCATTATGGGATATGATTGTATCACTTTCTGTGTCCATGTCAAGCAAAGTACTATAGATAAAGTCATCCTCTTGGTTCCCTTGAGAGAACACACTTCCTTTAACAGGAAACAACAGTGTAACAACATCCAATTTCAACCATCAAGCATGTTTCCTCAAAATCTCATTTGCAACAACAACAAATGAATAAACCGCATAAATCAAGAAAAATGCGATGGCTCCCCCCACTCACCTTACCAACATACAAAATCAATGAAAGTGGCACAAGAGTAATGAGCTGCACATGGAATATGTGGCATGGGATACACCTCTCACATTGCTCCGACTTGCATCTCCATATAAGTGCAATTATATTAAGTAATTCACACTTTAATGTATTTTATTCTATATATTATGTTGTTGGTGTTAATATTTAAATAAGTTACCCTTATATGTGATTTGAAACAAGTTTGCTTGATTTAGGTTGCACAAACTGCTTATAATCTAAAATAAATTCTAATGCTAACCATGTTAGTCGTGTCACGTTCGGATTGATTTGATCATAAGAAGGTTAGGTCTGTGTCTTGATATTTGACACATTTACTTAAATGGATCATGTTAGTATTGGGTGTTTTGGACATGAACCCGCGATGACATGACACGACATGACATAACATGATTCCTGCCTCACTTGGTATGGGGATACTCTTAGAGTGCGTTTGGATCCAGGATTTGCGAGGGATTTGTGGAAGGAAAGAAAAAAAAAAGGGAAAAAATGTATGAAATAGAAGCTAAATTTTTTCACTTCCCTATCTAGTTTTCTTCCCCTCCATAATCCCAGAATTCTTAATCTAAACACAGCCTTAAAAGTTTCAAAGTGAGACACTGGAAATAGCAATCTTGATGAGCTGCAATACATGAGTTCAATGGTTGCCTTTTTGAACTACTTATGGAAGACCTTAATCCAAAGGGTTTTAGTTCACTTGGACTAAAAAACAAGAAAAAAGAAAAACCCAGCAAGTTTGATAGAGTATTAGTTAATAATACCTAGTGGATTCAAGTTTTTAAATATCATTGTCCTAATTTAAATGCCCAAAATTAAATTGAGAAAACTTTTCAAATTCTTGAATTTTTGGATGAAGCATGGATATATCAAGGAGATTTTTCAAAATTCAATCAAGTATCCAGTTCTCTGAGTGCTAAGAATGAGTTTAAAATTAAAAGACTTGAGTTTGTACTTAGAAAAGTGAACCAAAAACACTACTCTAACTTCAGTTTGAGAGTCATTAGAAGCAAAAGAGAAACTATATTAGATCCACGTGTTTTAACTCTCTATATAACCATAAAAAAACAAGAGGTCCTTCAGCATTATATTAATCCATATGTTGCAAAAGAATCATTCCACAACTACAATGCCAGAATAAGATTAAAGTTGACAGCCATAGAATGAGGAATAATACTATCAGCCATTTTGACAATAATCGGAAGAAATTATAATAGATAAATGAGATTAAGGCTTTGAATATACATACACACACTTACACACATATATGTGGTATAGATATATTATGTATGTCCACATATACATATTTCGTCTTTTTCATGTAGACAATTTTATACTCGACTCAATAGGACTTTTTATTTTTTTATTTTTTTAGGGCAGGTATTGTGTTCCAAGTGCCAAACTAGCATTTTGCTTCAGAACATCAACTAAATTGAATACAGGATCAGGACTTTGTTCAAGTAATTATGCTTTACATCATTTATATGAGCAAGTAACAAAAGATACTCTCTCAAGAATGCTCTTGAAAAGTGAATACCATGTGAAAGTTAAATTCTACAAATGAAGATGTGTTGTGTCAAGAGACTTAAAAAAGGCCCAAAACTACATTGATCCACAAATTCTGTTGGGTGCGGAAATGAATGACTACAATGCTAACATTGTCAATCACATTGTAAGCTAACTCAAACCACCAAAAACAGCACTAATGTACAATAACAGTCATCAAATTGAATTACTTTGCACCTACTCAAGTTTCACTAAACTGGAAGGATATTCGAACATATTTTCCATCCAAAGATTTTCACTTTATTCAGAACTTTCAACTGCCAATCTTCTTCCAAAATTCCCTTTCAAAACTCGCCCCATCTGAAGAACTGACCCGTGTTTGTCTTCTTTGCAAATCCATCTCCAAATGATATGCCGATTAACAGAAAAAGAAAGCAATTTTTAGTAAAGTGCCAAGCTAGTTTGTCATCAGCAAACCTTGGGGAAAAAAGGAGTTTATATATCAACTTAGCTTCAAAATCCCAAAAAGCACTATGTGATGAGAGCTTCATTTCCAGACATCAGTGCTTTCATCAATAAGGGAGCAAACTTTAGCATCAACATGGAATCTGTCTAACTTTCTAAATCATCACACATCAAACATTCAAATCACTTCAAATCCTTTCTTGCAGATTGCACACAAAATCTATTGCCTTGATGACGAGGGAACTCTCAAATGTGCATGGGTATATTAATCTGCACTACTTTATTCTTTTTCTTCTTTTTTTTTCCATAGCTTTCCCATAACAAACCTCAATATTGTTGTGGAGAGTCTCAAGCATCCTCAAAAGCTACCTACAAGATAAGGAAACAAAACCATAAGTTGATAAGAGGTTCAAAGTAATATACATGAACACAATTGTAATAGAGATGAGAAGGCAAGCAAATTTGTTTAATAACAAATAAATTAAAATTAGCAACCAAACTCAAACTCACATAAAGGACAATGGACCAAACTTCATCATTTTATTAACTATTATTATAAAGTCTTAGCTACTCTATCAAGTAAAAAATGAAATGACTGATTCTTCCATATTGCCATTTTTGGAGTGGAAAAGTAACTATGGATTGCCCACATGGATTTTGACCAGACTAGGTGGCTTACTAACTGTCAAATGTAGAATAGCATGCAAGGAGAAAGGCTTAAAAACACAATGTGATTTTTTGCAAGGTTTGGAAATTTAAATGATCAAAAAGTCTTGCCTCAGATTTTGTTGGAGAGAGGTTTTTTCAATTATGGAAAGGACTTCTTCTTAATTATCTTGAAATATCTCTAATTCCTTTATCATTTTTTTTTTCTTGTCTCTTAATCCTTTGTCATTTTTTTTTTATTTTTTTCTGTCTCTTAATCCTTTATCACCTATGAGAGTTTTCTACATTACTGGATAAAGCCTTATTTTAGAATAGAGCATCCAAAGTACTTATCAAGCAAATTTCTGGCATACCTTGCAAAGAGGCGCAAAACCTCACAATGCAGTTTAGATGATGAGCATGTATACATCCTAAAGTTTATTTCCACAACAACAAAGCCATCAGGAAAAAAAAAAAAAAAAACAGGTAATGACAATAGTCAATACATTTTTCTATTTAAATTTTCAACAAAACATTGAAAAAATATAGAAAAGCATAGTTTTACAAGCTGCAACTATAGGTTTGTAACAGACTAAGGAAGTTGTCCTCTTTTGGGTTAAAAATATTGTCGATGGTCATGGAGGTGTGTTGGTATTTGGTGGAGTAGGCGAACGTACTCATGAAGCAGATGAAAAACAATATCAACATTCCAAGTGAAATGGAACCACTCATTAGCTCTCGTCTTGGCAATTTCAAAAAAGAACAAATAACTCGAACTAATACAAATTACTGAACCATTTATTTTGTAGCCATTAGAAACGTTATGCAGCTAGCTAATACATCATATGTCAACATTTCAATTGTTGATGTAATAGATTAATTTTCCCAAAATACATTCAATGCTGCCATGGATATGATACATTATGTTGTCTCTGGCACTACTATATGTTCTACATAAATGGGACACACCAAATTTTCATGTCCCACCTAAGTCCAAAAAATTGCAAAAGTGAAATACATAATTCTAATTCTAGTGAAATGAAACTGGAAGCCACGGTATGGACTACAAATAGATAACATAATGAAATTAAAGACAAAGGAAATTTTGTCTGCCAATTACCTGGAATCGAAGCAGCAGTACAGGAAAAATGAAAGATCAAGAGAAAAGGCATCATCTAGCTCGGATTGTGAATGAAGAACCTAGAAAAGAAAGGTATTTTTGTGTGAGTTGGTGACAATGATGAATTAGAGAACTAATGTATTCCTAAAGTAAAAGTGAACCTTCAGAACCTACAGAGTAGATTTTGATTGTCATCCATAGGTGAGCATGGAAGACCATGAACATAGTGACTAAGATTTTGGATGATTGATGAGCTCTACATCTTTAGAGATTGTCACTTATACGGTTTGGGAGAGCAGCATTGTTGTCTTTTTAAGGATAATAAAATTCTTTAATTTGCCAATTATTCATTCTAAGCAAGACTCTAAAATTTGAAACTCAAAATTTATGCATAAGCTTATCATCAGTAAATTTCAAATTTACTAAAGTCAGAACTTGAAACAACTCAAAATTACAATGATGGTAACAATAGAAGAATGATGGTAGCGAATAGGGAAAATTTTCCATCAGCGCCTATGAATAATACAAGATAAAATAACAAATGAGAATGAAAATTAAGAGAAAAGGAAATATTTGAAAGGAAAAGACAAAGAATGAATTGAAAAATAGATTAGTGTGTTTAATAATAATTATTTAGTAATGTATTGGTAATTTCAACATTCACAACAAACTGGAACTCTCTTACGATCCAAAAGAAGTAGATAGTAAACTCTCAGTTGTGATAAAAATCTGAGATGATATTGATAATGAGAAAACAAATAAATAAATAAAAATGGTATGACAGATTTTGTGTTTGTTTGTTTGTACCTTGCAATTGGCTGCTTGTACTCATAAATTTACATAAGGAATGTATTGGATGGTGGGCTAATATTGTTTCCCCTTTTCACACTTCTGTTTCAGTATTGAATTACATCTTGTGATCTTCAGTGACAAAAGTGAGGGAGGGAAGCCTTGTTCTAGAAAGGTCGCAAGCTCAGGGCAGTCACAAATCCATAGATGCAAAAGAGAGGGAGGCAACCCTTCCTTTGGAAAAGATGCGAGCCTACGGCAAAACCGGATTTCAAGTGTTTGGAGAGAGGTGAGGTTTTGAAACTCCTTATAAGAGAGTCTTTCCAGATTTTGAAAGTCGATGATGGTCAAATTGATGAGAGAGGTGGGCAGGAACATCCCTTATTCTGGAAAGGACACCATATCTCCCCATGGCCAAGCTGGGCCTACAAGTTTGAGTCTTGTAAGAGGAGAGTTTGTGCAAACCCCACTCTAATGGAGATGGAGGCGGAAGTGGAAGTTGACCGACGTCGTCCACTATCAAATTCCCAATTTTAAGTGAAGTGATATTGGTGGGGAAACTCCCTTTGTTGACAAAGTAGGAGACCATTCCTGCTCTGCAAGTATAAAAACGCAGCTTTTGAAGCAAAGTGAGTTAGTTAATGTTGTTGTCCTCATCACGACCACCATGTGACAGAGGCTCCAGATTAGAACAATATTTTATCTCCAATTCACTGAGATTCCTGAGATTATTGGCTTCAGGAAAAGATTTGAGTCTCCCATAAGATTTGATACAAATAGTTTCAAGAGATGGACAATCAATTTTGATCCCTTCCTCTGCAAAAAGTGACTCCAGATTTTTACAATAGTCAATCCTAAGTTGTTTTAGTGTGAATGGTAGCCCACCTCTTGACAGTAAATATATGAGTGATGCACAGTAAGAAACCCCCAACTCTTGCAAATTATTGAGTGTCATTAACTCGGGTAAGGACTCCAAAGCATCACACATTGAAACCCTAAGTTCTCTCAACATAGATGGCAAACCCTTCATTGGAAAATAGATGAGACTTGCACAATTACGGATTCTAAGCACCCCAAGAGATGTGTATGTGTGCAGATCTTGTGGTAGTTTCTTCAGCATTCCACAATCTTTAATTGTTAAATACTCGAGTCTCATCATGCAAGGCAGCCCCTCATGTTGCTGCTTTTTCAAACCTTCTCCTCCTTTTTCTTGCTCTTCTTCAAACAAGCAAACCAATTTAGGGCAATCAGAAATCTTCAAATGATAGAAGGAAGGGAGACATACTTGTATTCTCACCATATTCCACCACAATGTTATGAGTTCTTGGCAGTTACTAATGTTCAATTTCTCAAGTCCCATCAAATCTCGAGTAAACCATGTCGGTAGGAATGCTAGTTTTTCAACATGAGAAATGCTCAAAGCAGTTATTGAAGTCAAATGCTTAGACATTTCATTAGCCAGTAACTCTTCATCAATTGTGCTTGGATCGCAAAGGGAGTCGAGAACTGTAACATGTCTAATAGCCAAGGTGAGGGAACCAAGTTCAATCTTGTTCTTCATCCCCAAGAGTGCTGGAAGTCTTGGGAGCATAACATTATTCATTGACAAGGATGCAAGTGATGGCTGAACAAGGCTCGAAACATCAATCAACAACTGCGGACAACCATCAATTTTAAGAGAATTGAGACAAGGAAGATCATTTGGTAATCTTCCAACAAGTTTGGGACAATTTATGATGGAAAGCTCACTAAGCTGGCAGTACAGCTGAACTCCCTCTATTTCAAAAGCAAACCAATCCTTCCATTCTGGCATATGTACAAAGCTCAGTCTCTTTGGAGAAGGGAAACATTTGCCTTCATGTTGCCGCCTATAGAACTCACAACCTAGGTGCTTTATTGCACTCATTCCTTCAATGTAAAGGTCTTTAAGCAAGGGTATTTGTCCAAGTGGTGGCAAAGATGTGCAACATTGGCTACCTTTTAATCGCATGAACACCATTTTAGAGAACGAAACATCTCAAACCCAGTTTGGAAATTTTGTACTGCCATACCCACTGATGGTGAGTCGTTCTAACAATTTGAAAGGTCTCATTACGTCAAGCACATTCCTCTCAACTATGTCATTCTGTGAACTATGAGATTCATCCCATTCTAGTGATAACTCTTTTAACTCCTCCTTAGACATTAAATTAGCATCCACTGCATCCTTAACACCATTGACATTCTCTATTCTGGATATGTGTATTGCCCTTCGAATGTGCGATAGGTTTTTCAACTCTCCTATTTTACGCCCACAATCTTTACCCACCAGAAAATTTGACAATGTTTGGAGATTAATTAATTTACCTATATGTAGTGACATCTCTTCTGATGATGGAATATGCACACCAGTTATGTCAAAATGGCGCAAGTTCACTAGCCTCTCCACATTTAGGGGAAACTTTTGAAGTTTAACACAAAATTTCAAAAAAAAAGACTTGTAAATTGTAGAGAGTTACCACCGACTCAGGTAACTTTCAAATATGAGAATGGGATACATCAAGGTACCGTAGATGCTTTAGATCTCCAATGGAATCTGGTAGTTCATCTATGTTAGAACTACACAAACGCAACTCACGTAAGCACTTTAACACTGGCAACAAATCAAGAATCAAGTACCTTGTTTTGTAGTTGAATCTACTTGGCGAAAACTCTAAGAAGGTTCATAAGCATCTGGCATCATCAAAAGCTTTGAATGTTCTGATTCCGTCATAATTGCTAGCAACATAAGATGAATGCCGAGCTTTGTTTGAAATCATGTTCTGCTTGCCACCCTCTAAATTATTCTCCAACCTAAAACAGATGTCCCCTGCAACTGTTTGAGCCAAATCATTGATGAGGTCATGCATTATGAATAGTAATTTATTATGACTTGACGATTGGAAAAATAACCTTGACACCAATTCGTGGAAATACCTGCGGCCTACATTTTCTATTTGTTCTACACCTTCTAGGTGTTCAATTAAACCTTCTGGCATCCATAGCAAGATTAATTCATCCTCCCCAAATTCGTAATCCTTTTGGACAATTGCACAACAACCAAAGCACCTCTTCAAATGGGAAGGGAGATGATGATAGCTCAATTTCAGTGATGGGAGAATGTGGCTTTCCTCATATGGTTTATCCCATATATTGCTAGTTAGTACCATTTTCCATTCATGCTCATTCTGGTTACATTGTAATAAGCCACCGAGGGCCCTTGCTGCCAGTGGCAAGCCTCCGCACTTAGCAATAATTTTCCTACCAATTGATTCCAATTCTGGATGTTCACTAATATTTATATTCTTGAAAGCATGTTGGGCAAAGATTGACCAACAATCATCATGTGATAACTCTTTCAAATCGTGGTGTTCAATTGTACCCACCTGTCGCGCAATAGTCGTGATTCGCGTTGTCACAATGATTTTACTTCCATGCGCTCCGGCTCGAAACGGAGATTGTAGTGAACTCTACTCTTCATCTCTATGGTTCCACACATCATCTAGGACAAGCAAAAACTTTTTTCCTGCCAGTGTCTCCTCAAGTTTACGTTGAAGGGTATTTAACTCTGTCAAATTGCATGAATTGAGAGTGAATTCATCCAAAACTGCCTTTGTTATTCTCTTAACGTCAAACTCGTCAGATACACAAACCCACGCTTTCAGATCAAAATGGTTTTTGACACCATTATCATCGCAAATGATTTGGGCCAGAGTAGTCTTGCCAATCCCACCCATGCCCACGATGGGAATGACATCGACTTTGTTTTGAGTTGCTGCATCTCTGAGAAGCAATTCAATAATTTGTTTTTTCTTTTCTTCTCTGCCATAAACACAAGGCTCATTCACAAAATATGTAGTTTCTGGTCTCTACCACACATTTGTGGACTTCATCCCCCCAATAGCCTTTTTGAGCAAACCAAGTTCCTTAATTCTTGTAGTAACATCTTGTAACTGACCATTGATCTCCTTCAACTTGGACTCAATTGCGAAATTGAATGAAATCCTACTTGGAGTAAAACCAGTGCAACAAGTAGGAATGAGGAATCGTCGTACCTTTCTACTTGTGCTAGCCTCACCAACATTAACATCAACATCAGCATCAGTCTCTGCCCTGATCAGCTTCTTGTGTAGAGCTTCAGTAGCAAACTCGTCCAGTACATCGTCCGCATTGTAAGCCAAATGCTGGAGCTCTTTCAGCCACTTATTGACAGACCTGTTTGATATCTGCTTCTCCTCTGCATCAGCAAGAACATCGTTTATGTTAATGATGTTAATGATGGTGTATATGTTGTATATGATGTATAATAGATAGATAGCATGATTAAAGCCTCTCCCTTTCGGCTGAGTGCTTCTACTTTAGGTCCCTTTCCCATGATGATGTTTGTAGCCTCCTCTCTCCTATATAAAGGAGTATGTACCTATTTCATTCTCAGATTGAATATACAAGAGATACAATTTTCTCTTCTCTTTCAACTCTCAAAACATGGTATTAGAGCCTAGGATTTTTTCCTAGCTTTCTCTTCTTTTGCATCACATTTTTTCTATCTGTCTAGAAGATTGCTTCTCGTCCTTTTCTGTTTCACAAATTGGACAACATTAGTCTCTTCGTCTCCTCAAGACGAAACCAACGCCACCAGATTCATCATCACCCAATGCTCCACGCGCCGTCACGCACCGCCAGAACATTAGCCACGCGCTGTCCCGTTATCCAACGCGCACCACGCGCCTCCTGCATTTGTCTCATGCTATTGTGCACCGCGACCTCACCTGCTAACGTGAGTCGTGTGTTTCTAACATCAGCTGACGTTAACCCTAGTTACTTCCGTGCTCTGTGTTGCCTCTCATGCTATCATACGTCGCGCCCCTCTATGCTAACGTGCACTGCACCTGCTGACATCACCCCTGCTACCTGCTGACATCAGCCCTAGTGCCCAGCTTGGTCAACCCACTTTCACTAAGCCAATTCACTGCCTTTCTGATCATATTTTTGGTCCAGTCAGTCCTATTCCCACTAATTTCGACCTTCTGAATTCACTGGTACCCTCTATTTTTTCAGATTCTACTTCTATTGTGTTGCTTTTACTTCATGGATCGTCCAAACTCGTCTTATCACCCTATTTCCGTCATTATTGATGGGACCAATTATGTCTTATGGGCACAAGCCATGTTTGGCTTCCTCAAAGGCAAGAAACTTTGGCATATTACCACTGGGGATGTACGTAAACCCATACAAGCGACTGCTGAATCAGATAATAAATATGTGGACCGCTTGGAGGAGTGGGACAGTAAGAACTATCAGATCATCACTTGGCTTCGAAATACATCTACAACATCCATCAGCCTTCAGTTTGGTTGGCTCCAACTTGACTCTGTTTCCAATCCAGCAAAGGACATCTGGGATTTTTTGAAAGAGAAATATTAGACTACTGGTCTTGTTCACCAATATCAGCTTTAGAGTCATTTTCACCGTATGCGCCAAGAGCCAACTCAACCTATTAATGATTTCCTCTCCCAAATTTATTCTATTTGGGATCAGCTCGCTCTCTCTGAACCTTCATGGTCTCATACTGAGGATGCTGCCTTGTTTACTACTTATCATGACCAACAGCGATTGGTTCAGTTTCTTATGGCTCTCAGTCCCCATTTTGAGCCAGTGCGCGCATCTCTTCTTCATCGCACTCCTTTACCCACTCTTGAGCAGGCTATTTCCGAACTCCTATCAAAGAAAACTCGGCTTGGTAGTCTCCATCCACCCCCTGTGACTCTGTTCTTGCTACTCCCCAGACTCGGAATTCTCCTTAGACACAGCAGTCCACTGCCTGCAATTATTGTAAAAATCGAGGTCTTTCATCTACTCATTCTCTAGTTCATTGTCCAGTTCGCCTTTGTCAGTTTTGCAACAAGACTGGTCCTAGTCATCTACAGCAAGATTGCTTCCACAATCCCGCACGCGCCTCTCATGGTTCCTCTTCTCGCCATGGTCCTTCCACCGGGAATTTTTCACGGGACAACTCTCTACGTTCTGGACATCAGTTTAAATCTATCCCTGTTCATCGCACTACCGCTGCTGTCTCAGAGGATTTACCTTCTTCTGTGCCTATCGACCCTTCTACTCCAGTCTTTTCTCAAACCGATGTCGAAGCCATGTTCCAACAATTTCTCTCCACTTCTGGTACTCCTCCCTCTACTGCTTTGTCTGTCACCTCAGGTAACACTTCCTGGTACTTTTACTCAGCTTGTTGTAATCACATGACCTTTGACCCTACTATTTTTACTTCTCTCTCTTCTGATCCTCATGTTCCTTCTATTCATACTGCTGACGGGTCTCTCTTGTCTGTAAGTCATGTTGGTTCTGTGTTAACCTCTCACTTATCTTTATCCCATGTGTATCTTATGCCTGCTCTTACCTTAAACCTTATCTCTATTAGTCAATTATGTGAGCATAGTCTAACTGTTACCTTTTCCTCTACTGATTGTTTGGTGTAGGACCCTCGGACGAGACGGACCCTTGGGATCGGCCGTAAGCATGGACGTCTCTATGAGCTCATTCATCTTCATATTCCAGATTCTTCTCAGCTCACAGCTCCTACCACTGCTCCTCTTTTATCTCCTTTTCCACTTTGGCACTGTCGTTTAGGCTATCTTTCTGTTGGTCGGTTAAAGTCTTTAATTTCTAGTGGTCACTTAGGTCCTGTTGGTTCTAATACTTTAGATTGTTTGTCATGTCAACTTGCCAAACAACCTGCTTTATCATTTAATAAAAGTGACTATGTTTTTCTTGCACCTTTTGATCTCATCTATTCTGATATTTTGGACCCTTCTCCTACTCCTACTATGGGAGGTGCATGCTATTTTGTTGTTTTTATAGATGATTTTTCCCGTTTTACGTGGTTGTTTCTTATGAAGAATTGTTCCGAACTCAAACAACTTTATTACAATTTTGCTAAAATGGTCCAAACCCAATTTTCTAAAACTATTAAAATCTTTCGCTTCGATAATGCCATGGAATATAAAGATTTTGACTTTCTTTCTTTTCTTTAGAGTCATGGTACTCAACCCCATCGTTCCTGTCTCAGCACGTCTCAACAAAATGGACGTGCTGAACGGAAACATCGGCATATTCTTGACACTACTCACGCTCTCCTTCTCTCTTCCTCTTGTCCGAAATAGGTTTGGGGCGAGGCAGCTATCACTGCTGCTTACACTATCAATTGTGTCCCTACGCTTGTCATTCATAATCACACTCCCTATGAACATTTGCATGGCACTCGTCCCCCTTACACCAATCTTCGGGTCTTTGGGTCTGCCTGTTTTGTTCTTCTCCAACCTCATGAACACAACAAACTTGAACCTCGTTCACGTCTTTGTTGCTTCTTGGGGTATGGTATTGAACATAAAGAGTATCATTGTTGGGATCCTATCTCCCAACACCTCCGTATCTCTCGTCATGTGGTTTTTTGGGAACACAAAATGTTTTCTTGTCTCTCTCAATTCCGCTTATCCACTCCCTCACCCTCTCTCTTTTTTACTAACCCTTCCACCAATCTCTTTTCTAATGAGTTTGATCCACAGCCCATGCCTGCAACTTTAGAGGCCCCCTTGCCTACCGGTCTTTCCCGTGAGCCTGCTCGTTCTGATGGTCCTGCTCTTGCTCCCTCGAGCTCCGCCCCTCCTGTTGCATCTCTCTTATGCCCTCTAGCTCCTCCAGCTTCTGCTCGACCACACTGGGTAACCCAACCTTCTACTCGTCTTCGTGATTATATTATTGGTTCCACTGCTTTTTCTACTCATGAACCTACCTTCTATCGTAAGGCTCGCTCTAATCCTCTTTGGCAGCATGCTATGACTGATGAATTGCAAGCTTTAGACAAAACGTATACTTAGGACGTTGTTGATCTTCCCCCTGGCATGACTGCCATTGACTGCAAATGGGTGTACAAAATCAAGACCTGTTCTGATGGCTCTATTGAGCGTTACAAAGCTCGCCTTGTGGCCAAAGGCTTCAACCAAGAATATGGTATTGATTATGAGGAGACCTTTGCTCATGTTGCATGTCTCACCTTTGTTCGCAGCTTGGTTGCTGTTGCTACCCGCCCATCAATGGGAGCTTTACCAACTGGACGTGAAAAATGTTTTCCTTAATGTTGTTCTTCTTGAGGAGGTCTACATGCAACCTCCCCCTGGGTCTACTTATCCCCCTCATAAGGTCTGCAAACTTCAGCGTGCCTTATATGGTCTTAAGCAAGCCCCGCGAACTTGGTTTGCCAAGTTCAGCTCTACTATTCATGATTGTGGTTTCACCTCCAGTTCTTATGATACTGCTCTTTTTATGCTCAAAACTACTCAAGGAACCACCTTGCTTCTGCTTTATGTGGATGACATGATTATCACTGATGATGATGTGACTAGTATTCTTCGCCTCAAATAGTTTCTTAGCCATCATTTCGAGATGAAAGACCTTGGTCCTCTCAACTATTTCTTAGGTCTTGAAATCTCTCATGATTCCACGGGTTTGTTTCTCTCTCAGGCAAAGTATACCTCCAATCTTCTCGCCCGTGCTGGTCTTACAGATTGCCAGACTGCCTCCACTCCCCTAGAGACTCAGAGTTGTCTTACTCCTCTTGATGGCAGTCTCCTCTCTGATACTACCGTGTATCATCAGCTGGTTGGCAGCCTTGTCTATCTCACTGTTACTCGTCCTGATATTGCTTATGCTATTCATATTGTCAGCCAATATATGTCGGCTCCTCGTACCCCTCATTATGCTGCTTTAGTTCGTATCCTTCGCTATCTCAAAGGCACCTTGTTTCATGGTCTTCATTATTCCACTCACTCCTCTCTTTATCTTCGTGCTTTCTCTAATGCTGATTGGGCTAGGGATCCTACTGACCGCCACTCTACTACCGGGTTTTGCTTTTTCTTAGGCAATTCTCTTATTTCTTGGCACAGCAAGAAACAAACTCTTACAGCTTGTTCCAGTACAAAGGCCGAATACCGTGCTCTCGCTGATACTACTCAAGAGCTTCTCTGGCTTCGTTGGCTTCTTGCTAACATGGATGTTACCCCCTCTGGAGCTACTGACCTCTTTTGTGACAATCAGAGTGCTATTCAAATTGCTCACAACGGTGTTTTTCATGATCGCACCAAGCACATTGAGATTGACTGCCATTTTATTCGTCAGCAGGTCGCTCGTGGTACTGTTCATCTCCATCCGATCTCTTCTGCTGATCAACCTGCTGATATCTTCAGCAAAGCTCATTCTCCTGGCCGCTTCGTTGAGCTTGTTTCCAAACTCCAGTTGGTTGATGTTTATCCTCCTTGAGTTTGAGGGGGGCTGTTAAAGATGTTAATTGTTAATGATGTTAATGATGGTGTATATGCTGTATATGATGTATAACAGATAGATAGCATGATTAAAGCCTCTCCCTTTCGGCTGAGTGCTTCTACTTTAGGCCCCTTTCCCATGCTAATGTTTGTAGCCTCTTCTCTCATATATAAAGGAGTATGTACCTATTTCATTCTCAGATTGAATATACAAGAGATACAATTTTCTCTTCTCTTTCAACTCTCAAAACAGTTTATATCTTCAAATGACTTCTTCAGCTTCTTGATGAAAGTGTCGACACCCTCACGACGTGCCAAGTTGATTAAATCAGAGGACAACAACTTGTCAATCACAGCATGAAGCAATGGAGAGATAAAGATCCCCACCACATCCATGTCTACTCGTCTTTCTTGTGAAAGAGCCCAGGAAGAAATGTATGAAACAAAGCAATATGAGAGAGAGAGAGAGAGAGAGAGAGAGAGAGAGAATTAAGAAGCAGTTTGAAACTCTGCAAGTTTCTGTTTCAAACAAGTTTGGATGAAGAACATGATTTTGGATGGTTCTCTCTGTTCTCTAGCAAACAGGATATGAAGCAGATAAGGCCCTCTCTCTCTACCATTGAAATCATAATCATACAGAAATCAATCTCATTCTTAATGCTGTTCGAAAAAAAAACAAAAAAAAAAATAAATTTCTCATTCTCATTCTCAATGGCCCATTTTGCACTCAAGTTTTGTTTGCTACTACTTTTTTACCCATTTGCTTGAGCATCTCTATCAGATTACTTATATTTTACCTTAAAATATTATTAAAAAATTAATTCCCCATTTTAGAAATTACTTTTTCATCTACTTCCCCTAACAAATTCTCTATTCTTTCTCAATTTTATTAAAATAATATTTTTAATTATTTTTAAATTTAATTTTTTTTCATAATAAATTAATAAAAACAAATGCAAGAGCACATGCAAGATTATAGCAGGAAGATAGTAGGAAGAAGTGAAGGAAAACAAATAGGGGCGGTCGACCGGCCAGACGACAACTAATTTTGGGCATTTTCCTTCTTTAGCTCTAGGACTCTCATGGGACATCTGGGGGATGTCCGGGGGGACGTCTGGGAAGACATCCTTCGCGCCTTAAAAACAAAATAAAATAAGAATTTATGAGATATGAGGGAGCTACAATGACTCCCTACAAATAGGGAGTCACTGTTGCAATACTTATATTTGGAGGGTTGGATACGGGAACTGTTGGGGATGAATTTTGACAGAAAAACTCCTTATTTTGAGTAAGGAGGTGATATAAGGGAAGAGATAAGGATGCTCTTACTTGAGTGACATCTAGCTAGCACGACTTTAAAGAAAAGTTTGATAGAAAATAAAAACACTTTTTCCAACAACTCCATGACTGCAAGTGTTATTGCTAAATTATAATGAGAAAATTATAGATCAATGATAGTTAAAACAAAATTATTATAAATTTATATTTTTAATTATTCATATTTATAAAATTTGTTACTACGTATTTGTAATTACTTTTTAAAATTATTCCTAAATTAAAATTTCTTCAATTATAAAAACTTTGTTATAGTTTCTCCAACCCACCATCTACATCTTCATATATGAAGGATTTTTACTTCCTACTCGTCCTCTAAAATCGTCTCTGTTTGGAAGGATAGCATTGGTTGATCCTCTAAATATAGAGAGATGATAAGAAATAGAGGAGTATCTCTGTAACATTATTTATATTTTTAAATACCAATTTTGTCCTCAAAATGTTTCCTTTCAACTTTACCTATAATCATATCTTTTGTAATTTTTGTTATATGTTATAAAATATAATTAACTTTTGAAATTAGCTCTTCTCCAATTCGATATCGGACTAGAGGACGTTGTTCAGTTGTTGTGGTCTTTGATCCGGGTCTATCTTGATGATCCAAACCGTTCAATCTGTAGAGCTCGTTGAGTACATCATCTCTGCAAACAATCATGTTGATCGGATATCGATAGACGTTTCATTAGATCACATTTCTGGCAATGGCATGCACAATTTTCAAAATAAATCATGATAGAAATGTAATATGATCAAGTGGCTATTGATATTCAATCACTGTGATTTTTTGCAGGGATGATATACTTGATGGACTCTATACATTCAACGATTTATATTATCAAGATGAGTCCAAATTAAAGGCCCAAATGGCCTAACAGTACCCTCCAGTCGAATAACAGATAGAAGAGGAGTCAACTCCATAACTTTTAATATGTATATTTAATTTTTATAAATTTGATATCATTAAAAAGAGTGAAATCACACATTTAAAATGAGTCAAATATTAAATATATTAAACAAAAAATAAAAAATAAAAAAAATTTATTAATGAATAAAAATTATTAAAATGGGAGAAAACCTATGGTGTGCACCCTCTTGCCATATGCACCCTATCAAAAATTAAAATAATTTTATTATAAAATTTCATAACATCAATCACAAAATACATAATCTTGCCACAAATTAAAGTAACAAAAAATGTCCTAACCAAATCACAAACTTTTGTACATGAATCACAAAAAATTTAGACATTTTATTATGTTAATTTGTAATGAGATTACGTATTTTTTTATTAATGTTACAAATTTTGTGAAAAAATTACGTCAATTTATAGTGAGGTGCATATAGAGGTGCACACCATAGGCTTTCCCTAAAAATTGACACAAAGATAGATTTTTAGCATAAGTTTGGAAAAAACTAATTTAACCTGGCGTTTTAACTAATTTAGTCTGATTAAAAAGTTTCACTTGAGATAAACTTTTGACCTTTTTTTTTTTTTTGTTTTGTTTAGATGTGATGGTTGTAAAAGAAAAAAAAAATTATGATTTCAATATGATATTTTGTTTTATTAATTAAATTGATTTTTAATGAACTAATTTAGCCACTAACTTTCCAAACGACGCCTACGTTACTTCATAGTACAGTACTTTTTATCTTTATTGGCTATTGTAGACGTGCCCGAACATCACGGCTCCACGCGACGAAGGCGCGAAATCCGTTTTGTTCATTAGCTACAGTTCGGACTCAATGTCATGGTTCTAATCTAATCTCGCAAAGTGCAATGCAAGATCGATAAATCACCAAAGAGTCTAAATCCGGCAAATCGTTTTGGAAAACTGATTTTTATAAAGAAGTGCCAAACATGGACTGCTTTGCCATATACAGAGTCGCCACCTAAATATTTTATTGTGGGAGAATTTAGGAAACCCTGACTTGTGCCTAAGGCCACATGTCCGTCATCAGCAAAGTTGCCTCAGCTCGGGAACTTGGGTACGAGAGGGGAAGGTCATGCAATGAGCACCCCCGCTCACCCAATCAAAGATCGGCCTTTACTAACATGATATTTTGTTTTTGAAAACACATGTGTTCTTATTCCGGTTTATTAGCTAGAATTGATGTGTGATGCACACAACATACAAGTATAAACTAGATCGCCTAAGTTAGAACAAAACATTTCATGTTCGTTTGTTTGAAAATAGTTTGAAGGTGCTGCTCGCAAGTAGGCTAAGACGTGGATTTGCCACCCTCGAGTGGGTTTAGAAAACATGATTTTGCCACCTCAAATGGGCTTAAAACGCACATTTTGATGAATTGTTCCAATTAAAGTAATCTAACCTTCACCCACAGGCATTCATGCAATTAATCACTTAAGCAGTTAGCCTCATGGCAAGCATGCTAAACATGGCAATACTAACACATATGCAGTATGCTAAAGCGTAAACACTTACAGTATACTCCGAGCCAAAACAAAAGGTAGTTAGTAATCAATGCATGATCATAGCTATGTTAAGATGTCTAATGCAACACATGCAAAATGCAACTAGAAATAGGCTCGGCTATTCTAAGATGGCATATGAAATGCAACTTGATAACATGCTGTTGAACACGTATTCAAGTAAGTATTGAAATTCAATGCAGTTAGTATGATGCGCCGAGCCCGGTGCATGCAATATAGATGAATGAATGCAAACATGCAAGCATAAGGATGCTAATCAAAATATGACCTAGAACTAACCATCGTAAGTGGCTAAGTAAAAGGGAAAAAGATGCGGGGTTGGAAGACATTCACACACTCACGCACACTTATTACAAAATCCGCCCTCTCGATGGAGGGTCCGAATAAATCGACTAGCTAGCTGCGCTACACTAAGCTATTCTAACTAATCTAATAATCTAATTAGACTAATTATTACAAAACAAAATTAATTAACTATTTCTAGTTAACTAATTATTACAAAACGAATCAATTAATTAAACGCATTAACTAATTAGTTACAACACTTTTATAAATAAAATAACAGTTTATTCCAAGTTAACAAAAGCACTGAAATGGCCTCGTGACGAGGGATGCACGCATGCTCGGTCGGCTTCGCTTGGAAATCCATTACCATGCCTCATGTTGCCTCTGTTTGCACACTTCTGCACCTCTGAGAATTGTACAAATCTCCAGAACACTTCTGATCCACTTCGTGAGAAGAGGTCCAAAAACAACCCGCCCAGGTGCGCGCACGACGCAACCTGAGATACAAGAAAAACTGCTCGGGCTCACGTCCCACACGCCCTGAGATAAAACCTGCCTAGGGTCGCGCTTCACGCGTCCTAAGATAAAACCTGCCCAGGGCCGCACTTCACGCGTCCTGAGATAAAACCCGCCCAGGGTCGTGGTTCACGCGTCCTGAGATAAAACCTGCCCAGGGCCGTGGTTCACGCGTCCTGAGATAAAACTAGCCCAGGGCCGGGCTTCACGCGTCTTGAGATAAAACTCGCCCAGGGCCGCGCTTCACACGTCTTGAGATAAAACCCGCCCAGGGCTGCACTTCACGCGTCCTAAGATAAAGCCCGCCCAGGGCCGCGGTTCACGAGTCCTGAGATAAAACCCACCCAGGGCCACGCTTCATGCGTCCTGAGATACAACCCACCCAGGGCCGCGCTTCACGCGTCCTGAGATACAAGAAAAAGGTACGAGATTGTACCACAAATACACAATTGTAATGAAATTGTGTGCTAGATACACAAAGTGAATGAGTGTGATAGATACACTAAACATAATCAATCTTAAACGGAACTTCTCTAGATGAAACGAACATCCAATATCGCCTGGCTGTGCCAGCTTCAAATGAACTGTACATACAATATCGTGCATGAATGAGAAAGAAACTCAACAGGTACAATATAGTAGAAACACATGTTCAGCGTTACATCAAGATACAATTTCAATACAAGATAAACGCGTGCACATATGATGCCAATGGAAAGGTGCATAACAATGCATGGGAGATGTGCATAACAATGCAAGTGAAACGGTACGTAACAATGCAGGTGGAATGGTGCATAACAATACAAGTAGAATAGTGCATAACAATGCAAGGAAAACGATGCATAACAATGCAAGGGGAATGTGCATAACAATGCAAGTAGAGTGCGCGTGATAATGCAAGTAGAGTGCGCGTGATAACGCAAGTAAAGAGGTGCATGACAATGCAACTAGAGTGTGCATGACAACGCAAGTAAAGTATGCATGACAATGCAACGAGCATGCGTGACAACGCAAGTAAGGTGTGCATGACAATGCAACGAGTGTGCGTGACAACGCAAGTAAGGTGTGCATAACAATGCGAGTAACGTGTGCATAACAATGCAGCTAAAGGATGCATGGCAATGTAAGGATGACAAATGCATGTTCCATGCAATATCAGGATACATATCTTATATAAGAATAATGAATGCATGTCCAACGCGGGAGTAACAAATGCATATTCTATGCGAGATACTTAAGCGCATTTTCAGTGCAAGTGTGAAAAGTGCATATACAATGCAACTAGAACATGCATTACAATGCAAGTAAAAAGTGCGTGACAACGCAAGTGAAGAGGTGCGTGACAATGTAAATAGAACGTGCGTGACAACGCAAGTGAAGTGTGCATAACAATGCAACTAGAACATGCATAACAATGCAAGTAAAAAGTGCGCATAACAATACAAGTAGAACGTGCATGACAACGCAAGTAAAGTGTGCATAACAATGCAACTGAAACGTGCATACATATTCTGTGCACAATAATCCATGCATATTCGATGCAATATGCTCAATGAAGAAATACGCGTCTTGACAAGACCGATTCAAACGCAACCTCCGGTTTACCTGTCGGAGGAGTTGCAACAAATTAAAAGGATACACCTCGTACATGCTGAGCATCACATGCTAAAAACACATTCCAGAGCTCCCGCGCAGGCCACTTGAGCTTAAAAAAAGTACTTCCCTTGCATTTTCTCGTGCTATTGGGGATTTCTTGCTTCTGCATCTTACGTCTCCAAGCTACAGGAACAACCTTTCTTCTTGGCCATGCTCACAACTTTCCCTATTCTCCAACGGGGTGACAGACTAGGTTGGTTTAGTATCTAGAATTGAGGCGCACACATGCTATCTCAACCTATGGGGCTTCCATACAGATTTCAAGCCGGGGATACACCGCTGGGTATTTAAACCAGACTTTAGTCTCGGAAATCCCAAACATTTGTGTTCCAGGCAACAGCCATTCGAACTCTAGTTTCCACTATCGCAGTTGGTCTCCTAGGAACTCATTGTAAACACAGCCGAGATGCCTCTGGCAGGAAAAGGTACTTAGGAAGAGCACTTCTAATTGCCATTCTGGCTTGAAGCAAACTTGATCTTGGGCTGGAGGTAGAGGCACACTCATACTTCAGAGCATTGACAAGGCCTGAAGAGGTACATCCGGAATACAATCCCGAAATTCGCTGAAGTCGAAACAAACTCACATGCCCGACGTTTTCCCTCTTTTCTTTTGCTTTGTAGTCCGGAACCTATATAGCTTCAAATAGGTCCTGGTTTTACTGGTCTCACATGACCTGGGTTGAACCTTGCAGTTTTATGAAAGAACAAATTCTGTTTTGCACAAATGTGGAGAATGGCACAGCACTCCGAGCATAAAACAATTTTATTTCTGAATTTGAAATTGAGAAACGAGTTCTTAACCGGGTATTGAGCCTACGACTGAACACAGCACACCATGACTCAACAAAGAAAAACAAAAGGTAAACAACCTAAACACATCTATTGACACTCAAAACGACTCAAAACAAGAATCGAGACGATCAAAACAACACACACAACACTCAGACGTATTCCAATGGCAAGAGACCTCTCAATTTGCAAGGAGCCAGTTTCTTCAGGTAATGTTTCCCACCCTTTCTCATTTATGATCTCACATCACTCTGGCACTCAATCTCTAGTTTTCTGAAAAAGCCTTTTTCTCACTTTTTCTCTCAGTGCACATCTCTCTATTCTTCAATCTCTCTTCCTTTTTTATCCCTCCCCTGGGTGGTTGATGGATAAACAGGAAGTTGTAGGCTCTTGCCCCTAGCATTCTATAAGATGCTTCTTCTGCTCACAACAATGAGCTTTCCCATAGAGGGGTTATGGTGCGATCAAATGCGCAGCAGATCTACAATTGACATCGGTTGACGATGCCCTTCGCTAGTTTGGACGTGATCAAATTCGTCCAAATGAGGGAGTGGAATATCTTGATCCATTCCAGTTCGTGCTTCGCACTTAGCTTGATACCTCGCTACTTGGAGGATGAGAGAGCTTTCAGCCCTTTGTTGTTAGCTTCAGTTGTGTCCTTTTCTGGCAGGTAGAGTGCCCTCCTTGGCAAGCGTGGTGCCCTTTCTGGCAAGTATGTAAACAATGGGAAAAAAATAGAACACCTGACTCAACTGTGCCCCTAGTTCATCATTTTGACCATTTTTTGTTTTGGCTTTCTACTAAAACAATTTTGACCAACATGAAAGTTAGATTAACATGCTTGTTCAACTTTTTTGATTTGAAATCATGCAAGTCAGGCTATAAGCACTGAAAATTTTCCTTTTTCAGGTCCAAGAAGTGGTCTAGTTTTGGAAAAATGGAATAATTTTTTAGAGAAAAGTAGTCAACCTCATTAAAAATTCTCAAAACTAGTTTTTACCAATGGCCATTGCTCGACCAACACAGAATTTACTCTTGAGATGCACAACCTCAGATCCAAAACAATGGAAAATCACCCCTTGTCTAAATGGCACTGCATGGCAACGGAAAGTTGCCCCTTGTCTGCATGGCGCCACAGCGCACTGTAATCAGTCCTCAAAGTGACGATCACAACCGAACTCTCGGATACAAAGAAGACAAAGATGATCAGAACCATTACATGGACACAATCAATTTGGAAGTGTTTATGGCTGGACTTCAGAATGAAGTTGTCTACGTATCCCAAACATGGGAATCAAGCCTGACGTAGTTCCGAGTTAATGTACACTTGGGTATTAACCTCTCCTTTTGAGCTCTAACTTTTGCCAAGGCTGCCCTTCCGGGTATTCAACCTTGCAAGCTATGTTCTTCTTTTCTTTTCATTTCTTTTCTTCTTTTTTCATCTTTTCATTTCTTTTTCTTTTCATCTCTTTTTCTTTTCATCTTTTTTTCTTTTTTCATTTGCTCTAACTTTTGCCTTGGCTGCCCTTCTGGGTTTTCGACACAGCGAGCCTCTCAAGGGTAAAAGTGTAGCTTTGTCCACGTCAAATGGTTTTAGGATCTCGAAGCCATCTGAATCTAGGAGAATGGCCGTTGTTCATTGATGATGTAGAAGTCTATCCAATGGGGGGGCTGAATTTGCCCCTAGTGTTGTGGATAGGAACTCGATTGTCCTTCAACAAAAACTTTCTTCTTTCCTCCCTTCTGGGATTTGGCATTCTTGCCGATCTTCATTAGCTTGAGCAATGTCCCAATCTTTGACTCTATGAGCACATCTGACATTTTTTTGCCCCTAGTTCAAGGGTTACTTCTGATTGAGCTTTGCAAGCTTCTATTGACGACGTCTGACCTTCTTGATCTGACTTTCTTGCCCCTAGTTCATGGGCTGCTTCAAATCTGGCCATACAGGCCTCACATTGTGGTTGACCGTCAAACATTCTGAATCCAAGTTCAAGGTTTGAAAGCAAGGGGTCGAGTCTCGAGGCTGAGAGCGATCCAATGCTGCACAATCTCAAGAGCGATTCCACACAGGTCTTCGCAGGATGGCGCAAAAAAATTTTTGAAATCTTTTCGCTCGCACTGAAGACAATGTAGAACCAATCTAGATCAAGCCAGGATCCTTCTCAGTACTCATATTAACAAGCATGATTTCATTCATTTAAGGACTTAGCACGCCTCTCTTTCTCTCAGTTTGATCAAATTTTGCAAATCCCAAGGAATTCCTTCCTCTTCGTTTTCATCACAGTGTTAGAAAAAGTTTTGAAAAACTTAGGTCAATGCAATGACTTCAAGGCACAAAAAAGACACAGTTTTTAGTCAAATACTGCCATCTTATTCAGAACCTCTGGCACAACTGGCTGCAAGGCAGAAACAAACTCAAGAGTGTGAAAATCACTGCTGTTTCATTCAAATCTTCTGGTGCAACTGGCCCCAAGGTAAAAACAGACTCAAAGGAAAGCAAAAAGACAAACACAAAACAAGCAAGTGATGTTCGAGGTAACACCCCTGAAATCACCCGACTACAACGCAACAAGACAGACTCGACACAACAAGACAGACCCTAAACAAAAAGACTGACTCAAAACAACGAGACAGACTCAAAACAACACAACAGGACCGACTCAATACCCAAGTCAGAAAGTACAAAAACTAGCATTTGCACATTGCTCAAAATAGTGCGCGTCATCCCCACATCTAAAGTAAAATGAGCGCCATCGGCAACTGGTTCATCCCCCAATCAAATGATCACATTATCCCCCAAGTTCACTGGCCCAGTGCCAATAGACTTTGCAGGACCTAGCGCGATAATGACCTCATTGTCAATCAGATCTTGTATTTTGTGGCGAAGACGAAAACACATGTCAGTGTCATGGCCAGCTTGTTGATGAAAGGCACAGTACTTAGCCAGGTTGTGGGAGAGAGGAAGTTTATTTGGTAATGGCCGCAGCTCCAGGGGCTTGAGATGGCCTTGTCCTATAAGGATTTGGAAAGCTTTGGACAAAGTCATGTAAAAGGGATTGAAGACCCTCTGGCCTCAGGGTGGGTACTTCGAGGTTTTTGGAGTGTTGGATGTACCAACAAAGGAGTTGGCAGGTCCTGGCTGGGTTTGATGATCTCTTCTGAGTGTAGGATTGGAGCTGAGAGGGGCATTTCTGGCACGACATCCCTTTTCCCGGCTTGCCCCTTGATTCAAAATGCTCTCATCCTGAGTAGCAAAAGCATCATCCACAGTCTTTGCAACAACAGCGAGCACTTGCTGTTTGTTCAGTCCTTCGACTTTCAAAGCCTCAAGAACCCACAGAAGGTGTTCATGGGGACTAATGCCTGCCCTTACCTTGTTCTTGTCACTGGCCTCCACTTTGCTAAGAGATTGGCCTTCTCCCAATGTAGCCCGTCCCAAGATTGGGGAGCCTTTTGGCATGAAATTTCTAGCATGCGATGTGGTCGATGACGGAGACAATATCCCAAAGGCCAGATCTACCACAGTTCTCTGAAGATCTTCAATCATTCTCATTAGCTCAGAAGAAGTGGGTTCATGGGTTTGAGCTGATTGGGGTTCAGGTGCATTCATCATGCATAAGTCCATGCTGTCTGGAATAAACACCTCAGGCTTAGGTAAATGGGCTGGGGTGATGTATATATTGGGGTTGTAGTCGGATGGCAATATATGGATCTGATTGAGATGCAGAGATGAGGGGTCAGTACTGGCCCGAGGTCTTTTAGGTGGAGGTATAGTCTCTTCGTCAATAAGATCCTGAATCTTATGACGGAAGCGGATGCAACGGTTCGTATCATGACCGTGTTGTTGATGATAGGCACAGTATTTAGCTGGATCATATCTTGGTGGAAGAGGATTTGGAAGGGGTTGAGGTTTTAGGAGCTTTAGGTGCCCTTCCTCTCGCAGCATTTTCAAAGCTTGGGAAAGACTCATGTAAAGAGAATGAAAATTTCGGGCTTGGGGCCGATTTAAGGTGGTTGGTTTTTGGCTATTTGAGGGAAGTGGTGATAGTGTCTACTTCTGAGCATTTCACAGCTGTGCTACCTTCAGTGGTAGCATTGGAACTGTGAGCAACATTCCTCTTCAAAGGCTCATTATCTTCTGCAAAGATCCCTTGTCGAATGGCATCCTCGATTTGAACCCCCATTCCATGAAAGTCTGGAAAGGTAAACAGTGGTAGAACGATCATCTTCTACAGAAACTTGCCATGTAGATTCCGAACAATCATCCTGATCTGATCTTTGTCGAAAGGCCTTGTAGTCATCATCGAGGCCTTTGCTCTCCGTCTCGTCATGAACTCTGAGAAACCCTCCTTTGGCTCTTGGCGGGTGACTTTGAGATCACGAGTTATGACCTCAATCTGTGTGTTGTAGGAGTATTGAGCAATAAAGGCATCAGCCAGCTCTTCCCAATTCTATTTCACAGAGTCCTCCAATTTAGCATACCAGATTGCGGCTATCCCAAACATGGTTCGGCCAAATAGTGACAACTTTTGGGCTGTGGTCAAACCCATTGGCCTCAAGATATCAGAAAATAGGTGGAGGTGCACCATTGGGTCTCCAAAGCCATCGAAGTAGTCAATATGCGGCATTTTAAACCGCTCCGGTAAAGTAACTGCAGATTCAGTATACCCGTCCTCTAAATCTGGGATGGAGTTCACTCCCTGTGCTTGTCTGAACAACTTCTCCAGTTTATTAACCTTAAGTGCAGTTGGGTCAACCTCAAATTCAAATAGAGCTTCGGCTTGATAGACAAAAGCTTTAGAGACTTGCTCTGGGATCGGCTCCGCCGAATTACCCTGAGTCTGTTGGAAATTAGCAGTATAGGCAATGGCTCTGGGTGTCGGGTTACCCGTGGGAGGTGCATGAGCTGTAGAAGCCACAGCCTGCTGTGGCTGTTGTTGTTGTAGCTGGGTTATCACTTCGGCCTGACGAGCCGTGACTTCAGCCTGACGAGCCATGACTTCAGCCTGACGGACTGTGTCCTGCTGCAATGCCTCGATTATTTCTTGCATGTACCGCATTTGTTCTTCCATACTGGCTGGGAGATATTGAGCCATGGGAATGGGTGATTGATCTTGTGCTGAGCTGAATGCAAACAACTGTTCCCAAACCAGACTAAACCTAGGTGAACTAAGATGTGACTGCTGTAGAAATTGTATTGGTGAATTCTGCCTGAACCACCTTCTTCTTGTAACCGGTGGAGGTAAGGTAAACACAGGTTGCTTCTGAACCAATTCTGACCTGACAAAGTCTATCAATACAAGTCCAGTGTACCCGGGGGATATTGAAGCCTTCTGAAGCTATGGTTCCGAGACTACCTTGCAAAAGAGAAAACAGACAGCATCTCAGCCTAATTTCACCAGAATAGATATGAGCATAGCTGAATGACTATGCTCCATACTGAATTATGCCCAAAATTCTACCTGTAAACTAATACCCTCAGGCCGATACTCAGACTTGCAAACTGATACATACAACCTGTAGAGACGCACTCTGACAGCACATACCAAGCAAGTAAAAGCCAAAACACCCCTATGGTGGGGTAGGGTTTCCCTATCCTATTTTGTCAGGAACTAGGGTTTCACTACGCACGCAGCGCTTTCAAACAACCTACAATCGAGTGAGCAACCTGTCCTAGCTTGGAATGGTCACTATGGATTCCGATATGCACTACGTCGAATGGTCAAAAAGGGTGCCTCGGTAAAAATCGAGGTTTGTGTTCCTGTCATGGCAGAGCCCGCAACCGGTCAGCTTATGGCACGCTTCTCAAAGCGGGCCTCCGGCAAACCGTTTAAGAATAGCATACGGCAAACACGATGTCCTAGGCGCACCAATGCAGATGCAATGCAAAGAGACACATAAGTGTAGTCAAAACAAGATATCATGAGTTCAAGTTAAGTTCTCTAAATCCCTAACAAAGTCGTCAGAAACTGTAGACGTGCCCGAACGTCACGGTTCCAAGCGGCGAAGGCGCGAAATCGTTTTGTTCTTAAGCTACTACAGTTCGGACTCAATGTCACGGTTCTGAATCTAATCTCGCAAAGTGCAATGCAAGATCGATAAATCACCAAAGAGTCCAAATCTGGCAAATTGTTTTGGAAAACTGATTTTTATAAAGAAGTGCCAAACATGGACTGCTTTGCCAGATACAGAGTCGCCACCTAAATATTTTATTTTGGGAGAATTTAGGAAACCCTGACTCGTGCCTAAGGCCACGTGTGCGTCATCACCAAAGTTACCTCGACTCAGGAACTTGGGTACGAGAGGGGAAGGTCATGCAATGAGCACCCCCGCTCGCCCGATCAAAGATCGGCCTTTACTAACATGATATTTTGTTTTTGAAAACACATGTATTCTTATTTCGGTTTATTAGCTAGAATTACTGTGTGATGCACACAGCATACAAGTATAGACTAGATCGCCCAAGTTAGAACAAAACATTTCATGTTCGTTTGTTTGAAAATGGTTTGAAGGTGCTACTCGCAAGTAGGCTAAGACGTGGATTTGCCACCCTCGAGTGGGTTTAGAAAACATGATTTTGCCACCTCAAGTGGGCTTAAAACGCACATTTCGATGAATTGTTCCAATTCAAGTAATCCAACCTTCACCCACAGGCATTCATGCAATTAATCACTTAAGCAGTTAGCCTCATGGCAAGCATGCTAAACATGGCAATACTAACACATATGTAGTATGCTAAAGCGTAAACACTTACAGTGTACTCCGAGCCAAAACAAAAGGTAGTTAGTAATCAATGCATGATCCTAGCTATATTAAGATGTCTAATGCAACACATGCAAAATGCAACTAGAAATAGGCTCGGCTATTCTAAGATGGCATATGAAATGCAACTTGATAACATGCTGTTGAACACGTATTCAAGTAAGTATTGAAATTCAATGCAGTTAGTATGACGCGCCGAGCCCGGTGCATGCAATACAGATGAATGAATGCAAACATGCAAGCATAAGGATGCTAATCAAAATATGACCTAGAACTAACCATCGTAAGTGGTTAAGTAAAAGGGAGAAAGACGTGGGGTTGGAAGATATTCACACACTCATGCACACTTATTACAAAATTCGCCCTCTCGACGGAGGGTCCGAATAAATCAACTAGCTAGCTACGCTACACTAAGCTATTCTAACTAATCTAATAATCTAATTATTACAAAACGAATCAATTAATTAAACGCATTAACTAATTAATTACAACACTTTTATAAATAAAATAACAATTTATTCCAAGGTAACAAAAGCACTGAAATGGCCTCGTGACGAGGGATGCACACATGCTCGGTCGGCTTCGCTCGGAAATCCGTTACCATGCCTCATGTTGCCTCTGTTTGCACACTTCTGCACCTCTAAGAATTGTACAAATTTCCAGAACACTTCTGATCCACCTCATGGACATGCTGAGAGGTCATCGACCAATTTTGAGGCTATCGGCCAATTGTTGATAGCCGGTCGGCACACTAGATAGCCGATCGGCCACTGCTTCCTGCAAACTCTCCTTTTTGCTGCAATAGAGCACAAACAGAGGCATGGCAATGTATTTGCAAGAAAATGTGTGTGCAACTACACCCCTTATCATGTTTAAGGCTCAAAGGTGTGTAGTGCTCAACTCTCGAGCCACCAATCACGCATTTCGATGCATGATGGCCAAAGAGGCCGGGTTGCACAAATCAATGCCAAATGAATGCACAAAAACACATAAATGCCTTAACCTTTATCATGCTTGATCAAGAGGGTCGGCGACCGAGAATTGAGGCACGTTTCATCACTTCAAGTATGAAACGTCCCTCGTTCCTCATGTTTGGATTGACACTCTATCCAAACAAGATGCAATGCATGCTCAAGATTCTAAACACAATGCGACATACCCACTCAATGCAATGCAACACAAGCATACCAAATGCAATGCAACCTAAACATGCAAATACGCAATGTAACTCAAGCATGCAAACAAAGCTAATGTAACATGAGCGTACCAACAACTATGCAAACAACATGCAAGATGGACTTAAACCGCATATGGACAGACCTGAGAGGGTCCAAAGCAGTGGCCAAAATGATGAAATGGTGGCATGAAAAGTGAGAAAATGCATGCGCATGCAATGGCCCATCAACTAGGCATAAAATCACAACTCTCAAACATGAGCAAGGAGTGACAAACATGAGAGTGTGGAAATGAAGTAAACTCTGAAATTACATTCCAAATGAGGCTAAATCATGCACAAATGACAAACAAAGCATGCTAGTGGGCTCAAACCTTAAAGCTAGCCAAGGGACTTACACCATGGCCACATGAATCAAGCCCCAAAGGGTCAAGGACAACCAAAAAAGTCCTAGATCATGTCAAAATGAGACTAAAACATGCATGGACCAAAGCCAAAACAAGCTAGCATGAAGGGCCAAAATATGGAGCATGCAAGGGCAATAGGGAGGATTACACTACACCTACCAAGACCAAGCATGAGATGACTTTACCAATAAAAATTAGAGTTATGGCATGTCAAATTAATACCAAAAATGGGCTAATACCAAGTCAACACATGCTAGAATAACAAGCTCACTCATTAGGCATGCAAGACTAGTAAAGAGGACTTACACTACAAGTGTAAGAAGCAAATGAAGGATGCCCTAACCAACCAAAAACAGAGTTGTATCATGGCAAAATAACACCAAAAATACACTAAAATGGTGACCCAAAAGCCTAGGCAAGATGGCATGCATAATGGCTCATTTTTAAAGCATAAAGAACCAACCCTCCAAAGCATTGAAAGAGTGACACATGTGAGGGCATGTCAATGAAAAATGCTCTGAAATCACATGAGAAATGATGCCAAATCAGGCAACTAGCCCAAGCAATGCATGCTAGTGACTTGGAAACTCAAAGCTAGTGAGCTAGAATGCACTATGGCTATACAAAGCAAGGCATGCATGATCAAAACAACATAAATCAGACCTAGATCATGGCAAAACATGACCAAAAGCTTCTCAGAGTTAAGCCAAAATCATGCTAGAATGATGGTCAAAAGCATGATGCATGTTAGGCTAGTGAATGGAATTGCACTACAAGTGCATGGAGCATGCAAGAGGCTATCAAACCAACTTTAGACAAAGTCATGAAATGATACATAATGACCAAAAACATGCTGAAATGGAGCCTATACATGCTTATCAAACATGCTACTTCATGAGGCATATAAGGCTAGTTTGCAAGAATTACACTACAAGTGTATAAAGCATGCATAAGGTGATCAAACCAAGCCAAAACAGTGATATTCCAGGTCTAAAAAGTCACAAAAATGATCCTAAACAAAGTCATAAAGTAGTGAAAACACATGCTCATTCGGTTGGCCATCAACACTAGCAAGCAAGACAAGAGGAGAGGGGACCACCCTTTCCTATTTTGAGCCTCAAAACAAGTTTTCTACCACTGAAATTCCTTTGGAATTTAGTGGTTTTAAGGCCAAAAAGAAGTTGTTTGAAAGGCTTGAAAGTTAGCTCAAAAGGGCATACAAGCCAAGGAGCAAAAAGGAGGACCACCCCCTAGCCAACCAAGGCACAAACCAACACTTTTAGGATTGAAAAATAGAGGAAAAAACAGAGGTTTTTGTAGTTCAACACCACCCCAAAAATAGTTTACAAAGGTGGTAAAACAAGCATGCAAAGCAAAGGTTTAAAGGGACAAGTGCTTACCCTTGAAGCACCTTGGAGGACAGTAGCAAAACCAGCCAAAACCTGAGCCAAAATCAGCCTTGTGGAGCTCAAACCAAGTTCCAAGGGGCCTCAGCCCAATGGTGATCAAGTCTTCTTAAGGGTTGATAGGTTGAAGATGGTTGTATGCAAGCCTTCTAGCACAAATGCTCAAGAGGGGATTGTAGAGAGAGAGAGGTTCTAGTGTGAGAAGCTCCCAAACCTTTTGCCAAAACTGTTCTTCAAATGTTCTAAACTATCCCCCAATCTTCTAACCCTTGAATATGAGATATAAGGCTTCATTATATAGCAAAATATCAAGCTTGATCGAAAATATCTGAGCTAGGACAGGTGGCACAAGCTGGAAACAGCTGGAGGAGAAATATCTGCCAATTCTGGGCTTTCTGGACATTTTTGGCCGATCGGCCAACATTTGTGGCTGATAAGGTTCACTTTTGGCCGACCTATAGCTGCTAAGCTCCAATTGTGGCCGATGCACTCCCATAGAGGCCGATAGGAAAAATCAGTCCTGGTCCCTGACTTGAAGCAAGCCTAACTCCTTCATCTGGATGCCTTTTAAGGTCATTCTTGTACCTAAACTGAAGCCCCGGAAGTCTTCTTTCCAAATATTGCATCCTCACATCAAAATTCCATGTGTACTAAGAGATATCTCTCTTTTAGTGAAGACTGCTCAGTTTCGGTCCAACCGGAATGATGCCCAACTTTAACCAGTCATATCTCCCCCATCCGGACTTGGCTTTAGGAGATTCTTGAGTGTAAAATGAAGCCCCGAAAGTCTTGTTTCCAACGGTGGTGGCGTCATAACTGAAATCCAAGTATTCAAAAGGATACGCCAGATTTAGCGAGGGCTGCTCGACTCTCTCTTAGCGATTCATGCCCATCTTCGTCCCCAACTTGGTTTCTTCCCTCTTCTCCTCTTTTATTCAACTCCAAACCCCTAAACAAGGTGTTTTGAAAGATTTTTCAAAAATTTCATCTCTCTTTCATTCATTTCCACTTTGTCCTCGCTCGGTTTACCGAAAAGCGCAACATTTAACAAAACGCGAGCCTTGAAACATCGTAGGAATTCTTTTTCAAAAATGTTTTGAAATAGAGGGTTTTAAGGTCTAAAAACCATCCAGAATAGCTTTGGTCTAAAATGGGGTGTGAGGTTAGGATTTGACTTTCCTCTTGCCGAAGAAATCAAACCCTTGTCCTGCACATCTTTCATCACCAAGTAAACAATTAGTAACACCCAAGTCTTAAGGGCGATCAAAAATGGGGTGTCTACAACTATTAAGGGGTCTTTTGGGAAATGGTTCTGCTGGGTAGCTCGAAACGAGCTACCTCGAATGGCTCAAGAATATGTTTTGCGCTTGTTGTCACGCGCTTAGTAAGTAAGTGAAAAAAAAAAAAAAAAAAAAAACATATAACAATTAAAACACAAAACACAAACACATTAGAGACGAGAGGAGACGATCGAGCGCGGAAATAGGAGAGCAAACGATCGACCGACTTGGGTGTTCGCCGATAATTGACTTAGGTAAGCTGCGACAGTGAAACATCTTCTCCGACGACTACCACCTATGTTCGAAATCCCTACCGCCGTGCATAGGAGATTAGGTAAGTTCCTCTTCTGATTTTTTTTGCATTTGTGATAGGTGCAAATCTATTGATTTTTGTGATGCATTTGAGATGTCTACAATGGTCTGGGTTTTTTTTTTTTCGTTGGTTGTATGGCTAATGTTTTGGTAGTGATGCATTCCAAATGTTTGATGAAAGTCCACATAGAGAAATTGTAATTTTGTTAATGAAAATAGTAAATTTTGATGCATTCATGTATGAAGTGGGCATTATAGGTTTTTGTATCAATTATGATGCATTCCAGTTTAATGTAAATAGTAAATTCTGATGGTTTGTAATTTCTTAATGAAAATAGTAAATTCTAAGGAAAATGATTTAGAGTAAATTCTGATGCATTCTAAGGAAAATGGAACTAGTAAATTCTGATGCATTCATGTATGAAATGGTTTGTAATTTTCTTAATGAAAATAGTAAATTCTGATGCATTCTATGAAGTCAGGATTATGTTTATTGCTTGAATGTGATGGGAATTAGTTTAAATTTGTGAAAATATTTTTCAATTAGTGAGGCTTTTTTTGTGTACAAAATGTGAGGGGTTTTGGACGTACTTGTCATACAGTCTGGTTTGGGAGGTGAAAGAATACATGGACTGAATTTATATTAATGCATCTACCTTTTAACTATCTACATTCACTTACACTTTCTTTTATGTCTATTTACTGGTTATGTAGACTGAATTTCTGTTTCAAGTTATATGCTTCAATGGACATTGATTCAAATAATCCTTCATTGAATGGGAGTAAGGAAGTTGAAGAACTGGAAACGAATCCTTTATTTAATGAGAGTGATGAAGTTGAAGAACCTAAGAAGGGGATGTTTTTTACCTCAAAGCAAGAAGTATACGTGTTTTATGAAAAATATGCGAAACACCTTGGGTTCGCCATAGCTTATAGATCACAAAATATTGGACAAGATGGGGTAGTAAAATACTTCGGAATTGAATGTACTCGGGCACGGAAGAGAACAAAAAGATTAGAAGTACACCCTCTAAAACCATCTTTGTCATCAGAAATTGAATGTAAAGCAAAGGTAAGAGCGACTTTGCAAAAGGATGGAAGATTTAAGTTAACCACAGTTGTGCTTGAACATACGCATGACTTGATTCCTAGTGACTCGCGACATTTTGCAATGAATAAGAGGATTCTTACTCCTGTCAGGAGAAGACTCAAAATAAACGATGAAGCAAGGATCGGGCTAGCTAGGAATTTTCATTCTATAGTTGTTGAAGTGGGGGGATATGAGGCATTAACATTTGATGAACGAGATGCAAGAAATCACATTGAGAATGCAAGAAGATTGAGGCTTGGGGTAGGAGATGCCGAATCAGTTAGACTTTATTTTCATAGGATGCAACAACAAAATTCCAACTTCTATACTACAATTAATTTTGATGAAGATGGTCGCATGCGAAACTTGTTTTGGGTGGATACAAGGAGTAGGGTAGCTTACAGAGCGTTTGGTGATGTTGTTTCATTTGACACAACCTATCTGACAAACAAATATGATATGTCGTTTGCTTCGTTTATAGGAGTTAATCACCATGGTCAATCAATTTTGTTTGGTTGTGGACTGCTATGTAACGAGAACACTGAGAAGTTTGTGTGGCTATTCAGAGAATGGTTAAGTTGCATGTCAATTACTCCCCCAATAGCTATAATAACTGACCAGTGTAGAGCTATGCAAAATGCCATAGAACTTGTCTTCCTACAAGCTCGACATCGTTGGTGCTTATGGCATATAATGAAGAAGATTATGGAGAAATTGAGAGGATATTCCCAATATGAAGCCATAAAGTTTTCTTTGCAAAATGCGGTTTACGATTCTTTCACAAAAGATGAATTTGATGAAGAATGGCAAGCGATGATTGCGAAGTCCAATCTTCATGATAACGAGTGGTTGGGGGTATTATACAATGAGTGACATAGATGGATTGCTGCATATGTGAAAGACATATTTTGGGCTAGCATGTCAATTACTCAACGAAATGAGAGTATGAATGCATTTTTTGATGGATATGTGAACTCAAAGACAACTTTAAAGCAATTTTTTGAATAGTATGACAATGCCTTGAGAAGTAAGGTGGAGAAGGAGACCAAAGCAAACTTCAAATCTCGAAACAAGTTGTATGATTGCTTAACGGTATATGAGTTTGAAAAGCAATTTCGTGCAGCCTACCATTGAGAGAGATTCCTGACTCTTTACGTCTCTCAACTCTTCATTTCTTCCATAAAAAATTTTAAAAAAAAATAAAAACTTTGTGTTTCTCTCTCATCTCTCACCTTTCAATCTTCTCTATCCCTGTCTACCTTCAACCAAACCTCTGACCTCTCTCACACTTCCCTTTCTCTCCTCTCCTCTCCTCTCCTCTTCTCATCTCATTTGCCTCACCCTTACACCTTAACTAGCCATACTCATTTGCATTCAATCGAATCCGACTCTTAACAATGACGATAAAAGAGTATGGTCGGATCTTCCTTTACAAAACAATACAATGACAACGATGATTTCGATGGAGGTTTCAACCAAAGCTGAGATCTCAATCGGTGATTTTCTTTTGAGATCTTGCTTCAGATATGATATGTAATTTTTTTTTTAATCTCGTAGGTCTGTGCCTATATCCCCTCTAAAAAGATTTTGTGCGTATATATATGTTAAATCCTGGAATTTCACTAACCTAGGGACCCGACCGACCACCAACTTAATTGACATGAGCGGTCGATTTTGAAATTACAAATATCAAGATTGGTTTGTAAAATTGTAACCTGATCATGTTCGGTTAGGTTGTGAGTAAGGGTCAAACCTGACCCGATTCGACTCGTGCATAGGCCTAACACTAAGCATCATGATCTTTTTTTTTATTTATGAAGTGTTATTGTTTAGAATCATTGTGGATCCCTACTGGACCATTGTGTTCATCCCAATCATTGAAAAATTTTCAGGTACAGAATCAGTTGCCTCAGTCAAGAATCAAAAAGTTAATTTTATTGAGGGTTAAAGTGTTGTAGACATGACATTGTTTCTTCATTGTAGCAATTTATTTTGTAACATTTTATGTAAGTTTAAGGGTACGGATTGTAATTTGTTGAATTGTATGCTTCATCATTTGTATGACACGAGAGAGAACACTTTCTATTTCTTTTTTTGTATTTCAGTTTCCACATTTATGATGTATAATTGGACTCTAAGAGAAATTTAGTAATATATTCGAGTAAATAGAATTAGGGACATTACAGGTTGAACCCTTTTTGCTTTGTCTTGTAAACCCTAGGGCAACTTTACTGTATACTTAACTCTAATAGCTTGATTTACATACTGTATATTCATTTAACCTAGAATTTGAATATAGGATGTATGTAATGGAATTATGATATGGAATGAATGATGTTGATTAAGCATGTATAAGAGTTCACCCCATTTTATTTATTTTTTATTAATTGTCTTTCCATCTATTATTTATTGGATTATTCACATAGGTTAGATCTTGGAAATTCAAGATATGACATGCTACATTAGTCCACGTCAATCTGGGTTTGCCCCTTCCTCTAATACTTCTCTCTACTGTCACTATATCACGTCTCTTCACTACTGCCTCTATTGGTCTTCGTTGTATATGACCAAACCATCTCAATCTATTTTCTCTCAACTTATCTTCTATTGGTGCTACTCTTACCTATTCATGAATATACTTATTCTTAACTCTGTATTTTCTAATTTTGCCACACATCCACCTTAACATCATCATCTCAGCAACACTTATCTTATCTATATGTTGTTTCTTAGAGGTAATAGAGATAAAATAAATCTGTTGATGTATGTTGATGTGGTGCTTGATCGTTGAAAAAACTAAGATATGCTTAGTTTTGCTTTTCTCAATTGTTTGGGAAAAATGTGGTGAATCAAATGACCGATCAAATGAAAGATTGTTTAACTCGTTTGTACGAGCATTATTGTAATGCCTCCAAAATACACAATAGATACAACTCAAAACATATATTAACAATCGCATGAATCAGAGTAAATTGCCCTTTCATTACATGAAGTTAAAGATACAGGAGAGTTCAACATAAATAAATGCCCTATTGGCTTACATCTTTCCAAGCATTGACTTGGTTACAACAAAATGGGACTAGCCCATACAAATAAAGCCCTAGGCTATACAAAAATATAACAAAACGAAAAGCTCTTGCTTCCCAAAGATTCCTCCAATGCTATTGCCTTGGTAGAGGCATGCCCTCAATACCTGAAAATGTTATCCCCAAATAGGATGAACCATGGCCCAGTAGGAATCATCTAACACGGTATATGAAACTTAGCAAAGATATAGTACAAAGTGCATAAACAATGCTTGTAGTAAGACTTTTCACAACTTTATATACTCATAAGATATCAATCTCAAGTCTTAATCCATTTACTTTCAATTCATATTCCGTTCACTCATCTATCTCAATTCATGAGTCAATTTCGTTATTTCCCTACAACCGAACTGAGTCTATAACTCAATAATTTTCAAATCATACAACACATGCATAAAACACTTCAAACTTTCATTTCCCAGATATTTCATCCACGGGCAGCCGTCAAACGGGACCCATGTAAACGTAGGCTATACAAGTACTACAATTGCCATTTTACCAATATTTCGTCCGCAGGCTAGGCACCCATATATAATTTTGAGACTTTCACCCAAGACACTCCGACCAACTTAATTATAATGGAGTCCATCCCCTTTATCCTCCCAAACAAACACACTTATACAATGTATTTAAACACATAATCACATGTGGAGTACATCCCCTTTCTCCTCCCAACAAACATACATATGCAATGTATTCAGATACGGTCATATTCAATGACAATTATCAAAGAATTAGTTTCAATTCGCCTAATCCAAATGCCATTTCTACAACAATCAAAGCTATCCTCTACCGATAGCCTAATACCATTATCTCTAAACAGATATTCAATCTCAAACAGATAGTTTATTCAAAACTTCTAAAGGTATGAAATAATACATATTCAACTCCACCATTTATATGAAAGATCATCCAATTTCACATTTTCAATGCCAATTTCAATTATTTATACAAAATAATAATTTGATCCAATTAGGACAAATTCTCCATTTTTCCCAAATATTAACCAAGTGTCAAAATCATCAAATTAGACACAATACAACATCATTTTCAAACCCCACAATCCTTTACTTCATATTCAACAACGATCCCTCTTTCAAATTATACCTAAACCCTAGGTTTGCTTGAGACACCCTCAAATCACATCATTATTACACAAGAAACAAATAACTAAACTAAATATCATATAAAGGTGTAAAAAAGATCCCTACCTCAAAGAAAGAAGATGAGCCACGCAAGAGGAAAACTCCAAGGACACCGAAATACACTCTTATTCGGATCAAAATATAGATCTTAATGCACTCTACCTTTTTCTCAAAAGCACTACGGCGAAAAGATCAACGGATCTAGATGAAATCTAAGAGAGAATGTGAGTTTTAGAGAGAGAGAAAGTGTAGATCTAGGTTTTTAGAAAGTTTTAGAAAGAGAGAGAGAGAGAGATGAAAAAGTGATACAAAACATCATCTTCTCAGACTGTTATACACGCAGTGCACTCGAGCATGGAAAGTGATGCTCGAGCGTGAAACACAAAGTTCCGCTCGAGCGCAAGAAGCGACGCCCGAGCGTGGAATACACATTTCCAGAAGTTTTGCAGATGAAGGACTCTGTTCAAGTGTGAGACTGGACGCTCGAGCGTCCAAAGCACTCCCCAGTATTTGCAGGTCTACAGAAAAAATACTAAGGGTTGATAAGTCCCGCTTGAGTGCAAGAATGGCCGCTCGAGCGAAGGAGAAAAATTAGTGAAGCCCACTCAAGCGCAAGAATTCTCGCTCGAGCGGAGGAGCCAAAATCTAGGTAATAGAGGTTTGGAAAAAAAGCAACCAACCTATTCCAAACACACAACTACAACCTGATAACCAAAAATATGGGGGAAACAGGGGAAACAATATATGAATAACTATTCTAAATCATACCAACCCCGAGTCTGGAATACAATAGATAATGGGGTCGAAACCGGAATCACTATAATTACCTTGCAAATGATTCAAATTTTGTGGAAGTTCCCGACACAAGTGATGCACCTAGAATGGTGATTGATGATAATTGTGATGATCGTCATTTATTGATAGAATTTCAATTCAATACTTATTTGGATGTTGAATATTCTGGTATGTGTAAGTCTGAAGTGGATAAGAATTTGGTTGAATGTTGTGAAGGATGGAAAGGAAGAAACTTTGACATTTTGGGGTGGTGGAAAGCTAATTCATCAAAGTATCAAGTGTCATCCCAAGTTGCTCGTTATGTATTGGCAATGTCGGTTTCAACAGTGGCTTCAGAGTTTGTATTTAGTACCGGAGGTCGCATTCTTGATCGCTTTCATAGTTCACTTTCTCCAATGATGGTTCGGGTACTTATTTGTATTCAAATTTGAGCACTGTGCCAATCTCTCTTCGCAAGGCAGTGGATGATGTTTCAAATTTTGAGCAATATGTCTCAGTTAATTTTGATAATACTAGGTAGTTTGTATTTTTGTTTATAACTTTTGATTTAATTATGCAGTTTTGTTATTTACTTTGTTTTATTTTGTAGCTTTTCCAAAATCAAGTCCATCCTCAAACTTAAATCCAAGTACCATAACTGTCTAACATGGTGACGGATCATAGCTTGGTAAATAAGCTCTATTCTTTGTTCATTTTATACTATGTTGTTTGCTTTAATTGTTATTTATGTTCACTTATTTATCAA
The DNA here is from genome assembly GCA_036172215.1 of Camellia granthamiana. Taxonomy (NCBI): domain Eukaryota; kingdom Viridiplantae; phylum Streptophyta; class Magnoliopsida; order Ericales; family Theaceae; genus Camellia; species Camellia granthamiana. Next base: position 72,076,895 of record CM069908.1, on the reverse strand, counting down.
ACTGTTTATGTGAAATCCCGTATTTTTGAAGTGTTAATATTTTAGTGAGAAGCATTAGTGATTTATTATAGTGTTTTGGTGATTTATTAAATTCTGCACTTAAACAAATTTTCCAAATCATAAAATTAAGCCATAGCCCTCATAATTTAGATAAATTATATTTGGACCTTTTAGAAAATCAAAGAGTGTTGTGTACACCTGTGGACTCGCATTTTTCTCACGCCCGCCTTTTGGGAAGGTTTGAAAAGACAGTTCGGACTCCCGTGGTTCTGAATCTAGTCTCACAAAGTGCAATGTGAAACTGAAAACCACCAAAGAGTCCAAATCCGGCAAACCTTTTTGGAAAATCGATTTTAAATCAAATAATGTCAAAATTGGACTGCTTTGCCAGATACAGAGTCGCCACCTAAATATTTTATTTTTGGAGAAATTTAGGAAACCCTGACTCGTGCCGAAGGCTACGTGCCCGTCATCACCAAAGTTGCCTCAGCTCGGCAACTTGGGTACGAGGGGGGAAGATCATGAATTGAGCACCCCCGCTCGCCCGATCAAAGATGGGTCTCTACTGATCATGATATGATGTTTTATAAACATTATGCGTTCTTATTTCAGTTATTAATCCAACCTTACTATGTGATGTGCACGCATACAAGTATAGACTAGTCGCAAGACTTGGAATAATTCAACTTATGTTTGTTTGCGAAAATGGTTTGAATTTGCTACCCTCAAGTGGGCTTAAAGATGCGGATTTACCACCAAACATAGTGGGCTTAAAACATGATTTTGTCACTCAACAAAGTGGGCTTAAAGCGTACATTCGTTGAAGTGTTCCAATTCAAATAACAAGCCTTCATCCACAGGCATTCATGCAGTTTATCAAGTAAGCACATAGCCTCATGGCAAGCATGCTAAATATGACAACATGGCCATCACACTCATGCAAGTATGCTAAAGCGTAAAAGCTCACCGAGTACTCCAAGCCAAAACAGAAACTAGTTAAAAAGATGCATGATCCTAGCTATACAAGATGCCTAATGCAACACATGTAATAATGCAATTAATAGGCTCGGCTACTAACATGGCATACAAATCGATTTGAACAACATGCGATTAAACACGTATTTAAAGAATTATTGAAATTGTAATGCAGTTTGAATGATGTGTCGAGCCTCGATGCATGCAATACGAATGAATGGATGCAAACATGCAAGCATAAGGTATGCTAATTGAAAATGTTCCTAATCTAACCATCAAAAGCGATTAAATAAAAGGGAGAAAGACATGGGGTTAGAAGATATACACACACGTACACACACTTATTACAACATTACGCCCTCGCAAAGGAGGGTCCGAATAAATAAGCCAACTAACTAGCTACGCTAATTAAGCTAATTATTACAACACAATATTTAACTAACTACTCTAAGCTAATTAAATATTACAATACTTAATTAACTAATTACAAAGCAATTAAGTTAATTAATTACAACACGAATTAATCAACTAATTAACTAGACAAGTTAACTAAATGGCCTCGGGAAACGAGGGATGCGTGCATGCTCGGTTCCTCCACCCGAAAAGCCACCGTTTTGTTGCTGTGAGCCTCTATTTGCACATTTGAACACCAAAAATTCTGCCAACTTCCAAAATACCTCTGCTCCACCTCAGGAACACACTATGCAAATTTCATTGGTGGCCGACAGGGGGCTTGTAGGTGTGGGCTTGCCTTTTTTCGGCGCCCCCGCCTTTCGGAAAGGGTTTGAAAAGAAGGCCTCACAGTTCGGACTCTACCTGTGGTTCTGAATCTAGTCTCATAAGTGCAATGTGAAACTGATAAACACCAAAGAGTTCAATCTGGCAAATCATTTTGGAAAATCAGATTTTAAATCAAATAAAGCCAAAATTGGACTGCTTTGCCAGATTACAGAGTCCCCACCTAAATATTTTATTTTTGAAAAATTTAGGAAACCCTGACTTGTGCCAAAGGCCATGTGTCCGTCATCACCAAAATTGCCTCGGCCCGGGAACTTAGGTACGAGAAGGGAAAGTCCTGAAATGAGCACCCCCGCTCGCCCGATCAAAGATCGGCCTCTACTAATCATGATATGTTGTTTTATAAACACATGTGTTCTTATTCCAGTTATTAGCTAATTTTATTATGTGGCGCACACAAGCAAGTATAGACTATATCGCAAGAATTGGAACAAATTCAACTCATGTTTGTTTTCGAAAATGGCTTGAATTTGCCACCCTCAAATGGGCTTAGAAATGCGGATTTGCCACCTCTAATGGGCTTAAAACATGATTTCGCCACTTCGCAAAGTGGGCTTAAAACATACATTCGTTGAATTTTTCCAATTCAATCAACAAAGCCTTCATCCACAGGCATTCATGCAGTTTAGCAAGTAAGCACATAGCCTCATGGCAAGCATGCGAAACATGGCATTATGGCAATCACACTCATGCAAGTATGCTAAAGCGTAAAACTTACTGAGTACTCCAAGCCAAAACAAAAACTAGTTAGAAATATGCATGATCTTAACTATACAAAATGCCTAATGCAACACATGCAATATGCAATTAATAGGCTCGGCTACTAATATGGCATTTGCAACACTTTGATAGCATGCTTTGAAACATGTATTCAAAGAAATATTGAAATTGACAATGCAGTTTGAATGATGCGCCGAGCCTTGATGCATGCAAGAGAAATGAATGGATGCAAACATGCGAGCATATGGTATGCTAATCCCTAATCTAACCATCAAAAGCGAATAAATAAAAGGGAGAAAGACGTGGGGTTGGAAGACATGCACATGCGCACGCACACTTATTACAACATTATGGCCTTGTAATGACCCCAAAAGTCATCCTTATTTAATTAGGGGTTAATGTGTTTTAATTCAACTATATCTATCGGAATTAAAGAATTATCTGCTGAGTTATGGCGACCTTTATTGTATCGGCTTGAAATTTTTTCCCTCCGCTCAAGCGTGGGCTCATTTTTGACATTCTTAACAGTGTATTTGGAATGTTCTTACCTTATTTTGGGGTATTGTTTGAGGTGGTGGTATGATGGTAAAGTAAGATTGGACCAACGAATATAATTCGGATAGTTAACCTACGATCAGCCGTCATTCATTTGCCATTTTCTTTTTCCATACTTAGAATTTGAATGTGAGGTTAGAACCATTGGAAAGCTTGTTTCCGGGGCTTCAATTTGGACATAAGAACGACCTAGAACGGAGTCCCGATGAGAGAGTTATACCCGTTTGAAGTTTTCATATCTGTGCTGGAAGCAGAGCCGCACATGCGCGGAATAGCGCCGCACGTGCGGGGAATAGCGTCGCACGTGCGGGCTGTGCGGGACAGCAGCTCAAAAACGTGATTTTTGGACCATTTCTTACATTTTCTTTTCCTCTCTTCTTCTCCCCTCTTCCATGTCCGAAACCCTAGCTCCCAAAACCTTGATTTCCTCCACTTTTCTCAACAAATCCACCATGGATCTTGCATCAAGGATGGAGAACAAGAAAGGGTCAACATTTTCAACCGATTGAAATTCGAATTTGTGGAGGATTCTTCTCAAAGCTTGCTTTTCTTGCTTGAATCTTGAGGTAGGAGTCCTTATTCCCTTTCAATATTTGCATTCATGGATGGATTTATGGTATTTTGAGTATATAAATACAAAATCTATAGTTTTGAAGATATTATGTCCAACTTGAGATTGGGGGATTTCGGGTTTATAATGTTGGGGATGTAATTGCTGGGTTAAGGTGATGGATTATGAACTTTAGACTTGTAATCAATGAGGGAATTGGAACAAAAAATAATGGGTTAAGAAATTTGGATTTTTCTTGAAATTTCTAGGTTTTTCTTGAAACCCTAGGTTGATTAATAATGATAACTAATGAATTGGCCCAAATTGAAAGTAGAGTAATGAAATTGAGGTATTGAATTATATGTGTTCAAGTTTAATTGAAATTTGAAAATGTTTGAAAATTATGTTTAAAATTTGCGAATGAACTATGTTATGAACATTGTGATTCATGCTGTAATGTGAAGAGAAAATTGGGGAAATAATCTATTAATGATATGGATGATATGAACTCGGTTTTGGAATGTTGAAATGGAATTTAAAGATTTATTTTGAATTATGTTAAATTACAAATGGTGTTGATGAACTAAGTGATATTGACTTTGTTGGATTATGTTGTGTTGACTCATAGTGAATTGAATGGTGTTGTACTATGATGAATTATATTTGAATTAAGTGAATTGTGTAGGGTCAGCTACAGGGGCGGATCAAGCACCTGAACACTGTGAGTAGTAGTACAAAAATGTACATCTTATTATCGTTGATAATTATTGTCACTAACACTCTGTTCTTTGTAAGTGTTATCAACGTTTATGACAAGTGAAAATCAATATGAATTTCCATGAATATGGAAAGATTTGCGTACGTCGGTATGACTTTGGAACCCTTTTGTTCTGTCAATAACAAGTATTAACCCTCTGTTATTTATCAACATGTTACGTTCTTCTTAAAGAATAAATGGAGCTTATGTTCATTCTTGAACAATGATATCTGTATGAGTCCAAGATTATCTTGTTGTGTTACGTATGGACCCGAGGTCGGTTAGAATCTACGACATGAAAACAAAGGTTTAATATCATTATGTAACCCACGTTAGAATGTAAACTGTTCTGTCTTTGCTAAGTGTATTACGATGACATGATATAACAAGAAATGCTCTATGTTCTGATATGTTACGTTTTGAATTAATGGCCCTGTTTGGTAGAACTGTGGAAAAGTGCTTATAGCTTATGCCTAAACAGCTTATAGCTTATGTGCCTGTTTGGTGCAGCATAACTATGAACATAAGCTGATTTCTGATTTATAAATTAAGCATCTCATCTCCTGCCCCACTCAAAGAATAAGCTGATTTCTGACTTCCAAAAAGCTATAAGCTAAACCAAACACATCAAAATAGCTTAAATTAAGCTGAAAGCTGAAATAAGTAGTTTTTAAGCTGCACCAAACAGGCACAATGAACAGTTGTCCATAAATGTAAAGTATTCATGACATCCGTAGCACACAGCCCTTACCCGGGGGTAATAATACCGTGGTTCAAATAATTAAGTTACAAGTTTAAATATGTTACAAGTTTAAGTATGTTCAAGTTTAAGTATGTTACAAGTTTAAAGTATGTTACAAGCTTAAGTATGTTATAAGGTTAAGTATGATACAAGTTTACGTATGTTACCAGTTTATGTATGTACATGTTCAAGTATGCTACAAGTTCTCAATGTTGGGGGATTCCTTTTATGGAACGAACAAAAAAATACTTATTATTGATTTGTTAGCACTATTACAGTGCCAAGTATAAGCAAGTATGAATTCTGATTTCTATTTATGATTCAAGCATAATGCATATGTATGAATTTATTTCCGGGGTATGACATTACATGTATGGTTTGGTCTGTAAGACCTAATGATTATTGGTATGGAACAAAGTGCTACTTGGAACTAAGTGCTACATTGTGAGCCACCGCTAGAGTCCATGTGAGACACCTCTTGAGTCCATACATATGTGAAAGTTATGAGGCTGAAAGCCATTCTGTGAAAGTTATGAGGCTTATAGCCATCCGTATAAGTTGTTATGAAATGAAACAAAGTGCTACACGGAACTAAGTGCTACATTGTGAGTTACCTCTAGAGTCCGTGTGAGACACCTCTTGGATTCATATATGCATGTCCAAGGGCTTCATGCCAACTTTTCAAGGGCTTCATGCCAATCTTTCAAGGGCTCAATGCCAATATGTTTCAAGGGCTTTATGCCATTCTGATAAGGGCTTTATGCCATTTTGACAAGGGCTTCATGCCATGTATACAAGGGCTTTATGCCATTCTGATAAGAGGTTTATGCCATTCTGACAAGGGCTTCATGCCATGTATACAAGGGCTATATGCCATTATGTTTAAAAGCTTAATGTTAATGTGTTCAAGGGCTTAAAACCATTATGACTCACGATTGGGGCTTAAGGCCATTTGAAATGAAAACAGGAACAGATTAACTACATGATCTTCGCATTTATTTATGCATTGTTATGTATTATGTTTAAATTGTGCATTTATGTATTATACTATTCACCGAGCTTGGCTCACCCTATGTTATGTCTGTTTCTGTAGGTAACCAACCAAGTGGTCAGTCCTAAGCCATGACGCTTGTCCTCTTTGGTCAAACTTTCCATGTCCAAGCCTAAGAGAAGCTGCTCTTATTTTCATGAAGTTTTGACGAACTTTGGTTTTGCACTCTAGTTGTTGGCCTAAAGTTGACATGTGTGCAAGACTTCGTTCTCTAATGTTTTTGATATATGCCCAATTACAGGGCTGGGCCTGTATATATGTATATATATAACCGATGTTCAGGTATATGTTTTAGATTTTATTTGTCTCTTAAAAGTTTATGATCCTGGCATGATAGTAGTAGCTCAATGGAGTTTGTTTCTATTGTCAAATTTTGATATTTAATGCTTCCGTTCAAACCCCATATGATATATATATAGCAGGTTAAGTGTCCGTTACTGAAGTGGTCATGCCCAAACTTCTAGGGGCGAGTTTAGGGCGTGACAGGCCTCGTGAAGGAGGGTTCGAATAAATAAAGCTAACTAACTAGCTACGCTAATTAAGTTAACTATTACAAACCAAAACTAATTAACTATTCTAGTTAACTAATTATTACAAACAGAATTGAATAACTAGCTATGCTAAGCTTATTAAAGCAAATAACTAATTAACTAACTAAGCTAATTAAATAATTACAACACTTGAATGAATGAATTAGCTACTACTAACTAATTAAACAAAGCAAGTAAATGGCCTTGAGGGTGAGGGACGCATGCATGCTCGGATTCTCCTCCCAAAAATGCCACCGCCTTGCCTTTGCAGCCTCTGTTTGCACTTGCTTGAACACCAACAGTGCTGCCAACTTCCAGATCACCTCTGCTCCAGCTCAGGAACACATTTGTGCAAAATTTCATTTCTGGCCAGTCGGCTACCAATGGTGGCTGTTGGCTACCATTGGTGGCCAGTCGGCTGCTACTGGTGGCCGGTCAGCCGTTACTAGTGGCCGGTCGGCCACCCTTTCCCTGAACGTCTCTTTTTTGCTGCAACAGAGAGCAAACAGAGGCAAAACAGTGTATTCTCAAGGAGTGTATGTATTGCTACCCTCCTTATCATCGCGCAAGCTCAAAGAAGTGCAATTCTTGGCTCTCAAGCCATCAACCAAGCAATTTTTCATGCATGATGACCGGAAGAACCAAGCTTGTACAAGCTTAATGAGTGCCAAAACAAGACTCAACAAAACCACAACCCTATCATGTATGATCAAAGGTGGTGGTGACCAAGAAAAGTGGTACGTTTCATCATTTTTAGTATGAAACGTCCCATTTTTCTCGTGTTTGAATTAACGTCCGATCCGAACACATGCAATGCAACATAAAAGATGCTTATCTTGCCTCTTTTACTTGTCATGTTTTAATTACCCATTTTAGATTACCAATCCATTCTTTAATTGATTAGTCCAAAGGTGGGTGTCCTCTAGCAGAAAGAGGGCTTAAACCACAAGTACCTTGAGCATGAAAGAGGCCTCATGCTGTTGGTAATGAACTCCCGAAGGAATTAAACCATTATGAGGGTCTCAATTCCACACTCAAGCCAACAAGGGGTTCAAAGCCACTTTCAAAACAAATGGAAAAGTGAAGAATAGAGGGAGATTGCAGAGATTTCAGTGTTGAAATGGAGTGCGACATGACACTAAAACATGCAAGCAACTCATGCAATTCATGTTTGAAAGCCTAAAACATTAAGTTAGTGAAGTCATTTGCACTACAACTATGCAAAACAAGACTCACATGACCAAAGCAGCCCAAAACAGAGCTAAAATAGTCCAAATCAGAGGGTAAAAATATGCTGAGATTGAGGTGCAAAATGCTAGAAAATCATGCTCACATGTTAAGCTATCTAAGCTTGCAATCAAGGCACAAGGAGGGGAGGCTACCCCTCAAATTTTGGACTTCAAAACCAAGTTTTTACCACTGAAATAACTCTGAATTTCAATAATTTAAAGGGCCAAAAAGTTTGATGTGAATATGCTAAAAGATGGTACAAAAGCTTACACAATCAAGCAACAAGAAAGGTGGACTACCCCTTTACACAAAATGGCCTCAAACCATCATGTTAAGGCTAAAAAATCAGAGTTTTTTGTAGTTGAAACCAGGCCAAAAATAGTATAAAAAAATGGCAAAACAAGTAGTCAAAACAAAGCCTACAAGGTAAGTCTTATACCTCTTGAAGCACAACACAAAACAACCACAATTTCAGGCTCAAACCTCCTTCCAAGAGCTCAAACTAAGCTCTAATGGACCTCAGCTCCAAGGTGGTCAAGTTTAGTTAAGAGTTAGTGTACAAAGGTGTAGAGAAAACTAACTACAAAGCACAAAACAAGAAGAGAGAGAGAGAGAGAAAAAGAGAGAGAATTTTGATCCAAAATGTCTAACCCTCCAAAATGGGGGAGGACACCTCCTATATATAGAAAATCAAGATTAAAGCTTGAAATCATCTTACCATACACGTGTATGGAGATACACTTCAGTGAACAACAGCTGGCACAACTGGCAAACAAATATCTGAAAAAGGAGAAAAATGGCCGCCGGCCATCAGTGTGGCCGACCGGCCACCACCGATGGCCGGCAGGCACAAGCCATGGCCGATGGATTGTAGGGATGGCCGACAAGCCACCCTCTCCTCCAGACTTGAAACAACAAGCTCTTGGTCCACAACCAAGCACAAAACAGACAAGTTTAGAGATTCAAAAACAAGGCACTCAGGCGAGACCTTTAGGCACTCAAAACAAACACAAGCATACAAAACCATCGAGTGTTCAAATGATGACGTCCAAGTCTTGAGGACGGTCAAAAATGGGGTGTCTACAGTGGGCTACCAATGGTGGCCGATCGGCTGCTAGTGGTGGTCGGTGGGCCACTGATGACATGAACTCCTCTTTTTGTTGCAATAGAGAGTAGACAGAGCAAAACTTTGTCTTCTCACAGATTATTTGCACACTTTGCCTCTTCTTTTCATGGAGGAATCAAAGGAGGGACAAAATTTGGGTTTACAAACCATCAATCAAGCAAATTTCATTGCATGATGGCTTGTGAAACCAATTGTGCAAGTTCAATGAATGCAAAATGAGACCAAAGGACCATCACCTTATCATGTATGATCAAGGGCAATGGAGACCAAGGAAAATGACACATTTCATCACTTTTGAGTATGAAATGTCTCATTTCCCTTGTGTTCAAACTAACGTTCGATTTGAACACATGCAATCCAACACAAAAAATGCTTATCTTGCCTCTTTTACTTGTCCAATTTTGTTTACTCGTTTTAATTACCAAAGCCATCCTTGAATTGATTAAGTCCAGTAGTGAGTGTCTTCTAATGGAAAGATCACTCAAACAACAAGTTTCTTTGGGCATGAAAGAGGCATTACACTGTTGGTAATGAACCCCTTAAGGGATTAAACCATTAGGTGCAACACCTCTATTTCACACTTAGGCAAACAAGAGGTTTAAAGCCACTTTCAAAGCAAATAAAATAGTGAAGAATGAAGGGAGATTGCAGAGATTATAGTACTGAAATGAAGTGTAAAACAATACTAAAACATGCTATTAACTCAAAATAATGATGATTAAAGCGTTAAAACATCAAGCTAGTGAAGGAAATTACACTATAACTATGCAATACAAGGCTCAAATGAATTTACCAGCCCAAAACAAAGCCAAAAAAGGTCAAAACAGAGCTTAAAACATGATGGACTTAAACTAAATTAAGCTAGAAAAACATGCTAACATATGAAGCTATCTAGGCATGCAAACAAGACACAAGGAGGGGAGGCTAACCCCTCCAATTTTGGACTTCAAAAGTTCATTTTTGCCACTAAAAAATCTCTGAAATTCAGTGGTTAAAAGGCCCAAAAAGTTGATTTGAAAATGATGAAAAATGGTACAAGAGCTTAACAAACAAAAGAACAAGAAGAGTGGACCACTCCCTAACTCAAAGAAACCTCAAACCAACACTTTTTAAGTCACAAAAACAGAGTTTTTGACAGTTCAAAATCAGCCCAAAAACAGTTGGAAAAGATGGCAAAACAAAGATACAAAACAAGTATAAATAAGGTAAGTACTATACCTATGAAGCAAAGTACAAAACAACCAATAATCCAAGCTCGAACCACCATCTAGAGCTCAAACAAGACTCCAAGTAATCTCAGCCCAAAGGTGAGAGTATTTGGTTAAGGGTTAATATGCAAAAGCTAAGGACTTGTGAGCAAATGTGTACAAAATATCAAGAGAGAGAGAGAATTCTAGAGAGAGAGAGAATTCTAGAGAATTCCAGAGAGAGAGATATTTTGTTCTAATTTTTCTAACCCTCCAAAATGAAGGAGGAACCCCCCCTATATATAGAAAAACCACCCCTTGAGCTTAGAAACATCTTACCATACACGTGTATGGAGATGCAGCTCAATGTGCAACAGCTGGCACAGCTGTCAATAAATATCTAGAAAAAGGCACTGGTGGCCGTCGGCCACCACTGATAGCCAACCGGCCACACTCGTGGTCGACAAAAACACCCTATGGCCAACAACCTTGGGTGGTGGCCCAACAGGTCACTAAAAGGTCCAGAAACCAAGTTTTAGTCCAAAACAAGGCACATAAAGAACAAGGTTCAAAGGCTCAAAGGACAAGTCATTCCGCCTAGGACTTCAGGCGCTCAAAACAAACACAAACACACAATCATCGAGTGCACGAGCGATGACGTCTAAGTCTTGAGGATGGTCAAAAATGGGGTGTCTACAACACCTTAAACAAAGATTATTAAGGAAGCTTTGAAAATTATTGAAGAAGTTTTGATAGATTATTGAGGAAGTTTTGATGAATTGTGGAATAAGCCTTGATGGATTGTTAAGGAAGCTTTGATGGAAGCTTTGATGGATTCTTGAGGAAGCTTGGATAGATTCTTGAGGAAGCTTTGGGAAAATTATGGAGGAAACTTTTGAACTCTATAAATACACCATTCCCTCCACATTTTGGAACAAACAACACACTCATACACTACCTATATACACCCCACGGCTGAAAGAAAAAAAGAGTTATAGATTTTGTCAAACCTTACATACCTTATGCCTTAGAATTATGATCTACCATTTTTGGAGATCCATTGAGAAATATTGAGATTAGAGTGATGGTGACAAAGGAGATTGATTTGAGGTAATTGGAGCGGTATAAAATATGCTTCCTTTAAATCTTTTTTACAAAAAGTTTCATTTAATTACCTTCAATTTGTAAATCCTTTTGACTAGTCTAGTCATTTTTATAAATTCTAAGAAATTATTTTGTGTTGATGTGTTTGATTACTCTGATCATTTGATAAGTTCCGTGAAGTTATTCTGTGTTGAAAATGTTGATTTGTTTGGCTAAATGACTTGAAAATTCTCCATACATGGATTGAGTGGACCCTACCAATAGGTTGCACCAATATGCCCAAATAAACGACGGTAGCTAATCATGTACTGAATGAAACCGGGGTATTCAGTCATGGGCAAGTTATCATATATTGAGTGGATTTGTCTGTGCAATTTGTAAATTGCTTGATTATCGTATTATTTGTACAATGTCGTAAATTGTTGGATTCTTGTTAATTTATTCTCTATCTGACTATTGTTATTCTGTCGTATTGTATACTTCCCGAATTAATTTATTTTTCAGGTGCGAAGCAATTTAGTGACGATTGGATTTGAAGCATTAAAAGATTTATTGAGTTAGATATTTTGGGGCCAACTGCGTTATAGTTTATCCTTGCAGGTTGTTGATACCTGTTGATAATACCACATTTTTGTTATGGCAGACTGTTGAAGATAGTTTTTTTGTCTATTTTCTGTCCATCCTTTCTATCCAGGTTGTTCACATTCTACTCTATTTAGGGGTGGTTTGGAATGTTCTAAATAAGTACACTTTTTGACTTTTTATATATAAAAAAAATGTGTAGAAAAGTAGAGAAAGTGGGTAGAAAAGTAGAGAGGAGATGTTGATTGATGTGACCCAAATAAGTGTATGTATGTAAAAAAAAGTACACTTTTTTAGTGCATGCCAAACACCTACTTAGTATTATCTTCCTTGAGTTCTATAGGTGGATGAATGTAGTTAATCACTAAAAATATTTGCAGACTTACAGTACCTTTGATACTTTGGTTGATTGATTTTTTGAAGTTTTTTGGTTGGCAAGTGGAACTAGTGAATTTTTTTTTGGCAGTAGCTAAGTGTAGCTATATTATTTTGTGCTTTGACTATGAACATAATAGTCGATAGGTGATATTGATGCTCTTGCCAATCAAAAAACTTTATAGTTGACTAGAGTTAGCTATTTTTGTTTATCAATTGGAGACTTCCAATGCCCCCACATATTTGTTTACTATAGAAGCTTGAAGCTTTATTGCAGTTTGAAATTTTCTTGTTTGTTTGTTTGTGTGCAAAGGCTCAAACCTTTGTTTTTTTAAATCTTAATTTGAAGTTTTTTTTTTTTTGGTTTGTTTGTGTGTAAATGAACTTAAAACAAGTTGTATTTGAAATTTAGTAGTTAATTATTTTTGTTATTGATTTTATTGTTTGTTTGGTTAACAAATAAATTTTTTTATAATAATAGATTTTTAGGATTGTTAATTTATAAATTTAATAATTTTTGCTGAGTATGCTTTCAAGTTTCAACTGTAAAATGGGCTATTTTTGTAAGGGTAAATTAGCAATAGGTCCAAATAGTTGGACTTAATTCTCATCCAGTCCTATTGAAAATAAGTCATAGTAAAATTGTTGCTAAAAAATAATTTTTTGTTACTTTTTTTTGCATATGTCGCTAAAAAATGATAATTAGTGATTATTTTTTGTCACGATTTTATAAATTGTAGCTAAAACTTACAATTAGTGACTTTTTTGCAACGAATTTTTCAAATTGTCGCTAAAAGTTAAAAATTAGTGACTTTTTTTGTAGCGATTTTTTTAAACTGTTGCTAAAACTTATTATTAGTGACATTTTTTGTGACAAATTTTTCAAACTGTCACTGAAAATTAATAATTAGTGACTTTTTTAATAGTGTTTGATGAAATACGTCATTAATTATCATAAGGCCTATTGGACAATAAGTTCATCTATTATGACCTACACGTAAGTCTCTCTTTTTGCAATTACTAAAATTTTAATTGGGTAATAAAAATCATATGGAAAATGTTTATTTTTTCAATAAAAATTAGTAATATTGAAGGCCCAAAACTGTATTGACCCAACTAAATTTACTATTACAACCCAACCCATGAAATTGTTTGTAGCGAACTGTTTACCCAATTGTCTTGAACGAATGGTTTCGAATCATTAACCAGTCAAAATCGTGTATGAGATGTTCCAACCTGAACCTGTTCGGTCGGTTGCTGGTTGATGGTTCAACCCGAGTCGAACCAACCAATGCGCAGTGCTTATTGGTTATTTTTCAACAATTTGTTGAAAATCTACTACTATTATAAAATAGTGAAGCCTTGGGCGTGTCAATGCTCTTCACACTTTGCCACAATGTCAATGCTCTCCCTTAATGATAACGGTTGACCACAAAGCATTAGCTTACAAACATATCTCTCCCTAGGGCTACAAATGAACCGAGCTATTCATGAACAAACTCGGCTTGGCTCGTTAAGGGCTTGGCTCGGCTTGGTTCGTTTAGTAAACGAGCCGAGCTCGAGCTCGCATAAGCTTGGCTCATGAAGCTTGGCTCGTTTATCTTTATTTAAATTATATAATAAATATATTATTTATATATTAAATAATATATAAATATATAAATACATTTCTTATATGTTAAATAATATAAATAATATTTTTTTATTTAAATAATATAAATAATATTAAAAAATATTATCGAGCCGAACCGAGCTGAGCCGAGCCGAGCTCGAGCTCAATAAACGAGCTTGATAAGTGAACGAGTCGAGCTTGAACTCAGCAAAGCACGACTTGACTCGATTCGTTTGCAGCCCTATCTCTCCTCATTAAATGTGTTTCATTTCCCACTAGGGATGGCAATTTGAAACCGGCCCGACAAGGACCCGCTCCCCGGACCCTGATTAGGGCAGTTTTTTCCTAAAAAAATACCCTCGACGGGCCGGGGATGGTATTCGAAATTAAATCCCCGATGATTTTCGGGTCAGGGACGGTGATACGTTTTCCAGCCTCGGCCCGTTCCCCCGTCCCTGTTTCCCCCCCGAAGTAAAATTCCTATTATACCCCTCAATCCTCCATTCATATATATACCCTCAAGGCTGTATTACACTTAACCCCTTCTCTCTCTCTCTGTCTCTCTCTCTCACTCTCACTCTCGCACCTCTTCTCCTCACCACCGCTATCTGTGACGTCTTCTCCTCAGTGCCACCGCCACTGTCCGCGACGCTAGAGTCGCCGTCTAGCTCGCACCTCCACTTCACCTCTGTCGACTCTGCACCTCGGTCCACCTCGTCACTCTCACATATCTCCTCCACCTCTGTCCACCTCGCACCACCACTCTACCTCCTCCGTTGTCCATTGCCGCCGATCTGCGATCTGTTGTTGCCGCTCCACCTCCTCCGTCGTCCATCGCCACGAATTTGAGATCTATTGTTGCCGCTCCACCTCTTCCATCGTCCATCACTGCAAATCTGAGATTTGTAATGGTGATATTTTGTTGATGATTTTGTTGATCTGAGATCTATTGATGTTGTTGATGATGTTGATGATGATTTATGCTGATGATTTTTTTTTTTTTTTGGCCAGGGAGTTTTTGGGGTTGGGGAAACCCGATCCCCGTTAGGGGACGGGGACAGGGACGGGGACGGGGACGGGGACAGTGATAGGTTTCCCGTCGGGGATCGGGGTCGGGGACGGGAAAAATTTCAACCTTAGGGATCGGGGACGGGGAGTGTGATCCCCGGCCCCGCCCCGCCCCGCCCCGTTGCCATTCCTATTTCCCACAATTCGTATTGATCACAATTTCACAAAACAGTTCATCTTTGTGCATCTATATCTTTTCAAATTTCAAAGCCATTTTTTCTTGGAAAAGATCCCAAATTTTAGATAGAGTCATGAAGATTACACTTTCGTTGTATAGGTTCCAATATATAATTAATATTGAGGAGCGATTAAGGTATGTAAATCAAATACTTTTTTTTTCCTTTAATAGTTTTTGGTTCATTGGAATGAATGTGGAATGAAATTATCATTATATTAGAATGTCCATTTTCATATTTGGTTCAATTAAAAAATATATTGCAAATAGAATCATTACTTACCATGGTAAGTGGATGGTAATTTTGTAGGAAGGCTAAGAAATGAACATTTTATTTTGTTTTGGTGAATTAAACATAACACAAGGATAATGATGTATAAATATAAATTTTATAAAAAAAAAAATTATACACGAAGATGTGACCATTTTATCTTCATTTTATTTTCAACTAAAACACCCTTTTATGATGATTTATAATTTTAAAATTGCCAATCATATTAATACAGGTTGGGATTTTTTTTTGGTTATATATATATAATTATCAATCAAACATGCATGCTATTAACAGGTTGAGATTTCTTGATGTTGCTTATTTCTTCACACTAGTTTGCCTCCAAGGGATGCAACACTCCTTTAAGGGCAACACAACATTTTTTTCGTCCTGGGTGACCAATATAACAACAATACTTAATTGTTTGTTCTTTCCCCCCCCCCCCTCTCTCTCTCTCTCTCCCTCTCTCTCTCTTCCTTCAGCATTTCTCTCAAAATTTATTTATACATTTAGATTTGAATTTTATAAGCCTGTGTTAGATTTCTTTTTGAAGGACATATAGTATAGATTGAAAAAAATATTTTTTTTTTATTTCTTTTTTTATTTATTTATAATTCTGTATCCGACAAATCCACCAAAAAAAGAAAATAAAGAAAATAAAAACTATAATTAATAAATTGTCAACCTACCTCCTATTAGACAACTCTGGTTATAAGTTTGCATGGAACTTAGTTTATGATTTAATTTTAACCACACACTTCATAATAAATCATTTTAAACATGAGTTAAGAATATATCAATATATTTAAGATATTTGAAAATTTGTGTATGCCAATTTAAATTTGACAATTTAATGCAATTTTGTTTTTATTCATAATTTGTATGTTTAATTGTCTCTCAAGTATAAGATGTTTCTGCAATTTTTTATTATTATTTCTTTTGGTTAAAATAACATATATATATGATTTATTTGTTTGCATCGTATCTATTTGTATAATAGTTACTACTAATTATATATTATTGGAAGCACATGAAAACGCCATAGCCTTATAAATAAATAATAAAAAAATGTCGGAGAGAGTATGAAAACTAAGCGAGGTAAAAAAGGTTTTAACAATTTTTTTATGCCCGGTGTCTGGGTCAATTTATGCACATTTCGACTAATTTCAGGATCCACGCAATGTGCCCAATTCATGTGAATAGGGCAAATTTCTGATAGAATTGAAGAAATTATGTACATAACTTTTACAAACCACATTTCAAAAATAAAACCACAATATCAATAGGCATATACATAAAAGTAAAATATGATGGAGAATGTAGCAACCATTATGATTATATCCCCAACCTTCTCATTTATATTGTAAGATAAAGTT